>OY728147.1:686179113-687409756 GCA_963277665.1 Viscum album
CCTGAGTTCTTTGTTGGTCCAATAATTGGATTACCTATATTTGATATTTCTAGGTTCTTAGTTTTATTCTAATTATTTCACCTTGAGAGGTGGGATCTGAACACACTCCCGTTTTTGTAGTTAACATTACAAAACATTCACATCCAAACTTCTTCAGTCTTCCTATTATTCATCTCTAGATCCTCTAACAAACACCACCCACCTTATTTCTCCCTACCATAACCAAATAGGTTCTCTAATAGTCTAATTATTAAATTCTATTACTTTTGTATTTATATGTTCTCGGTTTTATTTGGATTCTTTTGGTATGATAGGTGGGATATGAACATGCTCCCATTGTTGCAATTAACATTTCATATCATGCACGTCCAAACTTCACTGGTCTTCCACTTCTTCATCTCTAGATCCTCTAGAAGACACCGTCCACCTGATTTCTCCCCGCCACCACCACCTAGGTTCTCTATTTATCCAATCATTAGACTCCCTTACTTTGATATTTCTAACTTCACGATTTTCTTCTGACGCTTCAACCCAGAGACGCGGGATTCTAACATGCTCTTGTTGTTGCAATTAACATTACATAACATGAATGTCCATATTTTTTTAGCCTTCCACTTATTCATCTCTATATCCTTCAATAGATGCCACCCCACCTGATTTATCCTTGGTACCACCACTACGGATATTTGATGGTAAAATAATTGGATCCCTTTTCTTTGATATTTTTAATTTCATGGTTTTCTTTAAATGATTCTTCCCTAAGAGGTGAGATATGAACACGCTCACACTGATCTAGTTAATATTACATAATATGAATATAAAGACTTCACCAGCCTTCTGATTTTTCATCTCCAGATCCTACAGCAGGCGCCACCCACTTGATTTCTACCCACCTCTGTCACTCAGATTCTATGTTGGTCCAATAATTTTATTCTCTTACTTTGATATTTCTAAGTTCTTAGTTATCTTCTAATGCTTCTTCCCCAAGAGGTTGAATTTTAACACGCTCTCACTATTATAGTTAACATTTCATAACATGCACATCCATACTTTATCTTCCTTCCAATTATTTATCTCTAGATCCTCCATTAGATGCCACCCTCCTAATTTCTCCCCACCGCCACCACCCGAGTTCTCCATTGGTCTAATCATTGGATTCTCTTTCCTTGATATTTCTAAGTACTCAGTTTTCCTTTGATGCGTATGCCCTGAGAGGTTGGATATGAATAAGCTCTAGATGTTGTAGTTAATATTTCATAACATGCACATCCAAAATTCACTAGACTTCTGCTTCCTCATCTCCAGGTCCTCTAGTATATGACGCCCACCTAATTTCCCCCCACAGGCACCACTCGGAATTAGTGAAGGTTTAATCATTGGATTCCCTTTATTTGATATTTCTAAATTTTTATTTTTCTTTTGATGCTTCTTCCCTGAGAGGTTTGATACAAATACGATCTCATTGTTTCAATTAACATTACATAATATGCACGTTCGGACTTCATTGTCCTTCTGCTTATTTATCTTCAAATCCTCCACCAAATGTCACCCACCTAATTTCTCCCCACTGCCATCACCCAGGTTATATGTTTTTCTAATCATTGTATTCTCCTGCTTTAATATTTCTTAGTTCTTAGTTTTCTTCTGATGCTTCTTCACATAGAGGTGGGATCCAAACACACTCTCACTATTATAATTAACAATTCCTAACATGTATGTCCATATTTCACATTCCTTCCACTTGTTCATCTCTAGATTCTCTAGTATACGCCACCCACCTAGTTTCTACCCGCTTCCACCACCCAGGTTCTCTACTGGTTCTCTCATTACATTCAATTTCTTTAATATTTCAAAGTTCTAAATTTTCTTCTAATGCTTCTACCCTGAGATGTGGGATCTGAAAATTCTCTCTCTCTCTATTGTAGTTAACATTTCATAACATGCACCTCTAGAATATAACAACATTTTTCTTCTTCATCTCCAAATCCTCCAGTAGATGCCACCCATCTAATTTCTCCCCACCACCACCACTCAAGTTCTCTACTATTAAAATCATTAGATTATCTTTCTTTGATATTTCCAAGTTCTTAATTTTATTCTAATGCATCTTCCTATAGAGGTGGGATTCAAAGATGCTCTTGTTGTTGTAGTTGACATTTCATAACATGAACATATAAACTTAGTTTTTTTTCCTCTCCTTTATCACCAGATCCTCCAGCTGACACCACCCACCCGATTTCTCTTCACTGCCACCACCCGTGTTCTCTGTTGATCCAATAATTGGATTCCTTGACATTGATATATCTAGGTTCTCAGTTTTCTTTTGGTGCTTCTTCCCCAAGTGGTAGGATCTGAACATGTTCTCTCTATTGTAGTTAACATTTCATAACATGAACATCTATACATCTTCAGCCTTCTGTTTCTTCATCTCCAGATCATCCAGGATATTCCACCCACTGGATTTCTCCCTTTATTCACCACTCGGTTTCTCTACTGGTTCAATCATTGGATTTTATTGATTTTATATTTCTATGTTCTCAGATTTCCCTCAATACTTATTCCCCTAGAGGTGTGATTTGAACATTCTCTCACTATTTCTGTTAACATTGTATAACATGAACATCCAGAATTCACTATCCTTCTGCTTCTTCATCTCCAGATCATCTGGAAGATACCACTCACCTGATTTCTCCTAGCCAACACCACCCAGGTTATCAGTTAGTACAATCATTGTATTTCATTGCTTTGATATTTTAAAGTTCTCAATTTTCTTTCGATGCTCCTGCCCCAAGTGGTGGGATCCAAACACGCTCTCATTGTTATAGTTAACATTGTGTAACATGCTTGTCCATACTTGGTCAGCCTTCCACTTCTTCATCTCTAGATCCTCCAGGAGACAACACCCACCTGATTTCTCCCCACCGCCACCACCCAGATTATCTGTTGGTCCAATCATTAGCTTTCCCTTGATTTTATATTTCTATGATCTTGGTTTTCTTCTCGTTCTTCTACCCCAAGATATGGGAACCGAACACACGCTCATTGTTACAGTTAAAATTACATAAAATTCATGTCTAGAATTCATCCTCTTTCTGATTCTTTGTCTCCCAAGCCTCCAGCAGATGTCGCCCACCTAATTTCTCTTTGCCATCACCACCCAGGTTCTCTTCTAGTCTAATCATTATATTTAATTGCTTTTATAATTCTAATTTATAGATTTTCTTTCAGTGATTTAATCCCAAGAGGTGGGACCCAAACATGGTCTCACTATTGCAGTTAACATTACATAACATGAATGTCTAAACATTTCTGATCTTCCACTTCTTCATCTTCAAATACTATAGTAGTTTCCACCCACCTGATTTCTTTCAGATACCTCCACATTGGTTCAATGCTATTCCAATCATTGGATTCCCTTGATTTTATATTTCTAAGTTCTCAGTTTTCTTTTAGTGCTTCTACCCTGAGAGGTGGGATCCGAACACTCTCTATATTTTGCAATTAAAATTCCATAACATGCATGTCTAGACTTCACCATCCATCCACTTATTTATCTTTTTATCCTTTATCAGACACCACCCACCTTATTTATCCCCACCACCACCACCCGGGTTCTCTGCTTGTCCAATCATTGGATTCCCCCACTTTCACATTTCTAAGTTCTCAGTTTTCTTCCAAAGATTCTTCCCTAAGAGGTGGGATTCAAACATTCTCTCATTTTCACTACTAACATTTTATAACATGCATGTCCAGACTTTTCCAGCCTTCCACTTCTTCATCTCCAAATCCTCTAGTAGACACCACCCACTTGATTTCTCCCTGCTATTGCCACCCGATTTCTATGTTGGCCCCATCATTGGATTCTCTTACTTTGATATTTTTATGTTCTCATTTTTCTTTTCATGATTTTTCCTAGAGAGGTAGGATCCAAACATTCTCTCATTGATGCAGTTAACATTGCATAATGTGCACATATAGACTTCATCGTCATTCTGCTTCTTCATCTCTAGATCCTCCAACATATTCCAACCATCTAATTTCTCCCATCCCCCACCACTTAGGTCCTCTAATTTTCCAATCATTAGATTCCCTGTCTTTTATATTTATAAGTTCTAGGTTTTATTATAATGCACTTTTTCTGAGAGGTGGGATTTGAACATACTCTCACTATTATAGTTAACATTTCATAACATGCACATCCATACTTCACAGGCCTTCCACTTCTTCATCTTTTGATCCTCTAGTAGACAACACCCACCTGATTTCTCCCCACCTCCACCACCTGGGTTCTATGTTGCTCAAATCATTGGATTCCCTTACTTTGATATTTCTAAGTTATCAGTTTTCTTCTAGTTATTCTACCCCAAGATGTTGGATCTAAAAATTCTCTTATTTTTGTAGCTAACATTGCATAACATGCACATAAAAATTTCACTGACCTTCCACTTCTTCATCTCTAGATCCTCCAGAAGAAGCCACCCACCTAATTCCTCCCCATCATCACCACATAGGTTCTTTTTTACTCCAATCATTGGATTCATTTTCTTTGATATTTCTAAGTTCTTAGTTTTATTCTGATGCTTTTACCCTGAGAGGTAGGATCTGAACACACTCTCATTACTATAGTTAGAATTTAATAACATGCACATCTAGACTTCTATGGACTTCTTCTTCTTTATCACCAGATCTTCCAAAAGATTCCACACACCTGACTTCTCTCCACCTCCACCACTCGGGTTCTCTTTTATTCTAATCATTGGTTTCCCTTGCTTTGATATTTCTAAGTTCTCTATTTTCTTCCAATGCTTGTGCCCTAAGATGTGGGATATGAACATGTTCTTGGTATTGTAGTTAAAATTTTATAAAATGCACATCTAGGCTTCATTTTCCTTCCTATTATTCATATATATATCCTCCAGTAGATGCCACCCACCTGATTTCTCCCCACTTCCACCACCTGGGTTCTCTAATGGATCAATCATTGGATTCTCTTTCTTTGATATTTTTGAGTTCTTGATTTTATTTTGATGCTTATACCCTGAGAGGTGGGATCCGAGCATGCTCTCACAGTTGTAGTTAACATTTCATAACATGAATGTATAGACTTCACTAGACTTTTTCTTCTTTGTCACGTGATCCACCAATAGATGCCACCCTCCATATTTCTACCTATTTCCACCACTTGTGTGACATCTCGGCCTGACTAACCACTAAGATGATGGCCATACTGATGGGTCACATGTCCTCAATTGTACCTCCCAATATACTAGAGGCTTCAAATTAGTAGTGAGGGTGTAGGGTGGTGATAGTGGGAAGATTATACCCTCATGATTAGAGTATCACAGCGGTATAACAGGTACTAAATAATAGTTAAAAATGGAAGCAATAATAAATGTAAGATAGAGTAGCATAATAATAATAATATAAACTAAATATAAAATAATGGCCAATACCATTATACAACATATGAATACATGTCCATATGAAAATACATAAACTCAAATAATAGAAATACTACATGAAACAATGTATAAGGTAGTAAAAAAATAAATAAAAGACAACAAGGCCCTCAAGGTTAATCTCTAAGAGCATCATGAGCTCCATCTAGGTCCTATGCTCCTAACTCTTATGTACAAGCTAAACAACACAAGCAATAAACCATGGTCCTATGAACATAAGGTCTACTTGGGTAACCCAGTGTAATGGTGGCCCAAGAAGGGTGTGAAATATAAATCCTATTAGGTTCCCACCCATGAAGACTACAACTAAATCTATTCCATGTATAAAGTAAAGAAATTCAGAAAATATTAATAAATAAACATAAATAACATAAATAAATAAACATAGATTAGCTTAGATTATAATAGGAGACTTGGATGACTCTACTTTCTTCGGATCACAACTAGAAAGTGATTTCTAACTAGTAACTATATTTTTTTTTAATATTTATATATATTTTGTAGTTTTATATTACATCCACCTATATTAACCAAGTACATACAAACCTAAGTGGCTATATACCTAGAATACTAGGTGTTGGTTGTACCGGGTTGTAACTCAGACATCTATAACTAGTCAAAACAATCCTATAAGCTCAAGAAATAGGGTACATGCCCTACATCCCAATATAGTGTAAGACATCATGCATGACACTCGATATGGTTAGTAATCTATCATGTCATCACTCTAAACAGGGAGCATGGAACCTAAACCCAATTTCCTACATAGTATCAATGGTGTGAGATTCCATGACTCAATACCTGATATAAGGGATCATGATTTCCCACTATAATAAATAGCTCTCTTAGCATCATTCCATAGACAATATCAAGGCACAATAATATAACAATATTATTAACTAGATCCATGAGGCATCACCCTTTCCTTCTCTATATTTAATAATCTCATTCATAACTAAGGGAATTTCCATTTTAATAATTCAAATTAAACATGTACTTAAGAAGGAACTAAAGGACATGGCATTACCACCCTCTACATTTTATTTTAATTGAATCCTTTAATTCATTCAAGGATTGAAAACCTCCATGAATCATTTTTTTAATTATAATAAAGACATAACCTTTAAAGCATTTAAAACAAATAAGGAAGGAAAACACATTATTCTTCTTTGATATTTCTACGTTGTAAGTTTTATTTGGATGCATATGCCTCGAGAGATGGGATACAAACACATTCTCTCACTGTTTTAGTTAATAGTGCATAACAAGCATATCCAGACTTTGTCATCCTTCCACTAATTCATCTATAGAAACTCTAGCAGACCCGACCCACCTAATTTCTCCTCTTCGCCACCACCTGGGTTCTCTACTAGTCCAATCATTGGAATCTATTTATTTTATATTTCTAAGTTCTTTATTTTCTTTTGGTTCTTCTTCTCTAAGAGGTGGTATCCAAACATGCTATCATTGTTACATTTCACATTTCATAACATGCACATCCATACTTTTCCATCCTTCTGCTTCTTTATCTCTAGATCCTATAAAAGATGCAACCCACATGATTTCACCATGCCGCCACCACCTGAGTTCTCTACTGGTCCAATCATTGGATTCTTTTGCTTTTATATTCATAAGTTATCAGTTTTCTTTTGATGATTATACCCTAAGAGGTGGGATATGAACATGATATTGTTGTTACAATAAACATTTCATAACATGCACATCCATAATTCACCAACCATCTATGTCTTAATCTCTAAATCCTCCAAAATATTCCACCCACCTAATTTCTCCCCACCATCACCACTCGGGTTCTCTTCTAGTCCAATCATTGGATTATATTCCTTTGAAATTTATAATTTCTCAGTTTTCTTATGATTATTTTTTCCCAAGACATGGGATCCAAATATGCTTTAGTTATTGTAGTTAATAATTCATAACATGTACATCCATACTTCATCGAACTTCTGCTTCTTCATCTCTAGATCCTCCATTAAATTCCACCCACCTGATTTCTCCCCACCTCCACCACCAAAGATATCTACTAGTCCAATAATTAGATTCCCTTTATTTGATATTTATATGTTCTCGGTTTTCTTCCAGTGATTCTACCCTGAGATGTGTCATTTGAACATGCCATGGTAGTTTCAGTTTACATTGCATAAAATGTACATCCAAAATTTGATGACTTTCGAATTCTTCATCTCCAGATCCTCCAGTAGATACCACCTTTCTGATTTCTCCCCAACTCCACCACTCAAGTTCTTTGCTGGTCTAATCATTGGATTCCCTTACTTTGATATTTTGAATTTCTTGGTTTTCTTCTAGTTTTTATGCCCCAAGATATGGGATCCAAACACACTCTCATTGTTGTTTTAAACGTTGGAAAACATGCATGTCCATACTTCACTAGGCTTACACTTCTTCATCTCTAGGATCCTCCAACAAATTCCACCCACCTAATCTCTCCCTTCTGCTGCCACCCATCTTCTCTAATGGTCCAATCATTCTATTATCTTGCTTCGATATTTAAAAATTATTTTTTTCTTTTATTGCTTCTAGCCCAAGAGGTGGTATCTGAATATTCTCTCATGGTTATAGTCAACATTACATAACATGCATGTCCATACTTATCTAGACTTTTACTTTTTCATCTCTATATCCTTAAAAAAACTCTACCCACCTGATTTCTCCCCTCTTCTACTACCCGGGTTCTCTGCTGTTCTAATCATTGGATTCCCTTTCTTTGATATTTTACGTTCTCAGTTTTATTCTAATGCTTATTCCCTGAGAGGCGGGATTCAAACACAATATCTTTGTTATAGTTAACACTGCACAACATGCACGTATATACTTCACCATCCTTTCAATTCTTCACCTCTAGATCCTCCAGCAAATGACACCGCCTGGGTTCTCTATCAATCCAATCATTAGATTCCCTTACATTTTTTTATACATTCTTGGTTTTCTTCTGATCATTCTACCCCAAGTGGTGGGATCTGAACATGCTCTCATTGTTGTTATTAACATTGTATAACATGCATGTATAGATATCATCAGACTTCTACTTCTTCATCTCCAAATCATCCAGTATATTCCACCCACCTGATTTATTCCTACTGCTACCACCTACATGCATGGCCACACTTCTTCTCTCTTCCACTTATTCTTCTCTAAATACTCTAGTAGATTCCACCCACATGATTTTTTCCCCAATTTATACATGGGTTCTTTATTAGTCTAATCATTATTTTCTATTGCATTTATATTTCAATGTTTTTAGTTTTATTCTGATGCTTATGCCTCAAGAGGTGGGATCTGAACACAATCTTATTGTTGTAGTTAACATTTCATAACATGCACGTCCATACTTATTTATCCTTCTACTTATTCATATCCAAATCCTCCATCATATGCCACTAACCTGATTTCTCCCCACCACTACCATTGGGGTTATCTACTTTTCCAATCATTGGATTCCCTTATTTTGATATTTCTATGTTCTTAGTTATCTTTCGATGCTTCTCCCTCGAGAGGTGGGACTCGAACACACTCTCACTATTTCAGTTAACATTTCATAACATACACATCCATGCATTGTTAGCCTTCTTCTTCTTCATCTCTAGATCCTCCAGCAGGATCCACTCACATAATTTCTCCCCGCCGCCACCACCTGGGTTCTCTACTGGTCTAATTATTGGATCCCATTACTTTGATATTTATATGTTATCAATTTTCTTACGATGATTCTACCCCAAGTGGTGGGATCTGAACATGCTCTCACTGTTGTTTTTTACATTTTATAACATGCACATCCAATTTTCTCCAACCTTCTCCTTCTTCATCTCTAGATCCTCTAGAAAATTCCACCCACATAATTTCTCCCCATCGCTACCACCTGAGTTCTCTAGTGGTCCAATTATTGGATTCAATTGCATTGATATTTCTAAGTTATTATTTTCCTTTAAATTCTTATACCCAGATAGGTGAGATCGAAACATGCTCTCATTGTTGTAGTTAACATTGCATAACATGCATGTCCATAATTTTATGGCCTTATGATCCTTCATCTTTAGATCATCCATCAAACACCACCCACCTAATTTCTCTTTTCCACCACCACTCGATTTCTTTTCTGGTCCAACCATTGGATTCCATTCCTTTCATATTTCTAATTTCTCAGTTTTATTTTGGTGATTCTGCCCTAATAGGTGGGATCTGAACACACTCTCACTATTTTAGTTAACATTTTATAACATGAACGTCTAGACTTCACTGACCTTCCACTTCTTCATCTCTAGATCCTCTAGAAGACACCACCCACCTGATTTCTCCTCGTTGTCACCACCTGGGTTCTTTGTTGGTCAACTCATTGGATTCCCATGCTTTGATATTTATAAATTATTAGTTTTATTCTAGTGATTTTGTGTCAAGGGGTGGGATCAAAACACACTATCATTGTTTCTATTAACATTGCATAACATTAATTTCTAGACTTCATCATACTTATACTTCTTCATCTTCAGATCCTCCAGAAAATTCCATCAACCCGATTTCTTCGATCCACCACCACCCAGGTTTTCTGCTGGTCCAATCATTCAACTCCCTTGATTTGATATTTCTATGTTCTCTATTTTATTTAGATTCTTATGACTCAAGAGGTGGGATATCAACATTCCCTCGCTGTTTTAGTTAACATTTCATAACATGCACGTATATAATTCATAGGCCTTCTTCTTCTTCTTCTCCAAATATTTCAATAGATTCCAACCACCCAATTTCTCCTAATCTCCACCACCCAGGTTCTATGTTGATCCAATCATTAGATTCCCTTGCTTTGATATTTCTAAGTTCTCAATTTTCTTCTAGTGGTTCTTCCCTAAGATATGGGACCCAAACATGATATCGATGTTGCAATTAACATTTCATAAAATGTACATCCAGACTTTGACATCCTTCTACTTATTCATATTCAGATCCTCTAGTAGACACCCCCACAAAATTTTTCCTCAGCACCACCACCCAGGTTCTTAGCTATTCCAATCATTGGATTTCCTTAATTTTATATTTCTAAGTTCTTGGTTTTATTATGATGCTTCTTCTATGAGAGTTTGGATTCGAACATGCTCTCGTTTTTTTTGTTAACACTGCATAACATGTATGTCTAGACTTCACCAACCATCCACTTTTTCATCTTTAGATCATTCAGCAGATGCCACCCACATGATTTCCCCACTACCACCACCGGGGTTCTCTTCTTTTTCAATCATTAGATTCCCATGCTTTGATATTTCTAAGTTCTTGGTTTTATTTCAGTTCTTTTTTACTAAGAGGTGGAATCTAAACATTCTCTTGATGTTGCAGTTAACATTGCGTAACATTCACATCCCAACTTCATCGTCCTTATACTTCTCCATCTCTAGATCCTCTAGAAGACTCCACCCGCCTGATTTATCCCTGCTGTCACCTCTTGGGTTCTCTTTTGGTCCAATCATTGGATTCCCTTACTTTGATATTTCTAAGTCCTCGATTTTATTCTAATGCTTCTGCCCCAAGAGGTGGGATCTGAACACGCTCTCACTATTACAATTAACATTGCATAACATGCACATATAGACTTCTCTAGTCTTCTCCTTCTTCATCTATATATCCTCCAGTAGACACCACCCACCCGATTTATCACCACTGACACCACCCAAGTTCTCCTATGGTCTAACTATTAGATTATCTTACTTTTATATTTCTAAGTTCTCGGTTTTTTCTAATGCTTCTTACTTAAGAAGTGGGATCTAATCATTTTCTTATTGTTATAGTTAACATTGCATAATATGCACATCCAAACTTCACTGGCCTTTTGACTATTCATCTCCAGACCCTCTAGTAGATGAAACCCACCTATTTTCTCTCCACCTCCACTACCTGAGTTCTCTACTTGTCCAATAATTGGATTCCCTTACTTTGATATTTCTAAGTTCTCGTTTTTCTTCCAGTGATTTTGGCCTGATAGGTGGGATTTGAACATGCTCTCACTATTTTAGTTAACATTGAATAACTTTCATGTTCAGACTTCATTGGCCTTCCACTTATTCATCTATATATCCTTCAGAAGATTCCACCCACCTAATTTTTCACTACTGCTACCACCCGGGTTTTCTACTGGTACAATAATTTAATTCTCTTACTTTGATATTTCTAAGTTCTCAGTTTTCTTCTGATTTTTAATCCCTAAGAGTTGGGATCCAAACATTCTATTGTTGTTTCAATTAAAATTTCATAACATGCATATCCATAATTATTCAACCTTCCACAACTTTATCTCTATATCCTCTAGCAGATGTCACCAACCTGTTCTCTCCCTGCCACCACCACTCAAGTTCTCTTCTTTTCCAATAATTGGATTCCCTTTCTTTAATATTACTATGTTCTTAGTTTTATTCCAATGCTTCTATACTGAGAGGTGGGTTCTAAATATGTTATCGATGTTGTAGTTAACATTTCATAACATGCACATCTAGACTTTGTTGTCCTTCCACTTCTTCATCTCCAGATCCTCCAGTAAATTCCACCAACCTAATTTTTCCATGTCACCACCACTTAGGTTCTCTACTGATCTAATCATTGGATTCCCTTGCTTTGATATTTCTAAGTTCTTGCTTTTATTCTAATGCTTCTACCATGATAGTTCGGATCTGAACACTCTCTCTTTATTTCATTAGACATTGCATAACATGCATGTTCATACTTTTCCAACCTTCTTCTTATTCATCTACAGCTATTCTAGCAGACGTCACCCACCTGATTTCTCCCCACCACCACCACCCTTGTTCTCTGCTAGTCTAATCATTGGATTACCTTACTTTGATATTGATAAGTTCTTGGTTTTCTTCTGATGCTTCTACCCCGAGTGGTGGGATCCAAACACACTCTCTATATTGTTGTTAACACTGCATAACATGAATGTCCAAACTTCACTGACATTCCACTTATTCATCTCTAGATCCTCCATCATATGCCACCCACCTGATTTCTCCCCACCACCACCACTTGGGTTCTCTATCAGTCTAATCATTGGATTCCCTGGCTTTGATATTTATAAATTCTCTATTTTCTTTTGATGCTTCTTCCCCAAGTGGTGGGATCCTAACATTCTTTAATTATTGTAGTTAACATTTCATAACATGTACATTTGGACTTCTCTAACCTTCCACTTCTGCATCTCTAGATCATCTAGTAGATGCCACCCACCATATTTCTCCCCACCACCACCTCCGAGTTCTATGCTTCTCTAATCATTGGATTCCCTTACTTTGATATTTCTAAGTTCTCAGATTTCTTTCAATGGTTATTCCCTAAAATAATCTGGTTGTATATATATACATCAAGATGGTTGATCTTGCAAACCTCACACCATATAGACCAAACCACCGCCTTAGATTTATTATTGTTTTTTCTTCAACTCAACTGATTGGTTATCACTAGTCTTCTTTAGTTCTTTATTTGTTCCATAATTTATGCCCATGATCCAACTACTAGAATTGTACTTGTAATTAAGACATGTAGATGTTATTGGGTGGTTTATTAGAGAGTGTTGGGAAAGGAATAGGTGTTTTAATAGACTTTCACCCTTGTCAACCCAATATTCAGAGACCGATGCTTGAGTCTAGTAATGCACGGTATGGACACCAATTCCATAGTGTGTTGAGAGGTAGGGATGTGAATATTCATATGGAACGATGGTAGGAGGTTGTTGTGGCAAGGTGTAAATGATGAGTGGATTGGGATTATAGTTTAGGGGATCAGGATGGTAAAATGTTGGATATGCTCTTGTCTGAGTTTTGAAACATTTGGAAGTTTAATTTTTTTAATGAAATCACATTGAATAACAAATACCCTATTCCAAGTATTAATGATTTATTTGACCAACTTCATGGGGATAAATTCTTCTCCAATATTGACCTATGGTATAGGTATAATTAGTTGAGGGTTAAGAAAGAGGATATCCCAAAGACTAATTATTGAAAAAGATATGAACATTATATGTTTGTTTTTATACCCTTTAGATTAACTAAGGATCATTATATATTTATATATTTGATTAATATAGTCTTTAGGGACATCATTAATAAATTTGGTGTGGTATTTATTGATAATATTTTGATTTATTCCAAAATTAATGAGGAAAATGAGGATCATATTAGGGTCATATTAAAACTTTGAGGAAATATAATATTTTAAAAAAAATTAGTGAATGTGAGTTCTAGTTACCAAAAGTGTCATTCTTGGGACACGTTGTAACTATTGAAGGAATATTGGTTTATCCAGTTAAGAAAAAGATAGTAGAGGAGTGACCTTATCCTATAAAAATTATTGATATATATAGTTTCCTTGGTCTAGTGGGATACTATAGAAGGTTTTTGAAAATATTTTTATATCTTTTTAATCAAATAAAAAATTTACCTTAAAATGGACATAATTTTATATAGAAAAAAGAGTCTGAAGAATGTTTCCAAGTACTGAAGAAGAGGTTGGTTAGTGAACCTGTTCTAACATTTCCCTATTATAGAGAAGGATTTTTCATCTACAGTAATGCATTCTTGAATGGGTTTGGATGTGTACTCATGAATAATCACAATGTGATTTCCCATGCATCCCGATAGTTAAAGACTCGTGAGAATAATTATCCTACCCATAATTCCGAGTTAGTTGTAGTAATCTTGGCATTAAAGATAGGAATAGATTATAATTATGGGGAAAAGTGTGATATATACACCGACCACCAAAGTTTGAAGTATATATTCACACAAAATGAACTAAAAATGTGACAAAGGATATGGTTGGAGCTTCTCAAATACTATGATTTTTCTATTCATTATAACCCTAGAAGAGAAAAAATATGTGAATGCATTAAGAATGAAATAATGTAGATTTACTTAAATAATGAGGATTTAAGGATATTAATTAATCAAAAACTTGGAAATGATAAAAATAGAATCCATAAGGGAGGAGAAATCATTATTCTTACCCCAAATGATTTTCTATCCATGATTACTAGAGAAAGTCAAGAAATCAAAAAGAGATAATCCTATGTTACAAAAGAAAATAGAAGCTATGAAAAATGGGAAGTTTCCTAATTTATGTCTTGATCAAGAAAGAGTATCAAGGTTTGAAACAAGGCTATATATCCCATCTATTATAGAGTTAAATAAAGAGTTGATGGATAAACCTCCCAGCTTGATATTCTCTATACATTTCAGAAGCACCAAAATGTATAGAGATATGTCTGGTCATTATTGGTAGGATAATATGGATAAGAAGATATACTAAGTGTTGTTTAGTATGTTAGTTAGTGAAGGTTAAATGACAACTCCCTAATAAAGTGCTACAACTAGTACCCATACCTTTGTAGAAGTGGGAAAAATCACTATGGACTTTGTTGCTAGTCTTCATAGGACCTCTAGGGGAAATAGTTCCATATGTGTAATCATTGAGAGGTTAACAAATTATTTTCATTTTATCTTAATATGAGAGGATTTCTCCCTTGATCACCCTTCCCATATTTATATTCAAGAAGTGGTGAGACTTAATGGAGTACCACATTCAATTACTTCTAACCATGATCCAAGATTTACATTTATGTTCTAGAAGAGCCTTTAAGAAGATTTGAATAAAAAATAACTTTAAGAACATAATATCATCCTAAAACTAATGGGTAGTCTAAGAGGACTATTAAAAAAATTGAAGTCATGTTAAGAGATATCACACTTGGTTTTCAAGGGATTTGGGAGCTACATATTCCACTTATTGAATTCTCCTAGAATAACGGTTTCCAATATAGTAATCAAATGGATCCTTATGAAGCACTCTATAAGAAAAGGTGTAGAAGTACAACATATTAGGATGAAGTTGGAGAAGGAAAACTATTAGGACCAGATATTTAAAAGTGACTAAATAGAAGATACAAGTGATCAATGAGTATATCAAGGATGACTAGAGTCAAAAAAAGAGTTGTGCTAACAATAGAATAAAAGAATTAGAATTTTATATCAGAGATCATGTATTCCTTTAAAATATTACTATGGATGTAAGTCTTGAGATTTGGAAAGAAGAAGAAACTGAGTCTAAATTACATCAAACCAATTGATATTATAGAGTGTGCTAGAGTATTTTCTTATCCATTATCACTTTCTCTAAATCTTTCAAATGTCCATGACGTCTTCCACGGGTCCCTAATAAGAAAATATATGTCAAATCCAATACATATACTCAACGTAAATGGTGTGGAATCAGAGAAACAATCTAGATTATTTGTGAAAGGGAACATGTTTTGAGGAACATGAATACCAAAATCATGAAATTATTATGGATAAATCAGAAGTTTAGACAAGCATCCTGGGAGATTAAATAAGTGATGAAGGAAAACTATCTCCATTTCTTTTTAGGTAATGCAAAAATTTTGAGGGTGAATTTTTTTAATAGGGGAATGTATCAACCTAAAATTTCCTTCTATTATTAATAAAAAAACTAATGTTTCACAATGACTATTTTATTTGGAAATACCATACAAATACTATTACATGTCATTACAGATCATGAAACAATATTAACTATAATAGTTAAGAATAGTATATAGAGATAAAAACCAAATAATAGTACACAAAAAATGGTAAAATCCATATATAACATGCCAAGATTTTAGTTTATATTAATTTAAATAAATACTAGGTTTGATTTCATGTATCACACATAATATCAAGCTTAAAACAAAACATGATATATTATTAAAATATAATTATTTAAATATGACCATTATAACATAATTGTTGGATTGGCGGGTAAGAATAGGAGTAACCGCATTATGAAATATATATATAAATTTTTTAATTAATAAAAAATTATTTATTAATTCCAAAGAAATAGTAACTCAATTTTAAATAAGATAATATAATATTAAATGTGATATTTTTAGAAAATTGATTTATATGTATAATGCTTTTTATCAAAATAAATTAAGATAATATCTATAGATGAATTGTTTTAATGAAATTTATAGATCATATATTTAATAAAATAAATTAACATTAATATAATGGTGTTTAATAAACATGTAATGAATATAAATTCATTTTATACTTCAAAAATACATTTTCTTCAAAAATGGTTTTTATTACATTTTATGCATGGATATTATGATTAATTTATAACACCTTTAGAAATTTTATTTGATAAAATGGACATTATTTTTGTAAATCATCATGTAAAAATAATATTAAGATAAATTTTGGTGACTTTTATGAAAAGGTTGATATTTTTTTGAATAGTGAAAAAATACCTATTTTACAAAAGTACTATCATTTATTTTCATTTAAGCAAAGTAATTTAAATGTTTTTTTTTATTTGAATTTGATTTAAATTCATATAAATTATATTTTATTAAAAACAATCTAATTAATTCCATGTAAATCAATATTATACTTGATATTGTTATTAAATCATTTTATACATATAACATACATTAAAAACGGTTTTCCGTTATGCTTTGTGAATTTATATTAAAAGTAATTTCTAAATTTTTTTAGAAATTTAAACTTTAAAAATAATTATATATTTTTAATTAGGATTTTAAAATTTATTAATTCAGTTAGTTTCATTTTTTTCATAATGTATAGTAACCATGGTAAAAATTTGCACCACAGTAAATGATAAAATAGTTTAATTAAGGTTAAATTTTTATGATAGGGTCAAAAAATCGCATCTTATTTATTACTGGATGATTTTATTTCAAAAATTATCATCCTGTATTCATAAATTTTTTCATTTTTATGCCTCTCTCCATCGATTACAACCTTTATTTTATTTTAAATAAAATGTCATTACAAAATGTCATTCTCTTTCTTTTAATATCTCTAATATGTTTTCATATGGATAAAAAGAAGGTATGAATGGTTATAAATAGTTATTTTTAATAATAAAAAAAAATATGATAATAATTTATTTTTAATTTTTATTTATTGTATAAACACCTTGAATGCTTATGTAACATCGATGAAACACTTGTGCAAGCAATAGAAAAATTAATTAAATGATTTTAAAAACATTAAAAGTAATATATTTTGGATGAATTTTTATATTAAAAAAATTAATGGATAATTAAAAATTATAATTGATGGTGAAATTTTGTATATTCTAATTCCATTATTATATTGATTCCTTTAATGTCAAGATATGTGAATAGTCATGAAAATGACTTTAATTGGTATTTAATGTATAAAATTATTTTCAAATCATTATAATGAAAATATTATCATAACTCAAGTGGATGGGAAATTTTTTAGACTATAATTCATGGTTAATATATATACAACTTGGTATTTTTAAAATGACTCTTTTGACCCTTAAGTATTAAAAGATTATGAAAATTTTATTGATTTTTTCCTATAAAAACGGACTCACTTCAACCATTTAAAAACACGACTCAAGTTTAGTTTTCTCTCAAAAATATTCCTAAATAACTCTCTTAAAATAATTTCCCACATCAAAATAATCCTATAGTAATTATAAATATCTCCTTCAATGGAATTATTCTCTATCGAAAGGAGGATATCAAAATAAGAGGTATAAGTCTTAACTGATTTCTTCTAAGATTATTTCTTCTTATACATCCTTGAAACCTATCATAACCATTATTATATAATAATATAAGTATATAAAATATCATGAAATTTTATTATTTTAATTATAAAACCACTTTACATCACTTTTCTACCTAATGGAAAATGAACGCTACGCTCATGTGTATGTGTGTACTACCACCTCCATGAAGTGATGTGTTTTTTTTTCATCACCGACTCATATAGATAGTAAAAATAATGGATAAAATGAATATTTATGATATTTATGAAAAAAAATTATTCTTTAATAGTAAAATGTTATTAAATTTATTATTTACACTAAGTATAAAAATTAAAATGTCATCTATGCGTACATATGGACTACCATCTCCATGAAACGATGTGATTCATTTTCATGATTGCCTTACATGGATGGTTTTAAAAGTATATTTAATTTATAAAAATGATCATTATAAATTTTTTAATATATTTTATATGATGAAACCATGACCCACGGTCAATGGACCAATATTCCTTTAAGGTTATAAACCGAACATCTTAAAACATCCAATATGAACTTAACTAATTTTGTAACTGTATAATACAAAGTTTTAAATGAAATAAAATTGATTATGATAAAATAATAAACTCGAAAATATTATTAATAAAGTTTTAAACTACTAAAATTTTATTATTTAGGAGTTAGATAATGTACCAAATGATTCGGGACTTGTGGTAAGTGATTTCTCATCTCAGTTTCATTTTTTGAGACTTATACCATTTTATCCACATCTTTTATTTTGTGTGGTGTATATACTACCATATAAATTTATTCTATCATTAATTTAATAAAATTAAAGTGTTTTAAAAATCCTTTTCAAGTTCACTCTTTCAATTTTCTTTTGATTCAAAAGTTATAAAAGTGGTAAGATATTTTTATTTAAAACATTGTTTTAGATGTTTTAAACTCTTTCTATTCCATATCCATATTCTTAAAACTATTACAATAATGTTTTTAGTTTTACTACAATGATTTTTTTAAATACATTTTTAACTATCATTAACGTTCTACAAAGGTTTTTAAAATGTAATCTTTTAAACATTTTTCATACAGATAACTTTTTAATATTTTTAAAAAAATGAAAGAGGTTGTTTTTTAACATATAAGGCATGAATATATTTTACCACCATCATGTAATTTATTTATTATCAGGATTAATTTGCAAGTTTCAATGTATTTTTTTAAATAATATATTTTTCATGTTGTTCTGGGAATTTTAAGTTTTTAAATGTTTTCAAAAGAAAATGATATTTCTTATCATATTTATGAGATAACTGAAAGTGTATTTTCTTATGGGTTGAAAGGAAAATTTGATGAAAGTGAAATTTATCAAAAACAATTATTTAATATATTGTGAAAATTTCAATTTATTAAATATTTTGATTATAAATCATGACACTTGTATATTTTTTATGAAATTTATAATGGTGAGTGAACCCAAACCCCTATGAGACTATGTCCATTATGTGACAGGTGAGTCTGTTAAATCCCTCTAGTACATTGGGTAAATAGATGGAGTTAACTGATGTATGTTACTTTTAAGATAATGTGGATGGATTTAATTACTGCTATAAAGTGATAAAGTTAACCGTTGTAAGATACCCCTAAGAGTATGTAGACAGAGTTAATTACTCTTATGAAGTGATGTAGTTAAACAATGTAAGTTACTTATAAGTGAATATGGATGGAGTTAATTACTCCTATGGAATGATTGATTTAACTGTTATAAATTACTCTAAATAGAATATGTATGTATTTAATTACTCTTATGGAGTGATGAAGTTATCTAATAATAGTTACTCCTAAGTGAATATTGTAATTATCATGTTAGGTGATTCCTTGATGAAATTATTATTCCCCAAGTTTTATACAAGTATTATCTATACTTTCAAATAGATTTTCATGTAATCCTTTTGATTTAAAGAGGTAAAGAATGATTTTATGATTAAAAAAATTATGATGTTTTAATGGTGAAATATTTGGTTTCATTGTAAAGCTTACATGAATTATGACTTTTCCTTTATGAGTTATAAAAAATGTTTTATGAAAACTTTTGTGTTTTTAAGTTTATTTAATGATTATTTAAATTATTATTTTGATCTCAAAAGTTATTTTGTAAAAATGAAATCATACTAATGGGTTTTCATGAATTTCAAATGGATTAATGAGTTTCCTTTATTTTTAAATACCTCACCAATATTTGTATTTCTCATCCCATGTTTCCAAAAATATTTCACAGGTATTAAGGATGTGTATGGATTATAGAAAGTTCAATGGTTATATGTCTTGAATGAATAAAAAATGTCATGAATGAAAAATAATTGTAAATATAAGAACCTTTTCTTATAAAAAATTGGTATTGAGTGGAAGTTTCAACTTTTTATTGTAAGAGTTTGATATGTAATAATTTTTCCTAATTCTCTAAAACTCTAAACCAAAAAGATCATTGAAATGTAAGAATTTAAAACCATTGTTATAAATCAAGTGATTTTGTATTTTTTAAGTAATATTTCCTTATAGGTTTAGATATATTTAGACGTTAACATGATTCAGATGAGGATATTTTAAGAATTTTAGATACCATCATTTTTCCTTTATTTAGCTATGGAGGAAGTTAGATATGATTTTGAGGACCTGAAATTAAATGGATTAATGTATTCTATATAAAATTTGGATGTATTTAGAGATTTTATTACTTTATTCTATGTGATATATTTTTATTCCTTCTAGAGGAGTGGTGTTTTAGGTTTTATTTTTCAACAATTTATAATCTTCTTACCATTGGTCTCAGTGGTGACCTTTTTATGATACTTGGAGTGATTAAAAGTAGGTTTATAAGGTTTATGATATAGTGAATGATTATGATGATCGTATTCATATTGTGTGTTTCAATGTTTTTTTATCTCTGCTTGTGTCACACACTTAGATTTTATGAAATATTTTTTTCAATAAATTTAATTTCGTTGATAGCCTGTGTTACACACAATTTTGAGTTTTAACAAACAACAATATATTATTAATATTATTATTTAAATATGATTGTTATAACCTAGCCATTAAACATGGAATTATGAATATCAATGTCCACATTTTGAAAATTAAGTATAATGGTTTTAGATAAATAAAATATATTTATAAATAAGTACTTAATTTTTTGGTAAAATCATTATAAACTTTGAAAATACATTTCTTCTCAAAAAATGACTTTCATTGCTTTTTGTGAAAAAATAATAAAATTAATTTTTGATACTTTTATAAAATTTATTTTATAAAATTAAATTCATTTTTTTAATCAACATTTCAAAATTATCTTAGGGTGAATTTTTGAGAATTTTCTGAAAGGGTTACTTTTTCAATGAATAGTGAAAAATACTAATTTACATTAAAAACTACCTTTTGTTTAAAGTATTTATATAGTTAAATATTGTTTTATAAAACATTAAAGGTAAAATTAGTTAAATTATATTATTATTAATCCAATTAGGCTATTTTAGTCAATTTCATGTTGAATTTTTATATAAAAACTATTTATGCTTTTAAAATATTTTTCTTTGAAAACCCATTTTTTTCATCCATCCACGGGTTTAATTTTAAATAAAATTATGAAAATTCTATTAATATAATTTGGAAAATTTTATTTTATTTTTTTAATAATAATAATTAATATCATATAATAACTTCAACTTAGATTTTGGTCATAATTAATAGTAAAAATAGTAAAATTTCATTACTGCGATTAAGGTTAAAATGATTTCACCAAGGGTTAAACTAAAAATATGAGGGTTAAAATAATGTAAAAACTTATCTAATTCCTTTTTTATGTCTATATTTATACCATATATCATATAATTTTTTATAATTATCCATTTTTTATCCTTAAGACGTTTGTAAAACGTCGAAATATCTTTTTATTTTCAAAATTTTCAAGTTTGTCCTCTCGTCCACTTATAAAAGGTCACCCCATATTATTTCCTCTTCACACTTTCAAATCATTTTGTTTTATAAAATACCTAAAAAAATATATTCTTTAATTTTCACATCATGTCTTAGAGGCCTTATTTTGATTAGGAAATCCTCCTAAGAAGGATTTTGGTTCAAACCTAAAAATGTTTTCTAAAGAAGAGGTATAATTCTTAACCAAGAGTTTTTTGTTCTTCCACCTCCTTAAAATATTATTAAACTAGGATGATATTGTAGGTTATGGGAGCAGTGGAAGTTTGATATGGGTTTTTCCCAACTTTTCTTGTTTTCATGATCGATTATTAATCTAAGATTTACATAATGATAAATGTCATGATCTAGAAAATTGAATCAAATAAAATAGATAATGGATAGAATGTCAGAACTAGAGAAAGAATAATAACCTATTATTTATAATCAGTTTAATTAATTAAATAATTAACTTTTTTCAATTCTTTCTTCATCGATGGATCTAACAATAGATCTATGTTGTATTGTTGTTGCATTGTAGCAGTCAAGAGCATATTCCCTCTAGCGGTGGTCCACACATGGTCTAAAAATATCCATACATCACTATAGGAATCTTTGGGTGCTAGAAAGGTAGATCATATCACTTGATTCATCCACCACTGATCGCCTCAAGAACTGATTCCAAATCATTCTCATGGATCTCTCTTGACTTGAGAGAGTGAGGTGGAGGAAGATCGCTCTCTGTTCTTGGGTGTGTTCTTAGAGAAGGGATCTCTCTAGGGCTTGAAAGGATTCCCCAAATCCATTATGCCCAACCAAACAAATGAATTAGCTCTTAGAGAAAATAATATAATTGGGTTTATATATCACTAGGGTTAGAACTAAATAATTTCAAAGTGCCCTTTATAATTTATTTAATCCATGTGAAACCCCATGTCAAATAATAATATTATTATTATTTCATAACATGTTCTTAACTTGGGAATTAAATTAAAAATTATTTAATTAAATAATATTCAATATTTATTATTTCTCACTAGATCATTAAAGTAGGTATGTCATTCCTTCACAATATTTATCAGCCCTTGAATAATAACTATTTATTTATTAAACAAATATCAATGCATTATTCTCTAGTAAATAAATATATATTATATTCACTAAATAGAAAATAAATATTTATTAAATATTATTCTCACATTATATTCTCTCAAATAACTGGGGATGGAATAAATACGATCAAGAAAACATAAATAATTATTAAACCACATGTGGGAATAATATTTATTCAACTTGTTATATAATAATTATTATTATTATTTAACTGAGATTCTGGATATACTTGGTGTGAAACCCATGAGGCCTCTTTCTCAGTGGCATTAAGTGAAGTAGCCTGAAGTCTAAGGTTAGCATCTAGAAACATTTCAAGGCACCCATATAGAAATAAGTTAATCTTGCAATGAAATAATACCTCATACATATGCTTATTGTATAATATAATCCCTTTATCATGATCTCTCTAATAAAGAAGGTTGCATGCTGGTGTCATCAACCTATACGTTCCATATCTCTTTCTTTAACTTCTCAAAAATTGAAATTGCCTATAGAACACCATGGATATGGATTTATTTAGGATATATAATTTCTATCAAAGGGCCTGAGATATTGACTTTTTTAAAGAACAAAAGGGATAAATCCTTTCTCTTATTATTCATTATTTTAATATTACTCATGATGCACCCAACATATCCTACCTCACTGTGAACATCTTTCATCATAATTTTCATCAATACATCAAATTATGTGACTCATAATACTTTTTAATAGTAATATTAAAGTCTAAGGATCAATACACATGTTTATAGATGTAAACATCCAATGACACATATAAATGTGGATTTCCTAATGGTGGGTTTCATTCTCGTTATATCCTGTATTGAATATTACCAAGGGAATACCGCATGATACGGTGCCTCAAAGTCTTATGAGTCTCCACCCATGATATCCTGTATCATTTTTGTCCCTCAAATGATATCATCCGACTATAGAACATATATTTAAGAATAGTTTCATATCACTTCTAGGTTCTCATCGTAGTGGGGAACTGCTATGACCTTTTAGTGAAACAGATACTTTTAGGACATTATCACATACTATGTTATACAGAAGAAAAATCATGATGTAATAAAGAGTTTATTAATATTCAATACTATGAATAAAATTTATCATAAATTACACAAAAGTTGGTTTAGGTCACCAACTCCAATAGACTCTCACTTACACTAGATCCAACTGCTAACAACCTTCAGTATACTAGCTCTCACATGATACTCATGCTTCAAATGAGATAGTTCTTTAGTAAATAGGTCTACCATGTTCTCTTCCATGGGTACTCTACTTACTAAAACTTCACCCCTTTGATAAAAAAACCCTCAAGAGTTGATATTTGTGGAGTATACGATTTGTTCATTGGTGTAACCTTGGATCTTTTGCAAGAACTACCAATGTGGTATCATCATAATAAAATGTGACATGGTCTTTACTACTAGGTACCACATCAAGCACTTAGACAACATTACTTATCCAAACAGCTTCCTTGGCTACATCATAATCCGCTATATACTCGGACTCCATTGTAGAATTAGCGACACTTGGCTATTTTGAACTGTTCTAGCTCACAGATCCTATGTTGAGATAGAAAACATATCCTGATTGTGACTTTAGATCATTCTAATCTATCTAAAAACTTGCATCAATATAAACCCTGATGAGAATCTCCTCATATCCACCATACACTAGGAACATATCCTTATTTCTTCTTAGATACTTAAGGATAGACTTAACAACATACCAATATTGTTCTCCTGGATCATCTTGATATCTGGATACCATGCTCAATGCATAGGAAACATCAGGTCTAGTACATAACATTTCATACATGATTGATCCTATCATCAAAGTGTATGGGATCTAATCATTATTTCTTTCTCATATTGTGTATGAGAACACATTTTCTTAGAAATATGTAAACTATGTGACACTAGAACCAATACCCTCTTGGATTGTTCTATACTAAATATATTTAGTATATGGTAAACATATATACTTTGACTTAGTCCAATTAGCCTCTTGGATCTATCATGAATGATCTTGATCCCTAGAATATAGGTTGCTTCACCTAATTCCTTCATAGAGAAACACTTGTTTAACCAGACCTTATTAGACTGTAATACTGGTATATAATTTATAATAAGTAATATGTCATCAACATATACTAGTATTATAACAACCACATTACCATTAAACCTCTTGTAAACACATGAATCATATTCATTCTTAATGAAACTAAAATATTTTATGGAATCATTAAATTGAATGTTACATGACCTAGATACTTACTTCAATCCATAAATGGATCTTTGTAACTTGGAAATCCTTTTGGCATCACCTAGAGTCACAAACCCTTATGGTTATGTCATATAGGCATCTTCTTAAAGGTTCCCATTAAGGAATGTAGTTTTGACACCCATCTTCCAAATCTCATATTCATGGTAAGTGCTATATAAAGTACAATTTTTGACAAATTTAAACATGGAAATTGGTGAAAAGGTTTCATCATAGTTAATTTCTTGTTTTTTTAAACCATGTATCCACCAACCTTTCTTTATAGGTATTTACTTTACATTCCATGTCCAGTATCCTCTTGAATAACTATTTACATCCAATGGGATTTACATCAACTGGTGTATTTATCTAAACCCAAACATGATTCTAATACATGTAATCCATTTCGTAATTCATTGATTCTTTTTATCTTACAGCTTTTGAGCTCTCTACTACCTCCTTGTATGAGTGAGGTTAATCATTGTAATAAAATAATAAGTCACCATATTTTGTGACTATAAAACCATATCTCTCTAGTTTTATTACCTCTCTTACACTCATACGAAGTACTTGTGTTTTATAAACTACTTCTTCCATGGGGACCTATGGAATCTATTCATGTACCAACTCTTGTGCATCTTGATCATTAATTTCATTGAAGTAAATTTTTCTCCCACTATCCTTTTTTAGGATGTGCTCTCTATTAAGAAAAACAGCTTATCTGGCGATAGTCAATTTCTTGTCCAAGGGGTTATATAAGTAGTATCCCTTTATTTCCTTAGGATACCCTTTAAAGATACACTTTGTCTAGGGTTCTAGTTTGTTGCCTAATAAGGCCTTAACAAATTCCTTGAAACCTCATACATGTGTATGCAACAAAATGGGTTTCTTTTCACTCCATAACTCGATGGGAATTACATTTTCTACATTAGTCGGTACTCAGTTTAATGTTTATATTGTGGTTTGTAATTCATATCCTCAAAAGGATAATGGAAGATCTGCATGACTCATTATTGACCTTACCATGTCTAACAAGGTACAATTCCTTCTTTCACTGACACCATTCCACTATGGTGTTTAAGGTAGAGTGAGTTGAGATACAATCCAAAACACCCATTGAAAGTTGATAACTCTTGGTTAAGATATTCACCACCACAATATGATCGAATCTTCTTTATCTTCTTTCTAAGATGATTCGATACTTCATTCGTGAATTCCTTTAATTTATTAGAGGACTCGGACTTATACCTAATCAATTAGATATAACCATATCTAATCAAGTAATCATTAATAGATATTAAGTAAGAATACCCAACTCTAGCTTCTACTAGAAATGTTTCAGACATATTAGTATGTACCAATCCTAGAAGCTCTATGGACCTTTCACCTTATCCACCAAATGGTGGTTTGGTCATTTTTTCTTGTAAACAAGCATGAAATAGTGGTTTTAGCTTATATGGGTCTAAATAACCATGTTGACAGAGATTTTTAAAATACTTTTCGTTTATATGACCTAGATGGTGATTCCATAGTTGGGTGTTATATGATTCATGTGAACATGATTCATCATCAATTTCTAATACTTGGTGTTTTCAATTTAATACATAAATATTGTTATTTAAATATGACATACCATAACATATGTTTTCCCTATAAAAGAAACAACTTTTATTTCCAAACATGAAAATAAACTCATCTAAATCTTTTCATGATATATAAATTATGTTCTTGGTAACCATCAGTACATTATAATAATCTTTTAAAACCAAAATCATTATAGTTGGTAGTGAAAGGTGATAGTCACCAATGGATAGGGTAGTCAACCTCACACCATTAGCAGCTCTCTGATCCACCTATCCTCTAGCAATATTTTGAAATATACATGGATGTGGCTCTAGCACAGTTGTACCTAGGGTTAATAACTCTAAAAAGGGTGCATTAGGATTTGAATTAATTTTCATCTGGTGTACAAAAATTTACCTTTATTCACACCTAGTTTGAAATTCCTAGGGGATATGTTTTGGAAATTCAAAAACTCTTTAAGAACCCTCATGAAGGATTTGAATAGAATATGACCATGAATGGCCTTGGTTAAACCTAAGGTATTGTAGATTTAAAATAAGGTGTCATTATTTAGACACCCTATAAAGTATTACATGGTTTCCCACTATGATTATTATTTATTATACTATGCTTTCTAGTATTAGTCAATGGATGGAAACAGGAGAAATCGTGTTTACACTGAAAGTGATGGAAAATGCAGGGATTATGAGAAACCAATTTGGATGGTGATTAGAGATAAATATATTGTGATTATTTATAATCAATTATCACAATATATGATTAAAAACTTTCACATTAAACAACTCTCAGACTCACTAAAGAATATAAGGATAGCATTTTTTGAGAGATCGGGTAGTGGAGACCACGTAGGAAAGAAGACTCAATTTCCTTCATGTCAAAAATGAAGAATGAGACACCCCATGGAATATATCATAGTAAGGGGAAAATGTTTTTTGGGTGGAAATACAGGTTATAGAGCAATGAATTTCTAATGAGTTCAATTTATTATGTGTGGGTAATATAGGAATTATCTCATTCAAAGCCCTAATCAAAGGACTAACTCATAGACCAAGGAAGGACTTATGCCATTTCAATCATTAAAGTGGAAGTATTGAAGTGTTTATGTATTGTAATTTAAGAATTATAGTGTAGATGTATTTTTATGGTATTCTAGAATCATGAAACATCTAAGGATTATGTTGTAGTAGTTTTTCTTTAAGTATTTTTAATAATTTGTTGAATGGTATTGATGACCTAAAAAATTGATTTAATAAAGAGGTGATATTTTACTCTAAAAACATGATTGGTGGAATAATAACCTTTAATATGTTCCCAATGTAAAGAAAATGATGTTTAGTTAGGATAAATAGATGATTGATGTGGACAATTTAAATTGGATAGTATTGATGACCATGGATCTTATTAGTGATTTGAGTATAAAGTGGTTTATGTTATATGGGATAGTGTTATGAAATTTTTAGATTTATGGAATATATTTTATAATCTGTGATTTTATTTAAGGAATGAGGAAAGAGTTAATTTTTGGAAATATGTATGTTTTCATTGTGGTTTTAGGGTAACTCAGGTTATTACCATGTTTCAAGAGAATATATTACTAAGGTATTCACATATTTGGTATGTTACAATTAGGATATAATTTATGATATTTAGGGAATTAATATTATGTTTGTTTTTTAAATTTAGTGACTTTGTTTAGGAATTTTTGAATTTTGGAAGGGTCTTAAAGTTAACCATTTATGAAATGGTTTACGTTGAACTCTGGATGTGGTTTTAGAGATTAATGTATTATTTCATTATATAAAGATTTATCCATATTGGATAACTTGTGTTAACAATTCTTTTAGGATAACTAGAGATAGAATGAAAGGATTATCATTATTTTATGGATATTATGACCTGTTAGAAGTTATTTTTAGAGCTTCAGGAAAAAAAATGTATCTTTATTTTTAAGGGTAAGAGATGAATTAAAAATTGATCAAATAAAAACCAAAGGATGAGATTGTTCTTATGAAATGAAAATAATTCAAGTAAATATATTTTCTCATTATATCTATCTAGAAAGTGAAAAATATCCTTAAACTTTAAGAAAAAGTATCTTGATACAAAAATGTTGTCTAATTACCTTCATTTATGATGAATTTATGGTCTTTTTCTCACCACTTTGGTTTACAGTTTTGTGTTATTTAACTTTCTATTGATATTTTACCTTATTTTGATCAATGATCAATGGAAAATACTTTTATTCTATATTCATATTTTCACTTCCCATTAATGTTCTCATATTTGGAAACCTAGTTATGTGTTATTCCAAAATACCTTTTTATTTTCTATTCCCTTAATTCTAGTGGATGTTTTATTAACCCTTTTTATGATCTGGGTTTTCTACAAAGGGATTTTCAAATGTTAAAACCTTGATTACCGATAACAAGTTAAAATTATGAGGATTAAATTTATTAAATGGGGGATAATGTAACACCATGATATTTTATGAAATATTTTTTTCTAATTAATTTAATTCCTTTGATGGCTTATGTTACATGCAACATCTAGTTTTAATAAACTGTAATATACTATTAATATTATTATTTAAACATGATCGTTATAACCTAACCATTAAACTTGGAGGTATGAATAGTAATTACCAAAATTTTAAAATTAAGTATAATGGTTTAATATAAATAAAATATATTTATAAATAAGTAATTAATTTTTGGTAAAGTCTTTATAAATTTTGAAAATACATTTCTTCTCAAAAATGATTTTCATAGTTTTTTGTGAACAAGTAAAAATAATAATTTTTAAAAATTTAGAAAATTTATTTGAAAAAATTAAGTTTATTTTTGGAAAAAAAATTACAAAATTATATTAAGGTTAATTTTTGAGAATTTTATAAAAATATAAATATTTCGATGAATAGCAAAAAATACTACTTTTTATTCAAAAATACCTTTTCATTCAAAGTTTTTACAAAGTTAAATATTGTTTTAAAATGGTTAAAAGGTAAAATTTGTTCAATTATAATTTTTTAATACAATTTAGGTTATTTAAATCAATTTATTGTTGAATTTTTATAAAAAACGTTTTATACTTTTGAAATATTTTTCTTTGGAAACCAATTTTTTCCCATTTTTTCATTGTATCTACGGGTTTAATTTTAAATTAAATTTTTCCACTTCTGTGAACTGAATTTAGAAAAATAGATTAAATATTTTTAATTATAATAATTAATATTATATAATTATTTTAACTTAAATTTTTTTCATAATTACTATTAAAAAAAAAAAAAAATTAATTATCGTGGTTAAGGTTTAAACGGGTTTACCAAGGGGTTAAATAAAATATATAAGGGTTATGATGACCTAAAAACTTGTCCAATTCCTATTTTATGGACGTATTTGGACCTTATATCATATAAGGTTTTATAATGATCATTTTTTTAGGCTTTTTAAATGTGTAAAATATGGGTTCATCTTTTTCTTTTCAAAACTTTTAGGTGTGTCATCTCTCCCACTTATAAAAGGGGAATCCATATCCTCAGCTATTCACAAATTCAAAGCATTTAAATTCAAAAAATCCCAACCTAATATATTCCTTACTTCCTACATCATTTTCTAGAGGCCATATTTTGATTAGGAAGCTCTCCTAATAAGTCTTTTTGTGTAAACCGAAAGAGGATATCTGAATAAGAGGTGTCGTTACTAACCGATCATTTTTATTCTATTTATTCTTCCATATTTTTAAAATCTTCTTCAAATATGATAATATGATAAAATAATTATATATAATATATTTAGAAGTTATTAATTTAATTTTATAACCTGTATCAATCTCCTCTTCCATCAAATGGGAAACAAAACCATTGATTTTGTGTACGAAAGACTACCACCTCGTGAACCGATATAATTCGTCTTTCATCACCGCCTCTCACTAGTGGATATAATGATGTATTTAAATTCTATATATTATATTTATTACATAATTATAATTATTTAATTAAAATATCACATCCAACTTCTTACCTTCTAATCTGTTGGAAAATGACAGTGTCGCTCGTGTGTATATGTAGACTACCGCCTCCACGAAGCAATGTGGAGCATTTTTCTTTTTATTTTGATATGGATGGTAATAAGGATATATTTAGTGAATATATATGATATATATGATATAAATATAATTCTATAAATCTGGATTCATATTTATCTTTCTTTCATTCCATCCACTGAAAAAATGAAAACTACATGAATGCGTACATATGACTTACTATCTCTATGAATGGTGAAATTCATTTTTTCCATATCTAAATTTTATGAATGAATATAAATATGTATATAATTAATATATATATATATTATCATTATTACAATTATTTAAATTTTGGAACCACAATCAATATACAAGGACCAAAACTAGCGAACCAAAACATATATGAAAAACGAAATATTTATCACCCGAAACAGTGATTTCAATAATGAATTGTAAGTGAAAAGGTGAAAACAGGTTATAATAAAATCATATATTATATGATATATATGATTATTTTTATGTAATATACATATAATAAATTGATATTTATTACAAAATATGTTAGAACATGTATAAAGAAAGTTGAGACTTGTGGTAAGGGATTTTTATCTCACTTTTATTTTTGTGGGACACATGCCATATTCACCACTTGTTTCTTTTGTGTGGTGTATATGATTCCCATGAATTTATTTTATGATTATTATTATAAAATTTATGGTTATTTAATATCCATCTCATTTTCCTTCTTTTAAGGGGCTTATGATGCAAAATTTACCAAAGTGGTAAGGGATTTATGTTAAAATGTCATTGTTTATTAGGATTCTTTATGGTTATTCTCTTAATGATGAAATATTATTAACTACCTCTCAATAAACTTAGGAATTTTTATTATCCTCTAGTTATTACATGATAATACATGTTTTACTTTCATTTTCCTCTCGTTAAGAACTAAAGAGGCCAGACAAATATTGTAAGGAAAACCAATTTTATCTCTCTCTTTGGTCGAAAATCCTTTCTCTTCCATGTGAATACTTTATAAAAATGTTTTCAAGATTTTTTTTACTAATATCATATAATTTTTAAAATTCATTTTTACCCATGTTTTACTAAATGGTTTAAAATTAATCTTTTTTATTCCTTTCAAAATGAGGTACTTTTAAATTTTTATCGAAAATGAAAAAGGGCTCTTTGTTTTAATGTATACGGCATAAATGGTATTTCACACCATCAAGAACACTCAATGATTTAAATATTCCCTTATAGGTTTCCTATGTTATTTTTAAATAAATTTTTTTCTGTAATATTTGGGAAATTTGTAGATTTTAAAGAATTGATTTTAAAATGGAAAGGATGTTTTCCTCAAGAATGTTTTTATGATATTTTTTTGGAATCTCTTTTCATCAATGATAAAGAAAATTGGAATTGATTATGTTTTACTATGGATATGATCTGATGGTACCATCCATATACATTTTCTAGATGGTTTATTATTATGATGAGGAAATGTTTATGAAACCCATTATTTTTCTTTGGGTTATCCTAATATAGATTGAAGAATGACTATGAAACCCCATTTATTTTCATGGATTATGATATGATGATATTTTTAATGGTTAATAAGTTTTTGGAACCCATATTTATGGTTTTTATTATGTGTTAGGTGGTATTTTAATTATTTATCCCTCAAATTCATTGGGTAAATATGGATAACTCATGAGTTAATTATGTTATGCGTGAACTAGATTTCATGTTCAAAATTCTATGTGTAAATCTGGTTTCGTGTACATAAGTTTATGTGTGGACTTGGATTCATGTCCATAAGGTTATGTGTGGGTCTGGTTTCATGTCTATAAGGTTATGTTTTGGACCTGATTTCATGTCCATATGGCTATGTGTGGGCCTGGTTTCATTTCCATAAATTTATGTGGGGACATGGTTTCATGTCCATAAGGTTATGTGTGGATATAGATTCATGTCCATAAGGTTATGTGTGGACCTAATTTTATATCCATAAGGTTATTTGTGGACCTATATTCATGTCCATAAGTTTATGCGTGGACTTGGTTTCATGTCCATAATGTTACATGTAGACCTAATTTCATGTCCATAAGTTTATGGGAGGGAATGATTTCATGTCCTTAACTTAATGAGTAAACCTGTTTCTATTTATACATATTCACAATGTTATAATCTTATGTTTTTTCCATAATATTATGTCTATGTTACGTTATCATGGATTATATTCATTGATGTCCTTTATAATTCATGTCTTATGAACTTCCAAGATTTATTCTATGACTGAGGGTTATGGTCTATGTTATGCATGGTATGGTTTTCATATGTTAAGATCATATTATCATACCTTTATGTTTATACTATGTTTATGTGATTAATGATATTTTCCTTTCTTACCATTACATAGAATCTGATCTCTCCATTTCTTATGTTTCCTTTCCCCAGGTCATGAAGAAAGGTTTTAAGTAGGGTATGTCTAAGTAGAAAATGATTTATTAAGAACTTAGTAGAAGATTATGCAGTTCACTTATGAACCAGTTGTTTACATGTCCAACTTTCTAATGATACTAGACCTGTATGATTATTTCATGGATAGTTATGTTATGTAATGAATATTCATCTAATAATATTTAATATTTATATATGAAAATTATGGATCACTATAGTTGGTATTTGATCAAGTTTTAGTTAACCTATGTAAACTAAGATGACAAGACTTTAGTGATATCCCTATGGATAAGTCAAAGTACAGGAAAATGTCTTAGAATTTTGGTGAAGGATGTAGAGAGTGGTTTCTAAGTAATTATATCCCTATCTGGATACTACAAGTGGATGTGGTTGTATCATAGTTATACCTAGGGGTAATAACTCTAAAAAGTACACATTGGGATTTGACTCAATCATCACCTAGTGCATGAAAACGGGCTTTGTTGCACACCTTGTTCGAAACTCCTAGGGGATATGTTTTGGAAATTCACAAACTATTTTCAAACATCCTAAAGGATTTTAATAGATGATGGCCATGAATGTACTAGGTTAAACCTAAGGTGTTGTAGATTTAAAATTATTTTCCATGATTTAGGCGTCCTATAAAGTATCATGTGGTTTCCCACTATGATTATTTTTGTTCATACTATGTTTTTTGGTTTCATTCAATGGATAGAACTAGGAGGAATCATGTTAATACTAAAAGTGATGGATAGTGAGGTGATGGTGAGAAACCAATTTGGATGATGACTTGAGATAAATATATTTTGATTATAACTAATTTTTTATCATGATATATTATTAAAAACTTTCACCTTAACCAACTCTTAAACTCACCAAAGAAGATAATGATAGAGCTTTCTGGGAGACTAGATAGTGGAGACCATGGAGAAAAGAAGAATCAATTTCCATCATGTCAAAAAATGTTGAATGAGACACCCTAGGGAATGTATCAAAGAAATGGTAATTTTTTGTGAAAATAAAGGTCATATAGAAATGAATTGTTGAGGAGTTCAATGTATTATGTGTGGGGAATATGGGAATTATCTGATTCAATGACCCAATCCAAGGGTTAGCTCATAAACCAAGGAATTACCTATGTAATTTCAATTGTTAAAATAGAGGATTTAAGTGTTTGTGTATTTTAATTTAAGAATTATAGTTTATAAATATTATTATAGTATTCTAGAATCATGAAACATCTAATTATTGTGTTGTATTAGTTTTTATTTAATTATTTGAAAGAATATGTTGGATGGTACTGATGACCTAGAAAATTGATTTAATGGAGAGATGATATATTATGAGAAAACACATTATTGGGGTAAATATAAACCTTAATATACTCTTGATGAGAATATCATGATGTTTAGTTGGGATAAATAGATTATTGATTTAGATAAAGTAAATTGGATAGTATTGATTCCATTGGAACATATTAGTGATTTTATGACAAACCAGTTTATGTTATCTTTGATGGAGTTAAAAAATTAGATTTACGAAATATATTTGACAATCTATGATTTCACTTAAGGAATGAGGATAGAGTTAATTTTTGGAAGCATGTATGTTTTCAATGGGGTTTTATGGTAATTCAAGTTATTACCATGTTTTAGGATAATATATGACCAAGGTATTCACATATTTGGTATGTGACAATTAAGAGTTACATTATGATATTAGGGGGATTAATGTTAAGTTGATTGTAGAGACCCAAATCTTGACGTACATTTACATTACATTACTTTTGTGGAATACTTAATACATAACAAGAACCAACACTCAAGGACCGTAATAGTTTAGTGTCTTTGGAAACTCTGAACATAATCTTCTAATCTTGGTGAAAGATCTTCAACATCTCCCATAAAGATATTCCCCTTTTGTTTTCTTACCTAAAACCTTTCTTTAAATCCTGTGGAAAATAAAACATATAAAGGGTGAGCTCAAATGATCAGTAATGGTAAGCATGGAGAAAATAAAACAAATCATATACCTTTGAACATAAAAACATGAACATAATGTTTAAGCATCAAAATCTTGAGCAATGACATAAAACATGGTAGTACGTAAGGCATAGATCATAAAGAAACATTAATCATGATAAAATAGCATGGGAATAAAAAATTTAATTGTGGAAACCATTAATCACATGATATGATTTCCATAGTAGCCAAGGCATTGCTGCCAAGACCATCATAGTGGACAAAGTCCATTACTGAACCGAGATTACTTGTCATTCCAGCCTTGTATTACTGAACCGGATTTACTTGTCGTTCCAGCCATGTCTATCTCATGAGATATAAATATTTACCCAATAATTTGGAGGGATATATAGGTCCCACCCATCTCATAATGAAATCATTCTTACTTGTGCCACAAAATAAACATAAATCATCCATCATAACCTAAAGAATAAAATGGGTTTCATAAACAACATCCCATCATAGCATAATCTATATAAAACAAATGGATATCATTTCATCATAAGAAAAATAAAACCATGTAAATAATAGATACATTATACTTGAAACATAAACATGTTAAATAATGTTATCTTAGATGGAAAATAGTTTTGATAAAACACTTGAAATGAATTCTTGAGGAAAATATCCTTTCTTCTTCAAAATCATTTTCTTTTCACAAAATGTCATGAAATTTTAAAAGAAAGGGATTTTATTGAAATTAATAATGAAATGTTTTATAGTATTTTTTGTGAAGAAAAGTCATTACAAAACTTTAAAAATATGTTCATGCCATATAAGTTAAAAAAAACATTATCCTCGTACTTTTACCGAAAAAGTCAAAAAGTACCTCGTATGGTAAACAAAAGAAATATTCCTTCCAAAACACAAAGTAAAAGTCAAAAAGGGGTAAACATGACTTTAAAAATACATGGAATAATATTAAACACTTTATGCAAACATTTTTATGGACATGGATGAAAAATATAACCCTAGTATATACTTACGTATAAGCAATCTCGGATAAAAATGAGAATACAAAATTATCCCTTACCTTAGGTCCAGTTTCTTCCATACGTGTCCGAAACTCCTGTATAGTGGTTTTAAACATATTATTAACTTGTAATAGAACCATAATAATATTTATGACATCATATATGAATCACTTATGACTTTATATTACCCGTTCTTTTGTCAATTCCATGTTACATCAACATTTTGGGTAAAATCATTTCATCTATCATACATGTTTAGACTTGTTGTTATTGATATTATTATTAATTATATCATGATTTACTTACTTACAAAATGTAAAAAATGATTTATATATCATATATATTCATTATATATATATATATATAACAGATAGATAGATAAATGAAACACACCGTTCATAGAGACGGTAGGTCGTACGTACGCAAGAACACTATTTTCCTTTCCTTATTGACTTGAATGGAAGTAAGTAGATGACATATATATATATATATACATAAATCAAGTAGCATTATTATGTCATATATATCATTAATATTCATTATATATACTTTATAACCATTCTTGAATGGTTAACATGGAGAATGAATCTCATTGCATTGTGGAGAAGGTAATCCGCACGTACGCACGAGTGATGATATCATTCCCACAATTATTGAATGGAATTGGAGTGGATGATATAATATCTCATAATCATTATGATTTTATAATAACCATATATATTTATTATTTACACCATTATACCCATCCAAGTAAGGTGGTGGTGGAAAAACAGATTACACCACGGCGTGGAGACGGTATTTCGTACGTACGCACGTGCAGTGATTTCATTTTCTGTAGGATGGATAGAAGGTGAAATGGGGTTGTTTCATATTTATAATAACATATAATTATATTATTTATACTTATGTTATTACTTAATAACGAAACAACTAATTAATAGAAAGTAGAAGAATAAAGAAACTTGAAAGAATCGGTAGAAGAGATTACCTCTTCTTCGACGCGCCTCCTATTAACCTTCTATTAGGGCACTAAAGTTAGTCTTTGAAGAAGACCATGACCTCTAGTATGTTTCTAGGGAAGTGGAAAAGAGAAATGGGTAGGTTTTGGCCAATCTTGAAGGCTCAAAGTATTGTTAGGAGGAGAGGGAGGAGGTGCCCTTTTATAAGGGAGGAGAGGGGCACCTTTGGAAACATAAGAAATATTAATTTATATTAAATTCAAACCCCACTTAAAAACATCCAAAATGACTCAAATTTGAATATAAGATGATATATGATTCTAATATCATCAACCAATAAAATTTAGACATGTTTTGAATTTATTTTAAACCTTATAGATTTGATTTATCTTTATTTAATCTATTTAAATTTATTTGTCGTAATAAAATTCTAATTTTTAAAGTGTTATAAATACTTACTTATGTGTTGTTAATTTTCCATAATTAGATACATTATTACATTTTAGACCATATAATTTTCAATTTGTAATTTTAAAATATTTTTGTGATTTTTAAACAATTTAATAATATGTTATTTTTATAAAATATCAATAGTGTCAATTTTGACACTATTCAATTATTTGAATTTAAATAGAATCCAAAGAGAATATATATTCGATAAAAAATATTTAATAGATTCCTAACATGTCATATTCATCTAGAAAATTAGTTTAGCACATTAAATAGTTTATATAATATTTATTTTAATATTTTTAAAACCATTTATTAGATATTTCTCTTAATAAAATAATAACTATAACATTTTTGTATAATTATTTAATATACTTATTAGTTGCATAAAAATTAAAAATAAAATCCTATGATGATGATAAATCTATTAAATTTCATAATAATACTTTTACTCGAATTTAAAATCTTAAAATAACAACATTTAAATTGTTATATTTATTAAGTTATGAAGGTGACAACTTTGACATCATTTAAAATAAAATAATATAAATTTCCTAATCTGTTTTATACGGCTCCAAATGGTCCAAAAATAGATCCTTGTATGATTAGGGTATATATATACTCGACCAATAAGTTTTTTTCAAGTTTATGGTCCTTTTTATAGGTATTATTATTTTAATAAAAACTATATTATTTATTTTTCACTAAATAAATAATTTCTACATCATTAATGTATAAACTATTAAGGTAATTAAATATTTCTTAAAAATTACAAATAAATTACCATGATAAAGAAAAACATTTTAGATTTCAAATTATTATTTATAATTGAAATTATATTCTGTATAACCTTATATTAAAAATAATCTAATTATTAAAGTTTGAGTGAGACATATTTCACTTTCTTTAAAAAAAATTAAAGGTCTTAATCACATCCAAGTGGATTCCAATGGATTCAATTTAAACCCAAATGTGCCTTAGTATTAAATATAATCATCAAATTATATTAAGACAAGTGTTATGGTAATTTTATAATATTATTTTTTTACCCTTAATTACCTAATTTACCTTTAACTATGGTAAATAAAATTTACCGTAGTTACTATTCATAATGCCCAAAAATAAAAAATTAGCCTATTAACATAATTTGGACCTAATGATTCCAAATATGGAATCCATTTTTCCAAATTTAATACACAGAAGTTGTAGTAATTAATTTAAAATTAATCTCGTTGTTGAAAAAAATGGGTTTTTGTTTAAAACATTACAAAATATTGAATTGATTTAACCTACGCATTCAATGTAAAATCAATGCTAAGGACATAAATTATATTAAATGGTAAAAATATATACTATTTATACTTTAAAACAATTTAATATTATAATTTAACCACATAAATTATCTCGATGAAAAAAGTTGTTTTTATGTAAAATTTAGCGTGTTTTTACTATTCATTAAAATAAGAACGTTGTCAGAATTATATAAAAACTTTATCCAATGTAAATTTTTATATCCTGATTCAAAATAAGAAGTTTATTTTGTAAAATTTAACTTATAAACTTTTCAAAAATTATATTTAAAATGGGTACGCCATCAAAAGGCGGCAAAACTGCATTTTTTGAAAAATACTTATTTTACCCGAAAAAATTATTTTGTTCTCATACCATGTTCTAGAAAATGTGTAAGATGAATAATATTGTTATAAAATTCAAAATTTAGTTAATAATATTCATAACGTCTAGTTCATAATAATATTATAATCATATATCATTGTTTAGTGAAACCCGGTATTGCGTACAACACACGCTATTGAGGAAGGTCGCAATTGCATGTAATGCAAGCCAAGTCAGGGTTGCGTGTAGTGAAAGAATCCTTTTTTGTTGCATATAACAGAATCCAACCATATTTCATTTATACATTGAATATATATATATATACACTCAATGTTGCGTAGAATAACTGTCACGAACCGAATTTGGTCACCATCAAAAACGGCACCAAACCCGGCCTGTGGCAAGGCCCAAAGGGAGTTCCCGGTCCCCATGGGCTGGCACAAGTGCCCGGGTAACAGAAAATGAAATTTGGGAACAATTTACCCGAGTTTATAAACATAAAACAACGAATGAATCCAATAAAAAAATCTGGTTTTTTCAAACAAAATCATCTTTAACAAAATTTCAGAACCGAATTACATAATTTAAAACAATTATAAAAGACTATAAAAACTAAATAAACCCACAATGGATATCCCAAGAACCTCCACATGGTGAGACGCACCACCCTCAAGCCATATCCACAACACCGTAACATGATGGACCGCTAAAAACCCGAACTGTTGGCACAAAAGTTGTACCCAAACCTGCGACAACAAAAATAACCAAGTCTACTTACACCCAAGGGTGTAAGTAGGGTGTGATCCAATGCCCAGTAGGATACCACCACTAATAGATTCCATGTGATAAACATTCAAAGACGAAAAGCATGCATGTTTTCAAAAACATGTAATTTCTAGTTACAATTTCTAAAAGATACAACTAAAAAACCAGTTTTCAAGTGGGCTAATTTAATGAATCAACACTTTTAAAATAAATTCAAAATCTACTGAATTTTTTCATCCAAATATACCGTATTTTGACGGTAAGTATAAAGGATCTAATGAGCACAAGCAATAGGAAATAACCCCTAGGCACTAGCTAGTTGTGGGTCCCAGGTACCTTGTATCTCGGTGAGAGTAACCACAAAAAAATATTCATTCTCATGCACGATACACTAGTAGGGAATATATCCATAACCTAGTGGTACCCAATCATCATCATAATAGTTTAGTTAGAGTCTTAAGCGTCAATCTTGCTAAGTGAAATTGAGGCCAAACCCCACGGATTCACTAGCATACTAGTACACATCCACCCACCTAGATACCCAGGTTTTCCCTTTGTGCTCAAACAAGTTCAACAATCCAAGAAATATATTTTTCACATGATAATATCACATTCACATCACACATTAACCAAACATCCCCATGTACATCACACAAGTCTCAAATTCCACTTTTCATTCAAATGCGTTTTGAAATCAAACTCACACTAAAATAGCCCACAACACTATTTGCATAACTTTCAAAATCCAACACATCCTTTAACAATTTTATAAAGTCCCTAAGAATATGATAAACATCACATAACATCCCACTCACATGTTTTATAAAACCCTTTTTATAAAAAAATACATTTTTTAGATCGCACTCACACAAACAGCCCACATCACGTTTACACCTCTTTCAAATTTCAGTAAATCCATTAAACATTTTTATAAAAAATTTCCAAGAGGATAAACATCACATGACATACCTATTCACATTTAAAATGGTCCATTTGAAATTATAAACAATTCAAAACAGTTTTCCAATATGTTTTCACCCCATACATAAATCATTAAACCATTCAAAAATTTCATAAAACAATTCTAAAGAGTGTACCAAATCATTTCACATAAAACCCATTTCAAACCCATATTTCAAGGACAAAATCACACCAATAAAAATTAAAAACAGAATTTTCAGCCCCAAAAACATTTATTAAACTACCCCCAAGTGTTATACAAACACCCCAAACAATACCACAAAAGATCCACATGAAAAGCACACGTTTTAAAAATCACTTTCAAGAAGTACAATAAGGTTTTACACCTTAAACCCATAAAAAAACCTCTTTAAAACCTAATTTCACACCAATACCCTACCAAATAAGAATTTTCATCCCAAAAAAGATTTATTAAACCAATTTCATATGTTATAAAACACACCCAAGCAATACCCAAAGGGTTACATATGAAAAACACCCAATTTTAAGCTAAAATGAAACTATAAAAATAAATGCTTAACCAAATCCAACAGAAAAAATTTTCTCACTACAAAAAGAATATTAGGACCATGAATAATAAGTAATTCAAGCAAAATAACTCATATAGAAATGATTACACATGGAATCACCTACCTTTTATGTTGAAACCATCAAAACATGGTGCAAAACATCAACTGCACCACCGCCACACCTCAGGGAGATAAATCCATCCCTAGACCACAATATTTGACCAAAAATACACTAAATAAGACCCTAGTTTCGAACCTCAACTTCTGGACATGATGAACTTCAAGAAAGGGTGAAAGAAACCCTAAGGAATGGGAAGAAATCAAGGAAAGAAACACTTACTTGAAACATCTTGAATCAAACGAACCAAATACACCAAATTTGAATCTCCAAGCAACCAAAACTGATATGGAGGCTCTAATGGAGATGATAAGGTCATGTGGGGATTGAAATGGGGGAAAAAGAGCAGAAATTGAAGGAGTTATGAAAGAAACAATTTACCTCTTCAAATCTGGACGGTTTGATAAATCCAGAGAGGTTTCTCCCATATTAGAGAACCACATGAGCTCAAAAGTGGAGAAATATATAATGGGGGTTCTCCTTAGGTTTTTGTCTTCGATTGTGAGGTAGAATCACCTAAAAATAGTAAATATTGAATGAGATATTAAAATATTAAAAATAAAACTTAAAGCAGGAAATGGGCTTTCGGGCTGGCCCAAAACCTTAATAAAAAACCCAAATCCATCATGATTATGGATTTTTATGAGGCCCAAATGGATATGGTAGTTTTTATATATTATTTTATGACAATTTAAAAGTTTAATTGTTGTAAAATCATGAAAAATTAATGATTTATAAAATAAACAAAATTGGTTTTTAAACCTGGAAATGGGCTCACGGTTTGGCCCAAATTTTGAAAACCCACCATTTCCACCAAAATGCATGCGAACCCCCCCCCCAAACAAAGAAATGATGTAAATTAAATGAAAAAATAACTTTAAAATAAGTCATGTATGTGACAATAACTAATATCAAACAAACTTGAAATTGTGTGTAACACGATCCAAGAATAGTGTTGCGTATACTGCAAGCTAATACGGTGTTGCGTATAGCACAAGATAATCTTGGTGTAGCGTACAACGGAAGATATGAAAGAAATTAAAAATAATATATCTCATAAAATATATGGGTGTTATATTCTACCCCCCTTAAAATGAATTTTTCCCTCGAAATTCGTCGGGGTTATAAATGGTTTATTACTTGAGAGTTTCTTTCATAGAAACCCACATCGTAAAAAGGAACACTAAAACATCATTTTAAAAAGGAACGTTAGAAACATAATGGATACCCAAATTAACTCATAACTGTGTTTCCACATAGGATAATATAGGTGAAAATATGGATATGGAAGAGAAATATAACCATCAACTTCTGATGAAGAGTGGTAGAGGACATGGCTATGAAAAAGCCAACAATCACAAAGCCATAAATTTGTGATGATCTAAGGTACCATCCGATTCATCAGATATGAGGGCACTAGGACAACATTTTTTATTTTTAAGATCATTTCCCAAATGTAGAAGAACTTTTAAAAGAAATACTTACTTGATTTTGGAATAATATCATTGTTGCACGTGCCTTGAATAATTTCCACTTCATCTCTTAAAGAAATGAATTTGAATTTGTCTTTCGCGAAATTTTAGCTGATAATGTGATAGAATGATAGGTCATTCCATATGTGTCAAACATAAGGTTAGCATAAGATATATACATAAGTCCATCTATGGTGAGATTAATCGTATATGGTTCCAAAATGGACTTATACTTCATCTATCATCCTGCTTAATAAAATAAATCTAGTTTCTACTAACCAGAGAATTCCTGTAGGCCTGTCGCGCTTCGGTTGTGGGTTTGATTTCCGAAACCTTGTCTGATGCGACGGGTTGTCACCCATCCTTCAGGTTTTCCTTTTTCTAAAACTACACTATTATAACATTCTGGAAATAATATTGAAAAAAGATTATATCCTTAAACAATATTATCTTATGTCCAACATAATCCATTTCAAATCTTTAGACTTATCCAAAATACTTCTATCCAATCTCATAGTATAAAGAAAATTATTACTAGAGAGGTCATATACCAAGAATATGAATACCATCATTGATCCCCCATATATCATAAAATATATCTTGTTGGTCACATTCCAGACATGTGAATACCTTAATTATGTATTCTCTTGAAACATAAATTACCATAGAACCTTAGTGAAAACATGAATTCTATCAAAATTTAACTCTTTCCACATACCAAAATCCCAAAATTTCTATATACTCAAACCATGATATCACATTGTACTTATATCAGTCATGAGCTCATTAATACTATCAAACATCTCATTATCTCTGTATCCCTTCATTATGCACATATCATCTACTTTCCAAAAATATCTGAATAACCTTTCATCGTTACTGGTACCATTCAACATATACTTCCAAATACTTTAGGAAAAACAATAGTGTAACAATCCTTAGATGAGTCTTTATTCCATAGTACCATTACCTATACAACATAACTCTTGATAAACATAAATCATTCCACTACCTTCTTAAACCATTGATCGATCTTGAACAATTCTTTCATCACACATATCATTTGTAGTCTCCTCATCATCATCAATATAAATACTACCCATATGACCATGATGATTCTCTTCATGAGACTTTCCCTTAGGGAATTGGTTTTCATAATGCCCGTACATTCCACATTTAAAAAATTTAACCATTGTTGATGTCTTAGAAATACCATTATCCTTGTCCATGGTGTTAACTGAACCTTTTCCTTTCAAATTACTGGATTTGTGTCCTTCTTTTCCACACCCAAAGCATCTTCCAGTTCCTTTGAAACATTCTCCTGGATGCCTCTTCCCACATAATTTACATGAGGAAAATTGAACTTTCTTTCCTCTATGATCATCATGAAACTCCATCTCTTATTAGCTGAGTCAGGAAACTTACCGAAGTTGAGATTATTGATCATATTATGAGATTTCCGATTAGGCATAATAATGGTGTTTGGACATCCAAATCATGTTTCATTCAGTTGCTCATGAATGATATCATTCCATTGTCCATCATATTCTCCATTAACATGAATCCTCTTGTTTCCTGCCATTTCTTAAAACCCAAAAAGAATAGTATGAGAGGCAAAACTCGTACTAGAAAAACAACATAATCTAGGGGGAGTACTTTCAATCTCTAACATATTAGGTTTAATTCTATGATCGTTACCGTAATTCTATGACTATAACCTATACTTATACTTAACCTTAAGGACATCCCTAGACATACCTTAGAAATATCTATAGGGATCTCACTAAAGTTTCTGCATCCTAGTTTCCAAAGGTTAACTAAACCTTTCCTATGATACCAAATGTAGAGACCCAAAGCTTGACGTACATGTACATTACATTACTTTTGCAGAATACTTAATACATAACAAGAACCAACACTCAAGGACCGTAATATTTTAGTGTCTTTGGAAACTCAGAACATAATCTTCTAATAGTGGTGAAAGATATTCAATGTCTCCCATAAAGATCTTCCCCTTTTATTTTCTTACCTAAAACCTTTATTTAAATCCTGGGGAAAAGAAAACATATAAAGGGTGAGCTCAAATTCTAAGTAAGGGTAAGAATGGAGAAAATAAAACAAATCATATACCTTTGAACTTAAAAACATGAACATAATGTTTAAACATCAAAATCTTGAGCAATGACATAAAACATGGAAGTACGTAAGGAATATATCATAAAGAAAAATTAATCATGATAAAATAGAATGGGAATAAAACATGTAATTTTGGAAACTATTAATCACATGATATTATTTCCATAGTATCCAAGTCATTTCTTCCAAGACCATCATAGGGGATAAGGTCCATTACTGAACCGGGTTTACTTGTCATTCTAGTCTTGTATTACTGAACCAGATTTACTTGTCATTCCAGCCATGTCTATCTCATGAGATATAAATATTTACCCAATGCATTGGATGGAGATATAGGTCCCACCCATCTCATAATGAAATCATTCTTACTTTTGCCACAAAATAAACATAAATCATTCATCATAACCCAAAGAATAAAATGGGTTTCATAAACATCATCCCATCATAACATAATCCATATAAAAAAATGGATATCATTTCATCATAAGAAAAATCAAACCATGTAAATAATAGAGACATTATACTTGAAACATAAACATGCTAAATAATTTCATCTTAGATGGAAAATAGTTTTGATAAAACACTTGAAATGAATTCTTGAGGAAAATATCCTTTCTTCTTCAAAATCATTTTCTTTTCAAAAAATGCCATGCAATTTTAAAAGAAAAGTATTTTATTGAAAATAATAATGAAATATTTTAGATTAAGTTTCAAGAACAAAAGGCGTTATGAAAAAGTAAAAATCTGCTCATGTCGTATAAGTTAAAAAAACATTCTCCTCGTACTTTTACCGAAAAAGTCAAAAAGTACCTCGTATGGTAAAAAAAATAATATTCCTTCCAAAACACAAAGAAAAAGTCAAAAGGGGGTAAAAATGACTTTAAATATACATGTAATAATATTAAACACTTTATGAAAACATTTTTATGGACATGGATGAAAAATATAACCCTAGTATATACTTACGTATAAGCAATCTTGGATAAAAATGAGATTGCAAAATTATCCCTTACCTTAGGTCTAATTTCTTCCATAAGTGTCTGAAACTCCTGTATAGTGGGTTTAAACATATTATTAACTTGTAACAGAACCATAATAATATCTATGATATCATATATGATTCACTTATGACTTTATATTACCCATTCTTTTGTAAATTCCATGTTAGAGCAGCGTTTTGGGTAAAATCGTTTCATTTATCGTACGTGTTTGGACTTGTTGTTCTTGATATTATTATTACTTATATCATGATTTACTTACTTCCATAATGTAAAACATGATTTATATATCATATATATTCAGTATATATATATATAATATAGATAAATGAAATGAAACACACCGTTCATGGAGACGGTAGGTCGTACGTACGCATGAACGCAGTTTTCCTTTCCTTATTGACTTGAATGGAAGTAAGTAGATGAAATATATATATATACATAAATCCAATAGCATTATTATGTCATATATATCATTATTATTTATTATATATACTTTATAATCATTCTTGAATGGTTAACATGGAAAATGAATCTCATCGCGTCGTGGAGACGGTAATCCGGACGAACGCACGAGCGATGATATCATTCACATAATTATTGAATGGAATTGGAGTGGATGATATAATATCTCATAATCTGTATGATTTTATAATAACAATATATAGTTATTCTTTATAAAATTATACCCATCCAAGTAAGGTGGTGGTGGAAAAACATATTACACCAAGGCGTGGAGACGATATTCCGTACGTACGCACGCGCGGTGATTTCATTTTCCGTAGGATGGATAGAAGGTGAAATGGGGTTGTTTAATATTTAAAATAAAATATAATTATATTATTTATACTTATGTTATTAATTTATAATGAAATAACTAAAGAAGAGGAATTAGAAGAATAAATAAACTTGAAAGAACCAGTAGAAGAGATTACCTCTTCTTCAACGCGCCTCCTCTTAACCTCCTCTTAGGGCACTAAAGTTGGTCTTTGAAGAAGACCATGACCTCTAGTATGTTTCTAGGTAAGTGGAGAAGAGAAATTGGCAGGGTTTGTCTGATATTGAAGGCTCAAATATTTGTGAGGAGGAGAGGGAGGAGGTTCCCTTTTATAAGGGAGGAGAGGGGCACCTTTGGAAACATAAGAAATATTAATTTATATTAAATTTAAACTCCACTTAAAAACATCCAAAATGACTCACATTAAAAGATAAGATGATATAGGATTTTAATATCATCAACCAATAAAATTTATACATGTTTTGAATTTATTTTAAACCTTATCAATTTGATTTATCCTTATTTAATCTGTTTAAATTTATCTGTGGTAATAAAATTCTAATTTTTAAATTGTTATAAATACTTACATATGTGTTGTGAATTTTCCATAATTAGATAAATTATTACATTTTAGACCATATAATTTTCAATTTGTAATTTTAAAATATTTTTGTGATTTTTAAACAATTTAATAATATGTTATTTTTATAAAATATCAATAGTGTCAATTTTGACACTATTCAATTATTTGAATTTAAATAAAATCCAAAGAGAAGATATATTCGATAAAAAATATTTAATAGATTCCTAACATGTCATTTTCATCTAAAAAATTAGTGGAGAACATTAAATAGTTTATATAATATTTATTTTAATATTTTTAAAACCATTTATTTGATATTTCTCTTAATAAAATAATTACTATAACATTTTTGTATAATTATTTAATATACATATTAGTTGCATAAAAATTAAAAATAAAATCCTATGATGAAGATAAATATATTACTCTTTATAATAATACTTTTACTCGAATTTATCATCTTAAAATCACAACATTTAAATTGTTATATTTATTAAGTTATGAAGGTGACAACTTTGACATCATTTAAAATAAAATAATATAAATGTCCTAATCTGTTTTATAAGGCTCCAAATGGTTCAAAAATAGATCCTTGGATGATTAGGGTATATATATACTCGAACAATAAGGTTTTTTCAAGTTTATATTCCTTTTGATAGGTATTATTATTTTAATAAAACTATATTATTGATTTTTCACTAAATAAATAATTTCTACATCATTAATGTATAAACTATTAAGGTAATTAAATATTTATTAAAAATTAAAAATAAATTACCATGATAAAGAAAAACATTTTATCTTTCAAATTAGTATTTATAATCGAAATTATATTTTGTATAACCTTATATTAAAAATAATCTAATTATTAAAGTTTGAGTGAGACATATTTCACTTTCTTTAAAATAAAATAAATTAAAGATCTTAATCACATCCAAGTCGGTTCCAATGGATTCCATTTCGACAAAATGTGCCTTAAGACAAAATATAATCATCTAGTTATATTAAGAAAAGTGTTAGGGTAATTTTATAATATTATTTTTTTACCCTTAATTACCTAATTTACATTTAACTGTGGTAAATAAAATTTACCGTAGTTACTATTCATAATGCCCAAAAATAAAAAGTAGCCTATTAACATAATTTGGACCTAATTATTCCAAATATGGAATTCATTTTTCCAAATTCAAAACACAGAAGTTTCAGTAATTAATTTAAAATTAATCATGTTGTCGAAAAAAAACAGGTTTTTGTTTAAAACATTGCAAAAGATTGAATTGATTTAACCTACAAATTCAATGTAAAATCAATGATAATGAAATAAATTATATTAAATGGTAAAAATATATTATATTTATAATTTAAAACAATTTAATATTATAATTTATTCATATAAATTATTTCGATAAAAAAAGTTGTTTTTAAGTAAAATTTAGCGTGTTTTTACTATTCATCAAAATAAGAACGTTGTCAGAAAAATATCAAAACTTTATCCAATGTAAATTTTTATATCATGATTCAAAAGAAGAAGTTTATTTTGTAAAATTGAACTTATAAACTTGTCAAAAAATATATTTAAAATGGGTGCGCCATCAAAAGGCGACAAAATTGCATTTTTTGAAAAATACTTATTTTACCCGAAAATTTTATTTTGTTCTCATACCATGTTCTAGAAAATGTGTAAGGTGAATAATAATGTTATAAAATTTAAAATTTAGTTAATACTATTCATAACATCTTTTTCATAATAATATTATAACCATATATCGTTGTTTAGTGAAACCCGGTATTGCGTACAACACACGCTATCGAGGATGGTCGTGATTGTGTGTAATGCAAGCAAAGTCAGGGTTGCGTGTAGTGAAAGACTCCTTTGTTGTTGCATATAACAGAATTCAACCATATTTCATTTTTACATTGAATATATATATATATATACACTCAATGTTGCATAGAATAACTACTATCAAACGAACTTGAAATTGTGTGTAACACGATCCAAGAATAGTGTTGTGTATATTGCAATCTAATACGGTGTTGCGTATAGTGCAAGATAATTTTGGTGTAGCGTACAACAGAAGATATGAAAGAAATTAAAAAGAATATATCTCATAAAATCTCAGGGTGTTACATTGATTTTGGAAATTTAGTGATTTCCTTTATGAATTTTTGAATTTTGGAATGGTCTTAAGTTTAACCATTTATGGAATGGTTTAAGTTAAAATTTGGATGAGGTTTTAGAGATTAATGTATGATTTCATCATATGAAGATTTATCCATATTTGATAACTTGTGCTAACCATTTTAGTTTTTATGATAACTATAGATAGTAGGAATGTCTTATCATTCATTTATGGATCTTATGATCCATTAAAAGTTAATTTTAGTGATTTGGGTATAAAAAATCATCTTCATTTATTGGAGTAAGATATCAAGTGAAAATTGATCAAATCACAACCAAATTGCGAGATTGTACTTATGAAATATAAATAAATAAAGTATATTTTACCATATTCTCTATATTGATAGTAAAAAATTCCCTCAATTTTAAGAAAATGGGTTTTGAGGAAAACAATTTCATATTACCTTCATTTCTGATAAATTGATGGTTTTTTTCTCACCTCTTTGGCTTACGGTTTTGTGGTCTTTAACTTTATCTTGATCTTTCGCTTTCTAATGATTAACGATATATGGACATTAATTTTCTTCCATGTCCATATTTTTACTTCCCATTAATTTTATCCCATTTGTAAACCTAGTTATGTGTTATTCAAAAATACCTTTGTATTTTCCTTTCCCTTTTTTCAAGTGGATATTTTATTAACCATTTTTATGATGTAGGGTTTCCACAAAGGAATTTTCAAATGTTAAACCCTTAATTACCTAAAACAAGCTCAAATTGTGAGGATACAATTTATTAAACGGGGAAGAATTTGACACCCATATATTTTATGAAATTTTTTTTCCATAAATTTAATTTCTTTAATATCTTGTGTTACACGCAACACCGAGTTTTAACAAACCACAATATACTATTAATATTATTATTTTAAACATGACTATTATAACCAAGCTGTTAAACTTAGTGATATTAATAGGAATAAACACATTTTTAAAATTAATTATAATGGTTTTATATAATGAAAATATATTGATAAATAAGAACTTAATTTTTTAAAGTCTTTATATACTTCAAAAATACATTTCTTCTCAAAAAAATGATTTTCATTGCTTTTTGTAAAAAAATTAATAAAAATATTTTTTTCCACTTCTAAAAAAAATATTTTATAAAATGAACTTCTTTTTTGGAATCAAACTTTAAAAATTATCTTAGGCTGAATTTTTTTGAATTTTATGAAAATATTAATTTTTTGATGAATAGTGAAAAATACTAATTTTTATTAAAAACTATCTTTTCATATAAAGTATTTAGAAAGTTTCATATTATTTTAAAATGTTTTAAAGGTAAAATTAGTTTAATTATATTATGAATTATCAAATTTAGGTCATTGTAATCTATTTCATGTTGAATTTTGATATAAAAAATTTATACTTTTCAAAGCTTTTTCTTTGGAAAACAGTTTTTGCATCGCATCTGCGGATTTAATTTTAAATTAAATTTTTCCACTTATTTAGATTGAATTTGTAAAAATTAATTCCATAATTGTAATTTAAATAATAAATATTATATAATATTCTCATCTTAAATGTTAGTCATAATGAATAGTAAAAATAGTAAAAATTAGTTTTCACGGTTAAGGTTAAAACGGGTTTACCGAGGGTTAAACTAAAAAGATAAGGGTTAAAATGAGATGAAAATTTTTCCAATTACTATTGGATGGATATATATATATATAGACCTTATCACATCTAATGTTTTATGATGAGAATTTTTGGAGCCTTGTGGCATGTATAAAACAAGGGTATATATTTTTCTTTTCAAAACTTTCAAGTGTGTCCTCTCCCCCACTTATAAAAAGGAACCTCCTATCCTCTCCTCTTCACAATTACAAAGATTTTTTTCAGACATTCCCTTCCAAAATATATTAATTATTTCCCACCTCATGTCCTATAGGCCTTATTTTTATTATAAAAACCTCCTAAGAAGGCTTTTGATATAAACCTAAAGAAATTGTCTGAAGAATATATATTGTTCTTCACCGAGCATTTTTATTTTATTTTTCCTTCCAAATCCTTAAAATATTTTTAAACTGTGATAATATAATAACATAAATATCTCCCATATACCTATATATTATTATTTTAATTTCACATCCTATATCAATATCCTCTTCCATCAAATGGGAAATGAAATTGTCGATTGTGTGTACGGCGGACTACCGCTTCGTGAATCGATGTAATTTTTTTCCATCACCACCTCTCACGAGTGGATATAATTATTTATTTAAATTATATATATTATATTTATGAAAAAATTATATTTTTTGAATTATAATATCACATATACCTTCTTACCTTTCAAAACATTGAAAAACGATAACGTCGTTCATGCGTACATGTTGACTACTTCCTCCACAAAGTGATATGATACGTTTTTCATTTTATTTTAACATAGATGGTAACAAGGATATATTTAATGAATATATATGATATATATTATATAAAAATTATTCTATAAATTTGAATTCATATTTATTTTTCTTTTTTTCTATTCGTTGAAAAAATGGAAATAGTGTTGTGTATGTATGGCTTACTGTCTCCATGAACAGTGTAACTCATTTTTCCATCTCTAATTTTATGAATGACTCTAAATATTTATATAATGAATATATATGATATTATATCATGATTAAAATTCTATAAATTATATAACCATAATCAAATTATAGGGACAAAAACTATCAAACGAGAACATATATTAAAAACGATGTAGTTATCACTCGGAATAGTGATTTTAATAAAGAATTGTTAATAAATGTGTGGTAAAAGGTAATAAGTAAATCATATATGGTATGATATATGTATAATAAATCTATATATATTATACATGATATTCTAATGTGTATGAATAAAGTTGAACTTGTGGTAGGATATTTTCATCTCACTTTTATTTCTGTGGGACGCATGTCATGTTCGCCACTTTTTTTCTTTTCTGTTGTGTATATACTATCCATGAATATATTTTATGATGATTATTATGAAATTTATGGGGATTTACATATCCATGTAAGTTTATTTATTTCATTGGGGATATGATTTAAAAGTTACCAAAGTGGTAAGAGTTTTATGTTACAATCTCATTGTTTATCGGGATTGTTTATGATTATGTTTTTTATGATGAAATCATATGACATACCTCTCAAGAAACTCATGATTTTTTCTTATCATGTGGTTATTTCAAGAGAATACATGTTTTCATTTCATTTACCTCTCTTTAATAACTAAAGGGACCAAAAGAATTTTGTTAAGTATAATCGACTTTATTTCTCTTTTTGGTCAAAAATCCTTTCTCTTCGATGCGAATGTTTTCTAGAAATGTTTTTAAAACTATTTTTATTATTCTTATATGATTTTTAAAATTTATTTTTAATAATTCTTTTCAAAATGGTTTAAAATCAATATTCTTGACGCTTTCTGAGATGAGGTACATTTGACTTTTTACCAAAAAATATGAAAAGAGTCTTTATTTTAACGTGTACACCATGAACAGTATTTCCTATTATCATGACCGCTCAATGATTTATAGCTTATCTTACAAGTTTCCAAGGTTATTTTTAAAAAAATGTTTTCTTTAATATTTGGTAAATTTATAACTTTTAAAAATGTGATTTCAAAATGGAAATGATATTTTCCTCAAAATTGTTTTAATGATCTTTTTATGGAAGTTTCTAGTAGAATGAAGACATTTAGAAACCGCCAAAAGTCGTCGCTAAAGGTCAATAGTGGTGGCTTAGCGTCCGCCGAATGGCAGACACTTTAGGCCTGTTGTTGTTGCTAATAGTGTCAGCCATTTGGTGGATGCTGCAGACGAGCTGGCATGGCCTATAGTGACCGCCAAATGGAAATCGCTATAGGTGATTTTAATGGCACCAATAGCGTCTGCCAAATGGCAGATGCTATAGCCCAGTTCGGCTTTGGCTACAGCGACTGCCAAATGGAGGACGCTATAGGTGATGTCGAAATCACCTATAGCGATTGCCAAATTGCGGTCTCTATAGGCTTTATTATTTTTTTTAAAATGTTAGAAATATAATAAAATAACCTATATTTAAAAATCACAAAAAAAAACTTCCAAAATATCTAAACTCATATGCACATAAATCTCTTCATCCCATCATCTTCCAAACTTCCACATCCATCATCGAATATAACTGCATGAAAAAATTTAATAAAAAATTTAATACCGAAAAAAAACATCCAAACAAATAATTGAAATAAAATAATATATATTTCAATTCAATATTACTGTAACAGATCGAAAGTATTTGATTTTGAAAATATATTAATAATTTTGAATACCATTTTAAAAATTCAAAATCATTAATTCTATGGTTCTAATCAGACCACATTTTCAATTTGTGTGTCATATGCTAGCACATGTCACGAATAATAATTAGACTGTGGTCATGTAATTTCAAGTCATTCTGATGTCATTCGATATGCATTTGACCGTTAAATGCGTGTTTTGGTCATTTATGGCATGGGAAGTGTGTTTTTGGTCACTACAGTCACACGACACCTTTGATTGGTGTGTCGTCTACCTGACCATTTCATAATTCACTCACTGGTTGTTTTCGTCTAATTTCATGGCATTCTGAGGTCGTTCGGCCGGTTTTGACCACCCCACACACCTTTTTCAAGCACGCCAAACACTTAAAAAACACATATTCAGTCATACCACACAAATTGTGCATCCAATTGATGTGTCATCTCCTCTTACATGTCAAAAATAATAATTAGACTATTTTTCTATGATTTCAAGTCATTCCGATGTTGTTCGGTATGCATTTGATAGTTAAACGCGTGTTTTGGTCATTTCTGGCACTGAAAGTGTGTTTTTAGTCATCGCGATCACACAAAACCTCTGATTGACGTGTCTTCTACATGACCATTTTAAAATTCACTTTCCGGTTGTTGTTGTCGTCTGATTTCATGGAATTCTGAGGTCGTTCGGTCGGTTTTGACCACCCCACACACCTTTCTCAAGCGCGTCAACACCTTAAAAACACATATTCAGTTGTACCGTGCAAACCATGCATTTGATTGATGTGTTGTCTTCTCGTACATGTCATGAATAATAATTAGAATGTTGTCCTGTTATTTTAATTCATTTCGATGTCATTCATTATGCATTTGACTGTTAAACACGTGTTTTGGTCGTTTATGGTACGGGAAGTGTGTTTTCGATCACTACGGTCACACGACACCTCTGATTGATGTGTCGTCTACTTCACCATTTTAAAATTCACACGTCAGTTTTTTTCGTCTAGTTTCTTGGAATTCCAAGGTCCTTCGGCTGGTTTTGACCACTCCACGCACCTTTTTCAAGCACGTCAAATACTTAAAAACACATATTCAGCTGTACTGCGCAAACTGCACGTCCAATTGACATTTTGTCTCCTCTTACACATCACAGATAATAATTAGATTGTTTTCCTGTGATTTCAAGTCATTACGATGTCATTAAGTATGCATTTGAACGTTAAAAGTGTGTTTTGATCGTTTATGGCACTAAAAGTGTGTTTTCGGTCACCGCGGTCACACGACACCTCCGATTGACGTGTCGTCTGCCCGACCATTTTACAATTCACTTGATGGTTATTGATGTCTGATTTCATGGAATTCTGAGGTCGTTTGGCCAGTTTTGACAAACCCACACACCTTTCTCAAACGTGCCAACACCTAAAATATATATATTCAGTCGTACCATGAAAACCTCACATACGATTGACGTTTTTTCTTATCTAACATGTCACGAATAATAATTAGAATTTTTTCATGTGATTTCAAGTCATTCTGATATCGTTTGGTATGCATTTGACTGTTAAAAGCGTGTTTTGGTCGTTTATGGCACCGGAAGTAAGTTTTTGGTTACCACGGTCACACGACACCTCCAATTGATGTGTCGTCTGCCCGACCATTTCACAATTCACTCGCTGGTTGTTTTTGTCTGATTTCATGGCATTCTGAGGTCCTTCAGTAGGTTTTGACCACCCCATGCACCTTTCTCAAGCGCATCAACACCTAAAAAACACATATTCAGCCATACCGCGCAAACCGCACATCTGATTTACGTGTCGTCTCCTCGTACACATCACAAATAATAATTAGAATTTTTTTGTGATTTCAAGTCATTCTGATGTCGTTCGGTATGTATTTGACTGTTAAACGGGTGTTTTGGTCGTTTATGGCACCAGAAGTGCATTTTCGGTCACCGCGGTCACACAACACCTCTGATTGAGATGTCGTCTACCCGACCGTTTCAAAATTCACTCGCCGGTTGTTTTTGTTTGATTTCATGGCATTCTAAGGTTGTTCGGCCAGTTTTGACCACCCCACGCACCTTTCTCAAACACACAAAACACCTAAAAAACACATATTTAGCCATACCGTGCAAACTGCATGTCTGATTGACATGTCGTCTCCTCGTACACATCATGAATAATAATTAGACTGTTGTCCTGTGATTTCAAGTCATTCTGATGTCGTTCGGTATGCATTTTATAGTTAAATGCGTTTTGTGGTTGTTTATGGCATCAGAAAGCATTTTCTATCACCATGGTCACACGACACCTCTGATTGACGTGTCGTCTACCTAGTCATTTTACAATTCACTTTCCGGTTGTTGTCGTCTGATTTCATAGCATTCTGAGGTTGTTCAGCCGGTGTTGACCACCCCACGCACCATTCTCAAGCGCGTCAAACGCTTAAAAAACCCATATTCAGTCATACCACACAAATCGCACGTCTGATTGATGTTCCATATGACCATACATGTCATGAAAAATAATTAGACTATTGTCCTATGATTTCAAGTCATTATGATGTCGTTCGGTATGTATTTGACAGTTAAACGCCTGTTTTGGTCGTTTATGGCACCGGAAGTGCATTTTAGGTCACCACGGTCACACGACACCTTCGATTGACATGTTTTCTACCTGGACATTTTAAAATTCACTCACCGATTATTGTTGTTTGATTTCATGGCATTCTGAGGTCGTTCGGCCAGTTTTGACCACCCCACACACTTTTCTCAAGCGCGCCAAACACCTAAAAAATCATATTCACTGGTACCACGCAAACCACACATCTGATTGACGTTCCATATCCTCATAAATGTCATGAATAATAATTATACTATTTTCCTATGATTTCAAGTCATTACGATGTCGTTTGGTATACATTTGACCATTAAACGCATGTTTTGGTCATTTATGGCACCAGAAGTGCGTTTTTGGTCACCGCGGTCTCACGACACCTCTGATTGACGTGTTGTCTACCCGACCATTTTAAAATTAACTCGTCGGTTTTTTTTTGTCTAATTTTATGGAATTCTGAGGTCGTTCGGCCAGTTTTGACCACCCCACACACCTTTCTCAAGTGCATCAAACGCTTAAAAAATACATATTCAGTCGTACTGTGCAAACCACACGTTCGATTGATGTGTCGTCTGACCATACACATCAAGAAAAATAATTACTATTTTTCTATGATTTCAAGTCATTCCGATATTGTTCATTATGCATTTGACAGTTAATCGCCTGTTTTGGTTGTTTATGACCCCGGAAGTACATTTGCAGTCATCGTGGTCACACGACACCTCCGATTGACGTGTCGTCTACCCAACCATTTTATAATTCACTCACCAACTGTTGTCATTTGATTTCATGGAATTTAAAGGTTATTTGGCCGGTTTTGACCACCCCACGCACCTTTTTCAAGCACGTCAAACACCTGAAAAACACATATTCAGTCGTACTGTGCAAACCAAACATCTGATGGACATCTCATCTCCTCATACATATCAAAAATAATAATTAGACTGTTGTCCTATGAATTCAAGTTATTCTGATGTCATTCGCTATGCATTTGATAGTTAAACGCCTCTTTTGGTCATTTATGGCACCGAAAGTACGTTTTCGGTCACCACGGTCACACGACACCTCTGATAGATGTGTCATCTACCCAGCCATTTTAAATTTAATTGCTAGTTGTTATCGTCTGATTTCATGGAATTCTGAGGCCGTTCGGCCAGTTTCAACCACCCGACACACCTTTTTGAAGCACGACAAACACTTAAAAACCACATATTCAGTTGTACCATGAAAACTGAATGTTCGATTAATGTTATGTCTCCTTGTATATTTCACGAATAATAATTATATTGTTTCTCTGTGATTTCAAGTCATTCTGAGCACGTTTCTATTCATCTGACCGTTAAACGTTTGTTTTGGTGTTTTATGGCACCAGGTTGGTGTTTTTCGTCACCGTGGTCATACGACACCTCCGATTGATGTACCGTATACCCGACCATTTCAAAATTAACTCACCGGTCATTTTTGTCTGATTTCATGGCATTGCGAGGTCATTCGACTGGTTTTGACCTCCTGACGCACCTTTTTGAAGCGTGTCAAACACTTAAAAACCACATATTCAGTCGTACCACGCAAACCGCATGTATGATTGACATGATGTCTCCTCGTACATATCACGAATAATAAGTAGATTGTTTTTCCTATTATTTTAAGTCATTCCGAGCACGTTATCTATGCATCTGACCGTTAAACGTTCGTTTGGGTGTTTTATGGAACCATATTGGCGTTTTCCATCACCACCATCACACGACACCTCTGATTGACCTACAGTCCACCCGACCATTTCACAATTCACTCACCAGTTGTTTTCATCTGATTTCATGGCATTGCGAGGTCGTTCGGCTAGTTTTGACCACCCAACACACCTTTTTGAAGCATGCTAAACACTTAATAACCACATATTCAGTCATACCGTGCAAATCGCACGTCCAATTGACATGTCGTCTCCTCGTACACATCACTAATAATAATTAGATTTTTGTCCTATGATTTCAAGTAATTTCGATCATTTTTTCTATGTATCTGGCCGTTAAATGTTCGTTTTGATGTTTTATGGCACTGAATTGGAATTTTATGTCACTACGGCCACACGACACCTCCAATTGATGTACTGTCTTCCCAACCATTTCAAAATTTACTCATTGGTTGTTTTCATCTGATTTCATGGCATTCTGAGGTCATTCGGCCAATTTTGACCACCCGATGCACCTTTTTGAAGCGCGTCAAACACTTAAAAACCACATATTCAGTTGTACCGTGCAAACCGCACATCCGATTAATGTGTTTTCTCCTTGTACACATCAAGAATAATAATTAGATTGTTTCCATGTGATTTCAAGTCATTCTGAGCACATTTTCTATTCATCTGACCATTAAACGTTTGTTTTGGTATTTTATGGCACCATATTGGTGTTTTCTGTCACCGCGGTCACATGACACCTACAATTGATGTACTGTCTACCTAACCATTTCAAAATTCACTCTCCGGTTATTGTCATCTGATTTCATGGCATTTTGTTGTTGTTCGGCTAGTTTTGACCACCCCACACACCTTTTTGAAGCACGCAAAACACTTAAAACCCATATATTCAACCGTACCGTGCACACCGTACATATGATTGATGTGCAGTCTCCTCGTACACATCACAAATAATAATTAGATTATTTTCCTGTGATTTCAAGTCATTCCGAGTACGTTTTCTATGCATCTGACCGTTAAACGTTTGTTTTTGTGTTTTATGACACTAAACACGTGTTTTTCATCATTGTGGTCAAACGACACCTCTGATTGATATACCGTCTATTTAACCATTTCACAATTCACTCCATGGTTGTTGTGGTTTAATTTCATGATATTCTAAGTTCGTTCGGTTGGTTTTGACCACCCGACGCACCTTTTTAAAGGGCGTTGAACCTTTAAATACTGTATATTCGGTAATTATACTCACACCATACGTCTGATTGATGTCCCGTCTCCTCACACACCTCACAAATAATAATAATATGGTTTTCCTCTGATTTCATGTCATTCTGAGGTCGTTTGCTATAAATCTGACCGTGATGCCCGTTTTGGTGTTTTGTGACACTAAAAGTGAATTTTCCGACATCTCGGACAAACGACACATCTGATTGACGTACTGCCTACTTGACCATTTCACAATTCACTCAGTTGTTTTTTTCGTCTAATTTCATGGAATTCCGAGTTCATTTAGTTGGTTTTGACCACTCAATGCACCTTTTTAAAGGGCATCAAATCTTTAAAATCCAAATGCTCAGTCATACCGCACACACCGCACATTTGATTCATGTTTCATCTCCTCACACATATCAAGAATAATAATAAGATGGTTTTCCTATGATTTCAAGTCATTCTGAGGTTGTTTGTTATGAATATGACCGTTAAACGACCGTTTTGGTGTTTTATCACATAAACGTGCATTTTTCATCATTACGGTCAAAATACATCTCTAATTGATGTACCGCCTATTTAAAAATTTCAAAATTCACTCCACGGTTGTTTTGTTCTGATTTCATGGCATTCTGAGTTCGTTCGGTTGGTTTTTACCACCCGACACACCTTTTTAAAGGGCTGTGAACCTTTAAATACCGCATATTCGGCCATTCTAGGCAGACCGCACATCTGATTGACATTATATCTGCTCTTACTCAACATGAATAATAATAATATGGTCTTACAAAAGTTTCAGGCCATTCCTAGGTCATTTGATATTGAATTGACCGTTAAACACGCGTTTTGGTGTTTTATGACACTAAAAGTGCGTTTTTGGTCATCCTGGGAAAATGAAATATTTGATCGATGTTCCTTCTACTCAAACATCTCACAATACACTATATGGTTGTTTTTGTCTAATTTCAGTGCATTAAGAGGTTGTTTGGTTGGTTTTGACACTTGAACGCACCTTTTTAAAGGACGTCAAACCTTTAAAAATCGTATATTCGGTAATTCTGGGCAGACTGCACATCCGATTGACGTCTCGTCTGCTCATTCACATCAAGAATAATAATGAGATTGTTTTACTATGATTTTAATTAATTCCAAAGTCTTTTTTTATATATCTGAACATTAAACGCATGTTTTGGTATTCTATGTTACTAAAAGTGTGTTTTCCGTCATCCCAGACAAACGACAACTCCGATTGACATACCATATACTCTATCCTTTCGCAATCCACTATACAGTTGTTGTTATATGATTTCACTGCATTTGGTGGTTGTTCAGCTAGTTTTTACCCCCTGCGTGCTTTTAAAGGGTGTCGAACCTTTAAATACCACATATTCAGTCGTTCTGGGAAGACTGCATGTCCGATTGACATTCTGTATGCTTTTACACAACATGAATAATAATAAGGCGGTTTTCCTAATTTTTTAGGTCATTACAAGGTTTTTTGATATTTAATTGACCATTAAACGCATATTTTGGTGTTTTATGACACTAAAAGTGTATTTTTGGTCATCTTGGGAAAATGACATCTTCGATTGACGTTCTGTCAGCTCAGTCATCTCACAGTTCACTTTATGGATGTTGTTGTCTGGTTTCAACTCATTCAGAGGCTGTTTGGTTGGTTTTGACCCCTGAACGCACCTTTTTAAAGGACGTCAAACCTTCAACGTTAGTTCGTTCGAGTTGTTTTAGCAGAAAGCATCAAATTAAGACAACTCTAACATGCACAAAAGAAGTAACATAAAATCCATAAGAAGTTATCGGTGTGGATAAAGCCCTTGATGAGGCCATAGTTTTTCTCTGTATGCATGCAAGAAGAAATGAAAAAATTATAATAAATGCATGTATAACTAGAGAAATAAATTAAATAATCATATCAAGTTTTTTTCAATGTTAAATATCATGTGTGTGGACTGGATATGGAATAAATGCAGCCTACCAGTTGTAAAAAATCATCCCATGAACATATAGTCAAGCCAAAATCTCCAACCATGTCCCTTTCCTCTAGGATAACCCATCCAAAGCTTAAAATTTCTACACAAAGAGTATCTTACAGGCTACCAACAACCACTTGTATTGGCACCACAACTTAAAAGTTACATGGAACTTACTTTTTAAAAAAAAATTGTCTTAGGTAATGTCTTCAAAATCTGAAAAGGAAGGGAATGAGATGACAAAGAACTAAACAAAATTAAAAAAAATCAATAAAGAGTAAAGTAAACACATCACTTGCTACTCATTAATGTACCTCAGTAATATTTTTCTCCTATACTAATGAAATAAAGACCTCTGCATGGCATATGATGAATTATACAGCATCAACACCTAAAATAAAATAGTAAAGCAACCAAATGAATTATATGTTTGGTTTATAGAATGATTGAGAATGGAATGAAATGAAGTGAAGTTGGAATAAGGTGGAATGGAATGAAATGGAATTGAATGGAATAAAATGGAATTGAATGGAATGAATAAATAATAACAGTCTATTTTGTTACTTTCCAAACGTTGTTGTTTAAAGACAAATATATCCCTGTGTTAAAATAAAAAAGGCAAGGGGAAGATTTGTCTTTTTAGTTCCCTTATAATACCAAGGAAACCATACTAACGCCCCTTGAGGTGTCATTAAATATTGATTTTTTTGGAACCATATCTCCATAAAATTTCATATTCATCCAACCAAGTGGTAGAATGATGTATCCTTTCCTCCTTTAACCTAACCAAACATAGTACCATTTCCCATGAATAGTTCTGTTTGAAATGCAACTAGACGGGCAGTTAGTAAATTATGAAAAGTTATATTGTGAAAGACATGAGTTGAAAAAAATGAAAATCATAATAACAATAATAATAATTCATACCTAATGAGTCATATAGAGGAACACAATATAGTCCATGAGCATTGAATGCCAGCAAAACACAACAAAACATTTCATGAAATGGAACACAGTATGGTCCATGAGACTAACACTGAAGCATAAATCTATGCTCATAACCCACTCTAGGTATTTGACACCATAAATTCTACAACGTCCTCCCTACAAATAATCAATCAATAACAACATAGTCAAATTAAATCATTACCAAAAGCCAGATACTAATGAGAACATTTTAGTTTTTTACAAACATTCTTGAGCTCGCATCTTTGGATGGATTTCACAACTTTCATTACTAAATCATAAACTTCTTTATAAGTTATCCATACATATTTAATAGGATACAAAACAATCAAAATCATTATTTTAATTTCAATGAAAGTTGAAATAAGGCATTGTTCCACGTACACAAACTTCAAAATGTGATTATACCTTCCCATGTGCAATGCAATGATGACCAAGCATTGGATTTTGTGGGTATTTCTCTACAACCAAGCTGTAGGAAGCAATGAAAAATGTTATCAAGATTTTTATACATAAAAAAACACAATTATATATCCCTAGGAATCATAGAATGAATTAGGTAGTGGAAGTGGGTAACATGGAGTCAGTTGAAGATTTGAATAGGATCAACACCAAGCATGCGGCATAGATAAGGCACTCTACTAATAGTTCTTAGAAGAAGGGTTTCTTAAAAAGTTGTTTTGATGCCATATGTAAAAGGATTTCATGTTCCGTATTTTATAAAATTAATTGTCTATTGTCTTCTCTTATATATTTAGATGTTTCATCCCACACACCCATTCAAATTCCCATTTGGTTTATATATCCTAGTAACTAACAAGGAAGAAAGAAAACTATAGCATATGAGAAAAGGCAAAAACACCCAACAATATCAAAATCAATTGACAACATCGAACATTTGAATCAATGAGAAGAAAATTTTGATGGACAAAAATTATAAAATTCATATAATTGGAAATATAGGAACGCAAGAGATCACACCTGAACACAGGGCGAGAGTCTTTGACACTGGGGCTCAACAACATGGGTGGGAGGGCTCGACAACAGAGCTTGAGAGGGGAGGGAGGGCTCGAAAAAGCTTGACAGGGGCGAGAGGGATCAGTGGAGGTGGGAGAGCTCAACGACTGAGCTTGCTAGGGGCGGGAGGCTCGACAGAGGTGGGAGAACTCTGTCACGACCCGACCCTACCCGGGCTCGAACCGCAACTACCCCAAGCCCGCCTCCATAGGCTAGGGGCTGGCAACCAGCGCCGAAGGCACAATAACTCGGGGAGGCCTTTGCCTAAGTATCTGTACACACACACGCAGCACACTCAATGAAAAAGTGCAGAGTAAAAGAAAAGACAAGTAAAGAAAAGGGCAACTGCTATATATATACCACAAAAGTGCATCGACCTCTAAACAGTACAAGTAAAGTGTTGAAAAGGAAAAAGGGGCAAAACAAGCGCCCAACCAGAAAAATGCCACAACCCGGCAACAGGTAAACAAAAAGAAACAGCTGACGGGTCTCCCACCTGGAACCCAGCCACGACCACCGCACACGGTCCAAGCTCCTACGCTCCACTGAAGTCACGCTCCACCTGTCCGTCGTCTGCAAGGGCACACCAAGTGTGGGCAAAGCCCAAGCAGGGGTGAGTATAAAAATACTCAGTAGGATACCCCAAAGGCTCGAGGGAGAAACAAAGGAGGTACCGAATGGTGAGCAGTAGAGCGAACAGGAAAAGTAAAGGAGTACAAAAAGGGGTGCATTGGAGTAATAGTAGAGAGTCCAGCTCAACCCAACAAGAGGAAAGAAGGTAAACTCGTCCAGACACAAGGAGCTGGAAATGGTGAGAAGATGAACTTCCCTTCGAGTCTTCACTACCTATAGTAGGAGAGTAGACTCGTCCAACCACGAGAAGCTAGACACGGAAAGCACGTGGCATACCCCGCGTGTCTTCGCCTCCCCTGGAAGGAGAGTAATCAAACCCAAGAAGTGGGTACCGGAAACAAGGTATATACATATCTGTATGCTCAACAAGAATCCCAAACAAGATCGTAAGGGGATCTCCATCCCGTAGCTCAGCCCAAGAAAGTGAGTAGCCAACAGTCCTAGAAGTAAAAACCATCATCGATGCCCAGCATCCCGCACGTCTGCCCCGAACTACGAGTCAAGGGGCTCAAACCACCGCACCTCGACACTATCCGCTTTGGGCGGCACTGAATCGCCCTCACTGTTTTAGGTCGCGTCACAAGGACGCGTCTCGGTGGGGGAAAGCGCCCCTTGTACTTGAGAGTTCCGGGTTAAGTCAAACCACGCCTCGTCACTGCCCTGCAGTCGAGAGGCCTCCTCAAAGTCAAGATCGCTCCATCACTGACCCGTACAACCAAGAGTCCCGCTCCGGTAATCACGGAGGGAAGCCGCAGACTAGCCTAGTAGAAAGGACTGAGTCTGGAATGTCAACGAGTGTCCCACTGCCCAGCCCTGCTGGAGGGTAAACCATAACCAGATATCGGGTGACCCACTGCCCAGCTCTGCTGGAGGGTAAACCCTAATACATCATCAGGCGACCCACTGTCCAGCCCCGCTAGAGGGTAAACCATAATAAGATACTGGGTGACCCACTGCCCAGCCCTGCTGGAGGGTAAACCATAATACATCATCCGGCGACCCACTGCCCAGCCCCGCTGGAGGGTAGACCTTAATACATCATCAGGCGACCCACTGCCCAGCCCCGTTAGAGGGTAGACCTGGAATAAGTCGACAGGCGACCCACTGCCCAGCCTTGCTGGAGGGTAGACCTGGAACTAGACGACGGGCGTCCCACTGCCCAGCCCTGCTGGAGGGTAGACCCTAAGAGGTTGTCGGGTGACCCACTGCCCAGTCTCTGCTAGAGGGTAAACCCTAAGTGCGTCGGGCGACCCACTGCCCAGTCTCTGCTGGAGGGTAGACCCTAAGAGCATCGGGTGACCCACTGCCCAGTCTCTGCTGGAGGGTAGACCCTAGAAGCCGATGAGTAACCCACTGTCCAGCCCCGCTGGAGGGTAAAACTCAGAACTGCTCTGACCATCTCCACTGGAGGGTACAACACTGGCCAACCGAACATGGAGTGGGTATCGCGCAACCACCCAACTCCAGAACAACTCTCCCAAAAGAGGTTCAGCGCCTGTTCCATCACGGGGTGCCACTAGCACCGCTACTGGCCGATCCATCAAGAACGAAACCAGGGGGAGACCACTCAACCCTGCTAGTCAACAAACGAGCACAGAGCCAGGGGAAAAACTCCACCCTACTGGTCAAACAAACACACAGAGGGACCCTCTACGTCGTGAGAGGTCAAAGTACGCAAAGCAGAACACAACACGCACATGGGGCCCACACGACGTGTGTCCCCAAGTCAACTCCCAACCAAGCACAAACGTTATCAGGCACAAACTACATCATGTACCTCCAAGCATTTCCGTATACTCCTAGAGTATACCACATCTCTAGCCCAAAGGCTATCATGCACACGACACCGAACATCCACGCGAAGGGCAAAAACGTAATTCGCCAACCTGCTTCCTCCACGGCTCCATCACGGCCAACCACATCTCTTCAAACATCAACTCCACTCACACGAGAGTGAACGCGATCACACGCCAAGGGTTCACTTCCGAAAACAGCAAGAAGAACCGACATCGGAGCACCTTTCATGCTTCCACATTAAATAAGATCACGCAGGAGGCTCCACTCGCCTGAACAGTTTACACCGTTGAAATCGTCGTGGAAAACACGCGAGATAGACTACTTACTCGCCCGAAACGCACACCCGGTGAAAAAGGTACTATTCTCCGTAGCCAGCCCGGGTGGGATCCGCACCATGATCCCAAAAAAGGTCAGGCGAACTACGCCATCACGATGCTCTCGGAAAAACACGACAAAAGGACTGCTCAATTGAGTGAAACGGATATCCGGAGAAAAAGATGCATTTCGGCGCACCGCACACGAGCGGTGCTATGTGGGACCCGCATCCCAGTCCCTAAACTCAACGAACGGATCGCACCGTTGCGATCCTCTCGAAAAAGCACACAAGATGGACTATTCACTTGTCCAAAACGGTCGCCCGGTGATAAAGATGGAAAATCACCGTCGACGCTCAAACGACCCTCATGGGTCCCGCACCATCATGCCGAATTAGGGCGGGCGGATTACACCATTGCAATCCCCTCGAAAAAACATCCAGAATCGACTGCTCGCACGCCCCGAACGGACGCCCGGTGAGAAAGGCGTGAAACGCTGCACGTAGCTCGAAAGACGGGTCGTGGGGCCCACACCTCAAATCTAGTCTCAATGCCCGAAACTGCCCTAGAAACCTCCACCTCAGTGCTAGGGTCGCAACGCCACTGACGGCGCTCAAAACGGACGTCGAACGCATCTGCGCCGTCTAAAACAAGAATCTCGGGAAAAACGTTCGTCCACTTGAAGACACGTCGCGCCTCCGCGGCCCCTCTTTTCGGGAATTAAAAATTCCTGAAACCATCTCGAAAGGTCTACCTTGCTGTTAGGTCTGCACTGCCGCAGACGACACACAAAACGGACGTTCGTAGCGAAAGCTACAGACATCGGAAATTTAAAGGGGAACCCCACTTGGGCCGGACTGGCCCGGTCCGGCCGGTCCGCCCACAGCCGGCCCGCGGCACGGCCGCGGGTCCAGTTCAGTCCGCCGCGGCCAGCTGGCCACGGCCCGCCACTACCGACCGACCTTGACAACTGGTCTCTTTCTTTCCCGCAGCGACCCGCATCACGCGGGTCGCAGTCGTGTCGCCCGGGGCCGCGCGCCTCGCGGCCCCCCTCTGCCCTACGCCGGAGCCGACCACCCGGAACCCCGGCCGCCAGCCGTCTCACCCAGGGAGCCCCGCCGTCCCCGGCCTGCTGCCACTGCCCCACAACGACGCCACCGCCTGGAGCTCACGCCGCCGCACCTCGGACCGCCGGAGCGCCCAAACCGGCCGGAATCACCTTCAAAACCCGCAAACTTCGGCGATCAACCCCAGCCTCCTCCGAGCTCGGATTTTGATTCCGAAAGATGCGTTGGAGAGATAAAAATGTATACTACGCGTCTATGGGATTTTTTCGGAGATTAAACTTCAAATTGACGCATAAATTTGAATTCAAAGGGCGGTTCAGAAATGAAAATGCAACGAAAACCTCCTACCTCGCTGGGCTTCGCCCGGAGCTTCGCGTCGATCCGCCGGCACCACCGCACCTCGCCGGAGTCGCCTCGCCGAACTGTCTCTCCAGAGATGGAGGAGGAGAGGGGAGAGGGTTTCACCAGGGGGTTCAATGGGGAGGAAGGGGGGAGTTTAAATAAAGAAAAAAAAAATTAATTAAAGTTTTAATTAATTTAAAACCCACAAATTAACCCGCTTCCGAAACGCCCGACGGGGTCAAGGTTAAGCCTCCCCTAGGGTAAACACCACCTCCCGAGCACAACGGCGGTCTCGGAATTTTAATCTGAGACCCTGTTCAAAAGTTATAAAACTGAACGTCCAAAGCCGCCAAATTACGAAAACGCCCCTGGGGCCATTTTTCACAGACGGGTCGCGCCCGCAAAACTTATACCCCTCCTAGGGTAAATGGCACGCTCCGAACTCAACGGTGCCCTCGGTTTTCCAATACGAGCCACCGTTTAAGAGATACTTTCGTTTTAACATTAAACGAATTAATTAATTTATTTAATCCGTTTAACGTTCCAGAAGCGGGCGAGGGGTCCAAACGTCCCGCGCCGACAAGTTTTATGTCGTTCCTGGGGTAAACACCTCATTCCAAACACATCCGTACACTCGGATCTATGATCTGGGTCACCGTTTAGGAGTTATCGCATTTATTTGGCATTTCCAATGTGAACGCACTGAAAATTTAATTCTGGCCACTCCAGGGCTCGGAATCGCACGCCGTCTGAAGGCGCTGCTCTGGAATAACATAAAGAATATTCCAGAGTCTTTCACAGCAAAAACCGGGTTCTTACAAACTCAATGACAGGGGGCGACGGGGTCGGAAGGGTCTGACGGCGGCGGGATAGAGGACGGGGGGGGGTTGCACGGAGGAGGGTGAACAAAAGAGATGGTGGGGCGTGACAAGCTGAAAGTGTTCGACGATGACGAGATGGAGGTCGACGGAGCGAGGTTGGGGTCGCGGGGTCGCAGGGTCGCGTGGGGGTAGGGTGAATGAAAGAGAGGGAGCAGGAGAGGGATTTTAGCGTGGGAGCATAAAAAATGTAGCGGCCGCCATTTTGCGGTCGCTAATGGCGTCAATAGTGACTGCCAAATGGCGGTCGCCCGAATCCTTCCTCCACGACTGCTCAATTTTCTACTAGTTATCTTCATCAAGGACAACAACCTTTGGCGTGGCTTATGTTTTACTAGGGATATGATTCAATGGTACCATTCTTATTCTTTCTCTGAATTGTTTATGATTAATATGAGGAGATGTTTATGAAACTCATTTGTTTTCCATTGGTTATACTAAGATGGATTGAGGACGTGTTTAAGAAACTTTGTTTCTTTACAAGGGTTATGATATGCTAATATGATGAATGGTTAATGAGTTTGTGACACACATATGTATGGTTTTCATTATGTGACAAATGAACCTGAAATTATATAACACCCCCCCAATGCATTGGGTAGAGATAAATAACTCATGAATTAATTATGTTATGCTTGAACCAGATTTCATGTTCACAATGCTATGTGTGGAACTGGTTTTGATGTCCATAAGGTTATGTGTGGACGTGGTTTCATGTCCATAAGGTTATGTGTGGACCTGCTTTCATGTCGATAAGGTTATGTGTAGACCTGGTTTCATGTCCATAAGGTTATGTGTGGACCTGGAAGAAACGTAAGCTTAAAACATTGTGAACATGTATAAATAAAAATAGGTTCATTCATTATGTTAAAGGCATGAAATCAAGTCCTCACATAAACTTATATGTTATGACTCAGGGTCATGATCTATGTTATGCATGATATGATTTTCGAATGTTAAACTCATGTTCTCATACTCTTATGTTTATGTTATGTTTAAGTGATTAATGATATTTCTCTTGCTTACCATTACCGAGCATTTGAGTCCACATTTATGTTTCATTTCACGAAGTCATGAAATAATGTTTTAAATATGGTATGTCTAAAAAGAAGACTAGTTACGAAGAATATAGTGGGAGATAATATAGTTCACTTATGAACCAATTGTTTATGTGTCCAAGTTTCCAATGATTCAAAGCCTATACAATTCTGAAGTGGATCGTTATGTTATGTAATGAATATTCATCTAATAAGATGTAATATCTATGTATGAAAAGTATGGATTGTTATAACTTGTCTAGAGTTGGACAATGTGATCTTGGTTACGTGCTTACATATTTTTTGAGGGGAAGGTTGTGCAATTGATCTAAAGCTTGGTTTGATTGCCTCATTTATAATAAGAGAAATGAAAGAAAATGAGTTTTTTTTTAACTGATTATAATCTGTTGTGCAATTGATCTAAACACTCTTTCCCAAGAGTGTTTTTCCCCCATGCGACACTGTTTCTGTTGTTCTTGCCACTTCTTACCTTGGCAGGGCTTAAGAACTGCGACCAAAAAAGTAGAAACATGATACCGTAAGTGAGAAGAAGATAACTACCCTCAGAAGAATGATGAACAAACACTCAAATACGAATCGGCCATTGATTGAGTCACAATTCACAGTAACAAAATGCCCAAACTTCACGCTCTCACCCGTTCCTCCTCCAGCGGGACCGCCTCGATCAACCTGGAAAAGTAGAACTGCGTGCTCACAAACTCCGTCTTCCTCACTCGCCACCCTGCATTTCGGAGCGCCGCCTCAACATCTGCCTCTGCGTGGAGATAAGCCCTCGTTGCCTTGGACGGCCCCGGGAACAGCTCCCCAATCCTCTTCAACACATCGAAATACAAGGTCTTGGGTGCGAAGCTCAAGATCAGACGCCCTCTCGCTAACGAAGCCAGGTGGGAAATCATCCCCTCCATCATCCTCTGCGGGTAATGGATCAGAACATCTAAACAAACTACTGTCTCGTACTTCCCCCCCAAGCTCTCCAGGTCTCTCACTTCAAATTTCGGCATCAATGGTGTCGTTGAAAGCCCGCCCTCGCTCCTCCCAAGTTGCTCCGCAGCCTGAATGCCGAGCCAATTTCAGCGTGGAATGCTCAAAGTCCAGAAAATTTCACCATAGCAAATGCGAACAAGGTGTTCGACGAAATGCCTGAGACGATTTTCGAAGCGCTTACTTGTTTCTCGGCTTCGGCGACCATGGCAGCCGAGATATCGCTGGCCGACACAACCGCGCCCTTCTTCGCGAGGGGAATCGACAAGGCACCAGTTCCACAGCCCGCGTCACACACGGTGACGCCCTGAAGCGACCCCTCCGCCAGCATCTTCACAGCACAGTCCACGGTCCTGGAATGGCCGATCCGAATGTCGCGCTGGACTCTGTTGACATCCTCCGCGTCTCCATAAATTTTCCTCCATCTCTGAAACCCAGAGTTATTGAAGTACTCCCTCACCACCTCCTTGTCCCCGCCGCCCACTTCCTCCGCCTGGAGCCGCCGCCTCTTCTCGGGGTCCGAGAGGGTGATTACGGCAGCCAGTGCCGCGACGGAGCCTCCGCCGAGGACGGCGAGCGTGGTGCCGCTGAATACCGAGGAGATGTCGCCGGGCGAGGCGGGCGCGATTGCGGCTGCTGGGATTAGGGCTTTCCGGTAGCGGTTAGGGTGAGGGAAACGAGGGATAGCGAATAAGGGGCTCGAGAATGCCATGATTGGCCTTCGACAGATGGGCGGCTGGAGAGGGGTGAATCAGGACATGCAATTATTAAAACTTTTATTCCCTTTAATTATTAATGAATCTTTTTCCCAAGTGTCTAGAAACATTTTTAAAATCTTTAGATCAAATTTGTAATTGATGAAACATGCAATGCAAAGCACTATGATGCGTGTACTACAGGAAATAGGAAAACATGCACCCATCACACAATCATTTTACTTGGTTCACCCCAATGTATGGCTAGTCTAGAAAGTGTAGAGAACTCACTACTCTCATATTGGTAATACTATCAATAACTATCACATTACACAATTTAGGTTCTACATTATACCCAGGGCTCACTGACTGATTTCAATGTGTAAGATCATTGCGTGCATGGGCCACTCCCACAGGTAAATATGAAGCTCACAACTTGTAACTAAATGACTTAATGGCCTAGGCATATGTAAAAAAAGATATCACTAGTGGATGCACCCAACTTAGAAGCACACCTCTATAGCTCCATGGGCATTCTCCCACCTCTTCTCACTTCACTGTATTTTATATTCTGTGAATGTTTTAGCTTCACTCACCTTTCCAGGAGTATATAGATATTCAGTGTGGCTCTCCCTTCCTCTCCTTTGTTACTTAACTAGATTTTAATTATATCTCCTCCATCTCGTATATTTATTCACAATGTATATATCTCCACAAATTCAATGAACCCCTTATGCAAACAATATCATCCAAAATAAGCCTTTGTGCTATCTCGTCTTCCATTATTGATTTTCCTCACTTCAACTCTTCAAGAAAGATCTTGGCCAAATCCCCCGCACTAGGATATTTTATCATGTCCACCATCACTCCTGGATGGATGTCACCTCCATGTTCGTTTTCCAACAACCATCATTCATATGTGAAGCAAATCCACATGGGTCTATGTACCATAATTTGAATATTTCCATTTTCTTTTTAGGATCGTATGACTTTTTAAAAAAAATCCCCATTCAAACTTGGTTGCATTGTTTTTAGTTAAATTTACTTGAATCACAATTATCTTTTGACCCTCTCTTATCTAAATGATGTGAACCAAAAAGGAATGGACACAATGAGATATTTCACAAGGTTCACTAACTCAAGATGAATGACCAGTCCTCGGTGTAGAGTGGGGGATATCCCACTTCACATGGTCTTTGTTTCTTAAATATGAAAGAAGCAATAAAGAAAGAAGATAGTTCTAAACCCTTTTAGAAGTTTTGTCTCTCAACACATAAAAGGTTCTTATAGTACTCTCTCAATTACAATGATAATGTTGATTTCAATAATAATGTAATTCTATGAACATCAAATGAACTACAGAATAATCAGAATCTTATTGTGAGTGCCTTGGTATTTCACACTCACTCTTCTTCTCAAGCCTTAATGGTTATCTTCTCAAGCCTTGTATTTCAATTATGAATATAAGAAACTAAGTTGATGAAATAGTACTAGAATGTATATTACAACATATGAATGGTCTTTATCTCTTCTTCTTAAGCGTAAAATAATCTTCAACTTTATAACCAATCACTCAAGCCTCCTTTATCGATTGTAAATGCTTGTTCAAGAGCATTCAGGGATTTTTTAAGCTTTAATAAATAATAAAAATTAGATTCCATGATGTATAATAATTATAACTTCTTTACGAGAAAATAATCCACCTCCTTCAACTTTGTGTGTGAATAAATCTTCAAGGTTAGCGCGCGTATACACACACACCCTCTAACTTTTCTGAAAACCACTTTGTGTATCTCAAATGCTCCCAATCCTTAACACCCTTGAAAAATAATGAAAATGAAGCAAAAAATACTCTTGGTAAAGAGATGTCTCACATATGATTAAAATTTAAAGAAGATCCACTGATTAAGGGCCAATGTTCACTCCCCTAAGTCATTAATCAAGATCGAGTGACTTCTTGATTCAAAAGTTCCCCTTTAATCACCAATCTGTTCGAATCAAAACAAGTGTTAATTAAGCTAAGTTACCCCCATTAAATATTCAATGTTGGTTTTTTCATTGATTAATTTGGAACAATGTCTACCATGTGCCTTCTAGGTTTCCCCCGAGTATCCACTAGGCTTCCAATTGCCAAATTTTTTACATTGCATACTTCAATAAAATGGATATAAATTTTAATAGATTCTTTTGATTGAGTTGATACAACATGAATTGGAAATATAACCTTATTATTCATTTTATTAGATATAATATAAATTTATATCAACCATTATGATTCTATAAAAAATCATTTTTTCATATAGAAGTCTAAACCATAGCTATAAAACATATGTTATGTTAAAACTGCCTTATTTATTTAAGATCAAACCACCACAAAATAAAATTTTAATGATTTAAAAATAATTATAAATAGTTAATTAATCTAATTATACTTTAATTTTATTTATTCATAAATAAAAATAACGAAAATAGTAAGCTTCAAATGTAAAAAACAAATATTTTGTGTAAGTGGAAAAAACATTTCTCATGACCACTTGTTTTATTCATATCAGCCTTCAAGGTAGATTTTATTGATCTTAATATTCTTAAATCATCTTTATAAAATATATTGTGATATAATTTAACTCTTAAAAATGTTAAAATATTGAATACAAATGGATTTTTGGTAAAAAGAACAAATGTTATGGGTTCTTTCCAATTTAGCAAAATCATTTCAGACTAGAAAGTTTATAGAGCAATATCTTTTAACACGAAACTCTGAATGATGTGGTTAAAATTTTATTGAAAATATAGTTATAGTGGATTCATAACTTTATTTTATCATTCAAATTGAATCATCCATCAAAAGGGCTTGATAGCCTACATAAAAATACTATTTGGGTGGACAAAACATTCTCTCTCTACAACATGTTCAACCACTTATCTTCTTATGATTCTAACTTGATCAACCATATTTTGGAATAGATAAATACTATGATGTTAATATTATTGTAATGAAATCCTCATGTGACCTTATTTAACCTTTTAATCCTTCTTTTCAACTCCTTATTCATTTATGGATTAAATCTATTTCTTACTCTTATATGGAAGTTCTTTTCACCATATCACTGGATAAGGTGCCATTTTTTAGAAATCCACATTCCTTACTATCCAATCATTCACGTGATACATGAAAAACCCTCTTATATCATAACATGGAGTTATATACTCTATTACTCAAATATTAACTCAAGATTCCCAATATTTATCTTCTTCTACTCATGAAATGCAATGAAATTCCATGATAATAATTATTAATCTCATGATGGTCATCCACTATGATCCACTATATTATATTTCTTCTCATTAATGTATCTAGGTTCTTCCTTTATATTGAAATTGATAAAAAAATAAAATCATGAATGTACGGGGTCTCAAATCCCCCCCTTTGTATTTTTTTTTCAATCCACAATCATCACAAAATTTTCTAAACTTATTAATACACGTCAAACACTTAAAATAAGATCAAAATTACATAATACTTTAATCCATTCTATTTATTATCTAATAAATAAATATTAAACTCTCCCTTTATCAATGATACTCACATTTTAATTTATCTATTTATCATTCTCTGTACTTGAAAACTTAATCAAAATTTAAATAAGAGGAAAGGGTATTTAGAATCATGCCTTATTGTTGATGGGTATAGAAATTACAAAATAGAAGTTATCCTTTAGAACATCTATAGGTGGAAATGAAGTATGAAAATATCGAAAAAAATAAACCCATGTTTACAATGTGTTCGGAAATTGGAAGAAAAATAACCCTAGCCACTCCCCACAACACACACATATATACCGTACAAGAAATTATGGAAGACCAATGACCAAAATAAATAAGAGAAAATAACAACAAAATTATTTTATATGGTTCAGACTAAGTCTAACTCCATGGGGGGAATACTAAAAAATCTTTTATTAAGGAAGATGAAGATTATTACAATGTCAAAAAATTCTACAAACAAATGTACGCACCTAACTATTTGTATTAGTGACTAAAAATTGTAACTAATTTTATAACCTTTTGATTTTCATGGAGATAATTCCATTTGGATTCAATATTCATGGGCTATAAAAAACCACCTACACTATAATATTCCCTGCTTTGGGCCTCAACCTCATGATTTTTTTTCATGGGATATAGGCCAAGCCTCCCCTAGAAAACATGTTGTGATGGGTGTGGCATCGACATCTACCTACAAAGGGGTGATTTATTCTCCACCATATCCTATGTGAGATCTCCCTATAAGCCTTTTTCATAGACCACACACAACACAATATTTTCTAGTTTGGGCCTATCCCTAATGAATTTTTTTTCAAAGGATATGTTCCAGGACCATAAGGAAATCCCACATTAGATATGGTAGAGAATGAAGCACCTCATTATAGGTCGGTGTGGATCCCTCATATATTAGAATTTTCTTTTGAGGGGAGGCTTAAACCATATCATGTGAAATAAATTCATGAGGGTAAGGCCCAAAGCATAAAATATTATTATGTGGGTGGTTTTTTATAATTGTTATCATATCTAGGGAATATATGGTTTTCCAATGAGGATGTTGGGCCCTTATGGGATGGAGATTCCCATAGGGAGATCCCACATTGTAGATGGTGGGGAGTGAATCACCCCATTATATGTAGGTGTGGATACCTCTCCATCACAATTCATTTTCCAGGGGGCTTGGACTATATCCTATGACAAAATAGATCCATGAGAGAGGACCAAAGAAGAAAATATTATGATGTGAGTGATCTATTAAATGATAATACCTTCACTTGGTTAGAGGAATCCACCAACTTAAATCCTCCTTTTAGTGAACAAAACATGCTTCGAAAAACTCTAAGAGTTATCATTATATTGCCTTCTGAAAAATCCTTACATAATCCTTGTGAATATTAAGAAACCCTTATGTAATTTTAGAACTTAACCTTATGTATATTCTATTCATCTCTGCACTTCCACCTCCCAAAATCATCATTTTTTCTTTTGGCTGACACACTTCATATTTCCATACTTTCTGAATTCCATCGTTAGTCGCGATGCTCTAACATCTCCATCTGATTTCAGAATTGGACATTTTGAATACATCCTTCCATAATTTCCAACATTAAACAAAAAATGGTTTTCATAAAACTAAAGTTATCAATCACCCAGTTGATAATAATTTTAAAGATTCACCACCAAGTCCTCTATAATCACCCACAAATATTTTTCTATTCTCAATCTTCCTTTATAGTTACATGGTTCCCCCATAATCCTTCCAATAACCCTAACATGATTACGGAATAACCTCAATACAATATATTCCCAACCACTACCTTGGTTAGAATATCTATTGGATTCCAAACTCCATCCATCTTTTATAGATTCGATACTTTTTTCTCTAACAACTTTCAGATGAAGCGATACTTTAGCTGAATATTCTTTGTCTTAGAGTGAAACATCATATTATTAGATATACTTTTTAAATCACATAATAGTGTCCCAACATCTTTTCTTCTTCCAAGGTCCTCCAACAACCCATTCGTCCAAATAAAATCCTTCCAAACATCCATTAGTGAAACACACTTTTCTTTAATTTTTGAAAGTGAAACTATCGTTTTAAGCTTTGATATCCAACTCACAGTTGAGCCTTTGTAAGTAATCACATATCCAATAGTTCTGCTACAAGAATCTGCATCTCCTATAAAGTTCAAATATGAAAACCCTTGTAGTAATTCACCCATTCTAAAATAAAGGAAAAAAGTTTCAAAACTTTTGAGGTACCAGAGGATCCACTTAGCCACTTCCCAACATTATCTTATAGGATTAGCCATGAACCTTATAAAAATCCCAATTATATACTCAATACCTGATTGTATAAAAACTATTAAATACGTAAAACTTATGAATGCTGATTTAAAATAAACCTTTTCCATGTACTCATCCTTTGCTTCCATTCTATACGCCTTTTCCTTGATTGTCTTAAAGTATCAAATGAAAGGAGTGGTAATAGATTTTTTTTCACTCATTATAAAGTGTTCCACAACCTTCTAGATATAGTTTGACTATGTTAGGAAAAGTGTTACACATTTTATATCCCTTATAATCCATATCCCAAAAATTCATTTTTCGAGGCCAAAATCATTCATATTGAAACTTCAAACAATTAAACCTTTATCTCATCAATAATTTCCTTTAGTGGTTTGGAAATAAGTATGACATTCACATATAAGAGTAACATGATGAAAATACCATCATAAAATACCTTCCAGTAATAGAAATGGTCAAGATTGATCTAAGTGAACATCCATTATACCATAAAGGAATTTAACTTTTGGTTCCATTACCATGGTTCTCACTTGAAACCATAAATGATTTGATTTAGCTTGTACACCAAGCCCTCATTATGTTTCTCCATGAAACCCTTCGATTAATCCATATAAACCTCCCCATCCAAGTATCCCTGAAGAAATGAGGTTTTAACATCTAACTTCACCATATATTAGAGGATATATGTCCTAAAATATCTAACTCATATAATGACTTTTTTCCATATCATATTATACGATTGGTTCAAGTCATAAGTATGACATGCATAACAAAGGCATATTGTATGCCTTTGAAAAAGGATATCATAAAGCATATTATAAATAATAATATGATATTTCCTAATGATAAGTGTTAACATTAAAATTTTACTACATTGGTTATCATGAATAAACCATTTCATAAGATGAAATGCATGGGGTTGACATGGATGAAGATTAAATTTAACGTAACCACATGTTTTACCTCGTAACATATGAGTTAGTGCATATTGACTCAAGGATCATCCTCAAGGAATCTATATAAAGAGATAATAACCATTTGATAGGTGTATGAGATATTCTTGTATATAGTTGTATGAAACTACCTCATCCCATAACTCTCTTCCTATTAACCCTTTTCCTTCAAGAGGCACTAGAATATCATGGGTGATGAGAGGATCTCACTTGAGCATTGAGAGGTTCAGCACAATACGTAATACCTCTAGAGGAGAGATGTATTTTTGATACCTATCATGTGACCTTCATCAATCACATGAGATTAATATAAATAAAATGACCATATTTTGGGAAAGGTACACACCTCTTAATTTTATAATATGAATAATTTCAGTATCTTGCATGGTCGATCTTGGATTTAGGTTTTTATATTTTACACTATTTTTAGTAAGTGTTGCTTAATAATTTGAATCCCAATAGCAGTATCAAAGATTTAACATGAATTTTATTTTCAAAATCATGTTTTTAAAATAAAAAACCCACATTTCATAATTTTATTAAGGCCATATCATAGCATATGAGATGTCATGGTTGAATATAAGCTTCTAGATAACTCTGTCTGGACTTACGATATAAGATATCATATAAGCTATGATATGGGTGATGTCATAGGATATGGTTGAAACCTAGGTTGTTAAAAAAATATTATTGAACTATAATTGTGATATAGGTTATATCACTGATTACGATTCACCCATATGTAAGGGTCACTTAGCCAATACGTATGGGTTACACTATAGATAACCTTTACATATATATTTTACCATGTATAAGAGTTGATATGGAAACCTTTATTTATGAAATTTCACACATGTAAGGGTTAACTATTTCCACCGTATATACATAAGTGTCTTTTCCTTTGCCAAAAAATTTAAAACCATGATACGTAATGGTTTTTGGAGTTAGATCTCTAAAATCAACTACTTTGTAATTTAGATTAATTTTATATTCAAAGAAGTTAATATTAATATAAATATATTATCACATATTGATTGTTCTTCTGTATAACATTGATGTGGTAATGTACTAGAGTATCAGTCACATAGATAAGGTTATAATAGTTCACCACTACGATGATAATCTTGAGATTCTATGGAAATATCACTTAAATATATTTATGTGGTTGGATTATGCACTATGATATGACACATGGTATATAGACATTTAGGTGCAAGTACTCGTAAGTATATGAGGATTCTTCTCATGAAGTTCTCACATGATAATATCCATAATGGGAGATTATGATAATAGACCCTCTAGTAATAATTTTTCATGTTTTGGTGTCATCGGATATTACTATATGCGAGTGTGTATAATAGTCCATATTCTTTAAGAGTATCATTAATGAAAGTCATGACTCGCTCACTTATATTTGTTGATAAAAACTATGATGACATATGTTTTTAGTGAGGTAGGGTATGTTGGGTGCGTCATGATTGACATTCCATTAATTGATATGTGTAAGAAGGATTTATCCCTTCTATATTTATGGAAACTAATATCTTTCCCCTTTGATTGGAATAGAACCATCACCCTAAATTCCATGGCCATTGTGTAATTATGTGTTTATTCCAGATTGTCAAAGAAGTATGTATCAAGAATATAGGTTGGTGACACATAAGTGTAACCTACTTGATGAGATATTTTGATAAAGGGATTATATTACACAGTGAGAATTCGTATGTGGTTTCCATCATTATGACATTAATTTATTTCTCTTGGGTCCCTTGAACTATTGCTAGATAATAATTTTGGTCGTTAGGAAAGCCCATCTAATGCCAACAAGAAAGAATCCTAGGGGGCCACACACTAAACATTTCCGTTGATCTTGATTAAATTCTATTTGAATTTTATTAATAGAATAAATATTATTCTCAAGACCAAGGAATAATTTTATTCATGTTTTATTTCTCATATAAATTAAATAAATATTTATTCTCTGGATTATGAATAAAATATATTTATCTATTTTATTGGATATTTAATAAATATTTTTTTACTAGTTTGTGATAAAATATTTATTTAAGAGATTAAAATATTTTATTCAAGTATTATATAAATGCTTGAGGATTTAGAATAGACTAGGGCTGAGTTCAGTGACAAATATTAATTAACAAATTAGTTAAATAATACTTTTTATTGTGCAAGTTGGCATATGCCATGAAATATTATTATTATTATTTTATTATGTGGAATGGGTTTTATTAAAGGTTCTCATATTATTTAATGGCCGAAATGAAATTAAATAATTATTTTAATATAAACCATATCTCTATAAATATACAGTTATGTCTATTTTGTAGGGTCTTGAGCGCTATATTCGAAATAGAGAATTATTGCACACAATGAATTCTCTCTTGGATCCTTATCCTCTCTACGTCTCAAGAATAAAAAATGAAAGAGAGATTTATTCAATACCAAGGAACTAGTGATAAATAATGAACAATAAAAGACATTTTATTTTCTACCCTATCACCTAAAGATTGAGTGGTGTCTCTCAGAGATCATAGGATCATGTGTAGATTACCACTAGAGGGATTCAATCCTTGGATCCTCATAGTGTAGTGAAGGCAATCTGAAATCTTCTTTTCAGATGATCAACATTCATCAATGAAGAAATATACTAAATCATGATATTCATTTATTAAAATATAAAATAAATTAATTATAAATTTTATATGAAAGATCCTCAGTCACGGTTTTGGGCAATAATAGTTAAAATAAACTTTAATATATTTACCACTATAGAACGCTTCTACAGCACCCAAAAAAACAATTGGTATTAAAGAGGTCATGTTTAAATTTATAATTATTTATTTGATTGTTGATATATGAACCATTTTAATTATATTTTCATTTCATGTCATTCTTTATTTAATATGATTTAAATTAAAATTCTTTGACATATTAATCATGATTTTTTAAGTGTTTCATTTTCATAAAGGATTAAGAATAAATGAAGAATGACCAAAGATTCCATTAAAAAATTGCTAATTTTTGGTAGGTAATACAGGGTTACATGATGTGTACATGGAAGTACATGTTGTGTACCCTAGTGCACTTCATCTGGATGCATTATAGAATACACGACATGCCATACAGTAATTACACACTGTGTATACCACGTGTTGACCGAACAACCAAGCACATAGTTTTCAGATTAATGGTGTGTATCAGTGTACACGTCGTGTAGTCTACATGAGTTACCATCATAAATTTCACAATTCGTGTGGTCATTATACATGGTCAATACCGTTTGATACTAAAATCCTAGAGCATTTATTATATACATGGAATGTATGAAGTGTACACAGTGTGTAGTTCGTCAATTCCTATGTTTGAAGAATACACCAAGACACTCAGTGAGAATACAGACACATGACTCAAAGAGATACATGACATGTAACTATCTTAAACACTCCATGTAGTCCTCCAAGACACACACACCAAAGAACCAAGCATGCATCCCATACACATGGAAGGTGGAACACAAGCCATGTATCTAATCTACAAATTTCATGTAGTATGGCCGAGTTACACGCCACAGACCCAGGTGTGTACCCTAGATACATGATAACCTAGATTTATGGAATGCAGCTGGATGTACACATCATATATTCTACCATTAAATTACAGAATTAAAAATTACATTAAATTGAAAAATTTTAACATTAAAACTTTATTTTGTTGATTAACACACAATTGTGTGTTTGAAAATTTAATAATGGGTTTTGAAGAATTTTAAATTCTTATTTAATTTATTGTGATAAATATGTCATTATTGGTTATTATGTTTATTTTACATGAATTCCATAAATAATGGGAATCTCCAATGAAGTTAAAATGATCATTAATATGAAAGATAATTAATTTATTTATGCAAGCCTACTCATATTAATAATAAAGAAAGGATAAAGAAATGAATTCTATCCAGTTACTTTTGTGAATTTGTTGCATATACGACTATTAATGAGATTGAATAAGATATGTGCATGTGTTGGATGTTTTAATTTAATTTATTGCATGGATTTTCAATTATTTTTATTAAATTAAATATTATGTCCTGCATGTCTTCCACACCTCCATTATTATATAGGACCTATGTATCCAAGGATATTTATGTAATTCCCTTTTAACCAATATTTTGGTTACTCTAACCTTTGTGTGAGTCATAAATACATGTAATTAATGGAGTATCCTAAGGTACATGTAGGTGGTTCAAGATGAAACCATTATGATTTTAACTTAGGTGATACACATGTGGACAGGTGGAATACCATAACTCATAGTAAGACTAGAATAAGAGTTGTTTCCCCTAGTTCAAAGGTTGATTTAATGTCCTATCATGAAATAAACCATTATTTAAAGCTCATGAAAATATCATTTAGTTATTTATTTATTTTTGACTATGTAATAATTTATTTTATAGATGCAAGTCTCTGATCACATAAATAAATGAATTAATGTAGAAGGATGGAAATTAAATAAATAAATTATGCATAAAAGTTTAATCCATCATGGTTAATTAATTAAGTAATGACCACTTAATATTATAAAGACATGTAAAGGATATAACAAGATAAAAATTTATTCATAATTAATTAAAATCCCTCCATTAAATATTAAGTTAGACTTTTCCTTCAATTACTTGATTAGGAATGAATTCTTAGAAACTAAGTGTTTGAACAACCCTCGTTGGGACACTTACTTATAATGTGGAGTTATTACAAAGGTTATGAGTTGACTTTACCATCTTACATCAAGAGAAATATCCTTAACTAGACTTGATGTAAATTGCAGGAAAGAATTGAGAAAATCTAAGATAGGATTTTATGATAGGGGAGTCCACTCAACATATCAAGGAGCTTCAAGCTAGAAGTTTGAAAAAACCTACTTACCTAAATACCTTAAATTATATTTACCAACCCTCATTGGGGTTATTCAAAGGGGAATATATATCCTTTCCACTAAAATGTCCTAGAAACATGATATTCTGAGTTCAATGGTGAGGGCTATTGAGACTTGATAAAATAGTGGGAGAATTAATAAAATATAATTTTAATTATTTCCATATAATTTTTAATCAAGTAAAGTACTAATTATTTATTTTAATTTTTATAGAAAATGGAAATTAAAACTACGAAAGAAGTGAAATAATTCCTTAAATCAAGGTATATCCTTACAAATACAAATTTTCAGATGTGGTACAATCGTTTATATGATTAAATATTATTATAAAGTTTTTATTATGTGTTGGAATCCCCGATTATTGTTTTGAAACCCTACTAGGTGAGCGAAAGTGTAAGGGAATCCTACTAGAGATTTATTGAGGATGCTTATTATATCCATTGTATTATATTATCAATTATGATCATTGAGTAGATGATACAACATAAATATATGGATGCTAATTCCATAATAACACATCTCCATTATCTTGATAAAGAGAAGGAAAGGCTTAAAATAAATAAGATTATCAATGCACTATATCATTGTAAACTGAAAAAGGCAATCTAGCTACTAATCATGCTTTCAAAATGATAGGGTATATCGATAAATTAGAAAAATTGGGTTTCCAATTGGATAAGAAATTATACATTAATATTATTTTATCATCTTTATCACCAAGATTATCCTTATTCTTCCAAGAATGGATAAAAGAATGGATAACTCACTTAGGAAATGTTTTTCCATACTTAATCAAGTAGATAAGGATTGATTAAAAACTATTTATCCTCCCCTTATAGTGAAAAGTTTTAAACATAAGGATGAAGATCATATGGATAGTATATATTCAAAAGGTTCTTCACAAAATTCTTCGAAGAGACATAGGATTTGAGGGTAGAATAATGAACATGTGGCTATTTTCTTATCATGTGGAAAGTCTGAACATTGGAAAATAAATTTCAATGAATTAATGAAGCAAGAAGTTGCATCCACTTTAGGTATATTCATCAAGTTTCTATTCATCACTTGTATATTAAATTCAATATGCTTAAAACATACATGTATTTAAATATAGGAAATGATAAATAATAGAAGGGTTATAAAGTGAACTCAACAGAATATTATAAAGGGATATTCCTATGTCATCCAAGGGGATCTCGCTACTTCTTATTGCTAAATTGATTTATTCAAGTTTGTGATAAGTGTTACCAAAAAATTTATGTCAGTGTTTGGATAGATATAATGAGACATTATTTCACATTTGGAATAAATATTATTATGGTAATTTAAATACTAAACTATTAGTTCAGTAACTCTTTAATCACTTATATCCATTATAATGAATTATGAATATAAAATATAAGACTCTTACCTAATTGTGGTAAGATAATTATTTTTCAAATAAAATTGAATGTATTTGACTTTTTTATTCCCTTAAAATTGTTTTTAGTCTTAATTGAGATAAGGTACTGAATATACAAAAAAAATACTTATCATTTTTTATATAAAGAAACCTTCACACATTAAGGTACGTCACAAATCATTTAAAGTTGATTACATGTGATCTATTATAAAGCTGAAGGAAACTTCATACACTTCATGAGATTAATTTAAGGAATTTTAGAAATGATCAGTGAAGTAAATGAGTGCACTTGGTAAATATAGAGGAGTCTTCCAGATGAATTATTAAATAACATCTTATTCGAGTAATCATTGATCATACATGTGAAGTAAAGGTTATCCCAAACTCACATTTACTTATATAAATTAATGAATCGGTGATATTAAAAAGAAGATTAATGAAAAGTCTTGCATATATAATGAAAATATCCTATTATACCACCCAAGACAAATTAATAAAATATAAGTACAATAACTAACCTTATGATAACTATATTGTCTAATGGATATCATATCAATTTAGATATGATAAAAATATTTTAGGACACTTCCATAAGTTTTTTTGAAAACTGTTTGTTAAAATATGGTCTTAGATAGAAGAAAAAATTAAAACAGTAAAGTGAATCTATGTTAATGATTATATAGACACTAAGTATATTAACATATAGTCATCATCAATAATATCTCCATAAAGGAAGGATATTATTCTCTGGTTTACTCTATCATATCCTTTTTCCTTCTATGTTGCGTGCTTCCATTTTGTGGTTGAAGTTTGTTTTTAGTGTTTTTTTATTATGTGGTTATCCGTTTTGGCTCAATATGGTTGTGGTTTTTGGTTGTGAGGCCAATGTTTTGTGGTGGAGATGATTCTATATTTGGAAGGAGATAGTGGTGTTAAGGTAGTAGATGTATTTGGTTTAAGTTAAGAAAATTTTTGATGATGATGATGATTCCTAGAATTTTGATTTATCATGTTGTTTTCATTATTGATGGTGGTGGTGGTTCAATTGTAGTTTTCTTAGAGGTGATTCTGAAGGCATGGTTTGGTGGCCATGGAATCAAGATCGCCATCAAAGACTTAGTTCACTCCATACTCTTCTATTGCTCCAGGATTCCACCTCTACTCTCCCAGTTGGACTTGTACGGTGGTTTTGAATGTGTTTTTCAATGTGATTTAGAGCAGTCAATAGAATTACAAGAGGAATATCTTGTGTTTAATCAGTATCTATCTTTAGGTCCCTGTCAGGCTTGGTCTTCATGATGGTTGTGGAGATGCTTCGTTATGTGGAGTTTTTCTATGGTGTATTTTTAGTAGAAATGTTGGATTCTAGTGGGAGGTTCTTGCTGATGAAATGATGTGGATGATGTGTATGGTTGGGTTAGGGTGAATAACACAATGTTGTTCTTCACCTAAGGTGGTGATAATGGTTTGAATTTTGAATTTTGAAATTTTGTTTTTTGGGGGGTATGCATGAATCATGTGATGCATTTATTTAGGTTCCAAATTAACCAAAAATTTTATTTCCAAAAATAAAATAATGGATTGGAAGGATGCACATACTTTGGATTAAGAATATTTGACTCCACTAAACTTAGTGGGAGGATTAGTTCTAGATACACATAATACATACAAATTCATAACCAAAGAGGTGGGTTTTGTTCACCATGATGGGTGACACATGTTTTATTCTATTATAATAATAAAAATTATGACAAAGAAGCATTAAATGGTAACATGCTAAGATTGAAAATTACTGGATCCATATATCAAGATTCAGGGATTCTATATTTTGAATTTTTCTAATACTTGATACTATTGGGGATTATTCAAGAGAAACTCTACATGGATGGTACAATACAATACCAATATGGCATGATAGTATTTTTTAAAGGTTTAGTCCATGACAAAACTCATTTACCATTCATTATGGATATAATACTTTTAAAACTCTACTTGTCAAAGCATATCTCTATGATCATCTTATTGGGCTATTGATTTTTAAGGCCACCTCATTTAGAGGAATACTTATGGGATATGTCTATATTATGTGACCAAAAGGAGACCCTATGGTAAATGTATACTAGGAATAAATTAAAGGATCAAAGATATCAATAAATGTCAATAAGATATGCAGATTACATAAATTCATTTATGAATAAATCATGCATAATGATCAGATATTCATTTGGAAATGAATGAGTGACATGTGTCTTGAACTGGTTAGTGGGAGTGCTATAAGTTTTCAAGATAAATATGTTGATAACATATAAAAAATTAATTTTGTGTCATACCAACATGTTAAGAGTAAATAATGAAAATTTCTCCAATTATGGCATGAAGGACCAAGCATGTTATTGGGAACAAGATCTATAATATAGATCCAAATGTTTTCTCAAATTAGTTAAAATACATATATTAACTAAGTAATGAAAAATAAAATCTGAAATAATTCATGACTAAATTGTTGTTGTCATATTATCCTTCTAGTAGAACATGTATGGACATAGGAAGAGATTATGGAGATTAAAAAAATTTCTCAAGCTTAAGTGATAGGAATTCACCGCATGTGCCATGATATGTACTGAAATTTAATATTACTGATGCATAAAGCATAAAAAATGAATTTCAAACAAATTCAACATAACTGCATAGACATGTAGTTAGAACTATCCAACAATTCTTTTAAAAGTAAAATTGGATGAGTTCCTAGTGTCTAGATAAATGAGAATACTAGTGATTAATGGAATTGAACACACACACACATATATTTAGTTAAATTTGATCTAGTATCACTGATAATGCTATAATAATATGAAAGAAAAATCTTATTACAACATGTGGTTTCCATATCGACAATATAAGAGCATGTCTCAGCTTCTAACAAAACTTAAGAAGCAGTTTAGCAACATCCTATTCCAATTTTGGGTTATACCAAAAGAAATAAGTTTATCACTTAAAGATAAACTATAGCTGTGGATTTAGTTATGATGTAAGGATAACAACATGGTAATAATAGGTATAAACTCATTTAAATTAATAATTTAGGGATTTTATCATGATATTTATGTTGCAATAAATATATCCTCCACACAGATATATGGATTAACCAAACCTAGCCATGAAAAAATGGTAGGCCTAGAAACCTTAGCTATACTAAGCATAAGTATGTTTAAATATGTAAGGAATTACATGTCGTTAGCAGTTAGCTCTACTGAAAGTGGGAGTTTGTTGAAGTTTGTCCCCTAGAACCAACTAATTTTTACTTTAGATTACTTGTATATTCAAAGAAGTGAATATTAATATAAAAATCTTATCACATATTGATTGTTCTTATACATAACATTGATGTGGTAATGTACTAGGGTATTTATCACATTTTTAAGGTCATTAAAAGTTCCCCAATATTATTATAATTTTGATATGCTATGGTGATATCTATTAAATAAAGTTATGTGGTTGGATAATGTACTATGATAGGACACATGGTATGTTGACCATCAGGTGCGAGTAATTGTAAGAAGATGAGGCTTCTTATATTGAAGTTTGCGCATGATAATCTCCAAGATGGGAGATTATGAGAGTATACCATCTAGTAGAAATTCCACATGTTTTGGTTCCATTAGATATTCCTATCTGTGAGTGTATGTAATGGTCCTTAGACTTTAAGATTTCCATTAACGCATGTCATGACTTGCACACTTATATCCTTTGAAAAAAACCGCGATGATATATGTTCGCAATGAGGTAGGGTATGTTGGGTGTGCCACAATTGAAATGTCATTAATGGATAAGTATATGAAGGATTTATACCTTTAATATTTATGGAAGTTGATATCTCGATGCTTTGATAGAAATAAAACCATTGTCCTAAATTCCATGTCCATTGTGTAACTACATTTTTATTCAAGATAGTCAAAGAAAGACTTATCAAGCATATAGGTTGGTGACATAGATGTGTAAGCTTCTTGACGAGATATCTTGATAAAGAGATTATATTACATAGTTAGTATTCGTATTTGGTTGTTATTATTGTGACATTAACATATTTCTCTTGGGTGTCTTGACCCAATGCTAGACTCGAATTTTGGACTTTAGGTAAGCCCTCATAATGCCAATGAGAAAGAATCTTATAGGGCCACACACTAAGTGTTTATATTGATCTTGATTAAATTCTATTTGAATTTAATTAATAGAATAAATATTATTCTCAAGAACAAGGAATAATTTTATTCACATTTTATTGATCGCATAAATTAAATAAATATATATTCACCGGATTGTGAATAAAATAAATTTATTTATTTTATTGAATATTTATTAGATATTAATTGACTTTTTTGTGAATAAAATATTTATTTAAGAGAATAGGATATTTTTTCAGGTATTTAATAAATTATAGAGGAGTTGTAATGAACTAAGATAGATTCTGATAACAAATATTAATTAAAAATCAGTTAAATTATACTTGTTATTGTACAAATTGGCATGCACCACAAAATAAAAAAAATATATTATTATTTTATTATGTGGAATAAGGTTTATTAAAGAATATTATATCATTTAATGACCCACATTCAATAAAATAATTATTTTAACCTACACCCTAGCTATATAAATAGATGGTTATGTCTATTGTGTAGGGTATCGATCGGTTCAATCAAAATAGAGAATTATCGCAGAAAAAAAAAATCTCTCTCGACTCCTCCTTCTCCCTCCCTCTCAAGAATGAGAAATGAAAGAGATATTTCTTCAAGACCAAAGAATTAATAATCATGAATGAATAATGCAATAAATTCATTTCACTATGCTAGCACCTAGAGATCGAGTGACATTTCTCAGAGGCCATAGAAGCACTTGTGGATCACCGCTAGAGGGATTCTATCATTGGATCCTCATAGTGCAATGAAGGCAGTCTGAAAGGGTCTTTCAGGATGATCAACATCCATTAATGAAGAAATATATAAATTCTAAATATTTATTTATTCAGATATTAAATAAATTAATTATAAATTTGATGTAAAATATCCTCACTCATGGTTTTATGCAATGATAATTAAAAGAAATTTTAATATATCTCCCACCAATGAATGCTTCTACTGCACCTAGAACTAACAAGGGCCTAGATGCGTAAGGGTTATAATTCCATAACCCTAAATATGTAAGGGTTTTACCTTTTCCTTAGAAGTGAATTTTTTTTGCTAGTTTCTTATCATAAGAGGTGATAGGGTTATCAGTCGTAACACTTAAAATGTTTCAGCACCATAGCCTAATAGATCAAATTTTATGATTTCTCCTATATCGTTAAATATGATTTGAAATAAAAAAATTTATTCTTAAAATTTAATTATGAATTAAATTAAATAATTAATAAATATTTTATAAATTATAATAAAAGGAATTTTAGAATATTTATTAATTTATAAAAGTGTTTAAAAATTAATTAATTATAAAGTGTTTATAATTCATTAATTTAAATTTTATGAATTTTTTTTAATAAATATTCTATAATATTAAATTTTAATATTAAAATACCTTTTAAATTATATTACATGATTTTTAATTTAGATATAAATTGTTTATATGAAAATTATAGGGGTAAATTTTAAAGGGTTTATAAATTGAAAAATGAAAAATAAATAAATAAATATTTTTATATTTATGTTATAAATTGATCATAATACTTAATTTGAATTATTAAAATCAAGTACTTTTCTGAGAAATTATTTTAACCACATCAAATTTTTTAAACCACATAAAAATAATTTTTGGGGACTGATTTGATCAGGATTTAAATAAAGTCATGTGTGCGATATTTAGGTTATTTAAATAGTTTACATAATAGAATTGAAATTTAAAATGTTTATATTTAATGTAATATCATATATTTAATTAAAATTACGTACAAAATAATTATATGAAAGAGTTCATATTGGAATAAATATAAAGCGTTCATATTCAAAATTATTGAATGCCCATACATTGATAAAATTATAGTGTTTATTTTTATCTTTATTTATTAATTTTCCATAAATGTTTATCTCATGTTTAAATAATGAACTATTGATTTATTTATTTATTCACTTGATTATTATTAATTAATATAATTTTTATATTATAATTGGTTTTATAATTTAGTTTAATTGTTAAACTACTCCTATATATTTCCATACACACATATAAGGAGTTAAATGCTAGGTATGATAATGAATTTAGTTTTCTTCAACCTTGAATTAGGCTTGTATTGAGTTATGAGGTTGAATTAAGTAGTTAATTATGATTCATACATATTAGGTATTAAAATTATCATAGAATTGAAATATATCTTGATAATGTATTCAGGAGTAGAGGAACTTTGAGTCAGACTTCCCACTATCTTGGAGTTTTATTACATGTTTTAGAAAATTGGGGGTTGACTATCTATGGCTTGAGGCTTACTCATGTGAATATTGTTGATTATATATAATTCAAAACATTTACATAAAATAGTTTCATATACATTATTAATATGATTCATTTAGATATGTGTGAATATAATTGGATTTTAATTTGAGTTAGTAACACAATCTATGAGTTATGTAAATAGTTAGACATCAATATGGTTTGAACATATTAATTTGGTGAAAGGAATAAGATTACAAAAAAATCATTAGAAGCATGTATACATGTAAAATGGAATATATGAGATAATATGGTGAGATTAAACCACCTTCAAAATACTAAGTGTTATATTCCTTCCAAAGAAAAACTTGTTAAGATTTTGATCGTTCAGTAGTACGAGTGATCATAACCATTAGGTACCCATGGATTATCTTTCATAATGAAATAAAGTAATGAGGGAAACCTAACTTTTAAGTACCTTGTTCATGGTGTTTTATTTGGGTTACACTTAGTTGGGAAACCCTATCCATTAGGATACTAGAGGAATCAAGTTGAATGAATCCACATCATGGATTTGGGTAAAGAGTTATCCACTAAGATATAAATTAATTATGCATGATATTATTGACAATAATCATCAACTGAATATATTCAGGGACTATTTATATGATACCCGATGTAAGTCATGAGGAAATATGGATCTTGGACCACTGCAAAAAAACAGTAGATTAGCGGTGGATTTTTAGAGGGGGTTCTACACAACCCCCTCTAAATTAATTTTAGAGGGGGTTATGCATAACCCCCTATAATTTTTTTAGCATTATATTTTTAGTATTTGGTTTGATTTTAGAGGTGGATATGTCAAAACCACTGTTAATTTAATAATTAGTGGAGCTATATATTCGGTAGGATTTTAGAGGAGCTATATATATTTATAAAATATTCATTTGGATATATATATATATATACATATATATATATATATATTTGATTTTTTTAAAAGGAAATAGTGGGGGTTCACAACCCCTATTAATTTAAGATATTATAGGGGGTTCATGAACCACCACTAATCTCTTAGATTAGAGGGGGGTTTGAACCCCCTCTAATTCAAGAAATTTGATGGGGGTTATAAACCACAACTAATTACTTTAATTAGAGGATGTTTTAAACCCCCTCTAAGTTTTTATTTATTTTTTAAAATTAATCTCATATAAATTCAATTTTTATAATATATATGTGTGTGTGTGTATTACATAAACAGATTATATAAATGTATCTAAGAACATTAATATATATATATATATAAGGAAATTATATAAATACTTTAAATAAATATTTACATATATAAATAAAAATATATACATATATAAATATTGGTATACGTAATATAAATATAAATATAAATATATTTATTCAAATTTATAAAATTTAAATATGGTTTTATAAATACAATACATTTATATTATGATTTATATTATACATATTTTTATATTAAATACATTTTTATTCTATATTTTTTTATAAATAAATTTATATTATATTATGTATATGAATATATATAATATATAAAAAATTAAATATAAATATACATATATATATATATTATATATATTATTACAAATATTTAATTATATATAAATTTATATATATTATATAATTATTTTATAAATATTTAATTATATATAAATTTATATATATTATATAATTATTTTTTAAATATTGTAGTATACCATATAATTATAAATTAATTTAGTATATATATATATCATTTAATTATATTATATATTTCTAATTATATGAATGTATTTAGTTTTGTGTGTATATATATATGATATAATATAAATGTATACAATCACATACATAAATATAGAATATAAATGTTTTTAATATAATATATTTATAATATAAATCATAAAATATATAAATGTATAGCATTTATAAAACCAATATATAATTTTTATAGTTTAAAAAATAAGTGTAATAATAATAATAATTAATAATATTATTGTTACACATACGTACATATATAAAAATATATAAAAATGATTAGATAAATATGCATAATATAATTAGATTATATATAAAAATATTATATAAAAACATAAATACATACACACACAAATATAAATGTATTTACAAATATTTGTATATATATATTATACACAAATATATTATATATTATCTAATAATATATATATATATATATTATATTATACACAAATATATATTATATATAAATATTATACACAAATATATCATATATAAATATTTATATCTATTTAAATATTTTTTTAAATAATATATATTTGAATCACTTTCCTAATATATATAAATATAATAATGTGTAATAAATATATAAAAATTTGATTAGTATAGTGCCAAAGCAATGCCGGTATATGCAGTTTGTTGTTGGTCCGAAACCCGACATGTTATCATTTTACGGGGTGAAATGGAGGAGGGACAATGCATGGGGGAACATGAGGGGCGTGACAGTGGGGGGGGGGGGGGCGCATAGTAAAACACATTGGGTAACTTGAGGGGTGGGGAATGAGTGGTGGGGCGGGACCAGAGGGAACAGGCAGGGGGCGTGGCGGGACTAGAATGGGAGGGAAGAGGCATGGGGAATAGGTGGGGGGTGGGAGAGCGGTGGGGTTGGTGGTAAAAAAACTAAATTAGATGCGGTTATGAAAACCACCTATAATATGTCCTCCTATTACAGGGAGTTGAAACCCCCTCTAATTTATCCCTTAAATAGAAATGTCTTAAAAAACCACCTCTATTATGTAACTTATTATTCAAATAGTAGTGGTTTCTAACCACCTCAACCCCCCTCTAATCTTAGATTCCATGATGAAATTAGAAGGGGTTTTAACCCCTTCTAATATATTTACTAGAATAGAGGTTGTTAGAAACTGCTTCTATTTGAATAATAAGTTACATAATAGAGGCAAATTTTTAAAATGATTCTATTTAAGGGGTAAATTAGAGGGGGTTTCAACCCCCTATAATAGGAGGACTTATTAGATTCAATTTTTATAACCTCATTTAATTTAGTTTTTTTTCAAATAGCAGTGCTTTCCAACCGCCTTTATTCTAGTAAATAGATTATAGAGGGTTTTAACCCCCATTAATCGAAGATTCCATGATTAAATTTGAGGGGGTTTTAACCCATTGTAATCTAACTTCCACTAATTTTCTGAGTACTTTACCAGTGGTTCTTCAAAACCACCTCTAATAATACTAGGCAGGCACATTAGTGGAAAATCCTCATAACTGCCACTAATGTGTTTAGAGGGGGTCATAAACCTTTCTAAACTAAAAAATAGCCCCCTCTAATTGGGTCATTTTTTTGTAGTTGACCACTAAGTAATATGATGTGTTTCTAAAGGTTTCATCATTTTAATGTAAGCACATTTAATAATTTTTTTTTCAAATAAATATAGAACATGATACTCATCTAATAAAAGATTATATTGTTGATAAATACCACCATTACTGTCAAATTTTAATTCGAGATTAATACTTGAAAATGATAAGTTTAACATAATAAACTCCTAGGTATAGTAACTTAAGAAAATTTCTAAAATAAATAAAAACTCAACGTGTTACAGTAACCCCTTCACGAGTGAAAAAATAATAAAGTTGCTTTGAAAAAATCTAGATTCATATGAGAATTATATAATGATTCAATTAAGGTTTCAAAGACACTAGACTCAAAATTAATTGAGAAATTTTAATCTCCACCCATATAGTCAATATGACTGGGTATGTCAATGACTTGGGGAGACTAGAAGTTTTATTAAGGATTATTATTGACAATGATTTAATTCTATTATCATTTATGATTTTTTTTGACAATGATAATCATCTCAAGAAAATTTATCGAATATTCTCTTAGTGATGAGGATAGTTTAATTGGGTTTTTTATGTCAATGCTCTGTTTCTCTATCAATAATATGATTGGGTAAAAGTTAGAACTATAAGAATAAAAGTTTGTTGGAAATTCTAATAATGTTTCTTCTAATATACTGTCATGGTCATTGAAATCTAGATTTGTGAGGAAAGAGGAGTTACATAAGATGAAATTATCCTTGATATTTTAAGGGGTTTGAGAAACTCAATGGAATTTACATGTTAGATATGACTTATATATAGATAAATTATTCCATTTTAAATGGAATGTGATACCAACTGTATTATTTAAAAGTGCTATAAATATATATGAGTTCAAATTTTAAGGGAAGAATCGATGAAACAAGTAGTTTTCATTCAATTGATTAAGAAAATATTCTACACATCAATGATTTGAATGTAAAATAATAAATCAAGCTCAGATGGATCAAAGTAAAGGATGTGTATTTTCATCTCATTTCTATTACATGATAAGAGAAGTTGTTAATAATAGAGTGTTGTTATAAAAAATATGAGATAATTTATTCTATACACATGGTTTATGATTCATTAAGTTTTAGAATTTTTTTTAGAATAATATAATGATAACAATGTTTTATCCAAGATAAATGAGTTTATCCAGATATTTTTTAAAATATTATGGATATGATCCCACCACCCATTAGTATAATATTTTAAAGAATAATATTTTTTCAAGAAAAAGTCTCAAAACACATAAAATAACATATATGAAATGGAAACTATATTTTGTTTATTAAATATTCATACTAAAAATAAATAAGTTCTATTTATTAACATAAAGTATTTTGTGTATCTTATCCTTATATCTTGAAAAGAATATAGTTCCTAAACAACTATTAAGAGTATGTTTGAACTTAGAGAAGTTAAAAGTTAACAGATAGATGATTATGCCAGTCAAAATTCAATGCGAGTTTCACTTAATATCCTTGAAGAGTTTAGGGTATGGCTCTAAATGTAAATTCAAAGAGTTGTATTTATTTAATGTTACAAAGTGAATGTTACTTCATCCTAAAAGATTTTATGATGTGTTAATAAGTGATAATATAAATAGTTCCATTAGTAACCAATTTTTTTAAGGAAAATGTTCAATGTAATGGGTTCTAATAATTATGATGTACTTAGAATGATTTCTAATTAGGCAATATAAATTTACATTGTAACATTTGATTTTGTGGAGTTAAGTAGTTTGAATATGTATTTGGAGTTGAACACTAAAAATATGATTCCTAAGTCTCATAATTATTCAAATTGACTTGATTCATAGATTTTAATCATCAAAGAGTTTAGTGGGAGGGTTTCATTAGGTTTTCACATAGATATGTGGTAGGAATTAAATACATATCTAATGAGTTTAATAAAATCCCTGAAAGTAAATCAAACATAAGGATGATCTAACAATATATCATATATAATATGTTAGACATGTACTTATGTATTATTTTGTTAGGTATTCTTAAATTAATTTAAGAATATAAAATGTATTATGTTATAAAAATGGAAATATCCACTTTATAATTCTTTTATATTGGATGTATATATGTATATATAGATGTACATTTCATGAAGTGTAATGATAATTGACCTCAAAAAGTATGACTTTAAGTTATCCCTAACTGATGTTTTTCATGGAGTATTATAGGTCACGATAAAATGTTAAGGTTAACATGAGTAGGATTATTGTATAAAAAAATAGAATTTTCTCATGAGGCACAAAATGGGTTTTTTCATACGATAACCCACAAACTACACCACATGGAGTGTCATACACTATGTAATTGGTATACTAGTGGTGTATGGATCATATTTTGAGTCCCTATTACCTATGGTTAGTGAGATACCTAGCATAATAACTTTCAAACATTGATAACTTTCTTATTTAATCCTTAAGGTTTAGCTAATTAGGTGGTATTTGGGTTTTTTTTATCATTCCATTAGTTAGAGGATAAATTAGATGTGTTTTTTCCTCTCGTATGGTGAGTATGAAATCTAGAACCTCGATTGAGATAAACCAAGGTAGTGTATGGTTTCACCTATATAGTACATTTGAGGTGCTTATCTATTTGGGAGAGGGACATGTGATGTTATTATCCATAAAGGTGAATGACATGTGATGTATTCACTGATCTAATCAGCCTATACTTAGAGAATCAAGAATTTTTGAGTAGTCTATATGGGATTGAAATACTTTGTGTCCCATGGTTACTCTATTTCTTAGACTAAGGAATCATATGATAATGAACACTTTAATATGATGTAGCTGGTATAAAAAGGTATAGAAATACATGTGTTTGATGGATATCATGCTTCATCCCTTTATAGCTTTTGTAGCATTGATTATTTTCTAGAGGGCACTCTTTTCTTACATTTATTGATATGGTAATTTATATTTGTTTTCAATCCTACAAAGGCTTATGGAGACCCATTTTGTAGTTAAAATAAATGGGGTTTGAGTTTGACTCATAGAGTTGGTCTATTTTTTAGAGTTAATTCAAACTAGTTTTGGTTGGGTATTCATAAGGTATTACATATGATGTGAACATGTAGAACTTAATGACAAATTTACCAAAGTTTCCATGAAGATATAGAAAGGATTTTTGAATCTCATTTCACAAGTAATTGTATATGGTACAATATATGGTTAAATAACACAAAATATATGAGGCTTTAGTGAAAGAGGGATACTAAAGGAGATATTCATTAAATTATATAACTCATATGATGAGTTTTTTTCCATATCATATTATATTATTGGTGCAAGTCATAAGGTACAACATGGATAAGAAAAAGGAATATTATATGCCTTTGTAGTGGGATATCTTAAATCATATTACATGTGATAATATGATACTTCATAATGATATTTTAATTTTCCTATATTTTCTATAATAAATAAACTATTTCATAAGATGAAACACATGGGGTTGGTATGGTCGAAGATTGCATTTGATGTAACCACATGTATTAACTTGTAACATATGAGTTAATGCATCTTCACTTGAGGGCCCTCCTTAAGGGATATATAAATAGAGATAATACCCATTTTATGGGTGTATAGGAGACTCTTGTATATAGATAGATCAAAACTCTCTCATACCATAGCTCTTTTCCGATTCACTCTTCACCTTCATGAGGTACTAGAATTCTATGGTGGATGAGAGAATCCTGCCTGAGCATTGAATGATTCAGCATAACCCATGGATAACTCTATAGAAGGGATGCATTTTATCTTTCTCTCATGTAATATTCATCAATAATACAACCTAAAGATATATGCAATGACCATATTTAGTGAAATTTACATGCCTACTCATTTCATGGTACACATAATTTTAGTTTATTTCATGGTTGATCTTGTATTTTGATTTCCACATTTATTTTGATGTGTTTAATATGTTTTATTAGATCCTTTGAAACCCAATAAATATAACCATTCCATAGAAACCATTCTAAGTAAAATCTAAATAGTCGTGTGTTTAAAAAATAGAGAAATGATCTTAGAAAAATATACACCATTGTTTTTTTGAAAACCCTTCATGATAAACCTCTCCATGTATTACCTTAAATCATTTAATTTATCATTTACTTTATGGACCTAATTATTTTAAAGTAATGTTCTCTTTTTAGGCTATTCTATTAGCTCCCATGTCCCAAAAACATGTAAAGAATCCATTTCATCACCCATTTATAATGATGACTGAATTGAGTCACTCAAACTTACATCCTTTTCTAGTCTTTTAGGTTCTATATCTTTCGTTAGAAGAAAATAGTACATGTTAATTTTGTATCTCTGTATATGGAATCAAATACTCATAAACCTCCACAATATAACCTATGACTCAGATCTTTCCATAACCACTACTTCAAAAGAATCACCTTATGGACCATGATGTGCCTATCATAGGGTGGTACGAAATCCAATTTATTTTCCAAATGAAGCATAGAGGAATACCAAGTTCATCTCACTTGAGGAGAGTAGCATTCAGTTCAACCACTAATTTTATTCCACATAATCTAATTATTTTTATTGTTTTTATTATTTATGAAAATAATTGAACTTTTTGGTTTTGGGTTTTGGAAAAAAATGCACTGAAAATATTAATCCTAAATGCATGTAGATTTAAAATATAATCAAGTTAGATAAGAAATGAATTGGTTCTAGGGTTTGGTAATGCATGTTATTTCATTATTTATTAATTTTAAATTCATTTTGACAATCCTATTACATCATAAATGGATTGATACTCTCTACCTTGAGTGGGAATTCTTCCTACCTATGAAACTAATTCATCACAAAAAAGTTCACCTCCTTTGGTAGGAAGTAGGAATAAAGTCAGGATTCTTACCATGGTGGTCATTTTCATAACCCATGCATTTTACTCTTATCTACCACAAAAATAATTGCAATATTAAATAATTTAAAGTACAATAATAAATAACACCGCGAAACCTCCCCCATTTCCCAGACTTAGGTTAGTCACTTTCTATTTAGAAGTGAAAAGAGATTATAGTGTAAAGAGTGAAGAGAGAGAGAGAGAATTTTGGGATTAGAATAGAGAAAGGGATGGAAGAAGAAAGAGAACACTTAAATTAAAATAATCAATGTGATACATGGTATAAAAAGAAAATAAAATAAAGAAAATAAAAAAACCCTAAGTAGTAGATCCTTAATAGCACAACATGGCAGTGAATCCTCAGGAACCAATTCATTCTTTCATCCTCCACTTGGTCACCAATTTATGGGTATAAATCCAACCCTGGTCACCATTAGTGGACCAATGAATGGGTAAAAATTCATCCTACATAATTCTAGATTCATAAAAGGGATCTCTTACATTTATTACATTGAAACTACTAGTTTCATGGTCCGTTTGATGGTTTCACATTGTGAATAGTGATTTCATGATGTGAATAGTGAATTTACAGCAGATTCTGATTCGTCACACTATACACATTATGAATAGTGAATTTCCAATATATTCAACTCCGTTTCATCCCAATTCATCATTTTTGAGCTCTGAGTTTGGGCCTTGACAAATACTTTATCACGTGACATCATATTCACATGTATTTCATCACTTTTAGGATTATTTTTTCTGTCAAACATCATATCATACTATAAAATATATATATACTTGCATAATTAACAAATTAACGTGCATAAAAGATACAATTATATTAAAAAAAACATTAAAAATATGGTTATTTCAATTCCCCCACTATTAAAACATTCTTTTCCTCAAACATGTTATCTCAACAATATTTTAGAGGAATTTCATTCTGAAAAATATTTAAATTTCAACTACAATAAAATTAAATGTTTGAAAATGGAAAATAAAATTTCAAATTTCATAAAAAATAATTCCTCCAACTCCTCACTCTTTAAATAAGTAAAGTTAACCATGAATTTTAATTTCCTTATTGTTAAATAACAATGACCATCCTTCCTTCCACTTTTATTTCTTAATTCATTATTAATTCTTATGCCAATTAAAATTTACCTCACATTGAATTCTTTTTACTCATCTCTCAAGGTAACAAATATAATTAGAATTTTTCTCATACATCAAGTTCATGTCACTTACCCTAGTATTTCAAGGAATATAATATCTCCACCATGTAAATACATAAATCAAAATTAATCATTAAATATTTTAATTAAAGTTCAAATGACTCTGAGGCTTAAGTTTGGTAGGTATTTATGTTTAAAAATAAATCTCAAAAAGGAGGCTTGAATCCTTATCACACTGCATAATATCAAAAGATAAGTGTAATGAAATACTCCTACAATAAAAAAATATCATATCCCAACTCTTCTAAAGCTCAAAGTAGGCACATAATATAAGTAAGTATAATGAATGAATAACCCTTTATTTTTTTTTCATTTTTTTCATTTTAATTTTCTCTCAATTTTTTTACTTTTTTGAAATTTTTTCTTAAAATAAATATCACATCCACCACCTAAAAACATACCATCCTAATATAATTGGACTGAAAATGGATATTTTTGATCCTCAAAAGACACAACCCATTTTTTTCATTTTTTTCATTATTTATTTATTTTTTTATAATTATTTAGTAAGATAGGTGAATAATAAAATACAATAAAAACATGGGATCTCACAAAATCTCATGAAAACCCCTAACAAAATGATGTACATCCCTAAACACCATAGAAAAACTCTCCCCCACACTTATTATTTTCCATATCATGAAATATACTATGATTAGGGTAGAAATGGATATGATAGGCTTATAATAGGGCTAATTTCTTAACAGAATTATTTGGATCATCTACGGGAAAAATAATATTGATATCAAGGTGGGTCTAAGGATAAAGGGGCTCAATAAAAGGATGCCTCAATCATGTTAAAAGTGATTCTATACCATTATATCTTTGATAATAATCCAATAAAGTCCTAGAAGAAAACATGCCCTGGTCACTCAAGAAATATACTATAGAAATAAATGGGAAAAATTTGGATCATAATTTTTCTCAGGGATGAGAACATATGGTTTGAGACAATTATGCATGATGATGAACAAAAAAAACTAATCCAAATAAATTTTAGAAATTCAAAACCGACCAAATATAAGAATAATTTCATTTAAACAAAAAATTATTCCCAAAAACCATGATTTTCAAATTCTTCCACTCATAATTAACCTTACTCATTCATTTTACCACTTCAATCATCTAATCATGTCAGCAATGAAAAATAATACATGGAATAATGATTATTCTAAGAAATTTATGTCTCCTAGATCGACACTAGAGTACGAGGTTAAAATTGGGGAATTTAATTTTTAGTAAATATATTAAAAAAATTAAATTAATGAGAGCAAGAATTAAATTAATAATTGAAACTCATACTCCGATCACATTTGTGCTTCAACTTGAATTGTATAGGACTTCATTGTACAGGCTCTGATCTGCATATTTTTTATGATGTGAATTCCTTTCCTGACATGAATTCTATAAAGTTTCTCCAATTTCATATATTTTTCTTTATTACATCACTACCTTATAAAATAAAATAAACATAGTAAGAATAATGCCCATTTCAAAGTAAGATAAAAAAGATAAAGGGATTGGGGTTGCATCTGAATATTTATTCCTAAAACTAATAATTTAAAATTTAAATTCTAAAAAATAAAATAAATTAAATAGAAGGATAATTCTTGGTTTGATCCCCCAAGTGGGACATGGAATATTAATGCTTACAAATGGATAGTGCCGACTGTTATCCATAGTATTTTATTGGGTGGAGTTTTTTGGACTTGAACCATTACATGTTTTTATTTTTAGCATGGAATTCTTCTTCTTTGTTGATGTGGAATCCATTGATAAAGTAATCCAGATATGACCCATTAAAAATGAGGTTGTACTTTCACTGAAGGAGAAGTATGAAGTATGGAACCTCCTCCTATTTGGTTGTGACTTGTGAAAAATCATTTTCACCACACAGTTCTTGCTTAAATCTTGATGTATAAAAATAATAATCAAAGGGAGATTTAGAATGTGATTTATTATGAAAAAAATATAAATTTTAATAATTGAAATTTAAATATTCTATTTTAATTTCAACAACATGTGCTTCTAGTTATTTCAATATAGACACTGATATCTCTTATTGTACCCCCTCTATTAATTGTTCAATGTCTTCAAAGATATCCAAGTGTTCCTTAATAGGTGAATTTTTATTTTCATTATCTTCCTCTAGGGAATAATACGAGTTGGCCAAATATGGAAATTCAAAACAATTAGGAGTGATACTAAAATTAGTTTAAATAAAATTAAATGAGTTTGAGTTCAATAATGTATCATTTATTTGAGTTGGATCAACTTGAATCTATTCTTTCATGGAAAGAGCCTCTTGGAGTTGATCTTCACTGGTTGAAAGTTGGTAGTTAGGATACTCTAGTATTTATTAAAATCCTAAAACTTGTGTGGTTTCTTATTCTTCTTCCAAGGTTAGAGTGAGGTGAATTGGTGCTGATTATTCTACTTTATAAATCAATAGATCACATTAAATTTCAATTTCTACTCAATTTCCCTAAAATTTATCCAAATTTACTTGATCTTCCTTTTGTAAATTAGAAGGCAAGTCTCCTTAATCAATCTCCTATAGTAGCAGTTAAGCAAGTTAGAATGAATCTTTAGGTACATATTTCTCTACCTCCTTGGCTTATTTAACTTAAAAGATGAGTGGGGAAATATATTATACCATTGGATTAGGTTCATACTCAATTTTAGTTTTGGGTTTCTCCATTAATGCACAAACATATTCAAACACCATTTTTTATTTGCACTGCAGTTATTCTATATGTTCACTAAGTTCTTACAGCTAAGTTATATTATAATTTTTATTATTATTGTTGTTTTTTTGTTGTTACTACACCTATAAGTAATCTACCCATTCATAATAATCTGAATTTGAATATATCATGGAAATAGAGTTTTTCAGATATTTTTATTTATTTAAAACAAAGACAATTATTTACAAATAATTTTGAAAAAATAAGTAAAATATAAAGTGATTATCTCCCCAGAAATTACACCAATTATAATGCACACCCTTCATAGGGTGTGCAAAAAAGAAATATTATTTTCCTAATGCAGCACAAATGATGAACATGTTCGTCTCACTTAAGAAATTTCAAAGTTAGTTAAATCACTAATTCTAGTCCACCTAATCTAATTATTATTGTTTTTCTATTATTTAGGAAAACAATTGATTTTTTGGTTTTAGTTTTTGGAAAAAAATTCATTGAAAATTATAATCCTAAATGCATGTATATGTAAAAAATAATGAAGTTAAGAAGGAAAGGCCTTAAACCTAGTGTTTGGTAATGCAGGTTATTTCTTTATTTATTTTTTAATTTCAATTTGATGATCCTATTACATAATAAATAGATTGTTACTCTCTACCTTGAGTGGGACTATTTATTTTCTAGGAAACCAATTCGGTGAAAAAAAATCACCACTTTAGGTAGGATGTAGGAATGAAATCATGATTCATAATGTGGTGGATGTTTACTGCACCCATGTATTTCATTCTCATTCATCACAAAAAGAATCATAACATTAAAAAATTTAATGTGAAATATAAAGAACACCATAAAACCTCCCTCAAGGAAAATACTTGGGTTAGTCACTTTCCACTACGAAGTGAAAAGATATTACAATGGAAAGAGATAAGTGATAAGAGAATTTTGGGATTAGAAGAGAGAAATGGATGGAATAAGAAAGGTAAAACTTAAATAAAAAGAATGAATGTTTTTCATTGTATGAAAATAAAAATAAATAAATAAAAGGAAAACAAAAACCCCAAGAACAAGATTTATAACAATAAAACATGGAATAAAATCCTCAGGAACTGATTCATTCTTTCATCCTCCCCCTAGTCATTTATTTATAGGGATAAATCCAACCCCAGGAACCATTAATGGAGAAACAAATGGGTAAAAAATAATATTGGGTCATATCTAAGTTATAAAAGGGGTCTTTGACACTTATTATGTTGAAAATGTCCATTTTATTATTCTTCCAAGGGTTTCATATCATGAATAGTTATTTCATGACGTGAATAGGAAATTTATAGCAGATTCAGCTCCATTTTTCCCTGATTATTCATTTTGGATCTGCAGGTTTGGGCCTTGAAAAATATTTAGTCATGGGATATCATCTTCACATGGAATTCAAAAATTTTAGGATCGTTTTTTTGTCAAACATTGCATCCTTCTATAAAATATAAAAACAATTATATAATGGAATAATTAACTAATTAATGTGAATAAAAAATATGTTTTATATTAAAATAAATATGAAAAATATGGTTTTATTAGACCAGTCCATAATGTTTTCATAGTTTTGATCTTTTCAAAAATTTTGGTATTGGAAAAACTATCAAAACATGACTTTCATCTGAAATTGCTTCTATCTAGTCTGATGTTTCCCAAACTATTATACTCCCTCAATTTTATAAAACTTCAAGAACTTCCATAATTTTATTTAGATGAACCTAAAATTTTTATGATACTTTGATATCATCCAAAACCTCTTCTTGGTTATTATCTTTTAATAAGATATCTCTGTTAAATATAACGTTTTATATTTTGAAAACCTTCTGTAGTTGTTATCCCAGAGTCAAATTCTAAATTCTTCATCCCCATACCCTATAAAGTATCATTCTCTAGACTTATCCTCTAACTAGTCCCTTTATTTATAATCTACATGAATATAGTTGAGTGAACCAAAGAGTTATAGATGGAAAATTTATATCTACTTTCCAAAATAACATGATTCTAGAAGTTCCTATCCCAATAGAGAAGTATTAATTCTATTCATTAGGTAAGAATCACAATTCACGTCATCTACCCAAAACTATATGGGAGAAACAGTGTGAATCACTATGATCCTTAGTCTCTCTAATAATTTTTTATTCTTCGTCTACATGAGTCCATTTTATCCTGGAGTTCCTAATATAGTATTCTCATACTGTATAACTTTCCATCACCAAAACCTCTATAATTCACTGATTCTATATTCCTCACCGTTTTCATGCCTCAAATATTTTAGTTTACTTCCAGTATCCTTTTACACCATAGACCCCCATCAGATGAATGCTTCAAAAACTTTATACTTTTGTTTGAGAAAAAACACCCACAACTTTCATGTCACATCATCAATAAAGATACTATAGTATAATGAACCTCTATGAGAATAGACTAGAGCCATCCCCAATACATCAGTATAAACCATATCTAACATCCAATCCTCTGGTGTCTTACCTTATATTTGGAAGAGAAATTCTGTTACTTTCAAAGGATTCATTCTTCACATGTTCTATAATCCATGATTTTGATCTTTGTAATTTCTTAACTGTCAGGAATTTCATTCCTTTATCACTTAAGTGACAATGAAATTTATACCAAAACTTTGGAGAAGTTGTTTTTCCAACATGCATTACTCATTCTAAAACTCCCACCAAGTACAATGTTACACCTTTCACCCCTTTGGCCACCATCATGGAACATATGTAATTTTACACACTCCACAAATAAAAGTAGTATAAATACCTACATAATCTAGCCATCCTACTAATATTAAATTATTATTTAACAAGGTAAGTTCCACACAACTTTCAATTCTAATAATATTTCATTGTGTGTTCAGATGGAAACAACACTATTGCCTACTATATCAATAGTTTCATCATTCGTAATATTTAACTTACCGAATCTTCCATAAATATAATTTATAATTATTATTATATCAAATATATCATAAAAAAGTACCAGATTTTATAATTCAAGATACATGAATACTAAAAATACTCAACAATATACCACTAATATAATCCAAAATAGGATTTTTAAATAAATTTTATGAATAATATCTTATAAAATTATCTCTTCACACACTAATTTTTCATTCAATGACCTTTATTTCCATAATTACAACATCTATGACTGACCTCAAATGATATACTCTAAATTTTACTTCTTATTCCTTTTCCTTTATTATGAAACTTCTATGCAACAAAATTCCCCTTACCTTCCACACTAGAAATTTCCCATATACTATTGGATCTCAATCCACTGAATCTCCTCTTTCAAAATTACTACTCTAATATACCCAAACACTAAGTCTATTTTTGAGTTTCTCACCACTATAACCATTGTTTCCCATTTTATGGGACTGATGAAAGTAATAAAAAAACCCACTCTAGATCTGTGAACTTTACCTTTTCCAATTATAACTGACTCCAGATCATTTTGAAGTCATTAACATGATCAACTTTCTACTTTCCTTCTAACAATATAATGTAGAATAACCTATGTAATAGAAAAAATCTGTTTTTTTGTAGTTGGATTCTCATACATATTGGTAAAATTCTTTATAAACTCCGAATCTATCTTCACATCACAAATTGTATGATCAAAATTTTAGGACAATGGAATTCAAATGAACCCCAATGATTTATTATCCATCCTTTACCATTCTTCTTTATTTATCAATTATAATTTAATTCCATTCAACAAAAGCTCAAGATCCTTCTACAATATACAATCCTATATTTGTATCTTCCCGAATTCAAGATTCATCTTGTTGAACTTATCTACCCAAACCTTATCCTCATCCAATTCCATTACATATGAAATTAATGAAATAACACTAAATATGAAACACATAATATGGATTAATAAATTATTTATATAATTATCCTATATGGATAAGGGAAGAATGATGCTACTAAACCAAGCTCTAAAAAACCTAGTCCAGGGTCTGGTCATAAGGAACTATGCAATTGAGATCTAATACAACATGTTAGTTTTAAAACATCCTGAATATACACTATCCTATTGATCTTACATAGGAAAAAGAATATTTTGGAAATACATAAATGGAATGAACCCATATTTACGATGTGTTTAAAACTAGGAAGACAAAGAATCCTATACATACACCACAACAAACACATACACACAAGATAAGAACATCCAGAAGATAAATGATACAAAGAAATAAAATTAATGATAAAAAATTATTTTATATGGTTAAGAATAAGTCCTAATCCATAGGGGGGACCCTAAAAACACTTTTATTAAGGAAGTGGTAGATGATTATAAAGTTAACCAGTTATCTGAACAAAAGACCCCACCCAAATATTTATATTAGAGCCTAGATGGAACAACTAATTTAATTTCATTCTGATATTCATGGATTGAATGAACTTGGTATTTGATCTCCAAAACCATACATTCACTTGGTTATAGGAATAAAATAACTTAATTTCTCTTTCTAGTGAATAGGGAGTGCTTCTTAGAACTCCATGAGTTTTCACAAACCAACCCAAGTTGACCTTAAACTGGTCAACCAAGCTGGCCCGCAACAAGTCCTGAGAGGCATTCTCAATCATATAGGGCTGAAAACTAGTGTAGGGAATCAAGATAAATAATTTGGGAATGGTTTAGACAATAATAAATGAAAAATAAACAAATATAAACTAAACAATAAAAACAAACATGAGCAGTGGACATAAATAAAACAATACATACCTCGACATGACCCTACGGGTCACCTCTAGCCACTAAACCAATGTCACCCCATAAAGATTGAATCCAATATTAAAGCAAAACTAGAAGGTAAAAGAAATTAAACTATATGTATGATTATTAAAAATTAATAGGATTTCCCAGATAAACTATTCCCAATACTTTACTATTAAAAAGAAAACCAAGATATGCCAATTTGAAAATAAAACATAGTAAAAATATTTTTTTCCATTGTTTGCAAATTCAAGTAACAAGTTTACATTTTCAAGAAAACCATTTCTTTTCCAACACAGTTTCAATATAGTTTCCAAGCATTCATTGAAATTTCAAAATGAAAGGTAAATAAATTTAAATTAAAACGTGGTTTTCATAAAGGAGGAAAAAAGTATGATGCAATTGAAATAGAAATCACACCACAAGAACCATGTACACAAGGTACACCACATAATAATGGTGAGAAAAAAAATCATAAATAACCATTCTAAAAGAGAGAACCATGAGAAATAACTATAGATAACTAGCACATGTGGGACCCTAAGAACCTCATACCTTACTGATCAAAATCCTCCAACTCAACTACCAATAATATTTCCATGCACTATCCACTAGAGGGGAATGTCTCCCAAAATTCCAGTGGTCTCCAAATCATAAGCCAATACCAACAACTTTCCCATGCATGATCCACTAAAGGGGATCCCATCCCAAAATTAAAGTGGTCTATGATCACATCACATTTTTAGTTAATATTGTAGCATCAATCCTTCTAGATGAATCCAGGACTTAGCCACTTATGAATCAACTATAATACTAGTTCTAGTTCTCCCACCTAGATACCCTAGTTTCTCATGTGCTCTATTTCAATTAGTGGTGAGTCTTTATCAAACTAACACACATGAACATATCTTTTTCTTTACTCAAAAACCCATCCAACCTCTCATCACCAATCTCCCTCCTTGATAGCATCCCCCTTTTAGGTCACACAACAATGCACAAGACTACTCACTAGGCACATATCACAAATCACACATTTAATATACAAATCATATTTAGAAAATAATGGGTAATGATTTAAGAGGGGTTTCCCACTTGAACAAACCATTATTAATGTTCCAAACATTCCTCATTACATTACAAGGAACATATTCACTTTAGAAAACATAATCACCCAACAATTTTTAGTTCCAAAACCATTTAAAAGCCCAATTAAACAACTAAGGCACCACAAATTTTTAAAAAACTTGAAACCATTCCTAAATTAAAGCAACTAATTTAAGAAAGGAAATTCACTATTTAAACTAAAATTTACACCAAAACCCATGCACTTTTCTAAACATACCAAAACATGAAATTTCCCTTTTTTTAAAATCACACACATACCCATTTTAATTCAAGTAAAATTTTAAATCTATGTTAAACATACAAAACATCTTTGTAAATACCCATTACACACTCAAAACCATTTAGGAAACCAATTTTAAAGAAATATCATTTAGAATTAATTGTGCATTAGAAATACATTAATTCTTCTAAAACAAGGTCGATATCACATTTCAATATAAAAAACCTACATTAGAAGTGTAGATAAATTATGTAAAACAAATGAAGAACCATTTCTAACAACCAAAAATAGATCATATAAAATATACATACTACATAAATATAAAACATATTTTTAAAAAAATAAATTGATTATGGAATTCAAATTAAAGGGTTAGGCATAGGGAACCTACCTCAAACTCAAGGTGCACTTCTCAAGACGAAGAAAATGCAAACCTTACATTTACCACTTTCACGTATATGAAACTTTTCTTATATAAAAGGAAATATATCCCCTATGTACATATTTTCATGGTCAAATATGTACAAGGGGATCCTTATATTCTTATACATTCATATTCTCCTTTACACTTACACACATATTCATGTTCATATATACATGTAAGAACACCTATCCCCATTATATATATTCATCCTACAATGGGTAAATATATATAAAGGGGTAACTTACACATAAATATGCCTACCTATGAATATGAAAATAATCCTTCGACAACGACAGCTCAAACCCATCCCAACAAAGACCAACACACTAAAATAATATCGAGGACTTAAAATATCCAAAAGTACCCAAATAAAAATCAGGATAAACAAAGAAGTAGAATAAATCATAATTAAAAATAAAATAGGGTGGAATAAAATGGTTTAAAATGATTCTCCATCAGAGGTTGATAAGAAAACACTCAAGAAGAAGTCCCAACAGACCCATCACACACCCTATTAAGAAAAGAAGTGTAAAAAATCAGACCCCCCTAAAACCCTAGGGTTTGGTCAAGATATGTAGGGAGACGGGAAGGATAAAAATCACCAAAAAAGAGTAAGAGGAGGGAAGAGGGATCTTACATTGATGATATGACCACAAAACTGAGAGAAATCAGGGTGGAATCTCAAGATGAGAGGGAGTTGGGAGGGGAGGATCATGCACAATGATGGTGGGGGGGGGGGGGGGTTGGGAATATCATGCGATGAAAAAGGGAGCGAGGAGGAGAGGAGAAAATATAAATAAATAAAAGGGTAAAAAATTCCAAAAATTCCTAAAAACTAGGCATTCTATATGGTTTGCACACATGTTACCAAACCATGTGACATCCATGCTATCCCAATTAGGCAAGCATGAGGCGCTACATGATTACCCCTAATTGATCCTCACAGTTAGTCAAAACATGCTTCAATTATTCCAAAATAAAATTTCCTAATGACAAGCCCTCAAGCATGGTTACTCTTAACCGTGCACAACCCATTCACATAAACAATTTCCTCTTGAAAGTTTTAAAATTTAACACATACCACCCCGAGATCAATAATGAGGCTAAGAATAATTAAAATAATTAAAATAATTAATTTTACAAGGTCAGGGTGTGATAATTATTACCCCCATTAAAACTTTCTACCCTTACACAATCACCTATCCAATCATGGAACAAAACCAATACTCAAAACTTCCCAAGGTCAATTGAAACCACGAATCCTGATGTGACCTTTCAACTCCACAAGTCACACCCAACTAGCTCTAGATAAAATCACAATAAGGAAAACCATAGAGGGAAGAGAAAGGTCTCCTTATCACTAGAAACCAGCCAGCACCAACCAACTCTAGAAGAAACCAAAAAATGATCTATAGTGGGTCTCGCCACTATTAATAACAGATCAGTTTAGTTTAATCAGTACAAACTGACAAGGGAAACCCAACACAAACCAACCTAGAAACTCCCCACACAGACCAACCCCCACCACAAGGGGACCCCAAAGGAAGAAACTCAAAACCAATTGGTGAACCAAACCTCATTTTATCATTTACAAAGATAAATTCATTTTTAAATGAGCACACAACAAAACCAAAAATGATCCACAAAGGATAAATACCATTCAAGGGCTTGCAACCATAAGGCACAATCATAGCTACCAAGGTTTAAAAGGATACAAGGCCACCAAGCCTTTCACAACAAAAAAGGAAACTTTCAAGAACCAGGAAGACTACAACAGAGGAGATTTCAAAACAAAGAATACTACAATAAGGAAATGAGTCCTACATGACTTTTTTTAAAAATAAACCTTCAAAAACAAAGATTCTATAATAGAGGAACTTAATCCGTCTCTATTCCAACATTGGATACAAAAGCTAGACTAAGGTCCCCCACACCCAATGATTCCTGATTACACACCAAATTAACTCTGAGGCCTAGGGATGAAGATATAATGTCATAAATCATCAACTGCATCACATCCAAGAGCTAAAAATATTCAACTAATACTTCATATTTTAGTAGTGTGGCTTATAAAACCTCTTTAGATGACTAAAGCAACCACATCAAAAAAACCATTTTTAAGCCACTACGAATGAGACATTATTTTGTTCTTCATCTAAAGAAGGTGGGTGAAAAACCAAGAATACTTGGTTGTGGTCCAAATTCAAGAAATGTTTTGGCTCCCCCACTAAATTTAGAGTTTGGTTAGATTTTTCAATGGGATTATTCTGAGAAATGTTTTTTCAGAATTTCCTCAAAAACCATAACCACCTCAGTTTTGACAATTTGAATCCACTAAATGATGAACAAAAATGATTCACAAAACCAACATTCACCTAAACATGTAGAAATGCATTCTAGATTTTGACTGTTCACTCCTTAATAGGAATTTTCTGGGGCATACTAAAAAACAAGGAGCATGAGGCTGAATAAAAACACATCATTAACCAAAATTCTGCACTTCAATCACAAAACCAAACTCAAATCAACATTAAAAACAAAATTTTAGAATTTCAAAATAAGATACCAAGAAAAAGGATTCCAAACATGAAAATAAAAAATAATAATAACTACTCACTCACTTTTCAAAATGTTAAAATACCCCTTTTTTGAAAACAATTTTTTTATAAAACAAAACAAATTAAATACCCACCATTTTTATTCCCTAAAGTCTCTCTCTCTCTCTCTCTCTCTCACACACACACACACATATCCATGTGATAGATCAAACACCAATCTACACATACAAAAAATTATCCACTTTACACATGTGTATATCCATAAATGTGATCATTCATAGAAACACCAAGGGTCAATTCAAATCATTTCTCATTTACAAAACAGACCATTCAACTTAAAGCCCAAATTCCTTAACAATTTGAAGATTCCCCATATCATTAAATCAAAAAATTTCTAAATTCCCATACATCTTTCATTTAAAATTTCGAAAATTACTTCCAAAATCCCAAAATTATTTCCAAAATACCTTTCATTTTCCCTTTGAAACCATACATTTTGTTAATAGAAAACCATTTCCAGAAACCATTTCCATTTCAAAAACCATTTCCACCCCAAAAACCACTTTCCGTTTTGAAAAAACCTTTCCTAAATACCATTTTCATTTTTGAAATCCACTCACACTAACCAAAACTAAGCCCAAACACAACTCACATAAAAAATTACAAGAATAAAGAACTAGTGGCTATGCCTAACCAAAAAAAAAGCTTAGCAGACCATGCTCTGAGCGAGCATCAACCACAAGAAGTATCTTGAACCATGCACTCAGGATACACATGGGTTGCGACTCTATGCAAGCTCATCATGTAAAACCGTCTCTCTTCCATGGTCATCCCCTATCCACACAAACTAATTCAAAAAAATCAAATCCTGGACTACCCCTGGCAACTCGAGGTTCAGGATGGGAAAGGGTTCATGAAGTACTTCATCCACCTACCTCTCGAGTCTCGACATTCCTAATCTCTAGGCTAATTAATACCCCAAATAACAAGGGAATTATTTAATACTATTTTATCACAAACTAACTCGGTTTGACCCTTAACCAATCACCCAATCCACCCTGCAATAAGGACCGAGAGGCGTTCCCGATACTCTCAGGCTATAAACTAGTGCCGATAATCAAAATAAAGAAATTGGGAATGATTTTTCACATAAAAATGAAAAATAATAAATATAAACTAAATAATAAAAATGAACCTGAGCAATATAAATAATTAAAACTACGCATACATCCATGTAACCATGAGGGTTACCTCTGACCACAAAACCAACGTTGCCCCAAGGTGACCGAATCCAAGCTAGAAGAAGCACTAGAAGATAAAAAATGAAACTATAGGTATGAGTATTAACACTCAGTATGCATTCCAAGATAAACTATTCCATATTCATTACCTTTAAAAACAAAACCAATACATTTCAATTTGAAAATAAGACATAATAAAAATAGTTTTTTCCATTCTTTTCAAATTAAAATAACAAGTTTCTATTTTTAAGAAACCATTTATTTTCCACCATATTTTCAATATAGTTTCAAATCATGAATATACATTTCCAAATAAAAGGAGTAAAATTTAAATTAAAACATAGTTTTTACAAAGACGGAAACAAGAATGATTCAACTGAAATGAAAATTACATCACAAGCACCATGTACACAAGGTCCACTGCATACCAATGGTGAGAACCACATCATAAAGAACTGTGTTACAAGATAGAATCATGGTCAATCCTTATAGGTAAATATCACAAGTGGGACCCTAAGAAACACATACCCCGATGATCAAAATCCTACAACTCAACTACAAATAGTGTTCCCATGCACGAGCCACTAGAGTGGAGCATCTACCAAAATTATGATGGTATCCAAATTATAATCCAATAAAAATAGTGTTCCCATGCACGAGCCACTATAGGGGATACTATCCAAAATTTTTGATGGTCTCTAATCATATCACATGTTTAGATAGTGTTTTAGTGTTAGTCATGCTAGATGAATCTGATTGTTAGCCACTTTTGAATCAAGTAGCATACTAGTTCTAGTTCACCCACCTAGATACCCAGGTTTCCCATGTGCTATATTTCAGATGGTGGTGTATTTTTATCAAACTAACATATATGAAAAAATAATTTTATTTACTTAAAAACCCATCCAACCTCTCATAACTGATCTCCCTCCTTAAGCGCATCCCCCTTTTAAGTCACACAACAATGCATAATCCTCTTCACTAGGAACATATCACAAATTACACATTTAACATACACATCACATTTCTAAAATAAGGGGAAATTCCTCAAGAGGGGTTTACCATTTTCACAAACCATTCTCAATGTTCCAAACATTCCTCATTACTTTATAAGGAACACCTTCACTTTATAAAACATAATCATCCAACCCTTGTACGTTCCAGAACCATTTAAATCCTAATTAAAAAACCAAGCCACCACACATTTAAAAATAAACTTGAAAATATAAATAAATTGAATAAACTAATTTAAAAAAGACAGTTCACTATTTAACCTCAAATTTACACACAAAACCATGAACTTTTCCAAACTTACCAAAACATGAAATTTCCCATTTTCTTAAAATCACACACGAACCCATTTTAATTAAATTCAACTTTCACATCTATGATGCAAATAAAAATAATCTTTGGAAATACCCATTGCACACTGAAAAACATTTAGTAAACCACTCTTAAAGAAATATCATTTAGAACCAATTGAGCATTATAAATATATTATGTTTTTCAAAACAAGGTTGAGAACACATTTTAGTATGAAAAACCTATGTTTTAAGCTTAGATAAATTATGTAAAACAAATAAAGAACCATTTCTAAAAACCACAACCAGATCACATAACATATACATTCTACATTAATATAAAACATATTTTTAAAATAATTAAGCAGTTATAGAATTCAAATTAAAGGTTTAGGCATATGAAACCTACCTCAAACTCAAGGTGTGCTGCTCAAGATGATGACAACTCAAAGATTAAATTTACTTCTTGCATGAATATTCACCTTTTCTTATATTCAATTGCACCTATCCCCTATGTACATATTTTCATGGCCAAATATGTACAAAGGGATCCTTACACATATGGTTATACGTGCATAAACTCTTTTACACTTACATGTGTATACAGTTATATATATACATGTAAGCACAACTATCCCCATTATATATGCTCATCCTTCCTTGGTTAAACATATATAAAGGGGGAACATACACATTTCAATTCCTACCTATGAATACACATATAATCCTTCGACAATGGTAGCTTTAACCCATCCCAATAAAGACAAACAAACTACAATAATATTAAAGACCTAAAATCACTAGGAGTACCCAAATGAAAATTGGTCAAAATAGAGAATTAGAAGAAATCCTACCTCAAAATGATGGTCGGTGGACCAAAATGGTCCAAAATGCTTCGCATTCTATGGTTGATTTTGAAACACACAAGATGAAGTCTCGGGAGACCCATTGCACACCCTATTGAGAAGAGAAGCAGAAAAAATCATCCCACCCAAAACCTTGGGGTTTAGAAAATCTAGTTAGGGCAATGAGAAGGAAAATAATCACTAGAAAATAGTAAGATTAGGGAAAAGGGATATTAACTCGATGATCTAGACACAAAACTGAAAGAAATTTGGGTGGAATCATCGAATGAGAGGGAGCTGATAGGGGAGGTTCATGCGCGACCATGGAGGGGGGGGGGGTTGGGACTATCATGTGACACATAAAGTAGAGAGGATGATAGAAAAAGGAGGGGAGAAAAAATAATTAAAAATGAAATAGTAAAAAATAAAATAAAATAAAAAGCCCAAAATTTCTAAAAACTGGGCATTCCGTACAGTTTGCCCACATTTTACCAAACCATGCATCAACCATGATGTACCTTACAGATAAGCCTGAGGTGCTGTATGATTAACCCTAAGCGATCCACATGTTTGGACTAACCGTGCTCTAATCATGAAAAATAGCACCATCCCAATGATAGGCCTCACACATGGTTTCCACACAGTTACTCATAATCATGCGCAACCCGTGCACAGAAACACTTTTCAGTTGAAAATTTTAAAATTTAACACATACTAACATGAGATCAATATTTAAGATAAAAATAAAAAAAATAAAAAAATAATTAATTTTACAAGGCCAGTGTGTGATAATTAGTGTAACACCTCTAGAAAAGTGAGACTTAAAAGACTAAATGATATGACTCATGTCAATAAGGTGCACCATTCTTTTCAGGAGCCTATCTGATTAGAACTCCATAGTTAAGCATGCTTGGCATAGAGTAGTGATCATGATGGGTGATCTTATGGTAAGTTTCCTAGGTTTTGTGTGAGTGAGGACAAAATACACCGAAAGAACATGTATTTTCATGTGTGGACAATCATTATTTTGATAAGAAACCCTATTGAGTAATAGCACGTGGTGTTCTGGGAAGGAAACCAAGGTATTGAAGGAGACCCATGGGGTCAAGTGACTAAGATCATGGATCGGGGAAGGTCGGGTTGTGAAAAATGGTACTAGAACCAATACACATTTGAAAGTGAAGAGGCACTGTCTGGGTTTTAGGCTTGGGGTCCACAAAAAGGGAGTTGTGCTTTAAATGGGTGGAGAGTGTAATACCCCTGAAAAAGTGAGATTTAAAAGACTAAATGAGTAATATCTTGTAAGTAATATCTTCTGGTGTGTTAGGAAGACAAACAAGGTATTATAGGAGACCCATGGGGTTAGATGACTAGGTTAATGGCCCAGGGAAGGTCAGGTTTTGACAAATGGTATCAGAGCCAATACCTACCCTGAAGTGTAGAGGCACTACCTAGGTTTAAGGATTGGGGTCCACAATAAGGGAGTTATGATTTAGAGGGGTGAAGAGTGTAACACCCATGGAAAAGTGATACTTAAAACACTAAATGATACGACTCATGTCAAAAAGGTACACCATTTTTTCGGTAACCAACCTGATTATAACTCTACAATTAATCATGCTTGTCCTGGAGGAGTGATTAGGATGGGTGAACTCCAATGAAGTTTCCCAAGGTGTGTGTGAGTAAGGATAAAACACACTGAAAGCATGTGTGTTGGCCTATGGGGATAATCATTAGTCTTCTAAGTGACCCTAGTGAGTAATATCATGTGGTGTATTGGGAAGGAAACCAAGGTATCACAGGAGACCCATGGGGTCATATGACTAGGTTCATGGCCTAGGGAATCCCGAGTTGTGACATGATTTATATATTGTAGTGTGATGGTATGGAAACCAAGGTATTACATAATAAACATGGGTTTAGATGAATAGGTTCATGTCCCGGGGAAGGTTGGGTTGTGACAAATGGTATTAAAGACAATGACCATCTCAAAGTGCAGAGACACTTCATGGGTTTGAGGCTTGGGGTCCACAATAAGGGCGTTGTTCTTTAAAGGGGTGTAGAGTGTAAAACCCATGTAAAAGTGATGCTTAAAAAAGAATAAATGATATGACTCATGTCAGCAAGGCGCACCGTTATTTTTAGAAGCCTACTTGATTATAATTCCACAGTTAAGCATGCTTATCCTAGAAGAGTGATCAGGATGGGTGACCTCCTATGAAGTTTCCCAGGGTGTGTGTGAGTGAGAAAAAACACACACTAAAAGAACATGTGTTGGCCTATAGGGATATTCATTAGTCTGATAAGTGACCCCAGTGAGTAATAGCTTATGGTGTACTGGGAAGGCGACCAAAGTATTATAGGAGACCCATGGGGTAAGATGACTAGGTTCATGGCCTAGGGAAGGCCGGGTTGTGACATGAGTTTTCCTTACAATGTCTTCTGAAGAATCATTAATAAATCCTTGTTAATTATGATAAAAACTTACATAACTTTATAACTATCCCTTATGCATGATATTTACATCTATACACTTCCTTCTTCTAGAATCATTAAGTGTGATTTCAATTGAACTAATTCCAATTACTTCAATGTTGAACATATAAACATATTTCATGCCACCCCACCATCTACATCTAATTCCAGAATTATAATTACAGAATCATTCCTTACATTAGTTACAAAACTTAATTGAAAAATGGTTTTCACATAGCTATACCTAACAAGTTACTCGTATGATTTTAAGCTAAATGTGAATTTATAGATTTTTGTTCTTATATGGAAGATCAAAGATTAAATTTTCATGTCATGATAATTTCTATCTCATGATATAAAATTGAATATCCTTTGTGATGTTTTTATAATAAAGTTTTTTATTTGTTGAAAAGTATCCTTTTTTAAATAATATTTTTATAAAACCGGAAAATAATATTTTTTGGAAATTAACAAACTTTTTTATAAAGTTCCTGGAGAAGAATAAAATTCTTCAGTTGTATAAAGTTAAAAAGTTCCACAGATGAAGAAAGTTAGAAATTCCAAAAGTTAGTAAAGTTACTGAGATGAAGAAAGTTTGAAATTATAAAATTTAAGAAAGTTATTTAGATAAGGAAATTTAGAAATTCTAGAAGTTAAGAAAGTTTTTGAGATAAAGAAAGTTAGAAATTATGGAAGTTAAAAAAGTTTTTAAGATGAATAAAGTAAGAAATTCATGAAGTTAGATAATTTACTTTTTTAGGAAACATTCATATAAAGTCAAAAATATTTTATGTTGTTTTTTAAAGTTCCTAAAACATCATGAATAAGTTAATATATGAACTAAAGTAAAATAATAAAAAGTAAAAATTTGAAGAGTTTCCAAAATTCATGTTTTTGGATGAATTTTTTCTTAGAAAGTTTATACTTCATCACCATATGAATAGTGAATCAGACATTTATTTTCTAGAAAAACATTTTAAATAATTAATTTTAAGAAAGTCTAACATTTCATGTTTTAAAAATTTCATATCAGATGGACTTTTATAATCAGAAAAACATTTTTAATTTGATGGAATTTTGTAATTAGACAACATTTAGTAATCTGCTAAACTTTTTTCTAGTGTATGAAGAGTAAAAATGGATATAGAGTTCTATATAGATGTAAAAAGTTACAGTTTTCTATAAGTTAAAAAGTTTCAAATTTTTCGATGTACATGGTTTTAATTATCCAGATGTTACAAATTTGAAGTTTCATAAAATTAAAAAGTTGAAGTTTTTATAGGGTTACATAGTTGAAGTTTCATAAAGTTACAAAGTTTTAGGTTTTATAGAGTAAAAAGGTTGAAGTTTCATGAAATTACAAATTTGAAGTTTTTATAGAGTTACAAAGTTGAAGTTTTAAGACATTACAAAGTTGATGTCTATACAGAGTTAAAAAATTTACGTTTCACAAATTTTTAAAGTTTAAGTTTCTAGAGTTACAAAGCTGAAATTCCAAAAATTTAAAATTTTTAAGCTTTTAAAGAGTAAAAAAGTTTACATTTGATGAAATTAAAAAGTTAAAGTTTGCATAGTATTACTAATTTGAATTTTCACATTTTTAAAAATTTGAAGTTTGTACATATTTACAAAGTTGAAATTTAATGAAGTTACAAAGTTGAAGTTTATACAGAGTTACGAAGATCAATATTCATGAAATTAAAATATTGTAGTTTTTATAGGGTTAAAAACTTTATGCTTTTAGAAGTTAAAAAGGTAAAGTTTTTACAAATTTACAAAGTTTATGTTTCATGAAATTATAACATTGAAGTTTGTACAGAGATAGAAAGTTTAAGTTTCATGATGTTACAAAGTTGTAGTTTGTAAAAAGTTACAAAGTTGATGTTTCATGAAGTAAAAAAGTTGAATTATATATAGAGTTAAAAAGACGATGTTTCAAGTTATTATTACTCTATGGAATTGGGTATCCAAGCTTGAGTCCCGAGGAGACGTCCTATATATCACATTTATGGTGAGAATCATAGTTTTCATAGTTCAGTCAGGCCCTTAGAACTAGCCCAAAAGTGGATGTCCTCATATAGGGGAGGTTTATATCATGCATATCATTGGGGATTACATACTAAGATTACCATGGCTGATGGATATTCATTATGTGAATGATATGACTAATATAATTCCCTAAGCACACATGAGCTATGCTCGATGTGAGAATCAAGGGATAATAGGTGATTTGTATCATTGCATACGGGTTTAGGTATTATGTACTGGGATACCCCCAATAAGAATTACTATAGAGCTTGGGCCTCAGAGAGGAGTCCTACATATCCTATTTATAGATGGAATCAAAGTCATCACAGTTCTGTTGATTTCTAAATCCTCTGATTGATGAGGTAGAGTGATCAACCCATGGGAATGGTTGGGTCCCAGTGGATGGAATGTCATTGACATAACATGAGTTACACTTAAGGTGGATGACCATTTCAGTTCAGGATCAGGCCTTATGAATTCGTCCTACATATCCTAGTTATAGAAAGAATCAAAGTCATCATAGTTCACTTGATCGAGGCTTAGACTTCAAGGTTTCCCTTTCGTGATGGAAACTTATTGGGAAAATGAAATGATCATTTCAACTCAAAAATCCCACATGAGATATTCTTAGTCTGAGAAAAAGGACTAAAAAATGATTATTTCCATTTCTTATGGATGGTTCAATTATGCACTAGGACTTCCCTTGGAAGATTAATATAAATTTAAAACCTCGAGAATGTGTTATATATATCCTAGTTATGAATGAAATCAGATTCATCATAGTTCCCTTAGTTTAGGCGTACACACTGAAATTTCCCTTATAATTAGGTCATATCATATTATGTTATTGATCGTGGATTACACTCTAAGGTTAAACTTATGATTATGGAATATCTTATTAAACATATAATAAGGGATTTCACTCTAAGGTTTCCCCTAATGACCTGGCATGGTTTCCTTCCTGACATGCATTGATTGTTCGCTCGAAATTCCTCGATTACCCACTCGACATGTCAGAGAGTGTCTGCATGAAATGTCCAAATACAATCAAATGACCTGGTTCACTTTTCCATAGTAATTTTTGTAATCTATATTCCATGTATTAAGGTTGTCGTATGATCAAGGCTGGCGTGTCTAGAGTATATCATTAGACCTATCTGATTGATCTCAGAAGTAATCACAAGACCAAGTCGATTTGTCCATAGGGTGTCACATGATCAAAATGACTTGCCCTAGTGACATCACAAGAGATGGATGACACATATAGAGGAAGTTGTGAGAGTCAGTTTGACATATCTTATAGGGTGTTTCACATCTTGATTGACATGTATAGAGGGAATCACTAGAACCAACTCGCATGTTCGAAGGATATCATGAGATCTAGTTGACATGCCCTTGTGATACCATAAGTATTTAGAAAAAATGCACAAATTTCATTATATGAGTCATGAAATATATTTTTAAGGACACAAAGAGGATTTTATGGTGAGATAAAAGGGTTTTGAGAGACTAATGTGGCTTTCCCGGGGGTTCCATGTGACTTTCTTTGATATATATATAGGATTTCACATGATTTAAATGGTATATTGAAGGAAAGTTGTGAAATATGGCTGACATTTCCTGGTGTCGTCACTTGTCCTTGGTGGTTCACACAAAGAGTATGATGGTCAATGTGTATTTTCTTCACATAATTCTCCCATCTTTAGTCTTTTTTCTAGCCTTTATTTTGTGAATGACTTAGATTTATTTAGTGTTATATTATATTATGTCCCACGTGATCTAGCTAGTTTGCAGGATGTTCTTTATATGCACTACCAAATGTCCTTCATTTGATATATGAGTGATCACACAAAATTCTTTTTTCAAGGCATGTGATTTCTCCAATGGTCCCCTAGAGTTTAACTAATGGGGTGTTTTTTTTATCATGATATAAATCAATCTGAGAAATCATCTCTTATGTTTGGATGAAAAAAGACCAAATTCTCATCTGTGCAGTCATAGTGGTGGTAACTAGTTCATTTTTCATGATGGGTTGGTAAATTTATAAGTCTTTCTACCATAGATATTCACCACATCACACGACACATTTCTTGTGAGTCCAAGCTGGAGTTGGAGAAGGAATTTAGTGTCAGGCACCTTCATGAGTCTCTTCCATGGATCAATCTAATGGTGTCTCCTAATTTTCAATGAACGCAAGTCTATCCCTTCATCTCTTACTTTTTGGGACTATTGACCATTAACGAATACTTTTTTAATTATTTTGGAATGTTTAAGGGAATCCACATTGTAATTTTTATAAGTACAATGGCCTTCGTGAGATCTAAGTGCCCACTAAGAGGAATTTTTGTGATGCTTGAAGCCTCGCCTAAGGCATTTTGTGAGACAAAGATGACTTATCGAGGAGTCTTGGGAGACCATGTTGTGTGAATCCTTTTTTAATTGCAAGGGTTTTACGACTATATGAGGCTTACAATTCATCTTATTTTTATTGACTTTATTTATTTTACAAAGGTTGAGGGTCATGAAAGATTATATGAGTAATGTCAAAGACAATTACTCAACCTCTTGATGATGAAACATATGAGTAGTAAAGGTCATATAGAAATAAATGATTGTTTCATTGAAAAATCCACCCATCTATCCTTGGGGAGTCAAAGGGAAAGTGTGAGGTATCCTAGCCATAGCTGAGGCTTCTCGCATGATGAGTCTGTCTAGTTGACAATATTTCATGATATGAGTTGGACATGTCACTAGAGTCTTGCAGTGTCTTTTGAATTTCCTAGGGTGTATCACATGATGTTTATTACAATGAGTGGATCATACTTTCTACCATTTTGATTCCTTTATTTTATTTTACAAAGGATCAGGGGTCTCATGAGTTTGCTTGAATGTTTTCAAGGACAACCATTCTCCTCATTTATGATCCATCACCCAAGTTTTATGAGCACAAGGGGCCTATACGATTTGGATATTTTCCTCCCATGTTTTGAGGATGTTCGGATTTGTTTCTAGGAGCCTGTTGGATGAAAATTTGCATGTCTTGTTGGAGTTCATCCAGCTACCACCGCGTGACCACTATTTCTCTGAGGCATCTTTGTGAAAGAAAAAGGGATTGGTGAAGTGTCTTTATATATTCCTTTGAAGGATATTAATTACACATGGTTACCTATCATGAACTTATAATGGTCACATCATCACGTATCCCTTAGAGGGTCATGTGATCTTTGAGCTTCATCCTCCTTCTTCCTTTTCCATTGTGGGAAAAATAATACCCATATCCATGTATTTATTACTTTTTGAATTTTATGATGCTCATTTTGCAGTCATCAACAATGTGATATCAAATTAAATCATGAGAAACATTATGAACCCATAACAACAAAATAAAAACCATTTTTGATAACTTGGAGAATCACATTCATAAAACCCATTCATAAACCTTTTAATTATAATAACCATACACCCAAATTCCAATATAATCATTATCCAATGAATTGGAGTGTGATATAGGTGAACCCATTATTTAATCTATTACAAGATTATGTGGAACAATATATACCACACCATGTTAATCTATAATGGGATTTACCTATTCTATTTGGGCCACCACATTTTAAGTTATAACGAGATTACCTGGTGTTATCTAGGCCACACTATATTAAGTTTTAATAGGGTTATCCAGTGTTATTTGGGACACCCCATGTTTAAGATGAAATTGTCTTACCTTATTCTATATGGTCCACCCTATGTTATGCTGTAATGGGCTTGCTTGACATTATTTGTCCCATCCCATGTTTAATCTGTAACGAGCCTTCCTATCACTATCTGGTCCACCCTTGTTAAGTTGTAACATGCTTAACCGGTGCTATATGGGCCACCCCATTTTTCATGTATAATTTACAACATCAAAAACATGAATAAAGTACACAGATCTTTCATTTCATCATGAAACTCAAAGAAACAATAATTATTCTTTCATAATCTGATTAACCCATAGAAACAAAATCAGTTTCAAGTTAATCTCTTTGAAACAGGATTAACCCGTGGAAAATAAATAGATTTCATCAAAATATCTTTGAAAAAAACATTATCCCACCAGGAAAAAATAGGGATGGTGTTAATATAAAATATATTCAGGGGAGGATAAGCAACAAAAAGGGTTACTAATGTTGATTAATTAAAATACCATCAAAATACTATTAAAAACATTCTTGAGGAAAATATCCTTTTCACTTTGAAAATCACATTTTAAAATATAAAACATTTTGAATATAATTTTCTTTTAAAAATACCCTATAAACATATAAATGTATTTTCAATACTCATTAAAAACATTTCTTGAGAAAAATATCCTTTTTTTGACAAACACTTTTTACTTTTTTTTTTATTTTTTTTAGAAAAAATGGATTTGGAAGAATAAGAGTTTTTGATCGAGAATAAGATTTTTCATAAAAACATTATTTTGAACTATTGAGTACACAAAGAGAGGAAAAGAAAGGGAAAAAAAATTATTCTCATGAAAAAAATAGCGTAAAATAAAATTTATGGGAATATTTAGAGGTATATCATAATATTTCAACATTAGGTACTTAATCATAAACAATCTCAATAAATGATGAGATTCTAACATAAATCACTTACCAATTTGGTCACATTGAATCAGAAAAACCATGAAAGGGTAACATTAAATAAAACTTATATTATCATTAAAATAAGTACATTCATGATATAACATGAAAAAGGGGCATTATATGGACACCTCATAAAAGAAAATATGTGTATATCATTTGAAACATCTCCAAAAAATAAAAAATTGAGACAAAAATCCATTAACACTTTCATTGATTTGAAATTATAAACTACATGAAATAGAGATCCTAAAATAGATATTTAATTCCCTATAAATTTAATAATAAAAATAATTCAATAAATTCAGGGGTAGTATATACACGACACAACAAAAATTAGTGGGGAGTATGGCATGTATCTCACAAAAAATAAAAGTGAGACGAGAAAACCCATTACCTCACGCTTTATTTTGGAAAAACATGATTTAACCTCCAGTACAGTGTTTTTAAAAATTTTATTAACTTATTATATAACAATATTAATATTTTTAATACCATATATTATTTTTTATGACCTTTTATTTTCTGTTTATTAACAATTCCATGTTAATGTTACATTTTGGGTAATAAATGATTTGTTTTTCATATATGTTTTGACTTGATATTTTTGGTCCACTTATATGAATAAGTATTTAAAACTCTCCATAATGTATACTATTATATAAATATCATATATATTCAATATATATTTATTTAGAGTAATCCATGAAATTTAGTGATATGAAATAAAATACATCGCTCATAGAGATACTAAGCTGTATCTAAGCACGAACGTTGTTTCAATTTTATTTTCATTTTAAAAGAAATAAAAGTATATGATATATATATATATATATATTATTATTAAATCATAAAATTTATGTCACATATATCACATATGTTTGTTAAACTCATCCTTAATAAATTCCATGTAATTCGTGAACGAATCACATCGTTATGCAAGGCTGTATTCTTCCGTACACATGAACAACACTATTATATTCCCAAAAAATGAAATAATATATTTATGTGTTATATAATAATTTATGAATCATAATTACATCATAAAAATATTATATATCATATATAAATAGTATTCCCATCATTATGCCCAACTTTGAAATGTGGTAATGAAAAAATGAGCGACATTGGTTCGTGAGGAAGCAGTCTTTCATACACACAAATGATCATTTCATAACCCATTTTATGGATGTGTGTGTGGTTATAGGTCATACCATTATCATAAAAAAATAAATATATATATGATACTAATGTAATTTTATAATCAATATATAAAATTAATTGAAGGGGTTTGATGAAGAAATAAAACAAAAATGTTCATTGATGAACGTTACCTCTTCTTCAGGTAAATCATTTTGGTTTGAACTAAAGGAGTTCCTTGATTATCTAGGTTGGGAGGAAAAAAGATGGGAAGTGATTTGGGTAGAGTTTGGATGAGCCAAATAAATTGAGAGGTTTTAAGATATTAGGGGAGTGAGTTCCATTTTATAGTTGAGGATGAGTGGTATTATTATAAATACTCAAAAATTACTTACTATTGGTAGGTATTACTTATGTTATTGGGAGGCATATTGTGAGACATGAAATAACATGAGTGGTATTCACCAATGGTATTCCTATAAATACTCAAAATTACAATTGAGAGGTCTCCCATAACTCATGTTCTTGTAAATACTAAATTTATCTTATGATACATGCAACACTCAGTTTATATTTCAAAAAAATATTTATAACCAAACCTATGTACTTTTATTATATCCCCTAATATTTATTGAATATAAAAGAAATAACATGAATTTTTTTGTCATTTTATTTTCTTAAATTATTACACGTGTCACTTGCCTAGAAAAGTGTCCTAAAAACTCATAAATTTTGATCCTAAGGTCATAAGAGTATAAATATGTCTTGAAAATTGGTGTTGAGTAATTTTTGGGTCATTTTACACCTAATATTATATGTTTAACCACTAAGTAAACTTGTTTTTACCTTAATCAATATAATTAATTTTAAAAGTTTTCACTAATCATTTTAATAAAAATTATATTGAACTTATTAGATAACATAAATTATTCTGATTCCTAATATGAAATCCATTTTTCCAAATTATATTCACATAATTGGAAGAATATTATTTAAAATTAATCCCATAGAAGTGATGAGAAAGTGGGGTTTTAAAGTGGGAAAGTTCACAATTTCACAATGTTTTTATATCAAAATTCAGTATGAAAATTATTACAATCACCTATAATGGATTAATATATGTATAATTGAACTATTTTGTTTTTAAAACCAATTCAAAAAATAATTTAACTTTGTAAATAATTTTGGAAAAAAGACAATTTTTAATTGAAATTTAGTAATTTTCACTATTCATTAAAATTGAAACCTTTTAGAAAAATAAAAACATTCACCCTTATATAATTTTTGTATTCCACTATAAAAAATTAAGCTAATTTTGAATGAAAATTATAAAATTATAATTTTTATATAATTTCACCATAAAAATGCAATAATTAAAAAAACAGTTTTTAAGCATAAAATTAGTTTTTTAACTATTGTCTAGGAAAATATAGGATGGATGTTAAAAATTAGTATGAATATATTACATATTTATTTCATTAATATAATCCAAAAATGGTGATTTGTTTATTTTTTTGGTATATAATACACTCGTGCACATTTAAGTAGTTTTCCAAAAATATATTTACTATTATTTTCAAAAGGATTATATTTTCATTTATAATTATTTACTCACAAAAGAATGAATTATATATAAATGTGTAAGAAATGTTTTCATAATTTATATAATCATTTCCATATCCTCCATTCTAACATTTAGGTGATAAAAATCATCTTAAATAATAATATTAATAGTATATTATTGTTCAGTAAAATTCATTCTTGCGTGTAACACAGAATATTGAAGGAACATATTTTTTCATGTATCATAAGATAAACTGAGTGTTTCTTATAATGAAGGATAAGATCAGTGTTTCATTTACTTTTTATTCTCAAATATAATTTTATTCTCTTAGAATATCATGGTGTTACAGTATAACTCTTTACATTTCTATTTACCACTATAATATAATCTATTTTAGGATATTAAGTAAAAATTACTATCAAATTTGAATATAATAATATTTTATTTGTTAGAATTGAACTTATATATGTTAAAAAATTCTCCCACTGTCATTTTATATGATATATTCTTCTTAAAATATGATGGTAATATTAAAAAACATATTTGTGTTTGGAAATAACTCTTATTTTCCTTTAATCAGAATATTTAACAAATTAACTATTATTTCTTTATATTGTAGGTTATTATATGTGTTTGGAGAAATTTATTGAAAAAAATATTATTTTAAAATAATTCACTAAGAGTTATGGAATATCAATTCATCATATTTTAGCAAATATATCGATAAACATTTTATATGAAATAAAACATCTTTATCCCTATATCCTTTTAAAAAATTATTATAAAATGAAATCAATCATAAACTATGTGTATTGAATTCTTTATATCATATTGTTCATAACTATTCTTTATTATTAAACAAAATTTCATATCATATAAAATAAATTATATGAAGATACCCAAACTTTACATAGATATATCTGAGGTTGATAAAATCTTTTATAATAAAATATTTTGTGTAACAACTCTTTTATTCCTCACATAATGAAAACTAAAATATCTACCAATTTTTCCATTGATTTTGAACTTATATATAATTACTATACATATAAATTCTATATTTGGTATCATATACCCTTAAAACTAATGATTTTATTTTTTAACACTGATACCTTACATGGAAATTCCAAGGAGTTTCTTAAAATCCATAATGTGTTTTAGAAATTTCTATCCTATAGATAATTACTCCTCATTTATTATTTTACCTTTAGGTTTCAATGAAAATTTCCAACTAAATATCACATTACCAATTCAACCACCCTTAATATATTAAGAATATTGAGTAAAAGTTCTTAAATTTATTCATAATTTTAAACATTTCCATTGATGATAATAGAATGAATTACATACCAAAAAAAGCCTTATAATAAAATATTGAGTGTCTCCAAGCCATCAACACACCAGAGAATATTTATCATTTGAGTCATGAATAATATCACCTTATTTATTTTTCATATATTTCATTTGAATCTTTAATAGAATCATTCTATCCTCCTCAAAAGTATCTAGATTCACTCTTTCAAAAACTTTAACAGTTGATTACACATTAAAGGGCTTCTCTAACACATAAAAAATATTACTTACTTAAGAACATTTCTTATGTTACCAGTTATAATAGTTTATTAAATTAATATTATCTTTTTTATGACATCCTAAGCCTATTTCACTCATAAGTAACCTCACCCAGTAGGAAAAATGGCCTCATGAGAACCTCCCCATATTCCAAAGGTTGTTAACTAGTAGTGGGGGTCTTTGGTGGGTTGGTGGGGAGACTATACCTCCTAATTAGTGTGGATCATATCGATAATATAAATATAAAATAAAAATATAATAAATAAAAAAACATAATAAGTAAACATGCAGATAAATATAAAATATCCAAAAATATCTAGAAGTATTATCATATACAAAATTATTTCATGATGCTATACAAAATTGAATAATAATACATGTTATCAGGCATACAATTTAATACATTCTATAAAAAAATAGGGAAAAATACAAAAATCTATCTCCAATAGTATCATGATCAAAATCTCACTTATCTACTCCCATAATCCATCTGTAACATCCCAGGTAAATAATTAATAAAACATTTTCGTATTTATTAATATTTACGAATTAAATATTAATTTTACTTTAAAGGGGTTGCTATGTTCGATAGCGTACCCGATACGCAACGATGAGTTCCTTTGAAAACTTACGTTGCACACTAGTAATATAATAATATTATTTTAAATGGTAGTTAACATGTAGCCATTATATTGTCGGGAATGGATAGAAATAACTAAAATATGATTATATATGTTTTTAAATGTTTTTAAATTTATCCAATAAAAGATAAAGGCTTAAAATATGGAAAAAATTCAATTTTAGGCATTTATACCCTAATTTTCACTAAAGGTTCACTTATCACCTTTTGATGGCGAACCATCATTAAATATAGTTTTGATCACTCTTATACATTCTTTTGGACCAAATATAACTCTTCTTTAGGATCGGGACATCAAAATTTACTTTGTGTAAATTTTTGGTATTTTTCCGATAAAGTTCATTTTTTAATGAATAGTGTAAAATGTTGTATTTTAATTCAAAACCTCTTTTTAATATAATTTATTTATATGATTAGATTATCTTTTGAATTGGTTTTAAAGTGAAATTAGAATATATTTTTACCATTTAATCCAATGGTGGTCATTGGAATCAATTTCACTTTGAAATTGGACTTAAACTAGTGTCAATCTTTTGATACTTATTGTTTCATAAAAACACGCTATTTGTCATGACAGCGGGAATTAATTATTAAATTAATTAATGTGACTTATATGTTTTGAATTTTGTAAAATAGACTTCATTTTTGAATTCGGAATATCAAATATAGCTTAGGGTGAATTTTTGGTATTTTTCTGAAAAACTTCAATTTTTGATGAATAGTGAAACCACTAAGTGGTACTTATAAAAACTGATTTTTCGTTTAAATGAAATTTTACCACTTCTGTGTTTTGAATTTCAAAAATCCAACATACATGGTTGTAATTAAGAAGTAAAATGTGGTTCAATGAGATTAAAATAATTTTTTGGTGAATAGTAACTCTTAAGTTCTTAATCACGATTAGAGGTAATTGGTGTATTTTAAGGTAATAATAATGTTTTAATAAAATGAAATGACCTAGAAACATGTCCTAACCTCATTGGATGTGTCATGGCCAACCAAGAAAATCTATGGGTCAACTTGGGGACCCCATGGAGCCACTTTGGTTGGAAAATGACATAAATACCATTTATTTAATGTTAAAGTAAAAAAGGACACAAACATGAAATGTTTTACTAAAAGAATTTTTACATGGGGTTATACAAGTCATATTTTTGACTATAAATAGTCATTGGAAAGATAAAATGATTTCCTACATCTTAGTATTTTTTTATAGTTTTTAGACATTAAATAAATTAAATTATTTTTGACAGCATGATGATGCAGCGATGACCTCATTATTTAACGATTTAAATAAAATGGAAAGATAATGTAAAATCTAAGATCTAAACATGTACAAAACCTATTGGATGAGTGGATTTCGAACCCTCATCACCTTATACTCAAAATAAATCAATTTGGGACCTTTAAAATCCGAAACTCTTTTGAAAATAAAGTAACATTTTGTAACATTACAAGAGTGCCCCTCCTCTCCTCTTATAAAAGGCCCCCACCTCTACCTCGTTACCCACACTCCCAAAGCCTTTGGCTTGGCCAAACCCTGACCATTTTGTCTTTATACTTTCCTCTATTACTCCTTGAAGTCTCAATTTGGGCAGAAGTCTTCCCAAGGATGCCTTTGAGCTCAAACCAAAGGGAGTTACCCGATTTTAAGGTAATGTCTTCACTTGAGTCCTTTTGTTTTATTTTGCCTCTCCAACCCCCTAAACTCTTTTTATTCATTTCTTTTGTAACAACTCCAGTATCTTAAATATACTAGGATGTTGTTATAATAAGGATTAGAGATACACTTACACACACCTACATCTAATGGTTAAAGAACATACTGTTTCCGTGGATGGTGAATTTCTGCCTCACGAAACGATGATTGTTCAACACTCATATAACACCTATAAAGGTGGCCATTAAGATGAAAATATATTTATATATGATATATAATATGTTTATGTTTTTTTTAAGCTTATGTATTTTTCATTCTGGTCATACCTTTATGGTTTCCATTATGTGTAAACGCGATATCTTCATTTAAGGAAGTGCGGACTACCGCCCCCTCAAAGTGATTTGATTCGTTAATTCCATATGTGGGACGTATAAAGGATGGATTTAAAGTTATTATATATGATGTTATAATGGAATTATAATATACCTCTATATCATTATTATTTATTTCCATTAAAGTATGAGATATAAATGGAAGTAGCGTTCATGCGTACGTACGGCTTACCGTCTCCATGAACGGTGCATTTCATTTCTTATCCCCAAATGTAATGTACTATTATAAGTACATGTATATAATGGATATATATGATGAATGATACATATAAATGATGAATATAATTCTGGAATTAAAATATACATACCTCTCATTTAGTTTTAATTCCATTAATATGAAAAAGAAATGAAAGTAGCGTTCATGCGTACGTACGACTTACCGTCTCCATGAACGGTGCATTTCATTTCTTACCTATAAATGATTATGTAATATTATAAATACATGTATATTCTGGATATATATGATATATATGATATCCAAATCAGGAATGTCATTCTGGATATAAAGAACCTTTGACAACACATGTAATTGTAAGATGTCCACTTTCGACTTAAGAACCAAATATCGACAAAACAAACATTATTAACTTAATGATTAAATAATGTTTATAACATGGAAATAAGTGATATAAAAGGAATAATAAGCTTGAAAATTTTTCTTAAGCAAGTAGAAATTAACTCAAGTTTATTATTCAGGACGTTAAAGAACGATCGAGTCAAGTCAGACCCGAGGTAAGGGACTTCGTCTCAATCTCCTTTCATTGAGGCATATTTCGTTTTATACACAACTTTCTTTTATACGGTGTATAAACCCCTTTGAATTTTACTTTTATACAAAAGGAATCTTTTTCTACGAAGCGTTTTAGAAAACGACAAAAAAGGAATGTTTCTTTTAACGTACGCGGTGACAACGACCTTTTCTACCGCTGCGAGTATTATTTTGTCTTTGGCTTCCTCAACAAGCCGTAATGTTTTTTTAAAATGAAATAAATACCATATACTCTTTTATGTATTTTGGTATTGAAAATTGTTTTTATAATGGATTTGTTATGTCAATATATTTGAGTGATATATTGTGATCAAAGTGTGGAAATGTTTTCTTTCCTTTATGTTTGCTTTATGTCTTATGATTTTATAATGGTACTTGGACATTTGACGGGTGGTTACGTGATGAACCATATGAAGGGTGGTTCCGTGAATACCAGGACGGGTGGTTACGTTATAACCTCCAATGCATTGGGTATGGAAGTCGGCCATATGGCTATTCTATTAAGTTTGTATGGAAGTTGGCCGTATGGCTATTCCATTAAGTGATATGTGTGGAAGTCGACCGTATGGTTATTCCACTTAAGTATGTTTATGTCCCAAGTTTCTTTTATATATGTTATGTGTTATTTATATGGGTTTTATGGTAATCCTTTGGTTACAAAAGGTAAGTAATGATATTTTATTCAGTGAAGAGTTTTTACTACTTCATTAAGGTGAAGGTATTACTTTGATAAAGTATACATGGTTTACTTGATGTTTGAAAAACTAACAGTTTTCATTCTTTGTGTATCCCTTACTGAGCTTTTTATGCTCACCCCAAGTTTTTTTGAAATGTTTTTCACAGGACTTAATGTAGAATAGGGTCAAGGATGGGATCAAGGGAAAGTCATGCTATATAAAACATGGAACTAGACATGTTTCTTTTTAAGGGTTTTTTTTATTCTATGGAAACTTAGTAGAAGTGTCTACTTTGTAATCTTTTGAGATGTAACAGTTATATCCTAATTCTCTAAAACTCTAAACCTAAAAAGATCCTCAATGTGAATTATTTATTTAATTCAATATTAAGTAATGTTTAAGTCCAGGGCCTTATAGTTGGTATCAGTGGTCGGTTTAGACAACTTTAGGAGTTAGAAAATTGTTAAATATAAGTTAATTTATGGTATGACTGAAATGATATAGCATTTAAAGATTACCATGTTGCTTCGCCTAATATATTTCTGTGTTAATATTGGTTTTTTATAGAGGAAACAGAACAAATTTTCTGGGAAGGCATGCAGAGGGAAATGACCTTTCAAATCAGTATCCTGAGATGGTCAGAATCAGAACTAAACAGTTTGCTGCAGTGATGGCTCAGTTAAATCAGGAGAAAAATGTTGGTTGTTTTTATTGATGATATTTTGGTGTTTTCTAAAAGTAAAGAAGAGCATGAATGAAATTTAAGGGTTATTTTGCAAACCTTAAGAGAAAAGAAATCGTATGGTAAGTTCAGCAAGTGTGAGTTTTGGTTACAACAAATTTCTTTCCTGGGACACATTGTTTCAAAAGATGGCATAACTGTTGATCCTGCTAAAACAAAAGTTATTGAAGAATGGCCAAGACCCACAAATGTAACCGAGATCCATAGTTTCCTTGGTTTGGCAGGTTACTACCGAAGGTTTGTTGAAAATTTTTCACGGTTATCTAGTCCAATGACTAATCTAACTCGGAAGGGTGTTAAGTTTATCTGGAGAAAGGAATGTGATGATTGTTTTCAGGAGTTGAAAAGAAGATTGGTGAATGCTCCAGTTTTGGCACTTCCTTCCAGGAATGGTGAGTTTGTTATATATAGTGATGCTTCATTGAAGGGAATTGGTTGTGTCCTTCTGCAGAATGATCAGGTAATTGCTTATGCTTCACGTCAGTTAAAAACTCATGAGGTAAATTACTCTACACATGATTTGGAATTAGCTGCTGTTGTTTTTGATTTAAAAATTTGGAGGCATCATTTGTATGGATTAAAGTGTGAAATATATACTGATCACAAAATTTTAAAGTATATATTCACTCAGAAAGAATTGAACATGAGACAGAGGAGATGTCTGGAATTGATCAAGGATTATGATTGTACAATTCACTACCATCCGAGAAAAGCAAATAAAGTGGCTGATGCTTTGAGTCGAAAAAGTAATGCTTCATTAACCATGATACGTTTGGAACGAGATCCTTTGGTTTTTGATTTGATGAACTTTGGCATAAAAGTTGTTGGTGCAGGAAGTTCTTCTGTTTTGTTTCAGGTATTAGTGAGATCATCTCTATCAGACAGAATCAAGAAAGCACAGAAGCAAGACAGTGAGTTGTAGAAAAAGGTAGAGCTGGTTCAGAAAGGTAAGTTTCATGAATTCAACATTGATAGTGATTGTGTTTTGAGATTTGGGAAGAGATTGTGTGTGCCTTGTGATTCACAGTTGAAGAGAGAGTTGTTATGTGAAGCTCATAGTCCCCGTTTTCAGTTCATCCTGGCAGTACTAAGATGTACAGAGATCTGCGGGAATATTAATGGTGGGATGGAATGAAAAGGGATATTTCTGATTTTACTGTGAAGTGTTTGACTTTTCAGTAGGTTAAAGCAGAGTGGAAGTTACTGAAAGGGATGCTTCAGACTTTACCAGTGCCAGAGTGGAAATGGGAGAATATATCCATGGACTTCGTTGTGGGATTACCGAGGACATCTCGAGGTAATAATGCAATCTGAGTTATTGTTGATCGCTTGACTAAATCTGCTCATTTCCTTGCTATACGAGATACTTTTTCCCTAGATCAACTTTCCCGTTTGTATCTTAGAGAGATAGTCAGGTTACATGGAGTTCCTATTTCCATTGTATCTGACCGTGATCCCAGGTTTATTTCTAAATTTTGGAAAGGCCTTCAGAAGTCATTGGGTACTGAATTAAATTTTAGTACATCTTTTCATCTGCAATCAGATGGGCAGTCAGAACGAACAATTCATACCTTGGAGGATGTGTTACGAGCTTGTTCGATGGATTATCAGGGAAGTTGGGACCAACATCTTTCTTTGGTTGAATTTTCATATAATAACAGTTTTCATTCCAGTATACAGATGGCACCATTTGAGGCGTTATATGGGAAGCAGTGTCGAACTTCATCTTTTTGGGATGAAGTGGGTGAAAGAAAGCTGATGGGACCAGAATTGGTAAAAGAGTTGGCAGAAAAAGTTCAACTGATACAGAAACACATGAGAATAGCTCAGAGCAGGCAGAAGAGTTATGCAGACAACAGGAGGAAGGATCTATCTTTTGAGGTAGGTGATCATGTTTTTCTCAAAGTCTCACCATGGAAAAGTGTGATGCGATTTGGTAAGAAATGAAAGCTGAGTCCAAGGCTCATTGGACCATATGAAATTCTGGAGAGAGTTGGATCAGTTGCTTACCGAGTGGCTTTACCTCTGAGTTTATCTCTGGTACACAATGTTTTTCATGTTTCGATGCTAAGAAAGTATATTCCAGATCCATCTCATGTTTTAAGTCCAGAGGTAGTTCAGCTGAAAGAGAACCTATCTTATGAGGAACAACTGTTCCAGATTCTTGACCGAAGAGAGCAAGTGTTGCGAAATAAGGTAATCCACCAGGTAAAGGTTTTTTGAAAAAACCATATGGTTGAAGAGGCAATGTGGGAATCTGAAAATGCTATGAGGGATAAATACCCCCACTTATTTTGATAAGTGAATAAAATTGCGAGGACGCAATTCCCAAAAGGGGGGAAGGATGTAACAACCCATGTAAATAATGAATAAAACATTTTCGTATTTATTAATATTTACGAATTAAATATTAATTTTACTTTAAAGGTGTTTCTATGTTCGATAGCGTACCCGATACGCAATGATGAGTTCCTTTGAAAACTTACGTTGCACACTAGTAATATAATAATATTATTTTAAATGGTAGTTAACATGTAGCCGTTGTATTGGCAAGAATGGATAGAAATAACTAAAATATGATTATATATGTTTTTAAATGTTTTTACATTTATCTAATAAAAGATAAAGGCTTAAAATGCGGAAAGAATTCAATTTTAGGCATTTATACCCTAATTTTCACTAAAGGTTCACTTATCACCTTTTGATGACGAACTGTCATTAAATATAGTTTTGATCACTCTTATACATTCTTTTGGACCAAATATAACTCTTCTTTAGAATCAGGACATCAAAATTTACTTTGTGTAAATATTTGGTATTTTTCCGATAAAGTTCATTTTTTAATGAATAGTGTAAAATGTTGTATTTTAATTCAAAATCACTTTTTAATTTAATTTATTTATATGATTATATTATCTTTTGAATTTGTTTTAAAGTTAAATTAGAATATATTTTTACCATTCAATCCAATGGTGGTCATTGGAATCAATTTCACTTTGAAATTGGACTTAAACTAGTGTCAATCTTTTGATACTTATTGTTTCATAAAAACACGCTATTTGTCATGACAACGGGAATTAATTATTAAATTAATTAATGTGACATATATGTTTTGAATTTTGTAAAATAGACTTCATTTTTGAATTCGGAATATCAAATATATCTTAGGGTGAATTTTTGGTATTTTTCTGAAAAACTTCAATTTTTGATGAATAGTGAAACCACTAAGTGGTACTTATAAAAACTGATTTTTCGTTTAAATGAAATTTTACCACTTCTGTGTTTTGAATTTCGAAAATCCAACATACATGGTTTTCATTAAGAAGTAAAATGTGGTTCAATGAGATTAAAATAATTTTTTTGGTGAATAGTAACTCTTAAGTTCTTAATCGCGATTAGAGGTAATTGGTGTATTTTAAGGTAAGAATAATATTTTAATAAAATGAAATGACCTAGAAACATGTCCTAACCTCATTGGATGTGTCATGGCCAACCAAGAAAATCCATGGGTCAACTTGGGGACCCCATGGAGCCACTTTGGTTGGAAAATGACATAAATACCATTTATTTAATGTTAAAGTAAAAAAGGACACAAACATGAAATGTTTTACTAAAAGAATTTTTACATGGGGTTATACAAGTCATATTTTTGACTATAAATAGTCATTGGAAAGATAAAAATATTTCCTACATCTTAGTATTTTTTTATAGTTTTTAGACATTAAATAAATTAAATTATTTTTGACATCATGATGATGCAGCGATGACCTCATTATTTAACGATTTAAATAAAATGGAAAGATAATGTAAAATCTAAGATCTAAACATGTACAAAACCTATTGGATGAGTGGATTTCGAACCCTCATCACCTTATACTCAAAATAAATCAATGTGGGACCTTTAAAATCCGAAACTCTTTTGAAAATAAAGTAACATTTTGTAACATTACAAGAGTGCCCCTCCTCTCCTCTTATAAAAGGCCCCCACCTCTACCTCTTTACCCACACTCCCAAAGCCTTTGACTTGGCCAAACCCTGCCCATTTTGTCTTTATACTTTCCTCTATTACTCCTTGAAGTCTCAATTTGGGCAGAAGTCTTCCCAAGGATGCCTTTGAGCTCAAACCAAAGGGAGTTACCCGATTTTAAGGTAATGTCTTCACTTGAGTCCTTTTGTTTTATTTTTCCTCTCCAACCCCCTAAACTCTTTTTATTCATTTCTTTTGTAACAAATCCAGTATCTTCAATATACTAGGATGTTGTTATAAGAAGTATTCGAGCTACACTTACACACACCTACATCTAATGGTTAAAGAACATACTGTTTCCATGGATGGCGAATTTCTGCCTCACGAAACGATGATTGTTCAACACTCATATAACACCTTCAAAGGTGGCCATTAAGATGACACTATATTTATATATGATATATAATATGTTTATGTTTTCTTTAAGATTCTGTATTTTTCATTTTGGGTATACCTTTATGGTTTCCATTATGGGTAAACGCGATATCTTCATTTAAGGAAGTGCGGACTACCGCCCCCTCAAAGTGATTTGATTCGTTAATGCCATATGTGGGACGTATAAAGGATAGATTTAAAGTTATTGTATATGATGTTATACTGGAATTATAATATAACTCTATATAATTATTATTTCTTTCCATTAAAGTATGAGATAGAAATGAAAGTAGCGTTCATGCGTACGTACGGCTTACCGTCTCCATGAACGGTGCATTTCATTTCTTATCCCCAAATGTAATGTACTATTATAAGTACATGTATATAATGGATATATATGATGAATGATACATATAAATTATGAATATAATTATGGAATTAAAATATACATACCTCTCATTTAGTTTTAATTCCATTAATATGACAAAGAAATGAAAGTAGCGTTCATGCGTACGTACGACTTACCGTCTCCATGAACGGTGCATTTCATTTCTTACCTCTAAATGATTATGTAATATTATAAATACATGTATATGCTGGATATATATGATATATATGATATCCAAATCAGGAATGTCATTCTGGATATAAATAACCTTTGACCACACATGTAATTGTAAGAAGTCCACTTTCGACTTAAGAACCAAATATCGACAAAACAAAAATTATTAACTTAATAATTACATAATGTTTATAACATGGAAATAAGTGATATAAAAGGAATAATAAGCTTGAAAAAGGTTCTTAAGCAAGTAGAAATTAACTCAAGTTTATTATTCAGGACGTTAAAGAACGATCGAGTCAAGTCGGACCCGAGGTAAGGGACTTCGTCTCAATCTCCTTTCATTGAGGCATATTTCGTTTTATACACAACTTTCTTTTATACGGTGTATAAACCCCTTTGAATTTTAATTTTATACAAAAGGAATATTTTTCTACGAAGCATTTTACAAAACTACAAAAAATAATGTTTCTTTTAATGTACGCGGTGACAACGACCTTTTCCGCCGCCGCGCGTATTATTTGGTCTTTGGCTTCCTCAACAAGCCGTAATGTTTTTTAAAATGAAATAAATACCATATACTCTTTTATGTATTTTGGTATTGAAAATGGTTTTTATAATGGATTTGTTATGTCAATATATTTGAGTGATATATTGTGATCAAAGTGTGGAAATATTTTCTTTCCTTTGTGTTTGCTTTATGTCTTATGATTTTATAATGGTACTTGGACATTTGACGGGTGGTTACGTGATGAACCATATGACGGGTGGTGCCGTGAATACCAGGACGGGTGGTTACGTTATAACCTCCAATTCATTGGGTATGGAAGTTGGCCGTATGGCTATTCCATTAAGTTTGTATGGAAGTTGGCCGTATGACTATTCCATTAAGTGATATGTGTGGAAGTCGACCGTATGGTTATTACACTTTATGTTTATGTCCCAAGTTACCTTTATATATGTTATGTGTTCTTTATATGGGTTTTATGGTAATCCTTTGGTTACAAAAAGGTAAGTAATGATATTTTATTCAGTGAAGAGTTTTTACTACTTCATGAAGGTGAAGGTATTACTTTGATAAAGTATACATGGTTTACTTGATGTTTAAAAAACTAACAGTTTTCATTCTTTGTGTATCCCTTACTGAGCTTTTTATGCTCACCCCAAGTTTTTTTGAAATGTTTTTCACAGGACTTAATGTGGAATAGGGTCAAGGATGGGATCAAGGGAAAGTCATGCTATATAAAACATGGAACTGGACATGTTTCTTTTTAAGGGTTTTTTTATTCTATGGAAACTTAGTAGAAGTTTATACTTTGTAATCTTTTGAGATGTAACAGTTATGTCCTAATTCTCTAAAACTCTAAACCTGAAAAGACCCTCAATGTGAATTATTCATTTAATTCAATATTAAGTAATGTTTAAGGGCAGGGCCTTATAGTTGGTATCAAAGGTCGGTTTAGACAACTTTAGGAGTTAGAAAATTGTTAAATTATAAGTTAATTTATGGTATGACTGAAATGATATAGAATTTAAAGATTACCATGTTGCTTCGCCTAAGATATTTCTGTGTTAAGATTGGTTTTTCATAGAGGAAACAGAAAAACTTTTCTAGGAAGGCATACAGAGGGAAATGACCTTTCAAATCAGTATCCTAAGATGGTCATAATCAGAACTAAACAGTTTGCTACAGTGATGGCTCAGTTAAATCAGGTGAAAAATGTTGGTTGTTTTTATTGATGATATTTTGGTGTTTTCTAAAAGCAAAGAGGAGTATGAATGAAATTTAAGGGTTATTTTTCAAACCTTAAGAGAAAAGAAATTGTATGGCAAGTTCAGCAAGTGTGAGTTTTGGTTACAACAAATTTCTTTCCTGGGACACATTGTTTCAAAATATGGAATAACTGTTGATCCTGCTAAAACAAAAGTTGTTGAAGAATGACCAAGACCCACAAATGTAACCGAGATCCGTAGTTTCATTGGTTTGGTAGGTTACTACCGAAGGTTTGTTGAAAATTTTTCACGGTTATCTAGTCCAATGACTAAGCTAACTCGGAAGGGTGTTAAGTTTATCTGGACAAAGGAATGTGATGATTGTTTTCAGGAGTTGAAAAGAAGATTGGTGAATGCTCCAGTTTTGGCACTTCCTTCCAGGAATGGTGAGTTTGTTATATACAGTGATGCTTCATTGAAGGGACTTGGCTGTGTCCTTATATAGAATGATCAGGTAATTACTTATGCTTCACGTCAGTTAAAAACTCATGAGGTAAATTACCCTACACATGATTTGGAATTAGCTGTTGTTGTTTTTGCTTTAAAAATTTGGAGGCATCATTTGTATGGAGTAAAGTGTGAATTATATACTGATCACAAAAGTTTAAAGTATATATTCACTCAGAAATTATTGAACATGAGACAGAGGAGATGACTGGAATTAATCAAGGATTATGATTGTACAATTCACTACCATCCGGGAAAAGCAAATAAAGTGGCCGATGATTTGAGTCGAAAAAGTAATGCTTCATTAACCATTCTATGTTTGGAACGAGATCCTTTGGTTTTTGATTTGATGAACTTTGGCATAGAAGTTTTTGGTGTAGGAAGTTCTTCTGTTTTTTTTAGGTATCAGTGAGATCATCTCTATCAGACAGAATCAAGCAAGCATAGAAGCAAGACAGTGAGTTGCAGAAAAAGGTAGAACTGGTTCAGAAAGGTAAGTTGCATGAATTCAACATTGATAGTGATTGTGTTTTAAGATTTGGGAAGAGATTTTGTGTGCCTTGTGATTCATAGTTGAAGAGAGAGTTGTTATGTGAAGCTCATAGTTCCCCGTTTTCAGTTCATCCTGGCAGTACTAAGATGTACAGAGATCTACGGGAATATTACTAGTGGGATGGAATGAAAAGGGATATTGCTGATTTTACTGTGAAGTGTTTGACTTGTCAGCAGGTTAAAGCAGAGCGACAGTTACCGAAAGGGATGTTTCAGCCTTTACCAGTGCCAGAGTGGAAATGGGAGAATATATCCATGGACTTCGTTGTGGGATTACCGAGGACATCTCAAGGTAATAATGTAATCTGGGATATTGTTGATCGCTTGACTAAATCTGCTCATTTTCTTGATATACGAGATACTTTTTCCCTAGATCAAATTTCCCGTTTGTATCTTAGAGAGATAGTCAGGTTACATGGAGTTCCTATCTCCATTGTATCTGACCGTGATCCCAGGTTTACTTCTAACTTTTGGAAAGGCCTTTAGAAGTCATTGGGTACTGAATTAAATTTTAGTACATCTTTTCATCCGCAATCAGATGGGCAGTCAGAACGAACAATTCATACCTTGGAGGATGTGTTACGAGCTTGTTCGATGGATTATCAGGGAATTTGGGACCAACATTTTTCTTTGGTTGAATTTTCATATAATAACAATTTTCATTCCAGTATACAGATGGCACCATTTGAGGCTTTATATGGGAAGCGGTGTCGAACTCCAGCTTTTTGGGAAGAAGTGGGTGAAAGAAAGATGATGGGACCAGAATTGGTAGAAGAGTTAGCAGAAAAAGTTCAGCTGATACAGAAACACATGAGAATAGCTCAGATTAGGCAGAAGAGTTATGCGGACAACAGAAGAAATGATCTATCTTTTGAGGTAGGTGATCATGTTTTTCTCAAAGTCTCACCATGGAAAAGTGTGATGCGATTTGGTAAGAAAGGAAAGCTGAGTCCAACGTTCATTGGACCATATGAAATTATGGAGAGAGTTGGATCAGTTGCTTACCGAGTGGCTTTACCTCTGAGTTTATCTCAGGTACATAATGTTTTTCATGTTTCGATGCTGAGAAAGTATATGCTAGATCCATCTCATGTTTTGAGTCAAGAGGTAGTTCAGCTGGAAGAGAACCTATCTTATGAGGAACAACCAGTCCAGATTCTTGACCGAAGAGAGCAAGTGTTGCAAAATAAGGTAATCCACCAGGTAAAAATTTTGTGGAAAAACCATATGGTTGAAGAGGCAACGTGGGAATCTGAAAATGCTATGAGGGATAAATACCCCCACTTATTTTGATAAGTGAATAAAATTGCGAGGACGCAATTCCCAAAAGGGGGGAAGGATGTAACAACCCAGGTAAATAATGAATAAAACATTTTCGTATTTATTTATATTTATGAATTAAATATTAATTTTACTTTAAAGGGGTTGCTATGTTCGATAGCGTACCCGATACGCAACAATGAGTTCCTTTGAAAACTTACGTTGCACACTAGTAATATAATAATATTATTTTAAATGGTAGTTAACATGTAGCTGTTGTGTTGGAAGGAATGGATATAAATAACTAAAATATGATTATATATGTTTTAAAATGTTTTTACATTTATCTAATAAAAGATAAAGGCTTAAAATATGGAAAGAATTCAATTTTCGGCATTTATACCCTAATTTTCACTAAAGGTTCACTTATCACCTTTTGATGGCGAAACGTCATTAAATATAGTTTTGATCACTCTTATACATTCTTTTGGACCAAATATAACTCTTCTTTAGAATCGGGACATCAAAATTTACTTTGTGTAAATTTTTGGTATTTTTCCGATAAAGTTCATTTTTTAATGAATAGTGTAAAATGTTGTATTTTAATTCAAAACCACTTTTTAATCTAATTTATTTATATGATTAGATTATCTTTTGAATTGGTTTTAAAGTGAAATTAGAATATATTTTTACCATTTAATCCAATGGTGGTCATTGGAATCAATTTCACTCTGAAATTGGACTTAAACTAGTGTCAATCTTTTGATACTTATTGTTTCATAAAAACACGCTATTTGTCATGACAATGAGAATTATTTATTTAATTAATTAATGTGACTTATATGTTTTGAATTTTGTAAAATAGTATTCATTTTTGAATTTGGAATATCAAATATAGCTTAGGGTGAATTTTTGGTATTTTTCTGAAAAACTTCAATTTTTGATGAATAGTGAAACCACTAAGTGGTACTTATAAAAACTGATTTTTCGTTTAAATGAAATTTTACCACTTTTGTGTTTTGAATTTCAAAAATCTGACATAAATGGTTGTCATTAAAAATTAAAATGTGGTTCAATGAGATTAAAATAATTTTTTGGTGAAAAGTAACTCTTAAGTTCTTAATCACGATTAGAGGTAATTAGTGTAGTTTAAGGTAAGAATAATGTTTTAATAAAATTAAATGTCCTAGACACATTTCCTACCCTCATTGGATGTGTCATGGCCAACCAAGAAAATCCATGGGTCAACTTGGGGACCCCATTGAGCCACTTTGGTTGGAAAATGACATAAATACCATTTATTTAATGTTAAAGTAAAAAATGACACAAACATGAAATGTTTTACTAAAACAATTTTTACATGGGGTTATACAAGTCATATTTTTAACTATAAATAGTAATTGGAAAGCTAAAAAGATTTCCTACATCATAGTATTTTTTATATAGTTATTATACATTAAATAAATTAAATTATTTATGACATCATGATGATGCAACGATGACCTCATTATTTAACGATTTAAATAAAATGGAAAGATAAAGTAAAATCTAAGCCCTAAACATGTAAAAAACCTATTGGATGAGTGGATTTAAAACCACCATCACATTATACTCGAAATAAATCAATGTTGGACCTTTAAAATCCGAAACGCTTTTGAAAATAAAGTAACATTTTGTAACATTACAAGAGTGCCCCTCCTCTCCTCTTATAAAAGGCCCCCACCTCTACCTCCTTACCCACACTACCAAAGCCTTTGTCTCGGCCAAACCCTGCACATTTTGTCTATCCACTTCCCTCTATTACTCCTTTAAGCCTCACTTTGGGAATAAGTCTTCCCAAGGAAGCCTTTGAGCTCAAACCAAAGGGAGTTACCCGATTTGAAGGTAATGTCTTCACTTGAGTCCTTTTGTTTTATTTTTCCTCTCCAACCCCCTAAAATCTTTTTATTCATTTCTTTTGTAACAAATCCAGTATCTTCAATATACTAGGATGTTTTTATAAGAAGTATTCTAGCTACACTTACACACACCTACATCTAATGCTTAAAGAACATACTGTTTCCGTGGATGGCGAATTTCTGCCTCACGAAACGATGATTGTTCAACACTCATATAACACATTCAAAGGTGGCCATTAAGATGACAATATATTTATATATGATATATAATATGTTTATGTTTTCTTTAAGCTTCTATATTTTTCATTTTGGGCATACCTTTATGGTTTCCATTATGGGTAAACGCGATATCTTCATTTAAGGAAGTGCGGACTACCGCCCCCTCAAAGTGATTTGATTCGTTAATGCCATATGTGGGACGTATAAAGGATGGATTTAAAGTTATTATATATGATGTTATACTGGAATTATAATATACCGCTATATAATTATTATTTCTTTCCATTAAAGTATGAGATAGAAATGAAAGTAGCGTTCATGCGTACGTACGGCTTACCGTCTCCATGAACGGTGTATTTCATTTCTTATCCCCAAATGTAATGTAGTATTATAAGTACATGTATATAATGGATATATATGATGAATGATACATATAAATGATGAATATAATTCTAGAATTAAAATATACATACCTCTCATTTAGTTTTAATTCCATTAATATGACAAAGAAATGAAAGTAGCGTTCATGCGTACGTAGGGCTTACCGTCTCCATGAATGGTGCATTTCATTTATTACCTCTAAATGATTATGTAATATTATAAATACATGTATATACTGGATATATATGATATATATGATATCCAAATCAGGAATTTCATTCTGGATATAAAGAACCTTTGACCACACATGTAATTGTAAGAAGTCCACTTTCGACTTAAGAACCAAATATCAACAAAACAAACATTATTAACTTAATGATTACATAATGTTTATAACATGGAAATAAGTGATATAAAATGAATAATAATCTTGAAAAATATTCTTAATCAAGTAGAAATTAACTCAAGTTTATTATTCAGGACGTTAAAGAACGATCGAGTCAAGTCAGACCCGAGGTAAGGGACTTCGTCTCAATCTCCTTTCATTGAGGCATATTTCGTTTTATACACAACTTTCTTTTATACGGTGTATAAACCCCTTTGACTTTTAATTTTATACAAAAGGAATATTTTTCTACTAAGAGTTTTACATAACGACAAAAAGAATGTTTCTTTTAACGTACGCGGTGACAATGACCTTTTCTGCCGCCGCGAGTATTATTTGGTCTTTGGCTTCCTCAACAAGCCGTAATGTTTTTTAAAATGAAATGAATACCATATACTCTTTTATGTATTTTGGTATTGAAAATGGTTTTTATAATGGATTTTTTATGTCAATATATTTGAGTGATATATTGTGATCAAAGTGTGGAAATGTTTTCTTTCCTTTATGTTTGATTTATGTCTTATGATTTTATAATGGTACTTGGACATTTGACGGGTGGTTACGTGATGAACCATATGACGGGTGGTGCTGTGAATACCAGGACGGGTGGTTACGTTATAACCTACAATTCATTGGGTATGGAAGTCGGCCGTATGGCTATTCCATTATGTTTGTATGGAAGTTGGCCGTATGGCTATTCCATTAAGTGATATGTGTGGAAGTAGACCGTATGGTTATTCCACTTAAGTATGTTTATGTCCCAAGTTACCTTTATATATGTTATGTGTTCTTTATATGGGTTTTATGGTAATCCTTTGGTTAAAAAAATGTAAGTAATGATATTTTATTCAGTGAAGAGTTTTTACTAATTCATGAAGGTGAAGGTATTACTTTGATAAAGTATACATAGTTTACTTGATGTTTGAAAAACTAACAGTTTTCATTCTTTGTGTATCCATTACTGAGCTTTTTATGCTCACCGCAAGTTTTTTTGAAATGTTTTTCACAGGAATTAATGTGGAATAGGGTCAAGGATGCGATCAAGTGAAAGTCATTATATATAAAACATGGAACTGGACATGTTTCTTTTTAAGGGGTTTTTTTTATTCTATGGAAACTTAGTAAAAGTGTCTACTTTGTAATCTTTTGAGATGTAAAAGTTATGTCCTAATTCGATAAAACTCTAGACCTGAAAATATCCTCAATGTGAATTATTCATTTAATTCAATATTAAGTAATATTTAAGGCCGGGGCCTTATACCATCATTGTATATAAAATAAAGTATCCATATCTGGGAACATCCCTTTATTCATACATGAATCCATGAAGCCTATTCCAGTACCAATTGGTGGTCTGAAAAGGGTGTGAGTAAAACTTAGTAGGCCACCACCAATGGTGTCTAACACTATCAAGTATATGAATATATAATGAGAAATGTGTAGGTATAGTCAATAATGGTGATAAATGAATAAAAAATTTCGGTCTAGGTTCCTCATGTTATATTCCACCGATATTACCAGCTTCAGATAAAATGGAATGTCTCTGAATAATTACATTTTAAATTTAAATTTATATGGTTGGGTCCTGAAGAATACAACCAAGGAACTTATATATAGTTATAATAATTTAAGGTTAAATGTGTTTCCTTGTAATTTAATTTTTATAAGCTAGGAGAAATCCATATGGGTTTACCTTTGTAATCTCACCCAAAAGGGAGAGTACTAACTAAGCCCTAGGATCATGTCCAAGATGGCCTTGATGAAAGACTTGAAATGAGACCAAGGAGTAATCCAAGGTAGTTTATAACCATGATATGAATCCAAGGTGAATAAATCAAGTAATTCATTTTAATTTATGTAAATATAGGTGAACCCTCATTTCCAAACCAAGGTATTTAAAATAATATACAATGATTGAATCCAAGTGTGGTGTTTTACTTGGAAGACACATCAATAAATTAGTTTCCATCCCATGATCTCATCCAAGGAAAACCACAATCAGAATCCAATTATCCATTAGAATACACCACACCTTTAAGGTGTTTTTGGTCGATAACCATAGTAAATCATCATAAAATAAATGATCAATTGACTATAATAATTTTAAAATCCATTAGGATGCTTCATAATTAACAAGGGTTGGTTGAAATAGTTATACCATTCGCTATGCACTTAAACCATTTGGCATATCAATTTTAAAATTGATCCAATACACCATTGAAGGTAGTTTAATTATATAACCTAAGATTAGGGACCTAATAAGGTTCCAAAACATTTTTTACATTAGATAAATTTTGATTTAACTATTTCATTTTTGATGGATTAGTGAAGAGAGGACAAATGGTTTTTTATTTGGATTTTTAGGCATATTATTCATAAGAATTTAAAGAAAAACATCATAATGGGTGTCTCTAATCAAGTTAAACCACTTAAAATGATTCAATTAGACTATAAGTACTAAATAAGACATGGTGATATCCATACATTTTATTAATTTTACATTAAAGTGGTACCACATGGAAGGTCTGATTTACAACCTAATGGTTCATTATATAAACATAAAAACATTTAGGTAAAATAGCTAGACCACCTACCTTATACTGGTAGTAAATCCTCATTTGATATTTTCTTCTAATTAAAGTTATAATGGAATAAATAAAATAAATAGACAAATTCCTTGAAAATAGAAAATATTAGATCACATAGAAATAATATCCAAGATAGTGAATAAAATGAATAAAGGAAGTTATAGGGTTGAAGGAGTTACTATTATCAAGTCAACATGATGAATTACACTTGAATCAAAGTCTAGATAAATAATGTTGCTAAAATTATAGCTTGAGAGTGGAGTAGAGATCTCAATAGTAGGAGGTTTTTTGGAATTTGAGTGATGAAGAAGAGGATTAAAGGATTAAAAGGATGGATGGAAAGTACTAAATTACTAATTTTTTTAAGGGGAAATGGTTTGGAAACATGGTTAGATAAACCACAAACACATACTCTCCATTTTCACACCCCTTCACATGGCTATAGAGATTTTAGAAAAACCATGCACATCCCATGAATTATCACCATCCAAGAGCCATACCCCCTCACATGCTTAGCACATGGTTAGGATAAATCATGAACTAACCATGATGAACAAATATTTTTTTAGGATTTTCATTTCCATGTATCTCTTATCACATAGTTATACTAACATGAACCTCATCTTTTAGGACACATGGTTGAGGAACACAGTTACTAATAACCATGCAAGAAACATGTATGATATTCAGTTTTTACAAAAAAATTGAGCTACAGAATCCAAAAATACCCATGCACTCCCAAAACATTTCCTATTACTTTAGAAATTCTCATATAAATAAAAATAGGTACAAAAATAAAATTAATTGGATCTTTATGTTATCTAAAATTAGGGATCATACAACCTCACTTCATAAAAAATCATCCCTGAGTTTTCCTGAGTGTGGATGAGCATATTTTGAGAGTAACTTCATCAAATGAGCACATTATTTTCCTCTCAATCCTAGGTGTCATCCTATACATGGCTAGGATACCATAACACCCATTCTAGAGGAACTAACCTTCCTCAAATTGCCTTCATACTTTTATCGGTGCTATCTATAGGATACTCCTCAAAAGAAGCATCATCATCAAACTCCACCTCAATCAGGTGAAAGAAAGAAGATGGGTCCTCATGATAATTATGTAACTTAAAAATGTGAATAACTCCATGAATTTACCAGTATATCTAAGGGAGTTTTATCAGATAACCCACTAGTAAAAATATCTCAATAATCTCAAAATTGATGGTGAATCTTGGTGCTAGATTACCTTGCCTCATAATTTGTCGATTCCCCAGTCTTGAAGAAACATGCATGAAGAATCGATCCACAAAATCAAACTCTAGAGGTCTCCAATGAATATCGACATAAGACATATTCCTAGATTGATAATTATATATATGCTTCTTGATGAGTTTTACCCACTCTGATATCTTCTAAATGAGGCGTAGTCACTGTAGCGATGTCGCCCCTTCCTCTAAATAGAACAAGGGTGAATATTGTGATATTCTATATAAGGCCTATAAAAATCCATCTAAATAATATCTTTGAAATTGTTATTATAAAAAACTGATCAAGATAATATTTTTTTTACAAAAAAACTAAAATATCAAGGAAACATGATCAGTTAATTTCATCTAACACCTATATAGTGTGCTCAGACTGACATGAGTCTGAAGGTGGTAGGCTATACTCAAGAGTACATGTGAGCCCAAAGAATTCTATAAACCCTACTAGAAACATGAAATAAAATGTGTATCACTATATGATATAATAATACATAGATCTCCATGAAGGTGTACAATATAACAAACATAGTATCCCAAGATCCTCTACTAAGAAGGTATCCCAAAGAGGTATTAAATTAGTGTCCTTCATCAGTATTTCTATGATAACCCACATGAAATCACAACCATGAGCTGTATTCAGTAAGACCATAATGAAATACATAGTGACATCATTCCATTTCCATTCAAAAAGGGTAAAAACTGAAAAATTATATCAGGTCATTGGTTTTATTACTTCACTAAATTACATGTGGAACACCATGTAATGAAACCTCATATTTTCCCCTTCATACGTAGGTACCAATACTGACACTGTAATTCATGGTATATATTAGTGCACTCGATATGTAATTCATATTCAGAGGAATGATATTCATGTATAAAATCCTCTATCATGCATACAGGAAACCATACATGTTCATGAATATTAGATATCTTATTCTAATAAATGACCAAAATAGGTAGTGGGTCCTTGCCTAAAATGCTCTCCCTCTGGACCAATTATTCAGAATCAAAAAGCTGACTCATCTTCACTTGATCTAGAAGTGATAAGTTCATTTATAAATCTATAATAATAAGGTTTCAATAACACTTGTGAATATATACTTGAATATCAAAATGTATAACCATCAACATCTATTAACTACTGGGCTTATAAACCTCTGGTTTTTGAGTAATATGTCTTAGTGAATCAGTCATTACATTTCCTTTCTGAGACATATAATCAAGACCAAATTCGAAATACTATATGTAATAAACCATTATTTTATTTCTGAGATTTATGTTACACTATGTGAATATGTATTTAAGGAACTTATGGTCTCTAAATAAAATTAACATCTCTCCTTATTGATAATGCCTCAAACAACTCAAGGCATGAACTACTATAGTAAACTGAAGATCATGTGTTGGGTAGTTATTCTCATGTGGCTATAACTGGTGAGACCTATACACTATGAATTATTCCCATTTTAAAAAAATTTACTACCAACCCATTCTACAATCCATCAAAATAAAATGTATATCCTCTTCAAATATTTGGTAGAATCTGGATCAGTGATGAGGTTATCCTTCCTTTTATCTCCTGAAAGTCATTTTCACACTCTTTGGACCATAAGAATTTAACAACCTTAATTTTCAAAATCTTATGAGGTTCTATAAGTCATGATAAATACTTAAAAAATACATTTAATATCCGTATATCTATAATAAAATCTGTATGTCAAATGTTTTCTTGGGATACCCCCTTGAAACCCCAACTCACACCTTCTTTAGGTCCATAAACACACTTTCCTCTGAGATAATGTGACCCAAGAAGTGAAAATTATCATTCTAGAAGTGGTATTTTGTGATCTTGGAATTTAATTTTTTTATGAGTATACCCAATATGATATAATGGTTTTTAGAGTGATCATGTTGAGTATGAGAGTACACCAAGATGTCATCCATGAAAATGAACAAAAAAGAATCCAGAAATAGGTGGAAAACCTGATTCATTAGAGCCATGAAAATATCTAGCATGTTTGTGAAATTAGACAACATTATTAAATATACATAAATTCCATACCTGCATAAAAAACATGTACACTATATATCTAAGTTATGATCATATAATTGATGATAAACTGACCAAAAATCAATTTTCATGAAAAATCTAGCTCCTAAGAGCTAGTCAAAGAGGTATTTTATATGGTGTAGGTGATAAATTTTTTTAAATATAATCTAGGTCACTGTATTATAGTTAAATAAATGCCTAAGGGTACCATATACCTTCTTAGATAAAAGGATAGGGGAACCCCAAGGAGATATACCGGGTCATATAGACCCTTTATCGTCAAGTTTATCTTAATATCTCTTGAGTTTTGGAATCTTAGTTGGGGAAATCCTATAATGAGGAATAAATAACGATGTTTCTCTTAGAGAAATAAAAATAGAAATCTCCTCTTATCTCTTTAGATATAACCGAAAAAATTAATCCTAGAAAATATCTATGAAATGATCTACTATATGAGGGAAATCTATCTCATGTGTTACCTGACTTCTTAGAATAAGTCTAGAAATCTGATCTATCACTCGGCCCAGTCCTTAATTCTTAGGTCTAAATTTAATTTCTTGGACATCCCAATCTTCTTTATGAATTGAGCCACAACTCTCAGATGATTTGAAGGAAATAATTCAATAATAGAAATATATATGATAATTAAAAGGTATGAACCCATCCATACCAATAATGATACTAAATACTATCATCTCAAGGATGAAAAGTTTCCATAAGAAATGATAGACTCCAATATAAAGAGGGAACTCCTTTCATTTTCATACACTTTCTGATCACACTGCCAACAGAGTATCAAGATTCATCACTCCATAAATGTGTTTAATTTTAAACATAATACATTACATGATAGTCACAAATAAAAATTAATGTGAAGTGAATGGTTCAAATAAGGAAGATACTAAATATGAGGCTACTAAAATCATACCCCAAACCCTAGATGGACCAAAAATCTACTCACTGGGTGTCAGATTCACAGCATATATCTGGCCTGATATGTGTCCCTGGGATATACCTGACTATATTGACTAGGCCCACCATGCTAGTACTGTATATCTAAATCCTGAATTCCTTTGCCTCTTCTTCCTCCTTGTCCTATACGTCTTGTGGTACTTCAAATCCCTATCTGACATGGAGGTGTTGATCCTACTCTACAACCCAGAGCGGGTGAAAATATTCTATCATTATCCATTGGAAGAAAGTTTCTACAAAACCAAAAAATATAACCCATATTTACACAAGCTTGAAACAAAACAGAGTCTTAAATATAGTGGGACATTATGTGTCCCAACCTACTTCATTGATGATATATGAAATTTCTACCTAGGAACACACTCTGAATACTGATTCCTCTAAGAGAAGTTTAAAAAATGACCTTCTTACATCCTGAAAAACCACTTCCCAGTCAAGTCACATAACCACTATTCTCCACACCTTTATCTTCCCTTAGGTTACACTTTGAGATGAGAGCCAGGTTCACTCTCACAGTGATAGTAGTCAAACGAATAACATTCACATGAGACAGGATTGAATACATGGACCCATACTCAAATATCCTATCCTTACAAAACTATTTACGAAGGTGGGTAGTAACGATACACTTAATATCTGTGAAACGAGTGGAGTAATCCATAACAGATATGTTACCTTCTTGCAGTGCATAAAATATCTAGATTGATCAACCATTAGTGTCTCTGGAATGAAATAATTATAGAAGGAATTTTTGAAATCCCTCTATACCATCACCCAAAGATGATAATCAAAGGTCAAAAAATTTCACCATTTGGTGGATAACCCTTTAATAGTATATGGCACAATCTTCATATTATTTATCTAAGGTTTCTCTATATGTTCAAAAATAGAAAATATAGCCTCCATCCCTGACTAAGAAGCCTGCAGACCACATTCCCCAAAAAAGTAGAAGGTTACTACTAATGGAACTCTCACATTAGATCTTCCATAGTATATGTAGGTTATAGAGATACCTGAATAAACTATACTAACTATAAAAAATCCACTTTAATATGGGAATCAATTCTAAATCTTGTAATAAAAGGAGGTTTCATAGGTGGAACTTCTGATAGGTTAGGTCCCACCACTTCTAGAGCGTCATCGTCGTTATCCTCCTGAATCATAAACTGATTCTATCAAGGTGTAATATATATACAATTACCAATTGATGCCTCAAAATGAGATTCAAATATATTAAAATCCAAGATAAAGGAAAAGTATTGGTACAAACCCATCATATAGATGCTTCAAACACCAAATGTTTTCTCCTAAATACAGGTATAGGTGACAAAGAAAATCATAAGGTTCATAAGAGACACTCTCACTCCCATTACTATAGTCAAGTTAGGGTAACGTTATCTATTTCATGGTAGAGGTTCTGGTATGTGGATCTTCAATTGAAATTTATGGAGGAAAACACTTTTTAAGTTCCAATTGGAATACCCATTTAACATACACTTTTTATTTTATCTTTTAAGAATCAACATGTTCATATTTATATATATCAAAGTGCATTTAGATGATTTACCATTCAGATGTTATAAATTCCTATACTTTATAAGTTACCATTGTCACTTCCTATAAATACAACAAGACATGTTACATCTAGTATGAAGATATAAGAGTCCACATACCATGATTCAATATATGGACCACCATTTACAATTTATATAAGTATTATCTATATAAATTACAAATAGAATACATTTAATCATAATTAACTAATGATGATCTTGAGTAACCACAATTACATAGCTCAATAATGTGATAATTAGCTAATTAATGTTCCATAATCAATCTATATAGAAAAAAAATGTTAAGGATAATTCTTAAACAATATGTAACTGATTATTTATCCAATTTTATGTAGGAAATGTTAACCTAATTAAAAAATATAGAAATTGATGAACTATAACATGTTCAAGGTAATGTGTGAAATAAAATAAACAAGGAATGACATATGTATGAATTATAAGTCTTTTGGTTCCTATAATGATGAATGAGACAATACTTCCCTTATATACCCGACCATTGATAAAATAAGAATCTATATTAATAATAATAAATATCATAAATCAAGTGCATCACCCAATGGTGAAAAATAATACACTTGTAATATGAGAAGTACAGAATTACAATTCACATCTTAGATAAATTGGTTTTTCCATATATGTGGGTAAAATACTCCCAAGCATAGGAACATTACAAATTCTTGACATTTCATAGTCTCATGTCTACCATCCCAAATTAATAATTAATTAAAAAATCTCTAATAAAACTTTGTGATGTCCTGAGTCTAGTTCACTGATAAGTAACCTGGCCCAATTGGCTACATGGACATAATCATGACTCTCTATATGCTAGAGTCTACTGACTAGAAGTGAGGGTCTACGATGGTACGTTGTGGATACTCTACCCTCACAATTAGAGTAGATCACAATAGTGATATAAAAATAAAACAACATCTGAAGAAATATATTGAAAAAATATAAGTAAACATTTATATAAGTAAAAATAGTGAACCACAACTAGATGTAGTATCATATAAAAAATAATGTCATATTTCTATAAAAAATGGAACATACATACATGGAAGTAGGCATATAGTGCAACAATGTTGTTCAAAAATAGACAAATAGAGCCAAAAACTGTCTTTAATAGAGTCATAAAAAAATATTGTTCCTCTTTTCTTGTACTCTATCCTAGTAAAGAAAATCAAGTATTCTTACTGGGGTGATTCCATTTTTACCTATCTGTAATTATGAAGTCTATTTGGGTACCAATTGGTGGCCCAAATAGGATGTGAGTAAAACTCAGTAGGCCACCAAAAATGGTGTCTAACACTATCTAGTATGTGAATATATAATTTTTGATGTGTATGTATAATAAAAAAAGGTGATAAATAAATGAAACACATCAGTCTAGGTTCCTCATATGATACCCATATGATATTACCTTCTTCAACCTAAGTTGTAATGTCTACATACTATTACATTTTAAATTTATATTTATAAGGCCAAGACTTGATGAATATAACCATGTCATCCATGTATAGTATTAATCATTTAAGGTTACATTAGTTTCATTGGAATTAATATTTAAAAAGCTTAGTGAAATCCATAGCGGATGTACCCATAGAATTTTAACTTAAGGGGGGGGGGGGGGGTGCTACTCCAGCCTTAGGATCATTTCCCAGGAAGACTCCTTGAAATAATTGAGAGGGGCATAAGGAATAATATAAGGTGGTCTAGAACATAAGTCTGAATCCATAAAGAACCATTGAAGGCATTCATTTAATTTTTTAAAATATAGGTGAACCCTCAATTCTATGTTTGGGCATTAACAATCTAAAGAATATACTGAATCCACGTGAATTAATTCACATTTTATATTAATCAATGAATTATTTAGAAGCCCGTGAGACCATCCAAGAAAATAGATAATAGAAATGTAAATATATCTCAGGGAATTATACACATTTAAGATAATTCAGGCCTGTAAACATAGTCAAGAATGATATAATAGATGATCAAATTCCATTATTGATGGTAATATTCATGAGAATGTTTCATAATTAACTAGGTATTGGTGACATGGGCATACCATTCACCTTTCATTTGATCCATTTATCCATCTCAATTGTAAAAGAGGGTAAACAAACCTTACAAGGTGCCTTAATTACATAGTCTAGGCTTAGGGGCCTAGAAAGGTTCTAAACCATTTTCCACACTATATGAATCCAATTTAAACTATTTAATTTATGTGGGACAATTCAGCACACCTAAAAAAGTGATTTAGTTTCATTTCTATGAATTATATTCATATTAATATAAATATATTCACCCTAAGGGGTAACTTATATTAATGTAAACAACTTCCAATGATGAAATTATGATATAAAGACCAACTAAAATAAGGCTATGTCCATACATTTAATTAATTTGAAATTAAATTGGTATTGCATGGAAGGTCTAGTATGAAGTATGATGGTGCATGATATAGACATAAAAACATCTAGGAAAATCAACAAGACCACCTACTATTAACTGGTAGAATAATTATTATCTAATATCATCTCTAGATTCAGGATAAAATTGAAGAAATAAATGAAATAAAAAAATGTCCTAAAAATAGGGCATATTATCACTCATGTAAATAGAATCAGATATAGTAAAGAAAATGAAGAAAGGATGACATTGGATTAAATGAAATACTGATTGAAATCTAATGTGATTAATGGAACTTGAATTAGAGGCCATAACAATGAGGTAGCTCAATGCCTAGAATTAGAGTGGATGAGAGATATCTATATAAAGAGGGTGTTTTGTGTTTAATGGAGGAAGTCAAGGCTTACTGGGTTAAAAGTTTGGAGGGAAAATCATAAATTACATAATTTTTCAATGGAACATAGTCCGGAAAAACACTTGGGAAAACTGTGTTCCAAACATGGACACATAAATCTTATAGTGAAACCCCTTTCGTATGAATAGATGGATGGTTAGAAAAATCATTCACAACCCATGTGTTCTCATTGTCCAAGACCTATATGCCCTCGAACATTTTGGACATAGTTAGGAGAAATGTTTCACCAAACATGACCTACAAAAAATTGTAGGTTTTTCATGACCATGTTCCTTCTCTTTCACCTTTAAACTAACCATATACCTCTTCTATTTGGCTTCATGGTTGAGTCACATAGTTACTACTAACCATACACCACCAGGAACATATTCATGTTTCTCCAAAAATTGATGCTCTGGGCTTTAAACAATCCCAAAATTCTCTCAAACACTTTCTTAGTCCTTTAGTAATTCTCATGTAGATAAAAAAGGGATTTAAATTTAAATTTAATGGCTACACACCTTATTGAAAAACTGGGGTCCTACACTCTCTCATTATATCATATCAAGGTTAAGTTTAATGATAATTATCATGGAATAATTTATCTATAATATACGATTTTATCTTATGGGTATCATGTTTTACCTTAATTTCATAAGGAATTTTATTAAAAGATATCTCACTAAAATGATTCCCCCTCTTTAGTTCATCCTGTCCATTAGTAAAAAATTATCTATATTTCAATAAGAAATTATTCTTATATATAATTTATCACACCACTTATTTACCTAGGTAGGGAATCATTTCAATCATATCATCTATAACACTTGGATACTTGAGTATGAAACTATTTATCTAATCCATTGAATGGATAAAAGAAACTATATTTCCCTAGTAACCAAATCCAATTAGGGACTATCTACTAATTGTAACCCAAGTAAAATGGGGAAAATATAAATATAACCATAAGTATCCCCTCATTAGATTCTTTCTATACATAAGATAATCTAGAGAAACCTAGATAAGGCATGAAATTGCTTAGTTGGATATAAAATGTCATAAAATATTCTTCTTTTAAAGGAATATAACACTATGTATATTGAAATGGATTTAATCTCATAATCATATCTCATGTTATTCCCTTTATGTATGAATTATTCTGTTGATTTAGTTTGTAATCTTATTCCTTTGACTAAATATATATGTTCTAAATATTTTGTTGTGTAACTATTTATACAATTCACTACTTGAGTTACTAAACTAAGTAAAAATTTAATTATATTCACACATATCCAAATTTATCTGATGCATAAGTTATAAGAAAATATTTCATTCTATATTTGATAATTATATAAACTCAATAAACTCCACATGAAAAATCTTGGTGCTATAGATAGTTAACCTCCATATTTCTATAACATGGTGTAAAACTATAGCTGGTGGGGAATTTGATCCATCGTCCCTCAACATTGTGATACTTTACTTAATATAAATCCCAATTCCATTATAACTATAACACCTACTATGTATTAATAAAGATTAACTACTTCATTTAAGCTCATAAATCATTACAAAATGATGTTAAGGTAAAAGAAAAATAGATCTATTATCACACATTGCATGTAACTCCTCATATTTATATAAGAAAAGTTTGAGAAATAGCTTAATATTCAAACTAATGTATACCTAAAAATCCATAATATTAAAACTATACCTATAAATTAAATTGGAGATAATAAATAAATGAACAATTCATGAATTTAACATGAGTTAAATATTTATAAAAAATCAATAAATCAATAATTATAAACTCTATATAATTATCCGACATTCCATAATTTTTAATATAAAAACTTTATACTGATTTTATAATATATTAGATTGTGTTCAAATTAATTGAGACTCTCTCTAGAAATAATTATTAGGATCCTAATTCTTTAGTGCTCATTCATAATTGCTACTTCAACTTGGATTAGTTTTTTTTGGCATGGAGAAACTCATTGATGATGATTCTCCCATGGATGAAGACAATATCGCTAAACCTATAATGGTTCTAGATAGTTCATATAGGAGGATATTCTCTTATGATTATAAGAGCAAGAAATATTTGGCTGAGGATGGTGCTGATGATAGAAAATAGAAAATCCTATATGGATAGAGGAGTGCCATTAAAATTACTAGTTTCTTGTTCTATGATCTTGGGGTGGGGGGGGGAGGGTGACCTTCCATTAAAAAAGATCATGAATAACAAAAACCTTTCATTTATCAAATTTAATAAGTTAATTCATGTTAAAAGTCTCGATGAATTCATGGTTTTTATTATTTCCCATTTAATGGGTATATAGAAATATAACCCCTAGATGTTGGAGGATCTGAAATATCATCTAACACATTGGGGGTTTGATGGTTGGAAGATCACATCTCTTGAAAAGGGTTTCTTTTTTCACATAATATTCCTGTTGAAATATCACAAGCTAAAGGACTATGGAAATGGTTTTATTTCTATTAATCTTGGATTTCTAAGAATCTAGGATTGGGACCCATTCTTCAATCCTAATTCATTCATGAATTTTTTTATGGTTGGATCTATATTAAGGGTTAAAGATGAATTTTCAGGTTCCTAAATATCCTATGGGATATTTCTTATTCTATAAAAATCCCTATAAAATTTGATAGAGTAAAAACATGCTATATTCAGCCACCTTGCCAAAATTTTGAGAGAAGTAGATTTATGTTTCCCACATGTTGATATAATAATTATTTTGGATACTGGTAAGAAAACCAAATTATATATCAAGGATGAAAAATCACCTGATTTATGTAGCATTTTTAACTACATTTGTAATTAGATGATGGATGTCTCTGAAACCGATTTACACAAAATTCAAGAATATGGTCATGTGATTTATAGTCTCAATTTTAATAATCCCATAAATGATATGGGAAACCCCATGTTAAGTGTATATGGCCCTTGGGAATCCAATTTAGGAAAGGATATCAATGTGTATATAAAGGCCACATATTCAATGATTTGGGATTTGATGTCCTTTAAGAACATAATTTAATACACAAATTCTTCCACCACGAAGGATAAGACTTGGATTTCCACAAATTTAGGAACCGATGGACAAGTAATGTCTTCAAAGTGAGTGGTGACAATTGAGATAATATGATATGATAGAGGGGATAGGGTTGGTTCTTGTGATTCACATGAATTTGATGATCCTTCTTTCTAAGCATCCATACTAGATATTGGAATGTTAGTGGAGGGTGGAACTCATCCTAAGCCAACACCATTACAGAGTAATATGCTTCTTCACCTGAAGAATATCTGTATGGAAAATGATTCACATGTTGGGAATGTTGGAAATGAGAAAAAACAAATAATTCTAGTGGATTAAAATTACTTAGAGAGTCTCAAGAGTAGAACTGTCAATGTGATTAGTCCTACTGATAAGGCCTGTAACAAGGATGGAGATCCCCATAAATCATGAGGCTATGGTAAATTTACAAAGGTGTCTTTAGGGTGTAGTATGCTTACTACTATAGATAATACTGATGTTGATTTTTTTCTATACTTGATTCTATTAATATAAATAACATTGATATGATTTATCCTAAAATCCATATAACATATGGATAAAAAAACATCTTCCCCATGGTTGGATTCTATAATTGATGCTGGAAACATGACTCTAGAATCATTGGGGGATCTTTCATAGCCTCCATGCAGTGTTCCCTCAGCTTATGATGGGTTATATTTAAAGGAGGATTTATAGAAAGATGTATTTATGAATAATAAAAATATTGAAAAATAAGTTTTGTATATGTAGTTTCAATGCATAAAAATAATGGTGACAAAGAGGAATATGAAGATAAGAATATTCAGGAAGGATTTGACCCAGATTCACAAAGCCTAGAAGACGAATCATCGGGAAATTATGACTAAGATGAAATTTGGACGACTCATAAGAAATGGAGGAGAGGAAGATTCCCAAAGAGGCTAGGATGAATCTAGAGGATGGTATGGAAGACAAAAATAGGTGAGTGTTTCATAATGGTCTATTTTTTATATTGGTATGGTGTGAACCACTTGTTTTTTTCTCAAAACTTCATATTTCTTTACAATTTAATTTTTATAATAAATTTTGAGGGTGGGGGTCATGTGACCAACCCATACTCAATCCTATCTGATTCATTTCATAACATGGACTCCTTCATATTATTAGTTATGTGGAATTTACATAAATATAATATATTACATGAAATACAAACATTTTATATTCCAATTTTTATCATGAAAACAATTTAAGAAATATATATATATCACGTATTTAATATTATTTAATCATTGAAAATATAAATTATCTAAAATATTTTTTATTTTTTCAAAATAATATCCCAAATTGGGTCTTTAATTCCAATAATTCAAATTATGTTTTTATGAAAAATTCAAAATTAAACATAAACTCTTTTATTTTTATGATTTATTCTTAAATATTTTAAAAAAATTATAAATTTCTCTTATAACTTCCGTTTAAAATTTTATATCCTAATTATAAGCCATTTTATTTAATTTAGAAGGAATTTTAATATTAATATTTAATATTATGGAACATTTACTAATAAAAGACTCATAGAAATTTAATTAATTATAAAAAAATTATAATTAATTAATTTATAAACACTTATACAAAATAATAAATAACCCTAAAATTGAATTATAATATTTTATAAAAAAAATATAAATTTTATAATTCAATTAATAATTGAATTAAAAAAAACAATTTTTATCATCCAATAGCATTTAACGATATAAATATCATCATAAACTAAAATTTATAGGCCATGACACTTAAACCATTTAAAGAATTATCAGTTTTATTTTTATGACTTATAATCTTTTCCTTTCTTACAATAAGTAGATAACATACATTTTTCCACTTATATTGAAAAGTGAAGAACCTTAATTATCTAAAACCTTATATATTAATAGTGCAACCCTTACATAGAAACAATGTAACTCTTATATATTAATAATATTTTATGATACACATTGATATATCTAGGGAAATACAATTATCTATTTTTAAGACATAGAAAAACAATATCATTAAATATGATATCCTGAGATCGTACAATATGACTAATAAAAAACATGGGATTTTTATTGAGTTTCTTACAATGATATCCCAAATCAAAATCCATGAATCAATTGAATGGAACAAAATTCTCAATAATATTTTACAATAGAGAATATGACTGGAATTATTATTTTAAGAACCTTTATTTTCTGCATGACCACATTAATTAAAAAGAATGGTAAGTCTCTAATACTATATCTTAGTTTCACAATATCTAATATCACTCATTAAACACAGTATAAGAAATTTAAAAACCCAAATTTAGGAACACTATGATAGGTAAATGAAATAATAAAGAATGTAAAATAATGAAGTTGTCATATGAATCCCTCAAACTATAGCACTAATACTATGATATTCATCATCATGTTCTTAAATAATATCACATGCAAGGTAGATAAAATACATTGGTCCTCTAATATTATCCATAGGATGTTCTGAATTTCTTTATAATTGAGTATGATCCTCTAATCAACCATGTAATTGTGGTGCCTTTTTAAGGAATGGGGTGAGGTTGATGAGAGACATGGGAATGAGGAAGTTTATTCCAATAATTTATGAATGATCATACCACCATCAAATGATTGTATGATCTTTTATATAGGATCTGAGGATTCTTCTCGACCCCATTAATTTATGTAACGTCCTCAATTTTAAAGGAATGTAATTTTGATCATTGTGACTGTTCAAATTGGATTTTGGATAATTTGGAGGTTTTTAGCATCTAATATATGGGTTTTTAATTGTTTTAGGGTACACCATGGGTGGTAACATGCCATGGTGTAAGAATTTTTATGCTTAGGGACCTCTTATAGGAAATAGACTAACCAAAATTCCCATGGAAGGGTGTGGTCTCAGGCGTGTAGTGCTGTGAGTTACCATATAAACCATGAAAATATTGGCCACACCATACCTTGGTTGAGAGAGTGGTAATCCCCAAATAAAAAAGGTATTAACACCACACCTTGGTGGGTGGTCATGTCAGGTTTACTAGTCTACACATGTCTGAGACCACCATGACCATGATGGGAATAACCATGTTATTAGGAGAAATGTATTAGTTTTAACATGGATGCCCTAGTCGATGGTCTCTCGGGAGGGGGGTAATTACTTTTATTAATGGAAACATATGATATATTCAATGATGGGAATTAAATACCCTAAGACTCTGGTTTCCATCTATTAATTAATTTATCCTCCTCTTATGAGTTCCTTAGATCCAGATTATTTCTGAATTAACCTTGTGTGAAACATTGGGTATTCATAAATCTTTAACCTATGACCTAATATGATTCCTTCCTTCATGCACATATTCATATCAATCTATAATATTGGGAATCATAAATCTATTCCCTATTCAATATTCTAAGAGTTACAGGTTCCCTTCTTTGATCATACTATGATACACTATTGACAGTGATAGTAATTGGGTAAGTGGAATTGTTTTACCATCGTGGATTTGTTTTCTTATTGAACCTCATTCTAATACCCTTTTTTTATTGGAAGATATTCAAGGGACCCTTTGAATGTGGGTTTCATCTGGTGGTGTGTGACCAAAATTTAGGAATCAAATCTCAAAAATTTTGATATTAACATTGATTTTTTAGGTTGGTAGATTATTTACATATGGATACATTTTATTTTATTTTTGGAATGATTTTATGGTATTTGATTGTGTTATTTGATACCCAAGTTTGATATTGATCAAATACGTATGATTTTGTTTTCTGTGATACCCATGTGTGATTTTGATCATATGTGTGTGTGTGTGGCCACTACTACTCATTATTGATATGCTATATAGTACTAATATGTGTTATGACCTGTTGTGTGTGAAAATATAGAATTTGAAGTTTTTTATTTTAGTATCCAGTGATAGGTGGACCTTCATGATTGGTTAGGTCTTTGAGGGTAAGCATGTGCGACAAGTGTTGATGATGATGATGGAACACGATACACGGTTTGGGTTTGATGAACTTGTGGCCTGGCCTGATGCAGTATTAGCAATGGATGGTAGTGTTTCTAGAACTAAGGTAGAGTCAGGGGTACAATAGACATATTTCTTGACCCATGATAAAGACGGTGCTTGATATCTATGTGGATCTACCCGAACATTTCTTCCTTTTGGTCGCTCAGAGGTATATGATGTGTCCTTATGGTCAACCCATGATCAAAAATTATTTTATGAAAATTAATTTGATATGAATCTGAATAAGGTATGGGCGAGGCTTATGGTATCTTAGTTATTTCATGACCACTCAAAACATGGTTTATTTCTTCTTCATTGTAAAATTACTTATTATCATGGAAGAAACCTCTTATTAATGTACACATATGTTAAAGATGAATTAGTGGGTTTTCAATGGTTTTATATTCACACCCTTTATGAGAATCATGATTAACATATAGACTTCATGACAATGTATCCATTAAAGGGAAAATTCCAAATTTCATGGTGCTGAGGAGACATAGATTGTGTTCGGAGGTGGTACCAAGAAAAACTCTAGAGTGTTTCCATAGTGTCTTTACTTATTTTCCTATTATTTATTATACTCTGGTTTTCCTTGATACATTTGGGGTCCTTGTTTTTAGTACTTTTCATGACTTGAGATACTTGAAATATAATTTATGATATAATTATAACTATTAATTTCATTATGAAATTTTATTATTTTTCTTATATTGTTAGGATTTTGGTGTATGGAATTTGATACCGAGGGTATAAACTCCCAATTCTAAAATTTTGACCCTTAATACTAGTCGTATACCACCTATATACATGGATGAATTCATGAGGACATGTTGAATTCTATCTCAGGCCATGTGATTTAGGCTAGAGAGTTACAAATTGGTATGAAAGTAGGATTTACTTTTAATTTCTTGTTAATTTTTTTAGGTAAAACAAGAAATGAGTTAGACTATGTGGAACTCTTATTGGGGAGCCATATAAGTTCCTGAAAAACTCTTATGGGACAAACCTACGAGTTAATGATAACGGGACGTCTACTTGAATTGTAGTTTTACAATATTATGTTGATCCTATGTTTCTTAGCTTGTCACAGTTTATGGGATTTTTTTGTGTTCATACATCATGACTAGTAGCATCATATCATATTTCATATATATCCTTTTTTACTTTCAACCTAGGGTAGTTGACTTCATTAAATTTCATTATATATTCTTTGGTATTCTTTGATATATTGTGCTGACATTTATATTATTTTAATATCTACATGATTTTTGTTATATGTATATTACTATAAATAATGTGATGGTATGGAGAACTAGGCTTGAGCCTTGAATAATAATCGGAGGGCTATGACTTATCTTGATGGGTAGCCACATAGGATTGGGTTTTCATATAAATCGCTTATGTGATCCTATAAAATGGTTAGGTTGTTTTTTATATATGTGCATATGTTTTGAATTACAAACAATTCCACATTAAATACATTTTATTGGACCAACAATAAAAGGAGGTCAAAATTCTTATAAAAGGGAAGACTTTACCATACTCGCAATAGTGACTCAGGCGGTGGACCTGATACAACCCAAAAATTTTCACCGTTTAGTTTTTATTCAAGGTGGATGAGTTTCTAGAATAATGGTTGATTATTATTGGTACTTCCATCTCTAACATCCTCAATCCTTAATGGGAATGATATTTCCTTAGGATATTAAATACATGATTGATATAATCTAATGGATATTCAGTCTAGTGGAAACCTCATAGGATCTATAGGTAAATTTGGTTTTGTTTATACTTCACGATTCTTCTAGGAGATAATGGGTTGTCACGAACTAGGTGAGAATATTTGACGACCTTACTTGTGAAAAAAATCAAATACCTATTCTTCAAGGATTTATTCTAGTGAATTCTGAAGATGGACCGTACTAAGGTGTTTATGGTGCTTCAACAGTGAATGAGGTAGGTTTATTCTTACTCTAATAATTTCATAGATATTATTATCTTTCATTATATATTGGATTGGTACAAGGAAAATAAGGAAAAAAATTTCAAGATCAACCTCCGAATGGAGTTGAGGCACTGTATCAAATGGTTAGACATAACAACATACGTAGAGGTACTTCTCAAGGCCATATAAATTTATAAGGTCCTAGAGATGGATAAAGATTTAATTTTTCCTTCATAATTTAATGCACCAATGAGTGGGTTCTCTAATACTATGGTGGGTTCTTATTTAGGTAACAAGAATAGTATTTTTCAGGAGATGTAGCAAGGTGGTGCCTGTAAATCGAAATAATTTAAGGTTTTTCTATCCCTCACTCAGGGTGGAGTTGGTCCCCAATGTTTTAATTACAAACAGACTGAGAAATAATGAATATTTTTCCAAATACCATAGATAAATTTTTGTGGATGTGGAAAGATGGGACATATTCAGTAGATCTAATCAACGGTGTTATGGACATGATCTTGTTGGGGTGAAGGGTAGATATACCCTGACCCAATGATATGGTCAGGGTTATCAACAAAAGACTCAGAACCCATAGAATTTGGTGACTATAGAGAGTTATTCGCCTAATGGATAGGAATATGGAGTTAATAATGGAATATTGTATGAAATGGACTAGTTTATATGTAGTAGTGAAGATGGACCAACAACTATTCAAGTTATGGTATTGATCACATCTATGATATCTTCTGCCTTGTTTGATACACGAGCTTCCCATTTTTTTATATCTATTCATGTTATTTTTTTACCTTATATACCAATCGATTTATCTTCATAATTGTTATCTCTCAATACACCAATGGGGAAAAAGTGGATCATATTTAGTGATGTATATGATCTCACATAGTAGTAAATGGATATAGACATCTATGGGATTTGATGACCCTTGAGATGACTAGATTTAATGTGACCTTAAACATGGATTAGTTGACTCATTATTTCACCAACATCATTTTCTACAGGAGATGTTTTTCCTTTATTATAGTTAAGTGGAAAAATTTTGTGATGATTTTATAGTGATGTGTTAGAGAAGGAATAATGAGACCACACATGATTCATATTGAATTTATTACAATGTAGGTAGCTGGATTGGCTCTTGTGGTAGTGCCAACAATAGCTCTATCTTATTATCATCTAGTGGTGGACCGATACCAAGATATCTTAATCGATGATTTATCTAGAATTTATAATGATTTAAGAATTGTATTTGAGATAAATTTCATACATGGTGTGTAACTAACATCTATTCCTTCATATTTTATAGTTCTAATTAATTTTAATGAACACAAGGGACCACTATAGGATTTATAGGTGAAGGGTTTTATCAGATTGAGTACATATCCCTAGGGTTCTCTAGTATTGATCAAAAATAATTTATTCTATATTATTTAGTAGTTTTTAGACTAAAAAAAGTTTAACCAAGTAACTATTAATAATTTATACCCATCTCCAGGTGTGAGTGACATTTTTGATCAATTACAGTGAGCCCTATGGTTCTACAAGATTGAATTACAATAAGGCTACCACCAACATCATGTTGGAGTATAAGTTACTCCTAAGATAATGTTTAGGAGTAGATATAAACTATATGAGTATCTTATCATTCCCTTTATGTTAAAAAAATGTGTCAATAGTTTTCAAGGATCTTGTAAATAGTATTCTCCATCCATATATCAACTCTTTTATTGTATTATTTGTGGATTATTTCCTAATATACTCATTGACCTCTAAAATTTGCTCTAAGAACATGGAGATTGTGTTGGGTGAACTTATAGAAAATTGGTTCTATGTTAATATAAAAAAGATTCCATTATGGATTTAATAAGTTAATTTTTTTTTAATTTTATCTTTAGTGTGGTAATTTATTTGGGCCCGATGAAGGTTGAGGTTGTAATGTATTGGGTATTCCATAGAAATGTGTTACAAATTAGAAGTTTCCTTAGTTTGGTGGGATAATACTTAAGGTTCATATAAGAATTCTTTTATTTGGTGGTGCCTATAAATGGGATCACCAAATTGACGTTAAATATTTATGGGGAAGATCAATGTGAAGAGGCATTTCTATAGTGGAATATAATTTTGAAACCCCCCCAATTCTAACGTTAATAGAGATTTAGATTGGATATGAGATCTATTAAAGCGAATCAGGTGTTTTTTAGAAGATTTACTAATATAGATAGATTAGGCTGTGGATTATGGGTCTCTCCAAGTATGAAACCTTTAGTATAACTATAATACACATGACTTAGTGTTAGTAGTTATGGTCCATGGTTTTAATTGTTTGTTCCATTACCTCTTCAGTGATATATTTTTCATCTACACAAAACAAAAGATCTTGTGTTATATATTTTCTCAGCAAGATTTTCACCTCTAAAAGAGAAATTGGGGGGAGTATCTATAGATATTGTATTTTGAGATGACTAATACTTTGAGGAAATTTAAAATTGTTGTAGATGTTCTCAACATAAAAATGAAAGAGTTTTAAGAGAGATCTTCCAAGGAGGAATAGTGGTTGATGAGCCTATTGGACAAATGGTTAGTGAATGAATATGAGGAATTATGGGTGATAAAAGTTTCTCATTTAGTTACCATTTTGAAATTTTTGTATGGAGTAAACATTATCTAGGGATCATATCCCAATTTCTTAGTGACACATGAATGGTTGGGAGGAACTAACCGAGTTCAAGGATGGTTGATGGATGCTGATTAAATTATCTTTTTTTCATGGGAGGTCTGTGTTCATTGCTTTTATGAGGGAAGTGTTATTGAGAGAATATCATGAATATCATTGGCAAGTGAACCCAAATTCTACAAATATGTATAATAACATCAAGAGAAACTTCTAGTGGTTGGGAATGAAGAGAGACTTAATAGACTATATCTCTAGTTTCCAAACCAATTGGGGATTAACATAGTCTTACAACGACTAGAGAGATTACAACAGACACTTACCATGTGTGTGAACAAGTGGAACTAGAATAAAATGGGCTTCACGATGGGGTTTACTAGGACCCCTAAAAGTTGATATTCTACTTGGGGGATAGTTTATTAGCAAATAGAAGTCACATATTTATTAAAATTTAGAGGGACTCATTCTATAAATTAATTGGGAAATAATTATGACCAGAATATTGTAAAAAATCATTGAGTGGATTCCATTATAATATCCAACATGGATATGTGTTTATATCATAGGTTGTTAAAACATAAAAAAGTATTTGGTGACTCATCTAAAAATAAGTATGAAATATAATCCACATACTCATGGATAGTCAAAGAGGATGATCAAGATCTTGGAGGATATGCTTCGAGAATGAATCCAAGAATTCAGTATGGAATGGGATGACCATTTATACTTGGTGAAGTTCATGTATAAAAATATTTTCTTGTATTAAATTTAGATAGAACCTTTTGGGTATTTTTATGGTTAGTTGTTTCACTCACTATTTTTTTAAAACTAAGCAAGTGAGGAAGTTATTATTGGGACAAGTATGGTGTATGAAAACTATAAGATAGGGTATTTTATAAAGAAGTAGTCGGTTACCACTCGAATTATAATATGATCATTTTCTGAATGGGGGAGAATACATTTGTAGTTAACTATGGGTGACAAGGTTTTCTTACAAGTGTCGCCACTATTTGTGCATATCTATTTGAGGAATCCAAAGAAGATGGAAATGTGGTTTGGTGGACCATTCAAGATCAGTGGGAAAATACGAGTAGTTTCCTACCATTTGGACCTTCCATCACGATATCAAAAAATGAATAATGTGTCCATTTTTTCTCAACTTTTGAGGTATAAGTGTGATCATAATAATACAATCTAATTTAGGGGAGTTGAGTTAAAAATATAAGAATAATTTGTGTGGTGCCCAGTGTAGATTATAGAATGGAGGGACATAGTATTAAAGAGGAATATGGTATCATTTTTTCATGTATTTTGGACTCATGCATGAATCTAGTAGGATGTATTGGAGTTTATGTCAGATGTTTAAGTTCAATAGAGCAAGTTTTTCGAGCAAGAATATTAAAGGAACTTCTCAAGGATTATAATCCATTCGAACAAGAGATTTTTAACATCCTTAGTTTTACAGAAATGAAATTTTTATCCTTTTGAAGGTTTACCTTTTATCTAGTATGATTTGGAGTTTTTTTTAAAAAAATTGGGTTTTTGGATATTTTAGGGTACACCATAGGTGGTTATGTATCTCTATGAGACCTCAAGTGGACTAGGGATGAATTGGAACCACCATGTTATGGTGGAGGTCAATTTTAATTTAAAATAGGAATTATTTTAAAATATTATCTACTGAGTTTCCATGTTCGGTTTCTTGGGATTTCTATGTCTGAGGCCATCGCGGACATGGTGGGAATCACTATGTCATGAAAATTACTATTTTAGTTTTGTAATGGCTGACTCAAAAATTGATCTCTAAGGGGAGGGTGGTGAGATATTATTCTTAGTATAAATTCATGATATATTAAAAAAAGAAAATTTTATATCTCTATGAATTAGTTTTTGACTCTATTAATCTATTTTTCCTCCTTATATTTTGTGTTCCTTGGATCCAGATGATTTCCTAAAAAACCTTGGGTGTAAATTTTTGCATTTTAACATCTTTAACCAATGAACTAGGATGATTCCTTCCTTTAAGGGATAGATTTTGTTTATCTAGACTTATAGTAATCTTAACTATCTTATATAGTTTATAATCTAGGATTGATGAGTTCTCTTCTTCAATCAGACCTAGATCATCTATTTATGGTGTTAGTTTTTTGATAAGTGGAATGATTATACTATCTTTGATTGTTTATATTATTGAATATTATTCTAGAACACTCTTCTTGTTTCATTAGAATCTCTTCTATGGACCATTGGCACGTGGGTGTCATCCGATAGTTCATGGGAGTGATTTGAAAAAAACTCATGAAAAATATTGACATTGACATCGACATTTACATGCTATAGGTTGGAAACCTATTAAAGTATAGTGAAATTGTATATTATTATTGGAATGATATGATGGTATGTTCTTGTGTAATAGAATACCCATGTTTGATATCTATCTCTTGTGTGAGAATGTGTAGACATTGGGAACCATATTTTATTCTGATCATATATGTGTGTGTATATCTACTAATAATAATTCTTGATATTCTATGTTGGGAATATACATGTTATTCCCTATTTTGATTGAATATATGTTCTTTTGAGGGTTTTATTATAGAAGGAAGTAAGAGGTTCACTATTGTGGATTTGATTTCCATTTTATGGGAAACATGTACGACATGTGAAAATAATGATGATGTACTAAGACACATGGCATGTGAATAATGGCCTTATGTACTAACCTAAGGAAGTTTTAGGATTGGATGACCATGTGGCCTTAACTGAGGTAGTTGAAGGTGTATGATAGTCTAGTATCATAACCCTTGATAGAGACAGGGCTTGGAAACCTTGTGTCTTGGCTTAAGAGTCGTTCACATTGTGTATTCTTAGAGATATAGAAGGTGGCCTTGTGGTCAACCCATGATCATGACTTCTATTATGACTGTTATTCCAGAATAGAGTCAAAAAAGGTACAACTGGAGTTCATGGAGGCATGGTTAGTATACAACCACTCATCACATGATTGATTGATTCTTGATTGTAAAATTACTTACTATCAAATAATGCACATATTATTCATGTACAATTATGTTTAGGATGCATTGAGGGTGTCCTATTAGGTTTATACTCACACCCTACATGGTAATCATGATGCACATGTGCACTTCATGATCAAGGATCTAGAAAGGGAATGGGCCTACATATCTAGAGATGAGGAGACAAATATTGGGTGCATAGGTGGTACCATCAAATAACCTAGACTATTTTCACTTTGTCTTTACTTATTTTACAATTTTTTATTATACACTAGTTTGACCTTACACATTTAGGGTCCTTTGTTTTAATACATAGTATAACTTGTGATAGAAAACATTTCATCTATTATAACATTATCACTATTTAAACCAATTATTCAATTTTTGTTATTATTCTAATATTTTTATTATTTTAGTTTATTTCCATTGATACTGAAATTATAGTCTCCCCATTTTACCATTCAGACCCACATTTTTAGTTGAAAACCTATTAAGTATGATGAGTCATTCATAAGGTCATGTGGAACTCCAGCCTAGACTTGGTGATTCTGTAAGGGAGTTTCAATTTACTGATGTATTTCTAAAATTCATGAGAAAATTAATTTAGTTACAACTAATTTAATCCTCAATAAAACACTCTCCCATCCATTTAATCTTATGAAATCACTAATCAAAAATAGCATGGATGTATGAGATTTAAGGGTTAACTCATTAACACTCCAATTACTAGAATAAAACATTTTAGTCACAAATGAATTGTACCATACAATTCATTGGCACTCTGATTCCTCCATGTCATAAAATACGACTACCAAGGAAGCCTATATGATATATCTTATATTACAAAATATGATTTACCCTAAAGGGTTATTTATAATCCTTTTACTATATGAATTTCATACTCCATGACACACCAAATCATATTACATTATATAAAATATATTGAGGTAATAATCCTTTAATATTTTTTATTTGGTTTCCATGATGATCAAATTATGATTTAACGATTTTAGGGGATACTGGAAGTCATTTAGAAATTGTAATTATGGACACTAATTTTGGAAGGTGGTAAAAAATTACTAAGTGATTCCCAGGATATGCATTCACATTCCGATATATCATTTTGAAAAAACATATAATAAATATTAATCAATATTTATAGAAATAAAATGAAACCTCTTTCAGTGATATTTTTTTCAAAAATTATAAAAAAATTTCAAGTTGTACATGTGATACCTTATTGTGTTATTGAACTTTCTTTACTTTCCATGTTAGATTTTCTATAATAACTAAATTATGTAAATAACTTGTATTATTCTTGATTTTTCAATAGAAATATCCATAGAATAATTTTTTTGAATCTCTTTGGTTTATTCTACCACATTAAACTTTTGTTACAAATCATTACATACCTTCTTAAACATGAACCTTGAGTTATTGTGGGCATCTTAGGTGTGATTTTCATGTTAACTCATCATGTGGATATCTTATGATCTAGTAGTTACCTATGGGCCAAAAATATATTGGTTATGATATTTAAAGTTGTTTCCTTTTATTTTTATTTATTTTCTATGATAAAAATTACGTTTTACTAATAAAATATAATGAACTAAAAGTAAAAAACCACCTTTTAACCCAAGGTTATGAGTGTTTTTAGTTGTGGTGCGGTTTCTGGGTTTATAATGTGGAAATTTATTATTCTTATTGAAATGATTTAAACAATAGTATAATAATATCCTAAAAAATATATATTACCGTGGTTCACTTATAAATGTTTAAAGAATAGGTGAGTTTAAGAAAAATTATGACTCATAATATTTTGTTTGAGAATCCCTAAAATAAATGTTTTCCCCCATTTCCTCAAACATTATTTACAAAAAGGATTAATTAAAATGTGTTTGGATAATATTCACCACTACCTTATTAATTTTTTTGATATTATATAATTTTAATAAGGAATAATATGCTAAACCATTCCCTTGTATAGGATATACCTTTCTCAGGTGTCACAGAACACTACCTTTAGTAATATTTAGTTGGGTTCCTTATATGACTCTGTTATCCCTTATGTGATTTATTATAATGAAATACGTCCATCCTTAATGGTAAAGTTTCATATATTATGTGGGAGTTTGATATATTCATTATATGTAGTTCTATTAGAATTATCCTAGTATGTTTGACCATTGAATTGTTAAATAATTCTCTTGGAATATCATATTACATATTACCTTATTGTTATTCAGAGTATATTTTATTCATTCTTGAGTGATATCATTATCATACATATCTTATGCATGGTCATAGTTTCATATTACGACAATCATGTTATTAATTTTTTTTATATAAATCATGATACAAGATATCACTATTTTATTGTGAAAGTTCATTTAATTTGGAAAATTTCACAGAAATTTTTATTATTTTATGTGTAGCATAACTACTTCTTTAATAATAATCATGTTTTTTACCTAGATACTATATATTATTATTATATACTTCTTGATAAGGTATATAAGGTATGGTTGGTCTGATTCATTTGTTATGTTTTCTCATAATTCCATAAATATATCATTTGAGACTTTATGGGTTGAGTTGATAGTGCCTTGACATTATTATTACCTTTCCCTAATTATTGTAAGTAAGGGATATAATATTTCCTTAACTCTTATATACACCTTCTATTTTCCATCGGATGGGGGTTTCCTCTTGAGTTCCTTGGTATAACCATGTAGGGAATATGAGAATTCAAAAAAATTTCCTAGATGATTTAGATACATGGTATTTACATGATTTAGGCAGCAATCAAATATCAGGTGCTGATCAGAAGTGGTATTTTAGTTATAGACCCTCCTAATATATATTTTTACTTATTATATCCTATAGGTTTCCTAGGGCATCATCAATGTTAACTTGAGATTATATCATGTTTATATCTACAAAGTATGATTTACTATATATGTATGTAAATAGCCCAATATTTTATACACATAACTACTATATCACTATTTTTGAAACATACTTGGTGGTTTTTTATTTGATGTTATATGGACGCACCCTTCATGGACACTTAAATGGACATGAAACTTCCATTGATAAATTTTAGGTACTAACATGTACCCTAGTATTTTTTGGAACATTCTGAAATGGTTATCATTTTTTCATGGAGTTGTGATTAGTTCTTACTTTAGATATGGTTCTTTTAGATGTGATTAAATGTCTTTTACATCTCATCAAATTATCTCCACTTGGTGTAACCTTTTGATTCCATGTTTTCATAGAGTTCATCTTTGAGATCTTTTTCATGGGTTAGACCACTGGTGGTTAGTTTTTTATACATTTAAATATAGTGTTTTTATAGGAAATATGGTTACTTAATCTTCACATGACTTAGTTGTATTAGTAATATTTTTTTAGAAAATCAAATTTACGAATGGGTTATGAAAGAAATATTTTGGAACCTAACCTATCAATACATGTTATACTAGTAGGTAAATAATTACCCAAAATCTATAATGAGACATGAAATTGTATTCCTCATCACTTGCTGATCAATAAATTTTCTTAGGGTAGTAGAGAACATAATCTGAATTACATATGGGGTATTCTAGTCATGGATGACACAAATTTATATTAGGGATATGTTTTTTGTTTATCAAGGATCAAGGATTTGGAGGTTTATATGATATATAGGATTATAATCACATGATATATAACCCATAAAACGTTTTCAAGAACCTCTTTATGGTGAAAGCTCAAGTTTTCATGGTGCATCTATGTACTTTGAATAAACTATTAATTAATTTTAGTATTCCCTTGTACATCTCTAATATTATTTTGAGAAACCTAAGAAGTTATTATTACTCAACAGGGAGCCACTCTTTATTTTAGTTCATGAATCATTTTAGGCATCAATATGTAAGAAAATAGAATTTCATTCCATATTTCATGTCCTCCTTTATTTACATAGACCATAATTTTGATCAATTGATATTTTTTATTAACTAAAAAATTGACAATATATATTATAAGTGTTAATATATATACTTGAGATGATTAGGTTAACATAAATAACTAATTGGATCCTTTAATTGAGATATAAATGATTACATATATTTTATCTGGACTCTTTGGTTAAATGTTTCGATTCCAAAATATGTCATTTCATGTATAGTGATATCTACTAAGAATTTCTATGGTTGATTATATATATATTCTTAACAAGAAATATTTTTTTTATTTTTATTTAATATTATATTTTATAAATGTTGTTTGTTTTATATTCCTTTATATATATATATCATAGAATATGATATTTTTCTGCTAAACATATTTATTTTATATTTTGTATTGATATAATAATTAAACTATCGAAGAAATGTTTTTGAAAAAGAATATTCAAAAACATATTGTTTACTATTTTTTGATCTTATATAAGTGAAAATTATGTTTTCTGGTGTGAGTACCTCAAATTAGATATCTTGTTTGGTTGGGTAAAAGAAAAGTCATTTTCTAATAGCATGTTTTATAGGGTGATAAAAGTGATTTAATATGATTTTATTTTAAAAAGGAGTATTTTACAAATGGAATTATGATTATTTTAAATGTAATTTTCTTTATTGATTAGTTTTAGACCAAACATGGCCTTTTGAAAAGGGAATATCCTAATGGAAATTTTTGAAACACATGATTTTTTGGTGGGAAAAATATTTTAACCTTATTTTTTTTAAAATAGGGTAAGAGGATTTTAATATTTAAAAGTGTATTCTTAATATAAAATATAAATTGGATTTTAATTTTAATTTATTTTAGGTTTAAATATAAAAAGGTATGTGTTTTTTAAATTATGTTTGGTTTCCATAAACATGTTGATAAATGTACCTTATTAAATTGTAATTGAATGAAATTCCATACATAAAGATCTCTAGTGGAATTTGATGCTGGGGAGTCCTTTTCCTTTTCTTTTGATCAATTTGTAGTTTTTAAAGAGTAATGGGGGTGACGTTTTTTTCTTTTAGAATAGATTTTTTAAATCCTTGTATTAAATTTTAGGTTTCTAAGAGCTGTGCATCAGAATCATGATGGATAACCATAATATTTTTTTTGGAATTTTAGACATTGATATGACTTTCAGTTATTGTGATTTAGTGGTTTTGATTATTTTAGATATGAAATATCAATGTTTTTATATTTTGAATATGAGTTATAATATTAAATTTGGAATTCAAATGTATATTTTGATATACAATTCGAGTTATGTATTGGATATCTGATTAAGGATTAGTGATTTGGTTTTGGATTTAGTAATTTAAGATAGATATTAGCTATGATTTGGGTCTTGTTTTGGGGATGTGATCATGGTTTGGTGATTTAGGATCTAGTCATTGGTTTCTATAGGTGAATTGTAATGAATTTGGTTATTAAACACCATGAACTTGATAGATGTCTTAGTATATGATTTTTAAAATTCATACTTATGGGGTTTTTTGGAAAGTATCATCCAAGACTTCGTAGGGATTTAAAGTCAAATGGTTGGATGGTTATAATACCATGTGTCACAATCACATTTATTAATGAGTTAATAATGTTTTAAGCACATATTTATTGATGGTTAAAGGGTGGAACTATTTGAATTTTGGTACTGATTAACCAGTCATTATTCATTCATCGATTGACATTTAGTTTCTAGTGATTTCATGGAATTTTTTGTTCATCTTTGAGGTTTGAATCTGATTTCAATAGATTGGGGTACGTTTAAAGGGAGTTCTAATAGAACATGACACCAGGTACCTAATGAGACTCCACTAGTTACCTTTTTTCATGGTAGTGGCCAAGGTGTCTCAAGATAGGTACAGGGTACTTGATTTCCCCTGACTGGGTACTCAGAGGGCATTATAATAGTATTTTTCTTGGGGTATAATTTTTATTTCTCCTCCATACATTTTATTTTGTTCTCCCTTCAACTATAAACTCAATTCCATTTATCTCATTTTAGATCCTTCATGGATACCTGTTTGTCTCCCTCTTCCACCTCTATTTATCCTCCTAATTCAAGGAATTTTGTTTTAATTCCAATGTCATAGGTAAGGAAACCTTCTCTTCTCTTAATTACCCTATGATATTATTCCTACAAATTCTTTTCATTAGAACGGTTTTAAAAATTTAATTCCCCCACTTGATTGTGGAATTCACTATAGGAAATGGTGATTCCTGTACTCTTTCTCCAAGGAAATTTATATGGGTTTAAAACTGTCATTTTTCAAAATGTTTTTATTGAATGTGCACGAGGTATGTTTTTATAGGGATTTATAGTTTTTAGGTTGAGAATTTGGAGTGATTTATTATATATTATTTTGTTTTTATATGATTTCATAGGAAAGATTATGGTTTTTTAGTGTAGTATGGATCCTTTAAATTATAGTTTCAATTTTTTATTATTGTGGTAGAAGTTCTTGACGATCTAATGGAGTTTTTGGGAGTGTTCAGGCTTGGTTCAATCCCAAAGTTTATTTTTTGTGAAAAAAGGTAGAGGCATATAGTTAGTGCTATACATGCCCCTATACTAAGCAGCTTATAGAGGGTGTCACATATTTTGGATAATTATTCACCAAAAACCACAAAATAATGAAAAAATTGTAATAAAATGTAGGTTCACTTCACATGGTTAGAACATGGTTTAACCTAACTGTGCGAGGCCATTTTATTTTAGAAAGGAGGTTCAAATGGTTAATATAATAGTGTGATCGAAACATTCACCATGTTTAATTTGGTGAAATTACTTTTTCTTCAAAATTATTTAACTTTATTTCCTCCCTTTCTTCTTATCATTTCCACAAAAAAACATAGAAGCTCTTCTTCCTCCTACTTTGGAGAATTTGCTAGATCTTGTCCATCCCACTTTTAGTTAAACCACTATTTTTCATGTTGGATCACCATCAATTAGTCTATCTTTCACATTTATTATTTTCTCATTTTATCTTTACATATTCAGTATTATTTACATGAAAACACATATTCTCTATTTTCAAGTGATTTGTATGGTTTTATTATTTCTTTCATTCAGGATTGAATCTAAAGTTGATATCTGATGAAGATTAATATACCACTATAAGTCTGGTGGTCTAGTACCTTACCCTGAAATTATTTATATCTATATCATGTGTCATTGGGCCATGCACCAGACCATTCATGTGTTGCCTCTTAAATGTGAAACTAATTAAATAAGATATCTACCAGATTGAGTTAGTTTCTCCTAGTTCCCCAAATTGCATTTTTGGAGTTTTTTTAACTCTATTCAAACCACCCCTTATGGTATCTGGATTGTATTACATGATCATTACACCATTTTTATAAGGATAGAAATCTACTTTCATGAGTATTTTAAATTTTATTACAATTTATATGTTTTTCCCTGGGTGATACCTAGATTCTGATTTGAAATTCCTTGGACGGGATCACTGGGAGGTGGAAGTATATCAATCTTAGGAGATAATCGGATTCCAACATATAATATCTTAGACATGCACACAGGGAAGATGAAATTATATTTTTCAATAAGAGACACTTGGATTCCTACATTGAATACCTTGTATAGAATCATAAGAAAAATACATTTTTCCATGGCATGGATGAAACATGGGTTTCTATTCAGGTATACTTGTATGGGTTTATAGGATAATGGGATTATACTATGACTTAAGTGACACCTGGATTCCCTATATGAAATTAGTTGGATTAGATCAGGATTCCATCTGATTTGATAATGAATATTATAATTCAAAGAACAAACATGGATTCAGTCAATGTATTGGGTACATGAATATCATAGTTTTCCTTCAACTGTTAAGTCCTAAATTCCATGTAACTGGTTGATCCCTTAAATTATTATCATTATATAGGGACAACTTGGGCATATTCCTTGGGTCCCAATCCTATATTAAAACATAATCAATGATTAGAGACATTATGTATTAGTTTTATATAGGTAGTATTAGATGGTTATACCATGAGAAACCAAAGATTATGTGGTTTTTTTTACTGATTTAGTTATTAAACATGAACACCGTTTATTTTATATTCACAGACTATATAATAGTAGACATCACTGGTGGTGGCGTACTGAGTTTTAATAACACCATGTTTAGTTTTCTTATTAGAAGTCGGATAGAATCCAGGGATGTTGGTAGGGAAAAAGGGGAAGCTTCTAGCTATCCACTCTTGATTTTATGAACAATTATGATATACAGGATTAGTGGACTGATCTAGTGCTCTTGATGATATTGAATTTCTGATTTTAGTCATTTTTTTAAATTATTATATAGAATGTATTTTTGTATGTCTATTTCCATGTTCCCATTATTTCCATTTGTGTATAATATCACAAAATCATCATTTATATATGATACTGTATATGGATTCTAACCATTCCTTATAATCTAGATATTTATTTCTACTGATTTTTGTTATTCCACTACTGCACCATATTTTTTTAATAATTTTTTATTATAATTGATGTGGACCAATATAATAAAGAGGGTATGGTCTCACTACCATACTATCATAGACCCTCACTGCTAGTTGGTAACCTCTAGGGTGTTGGAAGTCATGCTTGAGTCCATGTAGACAACTAAAGTTGGTTACATATGAGTGAACCAGGACTAGGACAACATAAAGTGGTATTAAAGGAATTTGTTTTCCTTTTTCATAATGTTTTAGGTTGGTAGATCAGAGACTATATAGTGTTATAACACGGTAACAAATCATTCATGGGAGTGTCTAACAAACACTGGGGGGAATTTCAAGTTTCTAGGGAAGGGAAATGTTATTTTTTCCACTTATTATAGTTTTTTTTCTTTTTACCATTGTGTGATACACATGATTTATTAAATTTATTATGATTATGCATTTTTACCCTTGGCCTAGCTTGGAAAGGAAGCATTTATCATGAAAAATTATATGAACTTAAGGTTTTATATGTCATGTATATTCAATTCCATTTATATTATATTTCTACATTTCTTTTAGTTTGACATGTGTGACTTGGTTTCCATACAGAAAATTGCACTAACATTTCTTGTAGGGAAAATGGAGAAAAATAATTGGTTACCTAAAGTGTATATGTCATCCTGAATGGTTTTTTACTATATATCTTGATGGAATCACCTTAAATAAATTATTATTAAATTTTTACGCCATGAACTATAGTTACATGGGAAAAAACATTGGTTGGATATGATTAAATGGATGCCAATTATAATTAATAATTTTTTTCCTCAAAAAATTAGGAATGGAGATCTGTATAATTGAATCACTATTTATGGTAATGTTTAATTCTGGAATTGAATGTAAAATTTAGGTCTTGGTTACATTGAATACCAATTATAACTTATAATTATTAGGACTTTATACCATGTGAATGGTAATTCAATTAACTAGACCATAGTATATATATACGAACTTATTGAATTTTAACTCTTAAAATAAATGGTTTTCATTAGATGGGGATGCCAATTAAAATTTAAATATAAATTTCCTCAATAAATCTCATTTGATACTCCATATAATATTACCAATATTGTTTAACATTAAGTTTTATAGAGATCTTACTCGAGGATCCAGTAGTTGGGTAATGAGTTTTGTATAGGGAGGCCTTACACCTCCTTTACACACATTTAAAATATTTTGTTATTGAATCATTTTTTGAAGAGTTTTCTTTGAATTATAGATTTGTGCCCCTACAAAGGCCTTAGGTCGAGCTCCAAGAATCTAGCAATGTCCATGCTCCTAAGGTAGAGTTACAAAACCCGTTTTTAGTGAAACCTGTGGAACCTATAGTTGTACCTACTATTATACCTAGTTAGGGCACTGAAACTCATATTAGAGTGGGGTTTCTATGGTTAGTGCAATATATTCTTGTAGTTCCATGGATTTCATCAATTATTTTAGTGTTGACTAGGGAGTTTCAATAGAAATGTCTAACTACTTTATCTGGGGATGGTCTCCTTGAGGCTATTGATCCATGTATAAAGGATATATTTTCCATCTTTAATAATTTGTAGATTCATCTAGAAAGGAGGGTCAATATCATTCCTTAAATGATTCATGAATCCACCAAGAATTGGTGGGATATTCGAAATTAGGAATATGAACATCAGAGTATGGTATATATGGACTTTGAAATAATTTTATATGACTACTTCTACCCATATACATTCAGAGTCGAAAAATCTAGGGAATATATGTGTCTAGTTCAGGTCACTCTATCAGTTATAGAGTACTCATATCATTTCATAGAATTAAAACATTTTCTTTATACTCTTATCAGTGATGAAGTGACTTGAACAAGTTGGTTTGAGGTTAGTGTTGGACAAGACATCTAGCCCCAGGTGAATGTTTTCTGTTTGAAGACAATTTCTAAAATAATGAACCCGACACTCATCTCCCAAAGTAACCTAATGGGAGATGAGGGTGTGGGGCACAATGTTTATATTCTAGAATATAGAGGCAATTCATCCAATGGTAGAAAGAATCAATTTCAGATCTCTCACGGTTAAAGCATTGGTTAGAGTGTGCACCCTGGTAACTATGTGGTACTCCATTAATATGGTTGGTTGGGACATGAAATTACCTATGTATCAAGTGACTAGTAGTGTTCCTAGATTATAGTAATATGGTTCCTCTTAAATAGTTTTACTAGACCATTCCATTCATTCGTAGTGATATGGGGTATTCACTAACCTCAAGTTGAAGGCTATGATCCATAACACCATGCTATGAATAGAGCTAGAATACACCAAGCATTATAAGATGAGGAGGTGGATGGGGATGAGAAATCGTGACTTATGATTGAAATTGAAGTAGAGAGATCCTGATCAGGGAATTCATGTTATAGCTCAGTTCCAAAGATTGGCCTAGATATATATAAATTACAACCTACACCTAAGTATTAGATTATTGATCCATCTATAGTTCATGGTACTATTTTGGTTGCCTTGAATTTAGTATCTTCCTTATTTGATACTAGAGAATCACATTATTTTATATATGTGGCTATAATGGAAATTATTGGGTTTTAAATTGAGTACATTTTTGGGGTGATGAATCTTGACACTTCATTAGAAGTTCAGTAAAAAAGAGTTAACCAATGTAAGGAGTGTCCCTCAAGATCACTTATTTCCATTTTTTTGGATCCTTTTCATGCTCAAGATAATGGGATGGAAATAATTCTTAGAATGAATTTGTTAGTACCCAATCATACCCATATTTACTATTATCACTGGATGATTTCATTAATATGACTTAAGGGTGACATCTATATTCATAAAGGATAATTAGATGTCAAATAAAGTTGAGATGAACCTAAGCATCATGGGCTAGGTAGAGTGTCATTCTAGGTTTCCAACATTTTTCTTGAAGAATGAGGAGTAAGATAAGATTTTTCCCTATAGCGGTGAACATATTTATAGATTATTTCCTTAAGGACCATTTTGGGCTACTGTAACACCTTTATTTTTTTTATAAATATATAATTTTTTAAATTCCATTGATAGCTTTCATTACACACAAAAATGATATTAACATTACTTACACGCAACACTGAGTTTTAAAAAATATTGAAATTATAATATATCCAATAAGCATAGAGATATGAGTAGTGATAAATAATTTTTAAATATCAATTACAATGATTTTATATAAAGAAAACATATTGGTAAAAAATACATAATTTCTCAATAAAGTATTTATTTGTTTTACAAATACCATTTTATCAAACAATTACTTTTGATGAAAAAAAATAAAATTAGTTTTCAAATATTTATAAAATGAATTCAATAATAAATACATAATTTTTAAAAAATCATATCAATATTATATTATGATGATTTTTTCTGAAAATATTAATTTTCCAGTGAATAGTAAAAACTATGGGGTTTTATTAGAAACTACCTTTGTTGTTTTGATGAATTTATTAGGTTTATTTTTTTTAAAATTAATTTAAAATAAAAATAAATTAAATTATATATAAATTAATAATATTCTAGTCATTTTAAAAATGTTTATGTTTAATTTTTTATATAAAAACTATTAAGCTGTTGAATATTTTCACATTGGAAAACCGTTTTCTCATCACATCTATAGGATTCATTTTAAATTAAAAATTTCCACTTCAGTAAATTTAATCTGTACAAATGGATTCCATATTTTTAATTAAAATAATTTACATTATCTAATAAGGTAAACCTAAATTTTTACCATAATTAATAGTAAAAACATTACAAATTATTTAGCATGGTTAGGGTAAAAATGGGTATATCGGGGGGTTAAACTAAAAAGTTAAGGGTTAAAAATTTCTAAAACATGTAAAACACTAATTTTACAAATAGATATCAATCTTATATATTCTAGTTTATACAATGGTCCATTTTGGATCCTTTTTTCATGAGAGGAACGTGGGTATACCTTTTTTATTTTCAAAAATTACCAGCGTGCCGCTCACCTCACTTATAAAAGGCCACCCCTATCTTTTCTTCTTTACACTTCTAAAACCCTATGATTTTTCCAATAATAGAATATATAAAATCCTTAATTATATCCTAAAATAATAAAATCTTTATATTTTTGATAAATCCATCCTAATATGGCCTTTGGTGTAAATCGAAAGAACTTTTCTGAAAAAGTAGTAACACCCCTTACCGAGCATTTTATTTTATTTCTTCCCTCAAATCATTAAATTATTATTAACACATGATTATATAATAACCTAAGTATCTTAAAAATATTTATACATTGTTATATTATTTTATTTACCTACAAAAATATCCACATCCATCAAATGGGATACTAAATCATCATTCCTGTGTATAGAAGACTACTGCCTCATGAATATATGTTATTCGTTTTCCATATCCAATTATCATGGTTGGATAAAATGATGTATTTACAGTTTATATATTATATTTATAATATTTTTATACTTCTTTAATCATGATATCAAATATTTCTTCTTAAATTCGTTTTCATGTGTATACAATAACGTTGTTTGTGTGTACATTGGACCACTGCATCACAAAGAGATGTGACCTTTTCTACCATTAAATGAAATTTAATAATGATGGTTTTAATTTATATAAATGATATATATGATATAAATATGATTATTTAATGCTAATATATTATTTACATTTCTTTATTTCACTTTTTGGAGAAAATGGAAACAACGTTCATACATACATATGGCCTACTATCTCCATGAATGATATATTTCATTCTATATCTCCAAAACATTTGGATTAATAAAAAAATATATAATTAATATATATTATATTAATATCATGGTTAAAATTATTTTTATGATGGAACCATGATAAAATTAAGATGACTAAAAATATAAAATTTAAAACATACACAAAAAATAAAGCACTTATTGCTTAAGATGTGACTTTAACATGGAATTGTTGATAAGTGGTTAATAAAATATCTTAAGTAAATAATATATGGTATGATAAATAATATTATATTTCTATAATATATTTATAATAATCTTATACTTATTATATGGGAGGTTCAAACATGTACGAAGGAAGGTGAGACTTTTAGTAAGAGATTTCTGTCTTACTTTTTATTTCAATGAGACACAATCCATATTCAACACCTTTTTATTTTATGTAGTATAAATAAAACACATGAATTAATTTTTTTATTTTCATAATAAAAATAATTTTTATTTTGATATCAATTTTATGATCTATCTTTCATGGGGGTTATGATTCAAAATTTCTCAAAGTGGTGAAGGATTTTTGTCTCATTTTCCCTTCTTTGAGACATATGTTACGTTATGAACCTATATTCTTAATTGTGGTTCATATTCAACCCTATTAACTTGGTCTATAATTAATTTATTTATTCTCATGATATTTTAGGTTTCATTTATTGTTATACTTTCTTGGTGCTTACGTTTCAATGTTATGAGTGTAGTAAGGGATTTATGATACGATCTCATCGTTTATTAAGAATGTTTATGATTATGTTTTAGATAATTAAATATTTTAATCCATCTATAAATAAACACATTAATTTTATTCTCCTATGGTTATTTCATAAGAATAATAATTGTATTTTCTCTCTTTATGTACTCAAGAGTTCAAATTTTTATTTATTTAAAAAAACGTCTTTATTTGTCTCTTTAATCAAAAACCATTTTTATTCCTAAACTCTGTTTTCAAAAAATATTTTCCAGAATGTTTTTATCATTATATAAATAACTTATAAAATAAATTTTCACCAATTTTTGACTTTTTAGAATACTATTTTAAAGTATTTTTTATTATTTTTAAAAATAATTCATATTTGGATTTGATGTAAAATATGAAAGGAATATTTATTTTAATGTGTAAAACATCAAAATAATTATCTATAGTCTCGAAAAATAATTTCTTTAAATAATACATTATAATCATCTATGTTTATTTTCAAATAAAAAGAATTTAAAAAAGTTTTATTTTTAATTTTTTTAAAACAAAAATAATATTTTTCTTAAGAAATGTTTTAAATGGTTTTTAAAGACTCCTTTATATTTTTCAAGTTTAATTTAAATGAAAATGATTTGAAAAGTATTTAATGAAATTTTATTTTTTAAAATTGATTTTAAATGAAAATTTATTTTCCTCAAGAAATGTTCTAAGTGATCTTTAAAAATTGTTTTCCATCTATGATGATACACACTAATGTTACTTAATATTTACTAGGGATATAATCCATGAGAACCATTCATATTATTCTTATGAATGGTTTATGTTTATGATCACAATATTTTTATGGAACCCATTTCTCTTCCATGGGTTATATGATGATAAAAGTTTTATAAAAACCGTTTCTTTTCATTGATTATGCTATGATGAAATGATGAAATGATTATAAAACGAATAACTTTTCCAAAGGATATGATATGATGAAATGTATATGAAAACCATTTAATTTCATGGATGATGATATGATAAATGTCTTATGATCTTGTGCCATTCATACATATTATTTTCATTATTTTATAGGTGGGACCTATATCTACCTCTAATGAATAGGGTAATGATTTATATCTCATGAGATAAATAGTAATGGAATGGTAAGTGAACCTGGTTTAGTATGGAACTTTTTCTTATATGATGGTATTGGGAGTGAACCTTGTCTACTGTTATGGTTTGGAGAGTGAACCCATTCCACTTTTATATCCTTGGCATCGAGCATTTTCTACAATGGAAAAAAATTTATATTCTTATTTATATGCCATAATTTCAGGTCCTTTACCAATGTTATTCTATTAAAGATCATGTTATTTTATTTCTTTACGATCCATGTCTTATGAATTTTCAATATGTATTCCATGGATCATGATTGTGGTCTTTGATATGTTGGGTATGGTTTTTAAATGTCATGATCATGTTCTCATACCTTTATATTCATGTTATGATTATTAATTTACCTTATTTACCCATAATGAGTTTATGTTATAACCCTATCTTATGTTTTATTTCCCCAGGTTATGAAGAAAGGTTTTATATTTGGAATTTATATGAATAGTACCAAATGTAATGATCTCTGTGGGGAAAATTGAGGATATTTCACTAATTATAAAGATTATGTACCTACTATCTAAAGGTGACAAACCATTATGATCTTCAAGAATGTGTTTGTGTGATGTATTTAATATTTTTCCAAAAATATATAGTATATATGTTTGAGAATTTTGGGTATCTATAGTCACCTACTTATATAGATATGGAGTTAAAAATTAACCTTGTTCCAGGATTGGAACCAATATATATTTCCCATATAGAATGAATCCTACTAAGCTTCAGGTACTGAAGAGGTAATTGGAGGACTTGTAATACAAAGGGTTTACACAACCGAATATATCCCCTTGTGGTTCTGAAATGCTTTTCACTAAGAAATAAGATAACACTGTTAGGCTTTATGTAAATTACCAGTGATAAAAACAACTTATGGTTAAGTTCCAGTACCCAATTCCATGCATAGATGACCACTTTGATAAGCTATAATAAGATAAAGTTCTCTTAAATGATGATTTGAGGTCAAGCTATCATCAGGTAAGGGTTAGAACCTTATATGGGTAGATAATTTTTTTTGAAGTACGTATGACCTTTATGAGTATCTAGTAATATCGTTCATATTAAAAAACATGCCTACTACCTTTTTTACCATGATGAATTGAGTTTTCCACATTCACCTGGACTCTTTTGTGGTGTTTTTGGTGGATGATATCTTAGTGTATTCTCATATTTGAGATGATCATTCCAAACACCCTTACTTTTTATTGAGTACAATAATATAGAATTAGATTTATGATAATCTCAATAAGTTCCACTTATAGATTGATAAATTTCACTTATTGGGACACATTATAATGAAATCAGGATATTCATAAACCCAAAAAAGCAAGATTCATAGTTTCATTAGAGAATCCCATTAACATATTTGATACATAGATTTTCATGGGGATAGTTGGTTTCAAAATGTGTTTTAATAAGATATTTTCATATATTGTATCACCTCTTATAGGGTTGACTAAGAAGGGTGTCAAATTCATATGATAAAAATCATTTTAAATATCCTTTCAAAATTTTAAAGGAATATTGACCTCAGTGATAATCATGATTCTACCTAAGCCTAGTAAATGATATAAAATATATTGTGATGAATCAGTAATCAGGCTAGGATATATTTTGATGCAGGGGAAATTAGTTTTAGAATACATGTATCCTCAGTTGACATCCCACTAGAGTAATTATCTAACCCATGACCTAAAAATAATAGCTTTTCTTCATGGCTTATGTTACAAGATAATGTATTTACTAGGAGTGTGATTTTTGGACTACACAGACAATAAAATCCTCTTATAAATATACAAACAACATAATTATAACCTCATAAAATAAATATGGTTTTATTACTTATATTCCTTTGATTTTGAACTTGTGTACATTCTTGGCAACTGATGTGAAATTTATTATCCTCTAAGTTGAAAGACTTAGATTCACGTAGTTTAGGAATCTATCAGTGAATGAATGATAATGGATATCCTTTCTAAAATGAATCAAGAAGTTAAAGTGTGCCATGGAAATCCTTTTATCATGTATTTAGTAGTAAATTCATCACTTATTGATTGGGTGAAAATGAAAAAAATTTCTCATACCCATGGCTAAGTCCTAAGGGAGAGAGTTTCAAGTGAGGGCCAACCACTTGATTGGGTCACTGATGAGGATTAGTTATTGTGTATTCATTGAAACATATGGGTTATTTAAAAAATTTGAGTGGAATTTATGAGATAATATCATGATTATAAAAGGAAATTATATCCCAAAATTACTAGGATGTATCAGGATACACACGATCAGAAGTAGTGGCCTCGGAGGAAAAGAGAAATTACTGGATTTGTTACTCAGTGTTCAACCTATTTGTATGCTAAGGAGGAAAACTAATGAATTTCTAGTCTTTTATATTCATTACCTATATGAGAGTGGAATTGAGATGAAATCACTATGGATTACATGATAGGATTAGTGAGTTCACTGTGACATGGTGACATGGTATGGGTAATCATGGGTAGGCTGATGGAGTTCACCCACCTCTGTCATATTAAGGAGATATTCTCCATGGATAAACTTGTTAGAATCTATGTCTGAGAGATTATATGGCTTCCCAGGGTTAAAAATACCCTCACATTAGGTAGTTATTTTCATTAACATCATGGTTATGACATGGGTTGTAGAGGGATATTTTCTCGTAGACACTTTTGAGTAAAACATCTCACCCTCAGATCGACCTTTAGTCCAAGCATACTATACAATATTTAGAGGAAATTTTTGGATCATTAATCCAAGATTTTAGTGTATATTTTTAAAACACCTATCTATAGATGAGTTATTTTATTATATTAGTTTCAAATAGAAAATAAATAAGGATTTTTATGAGGTTCCAAATGGCAGGCCATGCCATTCGCCTCTATGCTAGTTAGAGGCAGGATAAGTAGAGATATTGAAACCTTATCTCATTTAGGACACATTAGAGTTGGTTTAGTTAATTATAATACATATGGATATGGATAAGTCTAGGAATAATTCCTTTTCAGATCATCAATAATTACCTTTAGAGTTTATGGTTAAAGAATGGGTCTTCTTATGTTATTTACCTAGGTTGGGGCATCAGGAGATTCATAGAGAAGGGATGTTGGCACTAATATATGTAGAAACTTTTGTGATATTGAAAGGAGTTAGTTAAATAGCCTAATATATATCCCTACCTCATAGGTACTAATATATAAAATATGTGTTTTATTTTACTCAACTTCACCATTATCATTTGGACCCAACTCATTTTATTGATCTGAAGGAAGTTTAATTGTAGGATGATCCTTTATTAGAGGAGTATCCAGTTCATATAATTGATCATATCACAATGGATTTTCAAATAAGTCAATTACACTAGTATATATGCTATGGAATCATGGATGTGTTTTAGACGATTCCTAGGAGGGAGAGTCAAATATACATTCTGAGTGGCTGGAGATATTCTTAGATACGACTCAACCACCCTCACAAAGGAAATCCATGGATGATTTTTTAAGGGGTATATTGCAAGATCCTAGTTTCTTAATAATGTACAGATCCATTAAATTTTAGTTTCAATAACATGTTACCATAATATAAGTGGATAAAAGGGTCAAGGAATTTTTTGGATCATTTGGGTTTGAATTGGATCCCGGAGTTTTGATTTTTGGAAATAACACAAGAGGTGCATGGTTTAGCACACAAATAGTGTTAAATGTGCACCTAAAATGTGAAAAACAGAAGATGTGGTACATGGTTTTTATAACCATGCACTTGATTACACATGACCATGAAACACCTAAAATAAAATGTAGGTTCACTTGGAATAGTTATTTCATTGTTTTCATAATCGTGTGACTAGCTGTGTGAGGCCACATGCCTTTGGAAAGTAGGTGCACATGGTTGGCACAAAGTTAATATAACCATGTGACTAGACTAAAAACCATATTAAAAAAAGTGAAGTCAATATTTTTAAACTTAATACTTTAAATTTACTTCCCCACTTTCTTCTCCTCAATTTCACATAGAAGCTATGTGAGCTCTTCTTCCTCCCTCTTTTGAGAATTTGACTGATTTTCTCTATCCCGATTGGACCATAATTTCTCATGTTGGATCACCCTCACCTATTCTATATTTAAAATTTATTATTTTATTAATTTATATATCTATATTCGGCATTATTTACTTGAAAATAATATGCCATATTTTTGGAGAATTTACCTGGATTTGAGATTTCTTTATTTCTAGCTCGAATCTTAAGTTGAAAGAACATGAGGAGTAATATAACATTATAGGGTAGGTCGTCTAGTATATTTCACTAAATGTCATAATTTCTATATTATGTTCCATTTTCATACATGATAGACCCTCCATACATAACCTCTTAAATTATGAACTAATTAAATAAATTTGTGCTGCCTTGAGTTAGTTAGCCCCAGTGCCCAAATTTCATCATGGGAGGTTGTCTTCCTCAACTCATACCAACCCTTAGGGTGTGTGGATTATGTACCAATATGATTACAAAATTTTTATAAGGATAAACAATAGTTGGTATGAGTTTTTGAATTTCATGATCTTTCTGTATGTTATGTCATGGGCGATACTTGGATTCTGATTTTGAATTCCTTAGAAAAGATCACTGAAAAGATGGATTCATATCATGTCATGGGAAATACTTGGATTCTTACATGGAATAACTTGGATGTGATCATATTGAAGATGAAATTATATTATTCCATGGGTGATACATGGATTTGTACATGGAATACCTTTGATGAGATCACTAGGAAAATGACATTATACCATGCCTTGGGTGATACTTGGGTTCCAATTAAAAAATGATTAAAAGGGATCAAAGTATAATGGGATTATATTATTCTTTTAGTGATACCTATATTCCCTATATAGAATTACTTATATGGGAAAATGATTCCAGAAAATTTAATGACGCATATTAAAAGTCAAATAACACTCATAGATTTTGTCAATGTCTTTGGCACATGAATATCATGGTTTACTTTCGATTAATAAGTCTTACATTACATATAACTTGTTGATACTACATAAGATTATCATTATATAGGGATTCTATATTTTTTGTCTTAGGTCCTGAGCCTATATTAAAATATAATCAATATTTAGATTCATTCCATATTAGTTTGATGTAGGTAGTATTAGAGGAGTATCCCATGAGAAACCTCAACTGACATGTATATTATTTATTTCATTTATTATATTTGTTATTAAACCTACCCATTATATATTTTATATTCACTTAATGGATAATATTAGACTCTGTTGGTAGTGGCCTACTGAGTTTTACTCATACCTTATTCAAGCTACTGATTTGTACCCATATAGTTATAATTGATGCAGGTAGTGATACATGGAAGTGCCAAGCAATAGATACTTGATTTTTGATTCTAGGATGGATTACAAGTGTAGATGAATGAGTTTGTGATCACATTTTTAATGAACTTTATCTTTTGTTCTTTTTGAATATTTTTTATTTCATGTATTATTTTATGTATTCTCTTATGTTCCCCTTACTCCATATTGTGTATAACATCATTATATCATCATATGTATATGATAAAAATTATGGATTGTGGTTGTTTCTTAATATATTGATGTTTATATCCACTTATTTATATTATTCACCAGTTGTACCATATTATTTCTATTATTTCATCATTATTTATTAGTACCATTATGATTATCTTTAATAAATATTGTATAGTCTCCCCACCATACTATTTTATACCATCACTGCTAGTCAAATGTCTATATCTTATGGGGAGGTTTACTTGAGTCCATGTGTAAAAATAAGTCCGATTACATATGAGTGAACCAGACCTATGATGAAATATTGTATTTTTAGGTAAATTATAGAATATTTTTTCACAATTTTTTCAGGGGGTATAGTTAATCATCTATTATGGAGTCTATGTGATTTATTTTCCTTGAATATGGAATTATTATTTAATGGTTTTAGGGGATATTGATAATCATTTGAAAATTGGTAAAGTAAACCACTAATGTTTGTAGGTTGTCTTGAATTACCATGTGATTTTTGAGGAATGTATACCGATCCATTTCTATATTTTTCAATTTTTTTTAAATATTAAATTATATTTATATAAATATAATGAAATATTTTTCAATGATGTTTTTTCCTAAATCATGAAATGTTTTCAATTAGTTTATGTGATTCCCTATTAGGTTAAATAATTACATTAGTTTTTTTGTAATATTATTTATAATAACCATATTGTTTAATTGCCTTATAATTTTATAGATTTGATAATATTATTAACCATGGAATAAGAGTTTTTTACCCATTGCTATGTTATTTATCATAGTTATATGGTCATAAATATTTATAGTCCTTTTTAAACATGAACCGTGAAATTATTTGGGCATCTTTGGTGGGTTTCTCTTATTAACTCTTATTGTAGAAAACTTATCATATATGAGATGCATCTTAGCATAAAATATCTTAGTTTTTTTATAAGTTAGGTAGAGTAATTTCCCTTGAGTATTATTTATAATACAAAATGGAAATCAATTATTTCCACTAAACTAGAATGAACTATAAGAAAATGTACCACAAATAACTTATGGATAAGAGTCTGCTTTAGTGGTTTTTAGTGGCTGATTTTATGAGGTGAAATGATGTGATTTTTCTTGAAATGATTTATATATTAGTATTATTTGAACCCAACACACGAATATTACTAATTTAACATTATAAAGGTTTAAATAATGGTATGTTTTATGAAAAATCATGACTCTAAAAACTTTATTTTAAAATAAATTTTGGATTCCAACACATTTCATCCCCCATTAAACCTATAAAAAATTAATAAAAATGTGTTTTATTATAATACAAAAAACTCTATTTTAAAATCCGTTCACTTTAATTAGGTCAAAAATATATGAAGTGTTAGTTTTTCCATTTCAGTATAAGAATTTTTACCCTTATTATTATAATATGTAATATTCTGTCGACTCATTATCTTGTATACATTATCCCTCGCTGAAGCTATCACAATCACTAAATTTAGCATTCTCTATTCTAGTGCCACATTTGGTTCACTCACCCCTTTTTAATTTTTTTCTAATGAATTATTTCCTCTAGAATGGGTTATTTTCCACATATGTCTTTGGATTTGGATATATCCATCCAATTAAGTTCCATCAGAATAAACCTAACTTGTTTGAACATGTAATTGTTATATCATACTCTTAGTATAGCCTTTTACTTAGGGTCTTGTTATTATTTTGAGTTGATTTCAATCATACATTAGTGTTATTATGATTATATATATCTTGTGAGTGAATATAGTTTCATATTACGACAAGAATGCTATCAAATTATTATAAAAAGAGTGGAACACAATATCAGTGTAATTTTTTCATTATCATTACTATAATTTTAATAATATATTTCCTTAACTATTTAGTATGTCACATATAAATATTCAGAAAATTTTCTAGAAAATTCTACTACTTTTTATGTAATATGAAAACTAATTTGATAATTAGAATGTTTATTATTTGGATATTGTATATTCATGCTATAGATTTCATGAGTCAGTATGCATGGAGTGAGTTTAAGGATTGCTATATAAGACGGGATCATAACACCATCGATGTCTCAAATGTGACTTGATAGTATGTGTTCATGGTTCCTAAACTCTATTATTCCCTTTCCCAGATGCCTCAAGGGACAAGATATAAGACCTCTCAGACTATTATGTACACCATTCCCTTTCCATAAGATTGGGGTTTCCCTATAACATCCATTATATGTGAACAATGGGATGATCACATTAAGAATAGATAAATGTAATGTCCTTTTATACTTGATTCATAAACCAGGAATCAAACTGATGTAGTAAATAATAAGATACTAAGTGCTAAACTGAAGTAGGTATTCTAGGTATAGACCTTCCTTGTATAGAGAGTTACTTGTTATAACATGTAATGATACTTGGGTTCCATTACTACCATCTTTCTATTATATATAATTTTTGACACTATATACTATTTTTCAATATATATGAAAATTAGAAAACATGTTATTTATAAATCTTTTATATCACTACTGTGTTGATACAATATTGGTTTTTCCTTACTAAGAATCATTTTCTCACACCCAGGATGCACACCTCGATAGATATGTAGCTTTTTTACTATATTTCAAGTACATTCCTGATATTCCAATAGATATCAAACCCTTGTAAACTAGTTTTCATGATTTCATTGAAGCATGATTTTTTTCCATATTAGAGATGCCTCTTTTGTGGTGATTGGTGGTATTTTCTGGCTTATCAGATTGTCTCCCCTTTGTGGCTCCATCACATTCTATGTTTTTTTGAACTTTCTATATAGATCCTCTTACTTTAACTCTTATTTTACCTAATAATGTTTAGAAAAATACATGGAATATGAAACCTATAATTTATAAATTCCTTCATGTATCCTTATATTGAAGATAGTCTTGTACCATTATCTTATTCAATTAATATATCTATCTGAATTTGAAAATAAATATCATGAATATTTATCTAATTTGAGAACCCCAATAGGTCCTTTGGTATTTTTCTCCATAGTGAAAACATTAGTAATTACTAAAAAATAGTTACATATGAAATATTATTTCTTAACAATTTCTACTATATTGGGTGAATCCTATAAAAATAGCCATTCTAGGTTACCTCCTCTAAAAAAGGACCTGACTACCTTTCAAGCTAACCTATCTATAAAAATTTCAGTTTTAGTATGGTCTCCTTATTAGGATTATGTAGTAGGAAATAACAATAAGAATTTTCTCATTAATTAATATATACTTACCCGATTCCTAGGGATTAATATTAAACCAAGAAATGACTACTCTTTATTTTAGAGAAAAATAGTTACAAGATCAATGAGTACGTTAATTATTTAATATCAAAAAAATCAATCAGTTATCATGAATGAATTTTATGTTTCATTTATTTAGTTTACAAACCATTGATTGACAAATATTGAAAAAATTAACAAATAATGTTTTCCTTATGGTTGTAATGAGGATATTGATAAATATATCAATTCCAAAGTTAATGTGTTGTATGCAATAATTCAATTTGGTAAAATAGTATTCTATGATTATTTATTAGAAATGGTGTATATTATTAGTCATGTCAAAGAAATATCATCCACTAATTAATATTGTAAAATTAAATAACTCTCCTAAATATAACTTTTTTATCTTACTTTCATGTGATATATTATATTCTCTTTAATTTTTTCTGTTTTCCCTATATCATATAATAATGTACTCTGTTTCCCATTAAAAAATATTTGTTAGTAATTTTTCAATTTTATTTAAATATTCATTGAAAAAATCATGAGTTGTATAAAGTACTAAACATACTGAATGTATTAATTTGGTTGAATTTATAGTACATAAAACAATATCATTAGAATGGTTTATTCCTAGAGGTAATTCATGAGATAATTTGGATTATAATAAGCAAGGAACCCCCAAAATTTAGGATACCAAGGAAATAAAATTTGGATAATCCATATGATGAATTTTTGAAAAGAGTTTCCCACTCAACTATCTAAGATTAGTATATGATATAATTAAGATGATAACCTATGTAAATATATAATTCATGATAGTAAAACTAAGTAAGGCCCAATGGTTTAGTGATGTATGGAGCTTGGACCACCAATGGATATTATTTAAAATTGGTTATCATTTTAGTGAGGTAAAATTTAATTAAATTCATCATTGAATTATTGTAAAACATGATATTTGTAAAGAAAAGGAATTTCCATGTATTTTTTTAATATATGGAATTATTCTGAGTCTGTGGTTTCTAACGGTACGTAATTCCGAGGCCCGAAGTGCCCAAAATGTTTTTTCAAAGTTTTTGAGTACGTTCAGTGAACTTAAGAGCGGGTTTTGGTAACTTTAGAACTTGTGCTCGGAATTGAAATATGAGGGCACCGTTGAACTTACAGCGCTGGTGATTACTTAAGGGGACCTTCACCTTAGCTGCGTTTGGTCGTAAATAGAAGATGGTTTTCCAACCTTTTTTGGAGGATAAAAAAGGTGAAATAAAATAGAATTTTTTAAACTTAAATTTTATTTTATTTAAATATTTTTGAATTAAAGTGGGGTTCACCCGAACTAAACCCCCACTTTAATTCTTTCCAACCCCCAATCCTTCATTAAATTAAGTGATTAGGGGGAGACTCCTCAAATTGATGTCTTTGTTTCCCTCCTTTGGAATTTGCGAGAATTGGTGTTTTGGTTGTTGGAGGAAACCTTGGAGGAAGAAATATTCTTCCAACAACGACGTACATCTTTTTCTTCTTTGATATCCTACCGGAACAAGGGAGGAAGTACCATCCTTGAAGAACACCAATAACGTTGTCCTAGAATTATTCATCTTCTTTCCAGACGTCAATGAATCCGAGGTAGGGGTTCAAGCTATGTTATTTGTTTCTCGTTCTTCATTTTCCTTCGTGGATTAAGATTCAAAGCCGCATGCTATCACTTTAACGCGGAGGGTGCGGGCTGAACGAACAAGGCCCGAACCCATGCCTTACTTTGTGGATTTTGACGCTAATCACGACACGAGTCAGGGTTGAGAGTTTTTGTCAAAGATGGTTGTGGATCAAAGGAGACGTCCCGAGGAGTGCACGACTACTTATGGAACAAGAATCGGGCCACCAGAACTCGTCCGGTGACCCGCAGAAGGTTCAATGACGGTAGGAACTGACGAAAATCACTGGTAGAATGAAGGGAAGGGTGACCAAAACTCCGTCCGACCATGTGGATGGCATCAGCGCAACCACACCGCTAGAGGAGCGGGCCGCGGCCGACGGGTCACGGTGGTGCAGCGGCGGCCGGTGCAAGGACGGCCGCGAGAAGAACCGGTGTCTCAGGCCGCCGGGTTTCCAGGTAAGGTGCGGCATAGCGTGCGCCGCGTGGTGGAGAGAGGGGCCATGGCCTTGGATGTGATGATGAAGGATAGGTGGCTGGGAACAACAGGACCCGCCGTGTGGGTCCCGCATGACACAGACCGATGCCACGTGGCACCGAATATGAACCGCCTGAACGGCTAAGCCGTTCGAGACTCCAGGGGGCACGGCCTCCCCCTGTACGTGGCTAGGGAGAACCCCACGGGGGCCAAAATCCATGGGCCCAGTGTAGGAACGGCTACCCTCGCTGGCCGGGTCGGACCCTAGTCCGGACCTGGTTCGGGTTGGGTCGGTCCGACTGGGCCGAACCGAACTCGGACCTACTTTGACATGTTTCCACTCTTTTGCCCGTAACTTGAGCTACGGGCGTCCAATTGATGAACCATCTGCGGTGATGAAAACCTTGGAGGGAGACAGTTCTTTTGATATACCCCACTTGAGGTTTTGATGCTGTTGGGGTGCAGCTGGGTTAGATCGAACGTAAATCCAACCGGGCCATCGGAATGGAAATGCCAATAACTCTCAGACCGACCGTCCGATTGACGCATCGTCTATCTCATTGGGTTTCTTATGGAAATATAGATCTTTTGGATACATCAACAGGAAACTACGTGGAAGTTGATGTATATAAACTTGGCTTGAGGAGTGGACCCTCCCAGAATCAAGCATGCTTTGTGCGGAACCCTGTGGCTGGATACATTATGATAAAGGGATCCTACATGGGTTCAACAGGACTGACTACTATTCTAGGATCCTATGTGGGTTCGATATCTCAAACTACTATTCCAGAATCCTACGTGGGTTTGATAGATATTATTACTATTCCAGGATCCTACGTGGGTTCGACATCTCGGATTACTGTACCAGGATCCTACGTGGGTTCGAAAGAGTATATGATTCAGTTTCTACATCTAATCATCTCTATTTCTCTACATAATTTATATACCTGTGTGATATGAACCTTGAATCTGTGTTGCTATCAATGAGTTATATTTCTTCCTTCGTGGAATGGGTTATGCTTGGGATCAAGAGTTGGATCCGGTTTGTATTTGATTACTTAGGTATATGTATGGGCATATACATAAGTAGTGTTGGATGATACTTTGTGATTTTATTCTTACTACTGTGGTTTATACTTTATAGATTCTGGGAGACCTTCAGGGGTATCGGGGTCCCAACTGAGTATCTTTATACTCACCCTTGCACGGGCTTCACCCGCACCTTGTTGTGTCCTGTGGAGACGATGGAAAATAGTGATCGAGGCTGAGAGATATGGACGGGTGGCTTCTCAGAGCTGGACTTAAATGGGACATACCTCAGGGATGAATTGACCGAGATCTGTACCTACCCTTCAAACAGAATTTCTCGATGGATGATCCAGGAGTTGTTTTCCCTTTTTTGAGTACTTGTACTTCAGTTGGGTTTGTATACTGGCCCATTTAATTTTTTTACTCTTTACATTATTATTACATTTCTGGTTATCTCTGGTTGTGTGCAGTCTGTGTGAGTTGCAGGTTTAAAGGAAATGCCTTCCCTATTCTCTGGGATATGTCTTTTTGGTTCTTGTCGCTAGACCCTGGACTAAGGAAGGCGGGCTTGGGGTAGTCACGGCACGGCCCTGTGGACGGGTCATGACAATATTCATCTATTATAAACTTTATTTATAGAAAAAAATGTTATTATCATTCTTGAAGACATTTTTTATAATTAATAAATGATTGAAATTCTTAATAAGTCCAAAATATTCAGTGAAGTATGGTTCTTAGCACACTAATGGATATGATTTAAATTTGAAAATGGTAACCATTTATGTGGGATATAATCTAATTCAATTCCTTATTAAATGATTCTAAAATAATATATTCATCAAATGTTTTTATATATATTAAAATGGAATTATCATCATTAAACATAACATTGAGATCACTTTTTAAACGAGGAAATAAATAAAATTTGAATATTATAGACTAGTATAAAAACATGATAATACATCTCAATCAATATGGAACGTTTTATGTGCTGTAAAACCCAATTAATATTATGATAAATTAAACTATTTTATACATAGACCTATATATTTATAATTAGAATAAGAATGATTCACTTGAAGTTTTATAATTAATGTTTAGATATAAAATAATTAAAGAAATTTAAATATCATATTATGTACTCCCTATGGTTGGGTATGACTATACCATGGAGATGCGACAATCTCCTTTATGGATAGATTTTTCTATTGGATTCATTTAGTCATTATCATAAAGGTTTTGAAAATATATTAAAAACTACAATATAAATGAGTTCATTTAAAGTGTACCTTATCTCATCAATATGTTGATTATAACTGAGTATTACAAGGGAGGTCATGGATTTGGGTTTTATTGATAGTATAAAAGTATAAATTTTTATGTTAAAATAATAATTTTAGAGAGTTCAACATATTTCCAAAGTAACTAAAACATCAAGGATGTTTCAGTCAAGGGGCCTTATAAGCCTTGAGCTGACAATCCAATAATTTCATCCCATATTTATGGGGTGGGGTGGACTAAAATAATTTCTTATATTTTAAACAGGCCTAAATAGACCAGGAAAAAATTCCACATGATTAAGTGGTCCAAATTTAACATATATAGGCATGTCTAAGGGTTAACTATAATTATCTAATTTTATATTTATTTTAATTGAATAAGAAATTTTTATAGAAAACCCACATATATTGTTAGTATATGATGAATATATATATATATAAATTTAAATATATCGGTTAAATATTATTTGTCTAATATTTAATATTCCTTAAAAAGTAGAATATTTTATTTTTATTTTAAATTTTTTGTTTTTCATGGTTATAAATATGGGCCAACTCATGGACCGTTGTTCTTAAAATGATTAATTGATTAGATATAAATTTCTAATAACATATTAAATATGAGACTAAAAAGAAAAAAAATATTTAGGACCATTCCATCCAGTCTTAGACCGCTCCACCATAGACCATCTCATTATGAACCTGGAGGTTTCATGAAGGTGGAAAATTATTTCCATTATGGTGAAAATGGTCACTAAAAGAGGAATTTTCCAAAATACATTAAGTGTAAGGAATAATATTATGGATAGTCCACATAATTTCATAATGTTATAGAATTATAATTTTATATTTTAAGGTTATTTGATATAAACTTCAAATAATACCTAAATTGATATAATTAATATTTTTCTATTTCTCTTATAAGATAAAACATTTAATGTTAATAAAGGATAGTTTATTGATAAAAATATATAGCATATTTGAAAATAATAAAATAACAAAAATATTTTTATTTAGGATAAAATAGTTTATCCAAGTTACTTTATAAAATATAAGAGATATATAATCCCTCCAGAATAGTAGAATATCTTAAAGAATAAAAAATTTCTTTCCAAGATTTTACTCTAAAACTATATAATAAAATATAAGTTATGGTTTTAAATTGTTTCTTTATTAAATATTATCACAAAATAAAAAAATTATTTACTTACATAACCTATATTATTTTTTAGAAATATATTTTATAGAAAATATTGTTTCTATGTGGTTAGTGAGAGTATGTTTGTTCTTATAGAAGTTCAATTTGTAAAAAATAAATTATTATATTTCTATAATTCAAGGTTAAAGCTACTGTATATTTGGAAAGAGTTTAGGATGTTGTCTCAAAAAATCCTGGTCCACCCATATTTCTGGTGCCTAAGGGAATCCATGAAAAGGCCTAAGGATCATTCCAAATCTCTATGGGATAACTAAAATCACTAGGCATTAAGAACACTCCATTGGAAATAATTTTTTATAATTGATAGGTAAAGAAACAATGGGATTCCACCCATAAATTCAACACGACCACTTCTTATATTAGTGGTCTATGTACATCAAAAAAATAGGTTTATAAATAACTAGAAAAAACACGGTATAAAGTATATTAAAAACATAAAAAAATCATAAACTATCACCAATAAACTTTATTAACATAACTTAAAATTAAAATATAATAAACCAAAAATTAATAAAAAATAATTAAATTAATGAATAAGGATTCAATTATTTCTAAAACTATAACATGAATAAACACAACCTCTTCATCCCATATCTATGAACAAGTGAAGTATCTTCACTTTCCACCACCATCAAACCAAAATCTAGATGTCATAGAATATATCAAAGAAAAACCATTATAAAACATATAATATGACAGGTGTGATCACAATATTTCCAATTTTTATGCTCAGTACATTACAAGAATACTCTTAAAACCCATTTCATGCTAGTTTAAAATACATTTATAAAGTTAGCCACCCATTTCTTTTTTAAAACAAATACCAAATATCTTTTATTTTGAAATTTCTCTAACTGTATATAAATCCAAATAAATTTTAAAATTATAATAATTATTTTAAAACCTTTTATTGAAGAATAAATATCTAAAAATAAAATAAAACTAATTTTTTAAAATAGTTTAAAATCCATATTCTAATAGAAATAGTTTTAAATTGAAAGCACATGGGATTTTAGAAATCAGGGTAAAACTAAACCACAATATCACATACACAACATGCAATCCCAAAATATCCCAAGCATCATGGGAACCTATGACCATTGGGGATGAACTAGAATAACACTAACATAATCACTATATGGAAAGACCGATTCTAGATGCAAAACGATCTTCCCTAACACTGGGTTTTACCCTATCTATCCTAAGTAATGGGAAACCACTATAAGTATAGAAGATTCTAATATAAGATCAAATATCTAATTAATAATAATATAATTATGTATCAAGTGTTCCTAGGTCTCCCTACTAACAACCCACAACTTCCCATGACATATCAACAGAGTTGAGTTCAAAACAAAATCACACAATAATATATAAATATAATAAATTAAACCCAAAAATTATTGACATGACCTTTGAACAACCTTTATAGAAACCCCTTTTCATCAAAATATATAAATAATATATAATACCCTCAATAATGTACCATATAAATATAAATCATTAATAAAACAACCATTTCTCATAACATAAATGTGGAATGCCTCAAGGACCTATTATATTTAGAAAGTAATTTTGAAAGTTCCAATTAAGATTTATAATAATTACTTTTGAATCCAGGTTGAGAAATACATTCTAAAATTCAAATAATTTGATATCATAAAACAAAATAATAATTTGAATGGATCACATTTTTTAAAAGACTAATAAATTCCTTAATATAAAATAAAACCCTTGAGAGAATTGTTTAAAAAGAGAAAAAATATAATGTTGAAGAAATAATTTCCAAGGGACATAAATGCATGTTATCAACCACATGGTGTGTAAGGAAATTTAAAAAAAGATTTATACTTTATAATTTTAGATATAAATCCCTTCACATCAACTAAAAATAAAGAATAATCTAATTTTAATTTAGTACATCCATTAAAAATAATAGGTAATGTTCATAAAGCATTGAGACCATGGGTTAAAAATCATAAGAAGTAATAATACTAGATTTAAATAGAAATAAAATGTACCTCCCACCTATAATATTATCATTTATACAAACCAATGTGTTATTACACCTCCATGAGGTCACATATTCCCTATAAATCCAATAAAAATATAAAAATCATGAAACCACTAATTAATAATCGATATAATGTAATAACTATATTTTGAGACAATTATTATGCAAGAGAAATTAAATAGGAGGAATAAAATGGGGAAATAAAGATACCATGAGAGACTTTCCATGAATAATTAGACTCAAACATGAAGAATAAACAATAAATAACCAAGAAGACATAGGGGAATGAAGGGGTATATGGATGGGGGTCTTGGGCATTAAGTGAGAGGAGAAAAGAAACTAAAAAAATCCTTAAATTATTATATAGTTAGAAATTTAAATAAACCTTAAAAAAATTGGTAGACATAGACCAACCTATAACACTACTGAATATAGTGTGGTTCCAATTCCTAGGTACCCCTATAATGATACCATCTGAGATTTGGAATATATATTCCCAAAATGGAAGGGACACTACTTTTGGCCCCCTAAGACATTGTGGAATAACCTGAAGATTATGAAATATTTAACCACTCCCCCTTAAGGCCACCACTATAGAATAACCTAAGGGACATGATGTGCTCTTTCCATGCCACCACCACCATGGCACAATGTCCCCTATTACAACATGGTCAATTGGTTGGGGGGAGGGCTTTAGAGTAGCCTCCCGAGGTCACATCTTAGGCTACTAAAATATATAGTATAAAACTATATTTCTCACTAGAACAACTAAAATAATATGCATGGCCATGAAATATGTAAAACAAAACTAAAAATAAATAATTATAAAAAATTATGGGTATTATGAGCTTGAGGTGTGAAAGTTGAGTTAGAAAAGAATGTTCTTAATATAAAGAGTTACACTTAAATTTTTTTACTAAAATATTCTCAAAGGAAATTTATTATGTAAATGTTCTAAGATTATTAAAATTAATTTAAATATATTTCTATGTGTTTAATAAAATGAAAATTATTATTATCATAACATTAAATCTTGTGAAGTGAACAAGATTGAATATTATGTTCAAAGTGTTGAACATGAAGACTATGAATTCAATTCTCATTATTATTTAAAAAATATGTCTTTAGAAATGATAACTAATTAAAAAACTATTTATATTTATTTGATGATAAAATTGATATGTGATATAAATTACATAACGATTTTTTAAATTTAAGAAAACCATAAGAATGAAACAAACATAAGGCCTCTATAGTAGTTTAACATAAGGAATATGATTATAATATTTCTTACCTAGGATTTTATTAATATTCTAAAATGATTTTTTAATATATAAAATTCATCATTATATATAAAAGTTATAATCTATTTTATCATTATTACATTTTGGATGAAAATATTACACAATGTGAAATGATAATTTCCCTATCAAAGTATGACTTTGAGTAATCCCTAAAGGATGGTTACCATGGTGTCTTATTTATTTGTTTATGTAATTTAATGATTAGAATGGGTTAGGTTTTATTTATAAATAAGGAATTCACTTAGGAGTCACAAAAATAGTTTCATGTATCTTAGTACCCACTACATGTACCACATGAACTCAATTTTTTTTGTATATTATGGGTGAATATTTTTTTAATCATATCTCCTTTACTTGAGGTTAAAAAGATAACTTTAATGAGAACCTTCATACTTTGATACCATTTTTATGCCAATCATGAGGATAATATAAAAATAAAGAGGATGAGTATATTGCTAATAATATCACTTGCTATGGTAAACCAAGATATTATTTTTCTTATTATATATAAAAGATAACATCTAAGCCCTCAATTGTGATATAACATTGACGTGTATAACTATTCTTATATAAATATCATATGACGATCTTATATTTTTGGGTGAGAGTAATGTGATGTAATCATCCATATAGGTGACTAAAATTTCATGTTTTTATACTTCTAGTAAAACTATACTAAAATAATAAAAAATTTAGGCATGCGATATATGATATTAACATAATTTGTATCTCTTAATAAATCAATGTCTTGTAAAATTAATTATATTAATTTGTATATAATATATTAGACAACTGATAGAAATATTTAATGTAATAATTTTTTTATAGAGATCACTCTAGATTCTTTGTGTTTTGAGTATCATTGATTTTTTTAGATGTCACTATTTTATTATAATTATGGATTAAAAATTTTATAATTATTTTTCATTACAAAAAGTCCCATTGGTCTATTCTCATTTTAATGGGAATGAGGATAATTTTTTATAATGTTTTAGTATAAAACATGGAGTACTAACCCAAAATAGTATTATAATATATTCAAAAGGAATTTTGGATGTATTCTATTAATTAATTACAAATGATATAATATTTTGTGAAGATAAATGATATAATTTCCAAAATGTTTTTTAATATATCCAAAAGGATTCTTTGATATGGTTTCACAAGTTTTTACATATGATGAAACATAAAAGTGAATATGCAGTAAGCCTATGAGGTGATTTAATAAATTGGGGAGGTTGGTAGAAATATAAAATATGATGTTGTGGTATAAAAATGTTTTGTGCCTACATATTTATTTAATATAAAGTCCATGCATGATTTGATTTTAAATATTAATTTTTTTGTTAATAGTTGTTGACACCACTCAAATATTCTAGACATGTAATATAATAATTAGATGGATGTGATCAATTTAGTTTGATGTTTTATACGTTACCTATGTTAAAGAACACTCAAGAATGATGGATTTTATTTTGAGGATAGGGATAAAGTGTTTCATAGGGATCGATATGTTTCTTATAGGAAGTGTAATATTCATTATAGAAGACAGATCAAGGTGGAGATCATCTTAAAGATTAAATGAAGTGAGATAGCTTTATCAGAGGATCATTTGTGATTATAGAATAATCTATTATATGAATATAATAGGAGATACTAGGATGAATATTCTATATTAGAGATTTAGTGGATTTTACCATATGTTTTGGTTGGCTCATGAAGGATATTCATAAAGACACTTATAAGGATACTTTGTAAGTGAGTAATTGAAGAACACATGCCTTGAATAAATAAACAAGAACACCTAAATAATGATGAATCAAATAGATTATGAAGAAAAATATTGGAATTATTACTTATTATAATGATCATGTATGTTCCCATTGGCCACAAGAATTATTTCATACCGAGGGTTATAGATATCTTATAAACACTATCAAAACGAATAGTGTGGTGGAATGCACCTCTAAATGAAGTTTAATATAGAATATATCTATTAAACATTTTTCATGATACACTAACATATTTCATATATTTTTTTTTATTTTTTATTTAAGGTACTCCTAAGGTGATATTCTTTTGATTTATATGGATCTTGGTATGTCACATTTTTATCAAGGAAAGATGGGAAAAATCAGAATGAATAATAAAAATTATGAATAGATAACAGTTTTTAGTTGTTTTTACGAAACCATAATGACATTTATAATATATTATGGATATTTATGAATACTGGAGAAGATGTATGGACTTATAATTTTAGTAATTTAGTAAACTTATTATGCTCCAGATAATCAAAATGAAACATTTTCATATCAAACTATGAATTGGATCTAAAAGATTTTATTTTAAATAGTCCCTAATGCATCATTTCATGATGAGATAATCATTATGATAGAAATAGTGTAAGAAAAAAAGTTTTTACTCTTATATAATATATCATGACACGACCATTTTTATTGCATTATGGAGATTCCTCTATGGGGATTAATGGTGCATCGTTAGGAAATAATAAAATTTTATTATGTTTTAATGAAGGTGTTTCAATGGAAGTTTAGGAATTATATATCCATTAAAGGGAATTTATTTCACTATTATTGAGTTCATGTTGTAAGGATATAGTCCATGAGAATCTAATTTAATACCATCTCAATGAACAATGTTCTCCAAAATGAAATCACAGTAGTCATGCCACAACATAACTGTCATAGATATGATGAGATATATAGAAAATTCCACAATTCTCATAAATATTCCATATAGAAGAGTAAATTTTTTCAGATATAAGGAGATATTTAGTCTGAAAACTTTTGACATGCGTTTTAGTTAAACATTCTTGATGAAAATTATTATCACATAATGAACAAGTCAATTATAGAATATAAAAAAATCACATGAAATATATTTTAGGGATGAAAAAAGAATTTAAAATGGGTCACCTAAATATTATACTAGATTAGATTGAATTATGATTTATGGATATAATTCTTGGAGGAATGAGAGGGAACTCAGAACTCATGGATCAATCAAGGATGTTACTAATGATATTGAGATATGAATTATCTCCCTAAAAGGATCATCCATTATATTGTGAAAGGTGTATTCACCCATGAGTGCTCCTTTGTGATGTGTATCATATGAGTCTAAAGTAATGAGATTCTATTTATTATGTTGTTGGGAAAGTGAGGGACACCAAACATGGTTGGGATTGAGATATGAACATGGGTTCATATTCAATCCAAATTCTATAGACACTTGACAAAGATAGAGGAATTATCACACCATTTATAGAGATTTTTATGCTGATATAGTTAGATTGTAATTTTACTTGACATTCTTCTAGGAATTTAAAACTATATTCATAACATTCATGGCCTAACATCCTAAATAGTACCCAGATCACATTTTCCAAACACCTTAGATTCACCTCATGATATCTAGAGTCTACCATAACTATTGAGAGTTTAAGAATATTAATATGGGTGGTGGTTTTACTTCTATGATATTTTTTATAAGATCTAATAGTCATATCATATTATTTCATTAACTTTAGGGAAGCTGGATATATACCCCAAAAATATATATAGCCACTAGTGAAGTACCAATTCATATATCTATAAATGAAAAAATGATATAAAAACAATATTTATAAAATTATAGAATAATTCCCATACAAAAAGATTTAAAACATTCATAAAATATAAAAGGTGTTGAAAATAGTCGAAACTACACATCCACTTAATGTACTAACCAATAAGGGCTAAGAATCCAAATGATAGAAGTAATAAATATAAAAAAATTCATAACCTAAAAGGGAAGGACCTATATATCAACTCACATTATCCGTTAAAATGACTAAAATAATCCACTTGTGATGCATATGCAACTGGAACTATCCCCATTTTCTGGTGATTTACCCTTACCCAAGTCATGTATAAAATCACCTTCATACACCCCAAATGGAAACATATAATTCATGAGTGTAACAATAACATACAAATAGTCTCCATCCAACTCCTTAACCACCTTATAAAAAATAATGTGGGTGTAGAAACAATACAAGGAAATATTAAAGCACCAAATGAAAAAAATATACGTTTTCCCATCATATACCATGGATATCAAATATATTAACAAATCCCATATACTAAGAGGATCCATCCATCTTATATCAAATTTAATCCTATCATAAAATATGATATGAATGATATAAAAAAGTTTTCATTTAAAAGATATATATCATTTGGTTGAAAAAGAATTATTTATACTAATTTGAGGCAATATTATACCCAATTCTTCCAAGAATAGAAGAAGGTGTATAATATATTAAGGAATTACAAGACCATACCATATCATCAATATAAAAATATATGATACGTTTTCCTAAAACTCATTAAATAAAAAATATACCCATTTATATCAATATTTATAACCTAATAAATACAAATATAAATAAATATGTCATATAATATAATGTCCTACAAAAAGTGTATTTATATTTTTTAATTTTTACAAACTTTACACAAAATTAATAGTTTCTAAACATTGAATGTAAACTATATTTAATGTTTAATAAATATGTTAACTAAGTTTCCATGATAGTATACATTAAGAAAGGAAATAATTCACTAAATAGATAGTTAATGTATGCTAACAAGATAGTTGATGACCAATTGGATCTAAGTAGTTCTCAAACATAATAAAATAATTTATATAAACCTTTGTTTATTAAAAACATCTTATTTATATTCAAATCACTTGAACCCAAACCATTAATATATCAACCCTTAAAAATTTATGAGAGGATAAAGGTGTTTACCAATTGAAAATAAATATTAAAGATCCATTGAGGTCAAAAGGAACACAAAATGTGTCCAACTAGGTAATGAAACCATCTTAGAACAAGGGGATTTACGAATTTATTCACTAACATCAAAGGACGATCAATTTGGTATGAAAATCATGGGAGTTATCGTTGATTAACTTAAGGAAAAATTATGTGGTTGGTGTATGTAAGGAACACTAAGGGAAAAAATGAGTTTCAAAATCCATAGAAAAGGAAAATAGGGTATTAAGATCATTTATTTAAAGAAACATGATAATAAAGAATATTATATATAATACCAATCTATTCCAATTCGAGATGAGCTAATTCAGTCATTCAAAGAAAGTTAAACCAATGATGGGGATCGATTAAATTTAGATGAAGGAGAGGAGGGGAATAGATCCAAGTGGGTTCTCATATGGATAAACAAAGACTTAATACCATGAAAGAGATATTTTATGTTTAATGTTTTATGGTGAAAGTATTAATTTATCGATACTTATAAAAACAATATAGTGCTACTAGGAACCTAGTGTAAAACCCAAAACATATAGTGATAAATTTTATTTAATGATATGATATCATGTATTACACATAACATCTGAATAAAATTCACATTTCATTGTATTATTAAGGTTAAAAATTATAAAAAAATACACTATAATATTGAAAAATGAAACATAATTAGTAAAATTATGAAAGGAATAAAACTCCAAGTAAGTAAAATTAAAACAAGATTGAAATCCTCATCATCATGATCTTCATTAATGAATTTACTTCCCATAATGAAAATAGAGAAAATACATCACATTATAAATATGGTAAACATCTTGAAAAATAAAAATAGAGAATAGTACACATGATTTAAAAAAAAGTAAGGCTATACATAAATAATGCAATATGGTTGTTATATATATATGGTCCTTAGACGTGTGTAATTGGGATTATGTGACTAGTTGGATTATATGGAATTTGATTCCATAATTATATATAATAATAATTTAGTTGATAATTTATAATTAGTATTTGATTAAAATATCACTGTTATAACAAAGCATTTGAATTCACTGATATAAATAAAAGTAACAACATTTTGAAAGCTATGTATGCTGTAAAATGAATGGAATCAAGTAATAGAAGTATACCTTATGAATATGAAATTTTCAATATTATAATGAAGGTAAAATAAATAAAGAATACCCTAGAAAAATATAAAGCTAAACTTTAATAAGTATGACTAGAGAAAAATCATCTATGGGAGAAGTTCATGATTCTGGAAATCACTACATGATCCATGTTATTTGAATACCCACCTATTAATACCACCATAGATAATCTTACCCTAAGGTATTACTACACAGTATTGATAGATTTTTATGTAGAATTTTGGATTATATAAACATGTAATTATTCGTTTAATAAACGATATTCCACTTATATATATATATATACAATATTACATTTATTTTTATGCACTTGGAAATTTTAAAAAATTTAATTTTAATGAATGAAAATAATTAAATGAGAGAGGATATATCCATTAAAATGGATTGATAAAATTTTATTAATTCTCAGAAAATAAATAATAAATTCTAATGAATTGTGAATAATATCATTTAATATTAAGAAGATATATTTTTCAATGAATTATTCTATTTTTGTAATATTTTTTTATCATTATTAATTAAATTAATCACTATAAAATAATTAGTTTAATGAAATTTATTTATAATATAAATGTGAAAATAATTCAACATTCATTTAAATATTATTTCATGGAAAGGAATAAGAATACATTTATTTTTATGCATAGAAATACATTATTCTAAAAGTTATTTTTTTATATGTAATTTGATTTTCTATTAAAACAAAATTTCATCATATTTAAAAATTATATAAAATAAAATGGATTTCATATTTGGGAGAATAATTTAAAAATTAGTGAATAAGCTTAATTTGTATTTGGTCATAATTACAATCCACTGAGGTAAAAATTTAGTTTCTAAGGTAAATGAAAAATGATGTAAAAGGGTTTATCTAATGGATAATGGTAAAATATATTATAAAAACTTATCTATAATGAGTATATTATGGAATTATTGTCACATAATTATCTTATATCAACTAAGTTTCATTTTAGATCCAATTTTAAGGACAAATTACCATCGTTTCTTATTATGGAGTGAGTATTTTTGAAAATTCCATTCAAGATCACCTTTAAATGGACCTCTTCACTACCCACCTCAAATAACACCATTCCTTGAGTTTAATGTAAAATAATTATAAAAATTAAATCTCTATCCATATTAACTCATTTCTTGTAACCTATTTTCACAATAATAATCCCAAATACTTTATTTAAAAACGTTCTCTAAGAGAAGATTCAATTCTTGTTGTAAGTATTATACTCTCCAAAATCACATTCTCCATATTTATAATTCATATATTCCTAAAATGTATTTATAAATTCAATAAAATAATTGTGAAACCATTATTAGTTTTTAATGGTGATGTTATATCTTTATAATAATTTTTTCTCATACATCAATTCATTATAACATGTAGTTGTTTTGGTCAGTTTTACCAGCTTTATAAATGATATTATAAATTTTACCCCATGAATAAATTAGAGGGAATAACTATCATAATATATTTATTAATTATGAATTTAATATTTTTTTATAATTTTATTATAGAAATATATATGTATATATAAATATATATTTATTTATATAATCAATGATGTATTAAATTGAAATTCACAAAAAATGATATTTTAACCACTCTTAGAGAAGCATCACCATAACATCCACAAAACTTTCCTTGTAATTAAGAAAAAAATAAAATAAACCTATTTTAACACCATAAACATTATATATTTTATGAACACATGTTCAAAGATCAAGGGCTAGAACCAAAATACCGATGCTAGTATAAAACAAATGGGAAAATTGACACCTGAATATTAATTTTTATAAAGAATGATTAATAAATGGGTAATATTAATTTATAAATTAATTATATCAATAAAAATAAAAATAAATCTGTTTCTTCTATATATGAATAATAAACATAAATTTATTATTCAGGAGGTTAGAGAACATCAGACAAAGAAGGAATCCATAGTAAGAGTTTTTATCGACCAAATTCTATTTTATTTGGTAATATACTCTATTATTTTAATATATTTTTATTATTTTGTGTTATTATACCATATTTTTGAAATAAATTTTTTTCCTATTAGTTTTTTGGGGATTTTTTTATCACAATATCAATTTCAATTGATTCCTACTTCTTAAAATATAGCATTTCAAGAGTTTTTCATAGAAAATTTCATTCTTTGTGGAATGATTCATGTTATGTACCTATTATCATTTAATTAGTGTTTATACTTCCTATTTAAAATATTTTATCATAACTATATTTTAACTCAATAATTTAATCATCCATTTCATGTTTTATCTTTCTAGGGATTTTGTTTTAAAAGTAACAAAATCCATTAGGGGTTTGTTAACCTAATTTTAATTTTGTTAGGTCATAATTTTTGTTCTTTCAAAATATTACAATAATTTTGTTATAGTTTACCAGTTCTGTAGGTCATATGTTATTTTACCTTTCACTTTGGGTAAATGATATTTTCATGTCATAATCTTCTTCTTTAATCAATTTCTTTCTTTATAAAACATGACTTTGTAAACAATAATTCCCATATTCCCCATTTGTTCGTTATCCTTCATGACAATATTATTTATTATCACAAAAAATTTCTTTCCCTATTATAAATTTCAATATTTACTATATTCAATACTATTCATATTTCTCATTTTCTCTTTATCAAATGAAATTCTATAGTTCATTCATCTATGTTGGTTTTCTCTAAAACATCATAAAAATCATAAGAATGTTTTTATTTTCAAATTCATATATTTTTTATCTTCCACTTCACATTTCACTACTTAAAAATTATATTATCAAGTTTCAATTTTTTTATTTTAATTTTAAAATATTTTTTAAATTTATTACTTATCACCTTTACAAAAATGAAATTTGAAAGTGACTTGTAGCTTCAAAATTCTATGACAACATTAAAGATGTTTATGAAAAATCATTTTATGTTTTCTCTTCCATTTTCATAGCTATAACAATTTTTATATATATTTTGGATTTTTTTTTCATTAATGAACCTTCATCTTCCATTATGATATACTACCTTCTAGAGATTGATTTTTGGTACCAACTCATTCAAATCCTGATTATATACTATGCAAAACCATTTGAAACAGTTATATCAGCCATTTTATTTTCATGGGTTTTTATGATAATATGAATGATTTATTTCATAAGACCCACATATTTATGGTTTATCATTATATAACAGGTATTAAAAACATATCAATCCAATGCATTTGATAAATATTTATATCTAGTGAGATAATGATGTTATGCATGTATCTAATTTATATGATCATAACTCTTTTTCTGAACCTTATTAATATAATCGAAAACCTTTTAATATAAATTATTGATATGTTCAAAAATCTATTGGTATATTTAATTGATATTTTCATGACTATATGCCATGAATGAATTGATATATTCACTTATATATTCTTGTACTTTATTGGTATGTTCAAAACTCTAGGAATGGACCATATTGATATGTTAAAAAATCTAGGTATAGACCTAATTATGTTTAGATATGTTCCAAACATTATGGTTTACATATGAATGTTTTTATTACACATTTATATGTTATTATTTATGGATTATTTTTATTGTATCATGTTTTAATATTCATATGCAAAGGTATGTGTCATGCTTCCATGATGATCATGTTGAGGTTATATGTCCTTTAGTCATTCTTATGGAAAATTTTTGTTATTTTGTATTATTTTTAATATAATATTTTACTCATGTTCTTGTTTTCTCATATGATTATGGTTTAACACTTTATGTCTCATTGATATGTTTTTTTGTTAATGAGTTTTGAAGCACACTTCTAATGTTTCTCTTATTCCTGTTAAATTACATGCTGTAATATTTTTAGGAGGAAGTCACATGTGGATAATTTTCTAGGAGATGTTGAGGAAATAATGCGCTATGATACATTTATATAGTCAATCCATAAATATAGTAAACCATTGTGTTATATAATTGTGTGTTTATTTATGAAATGCAATGTTCAAATTATGGCAATGATATAAAATATATTCATTTTTTATCAAGTTCTATCAGTTATAATATGATCAATGTTTAATTATTTTTGAGGAATAGGTTAAGAAATATAAGGAACCCATCTTAAAGAAACCTAGGTTGAACCAATAATATTATGGGATAAATTCAATTTTCATATAGTAATATATCATGATGTTTTCTATTCATATTATTATTTACACTGATTACCTTATGATATTATTTATTACTCATGATAAACATTTTAGTTTTAGTAAATTTTAAGAAGAAGGAAGAACCAAATTAACAATGGATGTGTTTGAAATGTAGTAATTATCCCATTGAGCAATCTAATGGGATGGGGTATGAACTGAAAATCGTCTGGTAAATACTATCATAGTTATTCCCTAATAACATAAATCATCTTAAGATATTAAATGTACCAAATATGGAGAAATATAATATGGACTCTTTGCTGCCATAATGAAAAAAACCATTACTGAATCTTCCAATCCACTAAAAATTCAAAAATGGATTAATATTATAAGAAATATATTATTTTTTATTTAATGTTTAGAACATGAATATGCAGTCTTTGACATTTATTGGCTAGAAGGAAAAGTAGACCAATGGTAGAATTTTATAAATAATTTGAGGAAAAATTAAGAAGTTTAATATATCTAATGAGTGTAGTTTACTAAAATATTCTACACTGAATATTTTCCCTGAACAATTTAACTTTAAATAGAGAGATAATTCAATGAGTTAAAAAAGGAGTATGAAACAATTGGATCAAATGAAGAAAACATCATGAGACTCATAATTACTTTGTTAGTTTTATAATTTACCCTAAATCCAAGATTAACCATTTTATAGTGGGATAAAACTGGTTATTTTAAAGATATTACCCACAAGATAAATTGGTAGTGATTGAGAAATTGTAATATGTGAACCTAATGTAGAAATGGAAACTAGATACTCTAATTATATATTTGGAGACAATAAAAGAGAAAGGGAGTTTCATGTGTAATTGAATGATAAATCACATAGAGGGAAACAAATCAACCCATAGATATATGAAAAATTTGGGAGGAATAAATTGATAACAATAATTAAAGGAATGAGAACATTGTTCATGTGTTGTAGGGTTATCCATCATGCTGATAATTATAGAAGAGAGATGAAGAGGACAATTAACATAATGGGGATAAAAAGGTTCCAACTATTGCACCACCCACACATCAATGATTCAAATTTATTATATATTAGAATTATAAAAACTATTTCCCCAATACAAATTCTAATGAAGATAATAAACTTAAAAAACTTCTAAGTTTAATGGAACAATGTAGAGCCTATATAATCTGTACCATTGAAGTGGATCATGAGATTGATGCGGTGAAAAGTAAACTTATTATATACTCTAGATCTATAAAATTATTATCTTATTATTGTTTATATATTAATTAATATCATGAATGTATTTAGTGAATATTGACACAACACCTCTAACATCGGATATTGAATTATTTTTGAAAACACTTTGTGATATAATGATTTAATCGAAGGTTTATTACTATACTTTGATCTAGTTTTTGGTGAAGAAATTTCCTGTCGATCTATTAATTTCTCCATGGTATAATTCAATGTTTTATTGAGAATATACTGGATCTACCTATATAGAGATCCTAAAAATTATCAAGATAGTTTATGTAATGACTTTCGTTTTTATATTTGGACAATTTTAATTTTTTTGGTGATGACTTTGAATTTATTTTAGATGGTGGAATAGATATCAGGTGTGTTTGGGACCCTGGTATTGACTATGTAGAATTCTATTATTATTTTATTAAATCACATGATTATTTTTTAAAATAATTATTTATATTTTCAATGGATACTTATATAGGAATACTGAGACATCATATGAGTCTATAAAGATGGTTTTACCCTAGACAAGGTACAAGTTTCATTCGAGTTGGGTTCTGTGATGGTGAAAGTTGAAGGAGGGATAGAAAGGGAATTAATTAAATAATTAATTATATAATTAATTATTTTAAAACAAGTGAATCCTATATTTAGTAAATTATTAAGAAAATATAATTAGATTTCTACATAACCCTGATATATTTATTAGGATACACCTTTGGTGAAACACCTTGATGAATGATTGTGGAGATCTGTAGATCTAGTAAAAAACATGGAATAATAAACACAACCACCCATGAGTTTGTTCTTACAAAATTATTGACACTAAACCATGTAAGGGATCTTCTAATAAGTGTATTTTTACTTTCTTGAATATGTTGACAACATGGATCAATCTATCCTAAGTTAAATACATAATTATATATCTCATGACCCCATAAACTTATGATTTACCTAGAATTTTTTTATGATTCATTTATTCATGGAATTACTTTTAACAAATTATTTATTCAATTTATATCATTTAGTTTTTGGACGAATCATGCATAAAAAATATTAATTATTTAACTTTTTGGTTTCTTGTATTTATCCATCAGTTCTTTATGTATTCATCATCATATTTCACATTTAGACTATTGATTCAACCATTTGAGCGGATTGATTCATTGCACATTTTTCTAATGGTAAAGTGGATAATTTTTGTGTGCTTGACACTAAGGATCATACCACAGAGGTAGATTCATGGGTTACTGTGAAAGATCATACATATAAATATAGGAAGGAGTATTATGTGGAGAAACATTTGAGTATTGAAAGGATCTCAAAAATGAATGTTATGAATTTATTCAATGAATGATGTTATAAATTCATACTATGATGAATATTCTACCATTGTTAACATGAATAATGAGCACATCAATTGAATTTTTGGTGAAAACAATAGACACGATGAATCTTTAGGTGGACGATGAAGTTTTTGGGAAAATATGAACTAAATGTCTTGTATTTTTCAAAAGTACATGTATTTTATTTTGGGTATATGAAGGAAAAGTTTTCTAAATGAGTTATATATAACATTGTGTATGATATTTTACTATACTTTATTTATCCCATATTTAACTACTCAACATGTACAAGTAGTACACACCCAATGAACCCATGTGCCTTACATGTTGTTTTCATCAAGGCCTCACATTGTGTACCCTTTACAGAACATGACATGTGAAGCTAAGGTATACACTAAGTACCCTATTTTATCCTACACACTATGTAAACATCTCGACATGTAATGTAGTGGGACTTATATACTCCTGGTAAGGAACTAGTATATGGGTACATGACCGCTTGAGGGATACATGTCATGTACCTCAGGCACATTCCATGTACCCCAAGTGCACTAGATGTATCTCTACTAGAACTATCTTACGAACATGATATTTTTTTCAGAACCATATTTGGACATGCATATAGTTCTTTCTATGTTGAATTTTTCTGTGGTATAAGATGGTGGCCATTGTATTGATATCCAAGATAGGGCTTAAGATGGTTAATGTAGGATACTTCCTTAAGTTATGGTTAGCTAAAGATTGATGTAGTGGTGGTCAGTTATACCATGGGTGTGAGACAAGTTAGAGAACATGTCACCCATATCCTATATTATTGTATAGCTGGTACTCCTACACACCCATCTAGGGTGAAGGTCATCTATCCTAGAGTTAGTAGTCACTCTTCTAGAGCTTTGTTGGGGTGTTAGTCCTCCATCTAGGTCAGTATTCTATCGATTATGGTCTTTATAATCAAGGTGTGGGTCTTGCACTATAGGTCTTGTGAGGTTAAATGGTTTAATATTTTTGTTTGAATGAGGATAATTAAATGCATGAATATTTATTTTAGCTAACTTTGTGGAATGATATCTTTCCATATTATTTGATTATTTTCTATAATCATGTCTGGGTTATTCTTAATTTACACTATTTATTGTGTTTTTAAGATGATAGTAATTTTGATGATTTATTTCTTTGGTGATTTCAAGGTTTCAGACTATGAATTTATATACTCACCCATTCATAGTATCCACTCACACATGTAGTATATAGACATAGTATTTTACACATTAATATTTTATATTTTTTGAAGAATATTCATTACATTAAACAAAAACATAGATAATGATAATAATAGGTTAGTGTATTTGAAAAAATGGATATATAAATAACTAGTCAAAAACAGTTCTACTTTGTCTCCCAATTAGTTCCCTATAAGTAGAACTCTTCATAGAAATATCACATGCAATACCTCTAATCATAACCTGGGTAAAAGTAATATATGAAAGGGTATTATTAGAGGATCATTAATGGAACATAAGGTAAATATGTAAACAAAATTCAAGAATAAGTGTATGAGAACACACACATAACATTTGAAAACCATACCCTATATATCAAAGATAAAAATCGCGAGTCCGGGAATAAATCATGGTAGTTAATAAGACATGAATAATAAGAGAATCATGGAACATGATATATAAGAGATAAAAATTGACATACGACATGGAATTGTGGAATACACATAATAATAGAAAATTATTTCCAAAATAGTCAAGTATCAATGACAAGTCTACCATAGAAGAATGGGTTCACTCCCCAAACAATCGTATTAGTCAAGGTTCCCTCACAAGACAACCATAGTGGACAAATTAAATTACTAAACTAGGTTCACTTTCCATTCCATTCATGTTTATCTCAAGAGATTTCAATATTTTCTCAATGCATTGGAGAGAGATATAGGTCCCAACCATCAAATTATAAAAATAATACATACATATGAAACAATAGCATAAAAAATTCATCATTTTAGAACATATTAGATGAAATAGGTTTCATAAATAGTTCATCAATGAATAACATGTGGAATTTAAATAGGTTTAATAATTATTACATCATTTCATCATACCATAACCCATATAAAAATAAGAAGATCCTAAGAATTTTATCAAGGTGTAACCCATGCCTGAGAAACAGGTTTTATTAAAAAATTCACAATAAGGATAAACCATTTAGAGAATGAATAAGAATGGTATTATTGGATCATATACCATGTAAATAATAAGTAACATCCATGGATTTCATTATTGATGGAAAATTATTTTGAAAATAAAATAACTTGAAACAGTTATTAATTGAAATAATCATTCTACCTTGAAAAACATAAAAATTTTTTAAATTACATTACTTTGAAATTAAAATTAGAAACATATAAAGGAAACATTAAAAACCACTTAAAACGTTTCTTGGGGAAAATATATTCTCTAATATATTTTTCTTCAGAGCAAAAAATATTTTAAAATACTTTTCTATTGAAATATCCTTAGAAACATATAATGGAGGCTTTACAAATAATTTAAAACATTTATTGAGGAAAACATAATTTCCACTTAAAAAAAATTCTTAAAATTTAAAAAAATTTAAAAATTATTTTCTTTCTAAATAACTTTGGAAATATATAATGGTATATTTAATACATTGGTTGGTAATGAATATTAGAAATTTCATTCATGAAAAACACATTAAAATAAATATTTCCTTCACATTTTCAGTAAAATCAAAATGGGCCTAGTTTTAAAACCAACATAAAAATTCCTTTTAAAAATATTTTTATAAAGTGAAAAATAGGTAAAAATGTCTTTAATAAATAATTTTTGGAATTATAAAATATTTTTGAAAACATTTTTATAAAACTTAGATATAGAAGGAAAAATATTTTTCACCAAAGAGATGGTTGAATATGGTTTTTATTAAAGACATTATTTTTAACTCTTGAGTACATAAAGGGAAAAAATGAGGATAAAAAATTTATTTTCACATAGTAACCATTTTAGAAGAAAATTCATTATTTTATTGATATATGGATCATAATATTTCAGCATCCAAATCATAAACATAAGAAATCATGTTAAATGATGAGATTTCGTCACAAAATAATTACTACAATGGGAATATTTAATCATAATCCCTATGAAATAATAACATTAAATGAAACTTAAAACATCGTGAGAATAAATAAATTCATGATATTAAATGTAATGGGGAAATATATAAACCTCATAAAAGAATAAATATGTATAACATAACATATGTCTAAAAGATAGAAAACTGAGAAAAAAATCCCTTACCACAAGTCTTGAATTCCTTCGTACACATTCAAACAAAAATTATAATCAATATAGGTCTATTATAAATTTATTTCATAATTATACTTATATATCTCATATGATATATTATTTACTTATATCCTTTCATTACCCTTTAATTAACAATTCACTACTAAAGTCACATTTCAGGTAATAACATCTTTTTTTCATGTATGTTTTAATTTGGTATTTCTGATCCTTTGAATTTGATCTTAGTCCCATTATCTTAAAATTTTAATCCATTATATTTATATAATATATATTCATTATATATATACTTATATCTATCCGTAAAAGTTTTTCATGTGAAATGAAATGCACCATTCATGGATATGTTAGGCTGTATGCACTAGTGAACGCTATTTCCATTTTTTAATGGATTGAATAAAATAATGTTAAATTAAAAATTAAATTTAAACAATAATTCTAATTTCATATACATAAGATATTTTTATTAATTTTATCCTCATTAAATTCCTTGAATTTTTTATTGAAAAATGAATCCCATCATTTTGTGAGGTGTTAATCCACTATACACACGATTAATGTTATCCTATCCCCCATAAAATCGAATGTAAGAAGGTATATGTAACACCTCAAGATTTCATAGTATGTTATTTCTTCAAAGTAATTCAATAACTTTCACTACACGCAACACCGAGTTCTAGCGCACCATGACTTACCAAACAAGACGTTCAAAAGCAGTTATGAATAGTATTAACTGAATTTTGAACTTTATATAATCTTTATAATTTTAGAATCCATATTATGAGTTTCTTAGACATAATGTTAGAACAAATACATTTTTTTCAGATAAAAGAATTATTTTTCAAAAAATGAAATTTTACCACCTTTTAATGGAAAATCCTTTTTAAATCCAATATTTGAAACTTTTATATATTTAATTTGACAGAATAAACTTCTTCTTTAGAATCGGGACATAAGAATTTAGTTTCAATAAAGTTTTGGTGTTAGTCTGATAACTTTCATATTTGGGTGAATAGTGAAAAATAATATATTTTAACTGAAAACAACTTTTTAAATCAAAATAATTTATATTTTTGAGCAGAGCCAAATGGATTTTCATAATGAGAGGTTATGGATATGCCATAGGTACCAGCCTGTGCTTACACGGGAAGCCTAACCAGATGGTCATGCAAAGGTGGAGAGCTACTATCAAGATGCAGATGCTGGGGAGGGGCAGTTCTTTGTAGATAGTCTGGTTTGAATTCCCTAAGACCTTCGGGTCATGTAATCTCCTAATCCTACGAGCCATGTAATCTCTGAGCCTATGGGCCTTGTAAGGGTTCCCCCCTCATCCCTTGAAAGGGGAGTTATCAAAAATCAATAAAAAAATGAAGGCCTCTAGGCCATTCAGACAATAAAATAATTTATATTGTTAAATTATACATTTTAATGGTTTGAAAGTATAAATAGATTATATTTTTACCATTTAATCCAATGGTGGTCATTGTAAGTAATTTCACTGTTAAATTGGACATAAATAAGTGTCAAACTTTTGGTAGTTATTATTTCTTAAAAATACGCCTTTTGGTTTTGACAGCGGGAATTAATTTTAAACTAATAAATGAAACTTCTATGTTTTGAATTTTCTAAAATAGACTTCATTATTGAATTCGTAATATGAAAATTATATTAGGCTAAAGTTTTGGTATTTTTTTGAAAACTTTTAATTTTTGATGAATAGTGAAAAACACTGAGTTATAGTTTAAAACTGAATTTTTATTTAAATAATTACATATTTTATTTAAATTTATTTTATGTAAAAATAGATACATAATACCTATATAAGTTCAATGTAATTCATTGGAGTCAGTTTATAATAATTTTATATATTTAAAAATTTTATTGAACTTTTCACCGTCTTTTACCCACCTCCTAGGAGAATTTGCAAATTCACATAAAAATTAATTTTACTGCTTCTGTGACTGGAATTTTGAAAATACGAGAGACATAGTTAATATCAAGGAGTAAAATGTGGTTAGATGAGATAAAAATAATTTTTGGTGAATAGTAACTTTTTACTTTTATTTATCATGGTAAAAAGTAAATAGGGTAATTAAGGGTAAAAACGATATTATTATTACCCTAAAACATGTCCTAATTCTATTGGATAATTATAATTCGACCAAAAACAACCTTAGGAATAAAATATAAACCTCTTTGGTCCACTTGGATTAGATTAAGACATTTATTATTATTTAATTCAAAGAAGAGTTAAAAGAGTTAAAATCAAAGTTTAATAAATAAAACATTTTTAATATAGGGTTATACAAAAGATAAATTTGATTATAAATATTCATTAAAAATCTAAAAAGATTTCCTACATAATGGTATTTTATTTATAAATTTTAGAGATTAAATAAGTTAATTTATTTATGACACAATGATGATGCAGTAATTACCTTGTTAGTGAAATATTAAAATAATTGATATTATAAATACCCAAATAAATATTATTGGAGACTTATAATGAATTACACGAATTTTATTGGTTAATATGACATGTTATTATTGATTAAATGAATTTGGTTTGAATTAATAAAGTTATTAAGACTTTGAAAAAAATCAATTATTAAATAGTGTCAAAATTGACATAAATGAGTTTTTAAAACAAATATTATATTATTAATTGATATTATATTCCTAAAAATTTAAGGTTCGAATAAAGGACTTATATAATTATAGTTTTATTATTAATGGACCACTTGGGGGTCACTTATATGTATATATTAAGTTTATTAACCATATAATATAAAAATAAAAAGTGACATCGTAAATATCAAACTATTTAACTAAGAGTTAAATATAAATGATAAGGTTAATATAGAGATGAAAACCTATCTAAAATATATTTTATGAATGTATTTAGACCCATACACACCTTATAATTTTAATAATCCACTTTGGATCCATTAGAAACTGAATATTAATTTATTATAAATTAATACTTTAAGTTTTTCCTAAAGATCCCCTCCTCCCCCTTATAAAAGGATACCACTTCTAACCAATTATTCATACCTTCAAAGCCTTTTGGTTCGTCAAAACTCTGCCCAAATACCCTATAAACTATCCTCCCTTAATCCTAGAGGCCTTACTTTAGTCATAAAGACAACCTAAGGAGCCCTTTTGATCAAATCAAAAGGAAGAACCGGAAAAAGAGGTAATGTTTTCACCACCCTCTTTCAAGTTCCTTTCTTCTTAAACTTCTTATTTCTTTGTTATTTACATTATAAAATAATAACTCCAGTATCATATATATACTGTGATGTTATTATAAATATGGTACAACCATATTCAGTATTCTATCCACCCTTTGAATCACATGTCACCATACGTGTATACGTACGGCCTACCGTCTCCACGTCGTGGTGTAATTGTTATTCAATACATTATTATTTGGATGGGTATAATAATGATGTGTAATTCATGTAAATAAAAAATTTAGCATGATAATGATTCGGTATATATGATATAACATCAAATTATATATTATTTTAATATCAAAATAATGATATTGTTGCTCGTGCATACGTACGGATTACCGTCTCCACGAACGCGATGATATTCATTCCCCATCATATCCATTCTAGACTAAATTTTATTTGATGATTAAAAATAATTTTTAGAGACATGATATCATTCTGGATATGAATAATATACATCCCATCCATAAAACAATACTGCTCAAATAACAAAAAATATAAAGAAAAACTAATTCGTTAACACCCGAAACGATGATAATACTAAGATATTATTAACAAATCAATGTTAAAAGATCATATATGATATCATATTAATTTATATGATTCTTTTATAATTTAGTAACAATTATTTCACCATTATATAGGAGGTTAACCTAACCTTTACCAAGGAAAAGTACAAGGTAAGGGTTTATTTCACAATCTCTTCATTATCCGAGGTTGTTTATACGTAATTATCTACTAGGACCTCTTTATCATCCACATACATGTTTCTTAAAAATATATTTCAAAACATTTTTTACTATTTACTAGACAATGGGTTGAATTCATTTATACCATTATGTGTTTTGAAAGGAATCTTTCCGTCATTTTCCAAACAAGGTACTTTTTGACCTTTCGACAAATTTAAGGTAAGAATGTTTATTTTAACTTATACGGCGGGTGCGGCTATTTTCTACCGTTATAAACTCGTCGAAGATTCCCTTACAAGATTTTAAAAATATTTTGACTTTAAATGATTTATTTTATAATTATGTGACTTTTAAATGATTTCAAAATTAATATTTTAAGAATTTGTGAAAGGTACTCTTTATCAAGATCATAATTTTAAATGTTTTAATGATTTATCTTTCTAAATCTTTTTAATTAATGTCCATGTTTTCAAAATGATTTTAAGGATTTATTTATATGGACATGAATGTTTTGAAATGATATTTATTTTCAAAAGTTTCAAAGTGGCATGAGACACTTTTATTCAAAAATCTCTTTTAAATTACTTCCTTAATAAATGTGTGACTTTTAAATGATTTCAAAAAAAGAGATATTTCTATAACATAGTTTTGATTTCATCTATGTCAACATCCTTTGATGGATTTTAAGCTTATTTGAAGTTGATTTATTATGATACAAAACTTCCATATTGTATTGAAGGTTTTGTGATATGTTTGACTGTGGATGTGTTATTTTTATACCATTCATGGTTTATGGAGAAAGTATTTACATTTCGTATGCTAGTTTTAATATGAATGTTTATGTTATGTTTAAACCTATTCATATGAGGAATAAATTGAAATTAATAAGTGACGGGTGGAGGCCGCTATAGCTCCTCGATGCATTGGTAGGTCTAATGAGACAAACTAGTGTCTTGGCACAAGGCCTTGACAAAATATTATTTGTAGTCTTGGCACGAGGCCTTGGCTATGTGGTTATGATAGTCTGGCATTATGCATTCCATCATTATGAATGTGGTTAGTGGTATTTCATGTGATTATTCGACTAGTAGAATATCCATGTGAAAAAGCAAATGGCGTTATTTTATTTTATTTTTGCCATATTATGTTGAAGTTCAAGTTTAAAAGGATTTTGTTTTAGTTATACATTGCATTAAATGTTTTTTATTATTTATGAAAGTTTCTCCTCTATTGTTATCCTTACTGAGCATCTGAGCTCACCCCTTTCTATGTTTTATTTTTCCCAGGATGTGACAAAATATTTTATGACTGACCTACAGGGATAGTCTGAAGGGGATATGAGTGTTGACCTTGGAGACTATATTATTGTATTTTTTCACTTTATGATGTAATGTAACATTTATGAATGTATCTAGTGATTCCAAGGCTACTAAAGTAATCGGTATTTTAAGACTTGATCTTTTGTGATCATGCCAATGATACGTAATAATGCACTGACTCTGGATAACTGGGGTCGGGGCGTTATAGTATATGTGATATTATAGTCATAGAAGTATAATTATCTCAGAAATAAAATATATTTTTATCTAATATATCCCCATTACCATCCAATTATAACATAACTGAAAAACACATCAAACCGATTCATGAGATTGTAGTCTGCCGTAGACACAAGTGACATTATTTATTTCTAACAAGCAGAAAAGTAAAAAGGTAGGTGATATATTATTATTACATAAGTATAATAATATCATAAATATCTTATAAAAAATTAAAATCCATCACCATATATAGTTGTGAGAGGTGGTGATGGAGAACAAATAACATCGGTTCTCGAGGCGGTAGTCTGTCGTACACAAGTTCGATGATTTCATTTCCCATTTGATGGAAGATGATATGAATAGAGTATATTAAATTAACATAATAAAATATTGGAATATTTTAGATAATTTTTATATTATATCATAATATTTTGAGAATATTTTTTTTTGGTTTTAGAGGAATAAATAAAATGAAAATGAAAGTTTAAGGACTATACCTCTTATTCAGAGAACCACTTTAGGATTATACCTAAAGAATTTTTATAAGTGATTAATAATAAAAATAAGGTTTATAGGATGTGTATATGGAAGTAATGAATATATTTTGGTAGTTATTGGCTGAAAAAAGTCTTTTGGATGTGTCAATAGAAGAGGAGATGAGGTGGCCTTTTATAAGTGGGGGATATGACACACATAGAATTTTCAAAAATAATAACATACCAAATATTTTCACATGATACAAGGAAAAAAATGGTTAATTATATAAAATTATAGTTGATAATTTATATATATGGACCGATAAATGGTTTTTGATATGTTTTTAGATCATTTTGCCTCTTATCTTTTTGGTTTAACCCCTTTGTAAGCCTATTTTAACCTTAAACATGATCATTATTTTTTACTATTTTTACTATTTATTTTGAAATAAAATTAAGTTAAAATTACTATATAATATTTACTAATCTGATTCAAAATATTGAATCTAGTTATATAAATTCATTTCATAGAAGCGGATTTTTTTAAAATTAAACCCACAGGGGCGATGAGAAAGTAGTTTTCCAAAGAGAAATTCTCCAAAAGATTAAAACGTTTTTATGTAAAACCTAAATATGAAATTGATTAAAATTAAATAAATTTGATTCATAGATATATAATTGAACTAATTTTAATGTTAAAACCATATTAAAATAAATTTTATCTTTTAAATTATGTGAATAAAAAGGCAACTTCTTAGTAAAAACTAGTATCTTTCATTACTCCCTAAAAAATGTATATTTTCAGAATATTCTAAAAAATTCACACCATAATAAAATTTGACATAATTATTTCAAAAATTAATTTCATTTTTTCAAATTTATTTTCATAATATTTTAAAAATTAATTTTAAAATAATTTCACCAAATATGATAAAACTACTTTTTATAAAAATACAACGTTTTCGCATAAAATTAAATTTATACTTACATAACATCTAGAAAATACATAAGATGAATGATAAAAATTTAAATTATTATATAATATATTAATTTAATAAATATAATTATATATAATTTATTTTTTTATTTTGTTTAGGTAAATTTAATTTTTGTGTAGAAAAATAGTTTTTTTATAAAGATATTTCATTTATTTTTAAATGGTTTCTATTTTCAGTTATAATTAATTTGTAACCGAATAATTAATTTTATTTACTTATTTAAACCATAATTTATTATAATTTAGTTTATCTTACTCATGATGAACATTACAATGTCGAGGGAGATAACTGTAATATTAAATAATAATATTTTAATAGTACGTCATTTTTCTTTAAAACACTATGTTTCATGTAGCGCAATATATCAATAAAATTAAATTTATTAAAAAAAATATTTCATAAAAACTTAGGGTGTTACATTATACCCCATAAAATTATTTTCTACCTTGAAATTCCATCACTTTGGTACAAATAACTGACGATAATTCCACCACATCACATCCTCAGGTTCCCACATAGCTTCCTCATGATGACCATTTCGACACAATGCTTTGATATGGTGGGTGTCTTTGTTTCATTAAATTTTCCATCTATGGTCTAAAATATCCATATGTTGTTATACATAAAAAATATATTTCTTCAGTGATAAGTAATCTGATTTTAGTACATTTTATGGATCATGTATTTACTTCTTTAGGGGAGATACACAAAACACAATGTGAACTTGAGAGAGTTTCAATGGAAGCACCAATAGATAAAATAATATCCTAGTACAATCAAGAATTTGAAAGGGACTGGTATACCTTGGGCTTAGATTTTCTTTATATCGTAAGAAGAAATTTCATCCATTGGTTGTGATTTGATAAATTTAAACTTCAACACTTACTACATGAAATGAAGATGAATTTGTTATGCCAAAAGCACTAATGGATCATAAGATCTGTAATATAATGATAAGTCATTCATTCTATCTTTATTTATCATCATAAAAAATGGTTATAATTGGTTATCCAATATAAATAAATATTTAAATAGTGATTTGATGCATTGATCTCTTAGACCTCATCCAAAGTTAAAATTACACCATTCCATAAATGGTTAAACTTATGGTTATTAAAAAAATCTTTTTTTAAAAGGTAACTAAATTCCCCCAAATCAACTGAACATTAATCCCCAAAATATCATTAAGTAAATATTAATGGTCACATACCTAATATATCAATAACATGATAATATATTCTCTTTAAGCATGGTTATGACCAGAATTAACATAAACCTACAATGAAAAAAATACATGGTTCCCCATTCCTTAAATAGAACAATTTATTATTAAATATATTAAATAAATCAAAAAATTTAATAAAACCCATAGATGATAAAATATAAAAATTCTTCAACAAATCATTAGTTAATTCCAATATAGTCATTACTATCCAATTTACCTTATCCCTATCAATCAACTATGTATACCAAAATCATTATATCAAATCATCGACATATTATGTGTTATATCTCCCTTAATCATGTTTTTCCATAAAAAATAACCTTTACATTAAATCATTTTTTTCATCAGTTCCATAACATATATTTTTAAAAATTCTTAATATAAATCTTATACAGAAAGTTTCATAAATATTTCATAATTCATAAATTCCAATACATAAACACTTCAATCATTATACTTCATTCATATACCATTTAATAGGCTTCACCATCATATTACTTAATATCGTGATACTTTAATATTTCATTTTTAGTATCTTAAATATAAAAAAATATTTAGTTCTATAACCTAATAGATACTATTATTGAGATTTCCCAGAAGACATAAATTTCTATCATTCCCATTCATTCCACATTTATAACAGTCAACCACTCATCCATTTCTTAAACTAAAATTTTCATTTTTTATTAGAAATAACTTGCTATATATCCTTATTCTAAAATCATAAAACATATTATCATTCTATAGATACATTCTATAGAGTTCTTCTTCACACATTATTGATATATAAGAAATTTAATCTTCTATCCTCTATGGTCTCCACCACCTGAACTCTTAATGAACTATATCCTTATATTCTTTGGTGGTTTCAAGAGTTGGTTAGGAGCATGTTGTTAATCATATATAATGATAACTAATAAGGAATATTTACAATATCTTAACTCTAGTTATCACCCCATTTGGTTTCTCATCAACTAATTTTCAATCACATTCAATGTTGACCCAGTTCTTTCTGGTTCCCTCCATTGACTGAAACCTAATTGAATGGGGTGAGAAAAAATATTTGTTGTGGAAGACCATATAATCATGAAGGATCATTTATAGGATTTTTAAATCCCATAACCTTCCTTTGAATATTTAAAACCTTGGGTTTAACCTAGGTCATCCATGGTCAATATTCAAATAATTAAATATGGTTATTAAAGAGTTCATGAATTGAAAAATTATATCCCTCAGGAGTTTTAAATCAAGTGAACAGTAAGGTTCTTTTTCATGTACCATGAAATGGTCTATTCAATACCAATGTGCCTTTTTTGGAGTTATTACCTCTAGGTAAATCTGTTTTAGAACTACATCCACTTGTATTATCTATACAAGGATTTATTTCTTGGAAACAATTTGATATATCATTCATAAATATTATAGGAAATTTTCATACACATAGAACTATCCTTATTCTTATCCTTAGACATATCCCTAGGGATCTCACCAAGGATTTCTCATCATATATTACAAAATTTAAGAAAACCAACCATCTTTATACCAACTATAGAGGTCTGAAATTATTTTCATTGGAATATAATTGACAACTATCATTAACCTATAGTGTCGTCTACACCTCATAGGAAAGACACACCACCACCCCTTATGGAAGACCTTTCCTCGTAGAGTCTATTTGAAGAGGGCCATGATTTTTCCAATTAGAAAATATTTGAATTCCCAAGGATTGATTTCCTTACTTTTCCTCTGATACATAATATAGTGTCCTAGGATTTAATACAATGATATTACATCTTTTTTGATGAACATTCTTTTAACTACACAAAAACATGCCTAAGTATTCTAATAGTTTAGTTTCTTTGGAAACTAGGAAACATAAAAAACTACTTTATGAGAGTTATAAATCATCTCCCACTTAGTTCCACATAACTATAACACTTAATAGATTAAACACACAGAATACCAATCATCATAACATGGGGAAAAGAAACATAAAAAATGGTGAGCTCAAATTCTTAGTAAGGTAAAACAAGGTGAATATGTAAACATAATGTGAGCATAAGGGCTTGAGAAAATGAGTATAACATAGAAAAACTATACCCTACATAATAAAGATAAAAATATGATGTCATGGAATAAATCATGGCAGTTTATAAGACATAAATCAAAAGAAAATCAATGAGAAGGAGCTAGGAGAGAAACACATTAACATGAGACATGAAATTATGGCATACACATAAGTTTAGAAAATAATTTCCCTAGTATTAAAGTCTTATTGAAATTTCTATCATAGTGTATTTTTTCATTCCTCTAACCAACATCGTAGTTATTTTTTACCCCCAATACTATCATAGTAGACAAAATACCTTACTAAAAGGTGTTAAATCCCAATTTAGGTTTGGAGATTTCAATAATTACCCAGTGAACTGAAGAGAGATATAGGTCCCATCAGTCACATAAAGAAAATCATATATACATTTTTTACATGATCATAAAACATTCATCCCATCGGAACCCATTCCATGAAATTTGTATCATAGAAATAAAATCAAAGAATAATATGTGCAAGAGAAACAAATATAATAATCATTTCATAATTTACACATAAAATAACCCATGGAAAGAGAATTTAATTTCTTAAGAATTTTATCAACGTATTTCTCATGAAAGATAAACATGTTTCATAAAAATATTTTCATCATAAGTATAAATCATTTAGATAAATAATAAGAATGATATCCTTGGATAATATCCCCAATAAATAAAAATGAACCTCAAAAGATTTCATATTTGATAGAAAATTATTTTTTAAAATAAAATTACTTCTAAAATTTCTTGAGGAAAATAACATTTTCACTTTTTAAAACATAAAACTTTTCCTAAATAATTTTCTTGAAAATATCCATAGAAACTTATAAAGGAATATTTATAATCATTTTAAAAAATATTACAAGGAAAATATATTTTTAAATTTGAAAACCACTTCTTAAAACATAATTTTTTTTTGAAATCTTTTTTTTAAAATAACCATGGAAACTTATAAAGGATTGTTTAAAAAACATTTACAACATTTCTTGAGGAAAATATTATTTCCACTTCAAAAAAAATCATAAAACATAAAAAAATTTCAAAATAATTTTCTTCAATGTAAAATTTAAAATTGAAAAATCATTATTTAAAAACATTTGGTGGTCATGATTTAAGGAAATTATGTTTATGCTGTACATGTTAAAACAACGATTCCTTTCACATTTTTGGTAAAAGAAAAACATGCCTTATTTGGCAGATATAATGATTATTCATTTTGATTTTTTTTGAAAAATTTAAATATGGATTAAAATTACTTTAATAAATACTTTAGGTAATGTTAAAACTTTTTTGAAAACTTTTTTTTAAAATATCGATATAGAAGAAAATGGGGTTTCACCCGAAGAGAGTGATAAAAAAAATTTTATCAAAAAAATTATTTTGAAATCATGATTATATAAATAGAGGAAAATGAAGGTAAAAATTGTATTATAATGAAAAAATAGATGAGAAGAAAAATTAGTTATTTAATGAAAAATGTATCAAAATATTTCATTAGAAGAAGAATAAAATATACAATCTTGATAATCGATAAGATTATATCATAAAAGCATTACCACTTTGGTAAAATTGAATCTTAAGACCCATGAAATAATAAAATTGAATAAATCATAAAATATCATGAGAATAAATAATTTTTATGTTATTAAATGTCAAAGGGGTTATATATAAACCTCCTAAAATATTATAGGTTCATGACATAACATATGTCTCATAGGTGAAAAATTGAGACAAAAATCCCATATTATAATTATCATCTTCCCTCATACACATTTGAAAATAGTATGTAATAAATATAGGTTTATTTTAAATCTATTATGGAATCATAATTATATATATCATACCATATATGATTTATTTATGACATTTTACTATCCATTTATTAACAATTTCTTTTTAAAATCATTTTTCAGATAATAACTGTTTTGTTTTTCATGTATGTTTTGATTTTTTATTTTTGTTCCTTTTACTTTGATCATAGATGAATAATTTAAAGAATTTTAGAAATGATATATATATCATATAAATTTATTGTATATTTTTTTATATTAATCCATGAAATTTATAGATATAATATGAAATACATAGGTCATGAAGACTGTAAGGTGTACGTACACATGAGCCGTTGTTTTATTTTTTAACGGATTGAAAAAAAAGGTAAATGAGAATTAAAAATTATATAATAATTAATATTTCATATATATCACATATATTTATTAATTTTAAAATTATTACCATCCATGAAAATTGTTAGTGAGAAACGAATCACAATGCTTCGTGAGGTGGTAATCTGTTGTAAACACGAGTGATGTTATCGTATCCCACAAGGAATGGGAAGTAAGAAGGTATATGTGATATGATAATTATATAAATATATATATTTTAAAAATATAATATATATTTATTTAATATATCCCTATTACTATCCATGTACAATAGAAATGAAAAATACATCACATCGGTTTGTGAGGTGGTAGTCCGCCGTACACATGAGTGATATTATTTTTTTTGAAAGGGTTGGGAGGTAAGAAGTTATTTGTGATATTATAATTAAATAAGTATAAAAATATCATAAATATCTCATATAAACATTAAATATATCATTATATAGATATGTGATATGGGTTGATGGAAAACAATTAACAATGCTTCGCGAGGCGGTGGTCCATTGTAAAAATTATTGAGAGTTTTGTTTCACATTTGATGGAAGAGTATATAGAGATATAGGTTATTTCAATGAAATAGTAACATATAATTATATGGGATACAATGGTGTTATTATATAATTATATTTGAAGAATATTTTTATGGATTAAGAGGATGTAATAAAATGAAAATTCATGTTTAAGGATTATAACTCTTTTTTAGAGAACCTCTTTAGGTTTACACCAAAATCCTTCTTAGGATAGATTAATAAAAAATATAATTCCTCTATAATTTGGATAGGTAACTAAGGAAGGTATTAGGAATGTTACTAGAATATACAAGGTATTTGGGGTGTTTTAATAGGAGAGGAGTGGGGGTGGCCTTTTATTAGTGGGGGGACACACATTGAATTTTTGAAAAGAATAAAGTGCACCGATTTTTTTTAACATGAAAAGACAAAAAATAGGACATTATAAAACCATATTTTTGATAAGGTATAAATATGTCCATTAAATGTGTTTCAGATGTTTTTTGAGGTCATTTTACCCCATATCCTTTTAGTTTAACCCCTGATAAACTAGTTTTAACCACAATTGGGGTAATAATTTTTTTATTATTTCTACTTTTAATTTTGACAAAAAGTTTAGTTAAACTTATTATATAATATTAATTATTATGATTAAAAATATATAATTTATTTTTACTAATTTCATTCAATTAATTGGAAAATTTTATTTTAAAATTTAATTGGAAAACACAACAAGAAAGTTGTTTTCCATAGAGAAAATATTCAAAATTTTAAAATGTTTTATATTAAAAATAGAAATGTAATTTACTAAAGTGAAATAATTGGACTAATAATTATATAATTGAACTAATATTTCTTTTGAAACCATATTAATATATATTTTTTACGTTAATTGATTTAAATGAAAATTCATTTTTTGAATAAAAACTAGTATTTTCAATATTCACTGAAAACTTTTAATTTTCAGAAAATTCTCAAAATTTCAATAAAAGATATTTTTTCATGATGATTATAAAAAATAAGTTCATTTTTTTAAAAAAATTATTAAATTGGTATATGTTTATTTTAAAATAATTTTAAAAAAGTGACAAAACATTTTTTTATAAAAATTCGGTTGTTAAGAATAAAATTGGATTTATTATTATATCAAGTGTAGAAAACACATAAGATGAATGTAAAAAGTTTTATTAATTTTTTCTAATATAAATTTACTTAATATTATTCACTAAAACTTATTTATTTAATTTATTTATGTAAAACGATTTTGTGCATGATAAAAATACTTTTTCAGAAAAAGACATTCTTTATTTTCAATCGATTATTATATTAATTATAATTAATTTTTTACAAAATAATTAATTTTACTTATATTATTAAACCATATATTTTCATAATTTATTTAATCTGATTCATACCCTCCATCCTATTGGATATGTGATAATTATCATATTAAATACTTATATTTTAATAGTATGTTGCATTTCATTAAAACTCGGTGTTGAGTGTAGTGAAAGATAACAAAGAAAATAAATTTACTAAAAAGAATATTTCTTAAAAAATTCGTTGTTACATATAATGTTCTATGGAGTTAAAAATTTGTTCAATGATAATATATGTGAACCAGGTGTGGTTGGTACTTATTGATTCTTAGTGATAATGTTAGATGGACCATCGTTAGTCTCTTAAGGGTGTGTGTGGAGATAGTCTTCTTACTGAAAGCTATGTTGGACCTATTTTATAGTTTTTGGGATTATGTTTCAGCCTAATTTTTTAATATACTATTACATTCTTTTTTGTGTTTTTATAGGATGTTCAAGAGTTTATTACTTCATTAATTATAGTGTTTCATTATTCTTGGACATATAGAGACATGTGTGTGATTGTGTGTACATGTATATTATTCTAAGGTCTCTTATTTGTGGGGTATTCCTATTCGGTGCTCGTCACTAACCTATAGCTTATTAGGGGAAGGAGTGGGGTGAAACAGATGGCCTTCCACTGGTCTAGACTGAGCTCTGGTGGGTCAAGTCATTTATGAGGGTTATCAAAGAGATTTTTTTCCTTAAAGATGAGGTTACAGATAGTTGCATTATTGGGATTGGATTAGAAAATTAGGGAAACAGTATTGTGTTGTATCAGGTTGGGTTATGATGATAGGAGACCTAGTGGTTGTGTGAAGAATGATGTATCAAAATAATAGGACTCTCATTTATTTATTTTTATCTTGGTAGACATAGGAATTTGTGGTAGGGTTAAAAATGGTATATACATCATATAAGAATGAGGCTGTGGTTTCCATGTGCTTATTGTGCTATCCCTATCATGAATCACCCCTAGGGATCATTCCATGACTACCCCAAGTCCGCCTTCCATAGGCCAGGGGTTGGCGACTAGCATCGGAAAGTCGTATCCCTAAAATGGGAAGACATTGCCTTTAGAACTGTACAATCACATAGTCCAAAAACACAAAAAGATACAAGCATGAAGTAAAACTACAGTAGTAAAAGTATGTACAAAAAGTATAGGGGGGATGAAATACAAGACCAACTGAAAAGGTAAAACTACAACTAAAAATAGAAAACAAATACTATGTTCATTCACCAAGGATCCTACCTGAAGGGTAGGTACAACTTGTCACGTGGCTCTCCTCGTCCACATCTTTTTCTGGCTCCCCAAGTCTCAGTCAAGGTTTCCTTTCATCTACACAAGATATAACAAGGTATGGGTGAAGCCTGTTCAGGGGTGAGTATAACAATACCCAGTAGGGACCCTGAGACCCCCGAAGGTCTCTCAGAATTCCACAAAGGAAAATCACAAAACATGATCTTGATGACAAGAATAAGGTAAAAGACTCATATCAAACCAGATATACTCGTCTCATCTATAAAGAAACATAAGGCCCTGATAAAAATCAATTTATATGATTTAAAAAGAAGGCTTAATGAATAAATCAAGGATTATGAGTACACACTCCATGAACTGGCCATCCTTAATGGCACCCGTTTGAGAGATGTACTCTATCAGGTACAAGTTAACCATTCCTAATGGAACATCCGAGAGGACGTGATCTATCGAGAACTGTGTGCTAGAACTACCTCTAGAGTTTGGAACTAGAGGTCTCACAATCACAGTCTTGTGCCTAAGGCAAGACTAGGGTAAACCAAGTGAAGAGGCCCCCTTCTCGACACTGTGTCCTGCAGTCGAGGGAGCTCCAACTCCCCTGAAGGACCCACTAACCGTCGCTACTCAGAGATGGAGGAGTACTACTCCATATGTGAGGTCCCACACCCTACCTGGTAGGGGAGTCAAACCTTGGTAGTTTGTTTGCTGTGGGGGACCCATGCCCTAGTATTTCATGGGAGTACTGCCCCAGGCTAGAGGACCCGCACCCTGGCATGGTAGGAAAGTACTGACTTTATATGTGAGGACCCGCAACCTACCTGGTAGGGGAATACAACTCTAGTAATTTTTTCACTATGGGGGACCCACACCCTAGTATGTTAAGGGAGTACTGACCCCAGGATAGAGGACCCTCACCCTAGCATGGCAGGGGAGTACCGAATCTTCTATAGAACTTTATAAGGAGGACCCGCACCCTTGGTTGACAGGGGTGTAACTACTCCTAACCTAGAGGACCCGCACCCTACCTGGTAGGGGAGTACCTGAATCTATGTGAGTTATGTATAGAGGACCCATTCCCTAGAATAATAGAGGAGTACCGACTCCAAGGATAGAAAAACTAATTAGAGGGAAATGAACCCACACTCATGAATTGGGGAGTCCCGTATCTGTCGGAGCATAGGAGTAAAGAATACCCGCTCTATAAGTCATCAAGGGAGTATCCATCCTAACTATCACTACAAGAAACACCCTGGTCCTGCTCCTACGGTTATCAGCCATACATAAACTACCACTATCATCCACAAGGAAGTAATCTGATGATCCGTCAAGTCATAATGGTTCCAACACAATAGACGAAACGTCAATCAGACAGTCAGTCTGTAAGATATAGGCATTTTAGTACCGAGGGCCCAGTTGGATTTGAGTACAATCCAACCCGTACAAACTCCAACTTTCTCTGAAAGTCATGTAGAGTATCTCAAAAGGACCGTATCACTCCATGTATCCTAGTTCTATATAAGGTTCATCAAACAGACGTACGGTTCATAAGATATGTCCTTTTAAGTGTATCTGGGCCTGAGAGGGGTTCAGGTCCGGTCTGATCCAACCTGACCCAGCCTGGGCCAAAACGACCAGGTTCAGGCCGACCCAACCCGTTCCGGGTCCGAACCTGCCCGACCCGGTTGGGCTGGGCTGCGACGGGGTCGCACAGTCCGCTGCACTTGAATAGCTCAGAGGAGTTGTTCAACTCCATTAATTGGCCACTCCTGGTGGCGCCGCCTCATCACCCACGGGACCCACAGGGAGTGGGTCCCCTGCATTGCCGCAGCTTCAAGCTATGACTCCATTTAGCGTAGTGCGATGCCTCCACCTTTGTGGACAATCGCTTGTTAGACCACCGTGGTGCTAAGCGGTGCTGCTCTTCCACCACGGCTGGCAGTTGCCGACCGCTGCCCTCGTCTGCCGGCGCCGGTCGTTGGTGCTGGTTTCCTGTACCGCCACGCCGGTGCTGCGGCGATGCTTTTTCTGCAGGCCACCGGGTGAGACCCAGTGGTTAGTTCTTCCTTCCGGATGTGCCTATGGTCCTTTCAGTATGCCACCATCATTGCGCGCCTCTCGGTTTCAAGGTTACTTCAAGTTGAAACAACATGCCTCTGAAGAACGCAATGAAAAAAAAGCGGCGGAGGGTCCAAGCCTTGTTCGTTTGGACCACACCCTCCATGTTAGCATTATAAAAAGTGGGGGGTAATTTATATATCACATTAAAAAAATGATAAAACCCATTCAAATCCCCTATTAATACCACCCAAAAATTCAAGAATGAGGAAAATAATCGTGGGAATTTCTTGAATTAAAAGACAACTCCCACCTCAAGATTCATTGGAGACGTAGTGGTGGTGGAAGAAGATTCCACGTTCGATGAAGCTGCCAGTGTTTGTCGATATTGGTTCGTTGCCACCTGAGATTCTATCTCTATTAGTGGAAGTTGTCACATCACTTCACCAGATGTTCCTCACTTGATGAAGTCGTTCCAAAAAATCTACCACGAGCCCCATTTAAATAGAGAGGGGAAAGGGTGAGTAACGCACCGAGCAATTATTGAGGTTAATTATTTAACATAATTAATGTGCCATATTAATTTTATGAGGGGTGGTTACACAACCAAAGTGTAACCAATCATTTAATATCCCCTATTAAATGTCGGAATACCTCTGTGGTCCCCGACAATGCTTCTCAAGAGGTGGTAAGATAAAACAAAATAAAAATTTTGTTATTTTATTAATCCTTAATGTTTCAAAAACTAACTTTTTCACCCGACCTACTACGGTCAAAGTGAAGACTACATTAAGAGAATCCCGGTGCTGCGTGTTCAACGGTGCCCTCATATTTCCATTCCGAGCACTGGTTTAAAAAACAGATATTTCCGCCCGCACGTTTATTGAAGGTACCTTAAAAAAAGTTCAGATATTATTAACAGTCACACTCAACCTGTGCAAGTTGAGGTTAGGCTCTGCCCAAAAGAAAAATGCCCCCATGACCTCAATGATACTCTCAAATTTCCAATCTGAGTTACTATTTAGGATTTATAGAATTTAAAAATAAAATAATTGTTACTTATTTATTTTATTTGCAGCCAAAAACTAACTTCCACTATTGGCCCACGCCGACCAAAGTTAGGATCTGCCTAAGGAAAGCATACCCTTAAGAGTTCAGCAGTGGTCTCAAATTTTTAAGCATAGTCACCATTCATGAGTTATAAACATTTGAAAAATAAATCAATTTTATTTATGGTTGTTCCATTTTTGTGTTTTCTCACTGGAGGCCTGCACTGACTAAACTTAAGTCACACCTAGGGTAAACCTACCATCCTGAATGCAATAGTGCCCTCAAATGTTTTATATGGGAAATATTTTAAGAGTTATTCCACTTTTTTAGGAAAAATACTCACACATACTATTTTAAACTTAACACTTTTTCGACAAATCATTCCGGGTACTCCAGAACTCATAATCATGTGTCGTTGGATTTCGAAGTCTCTTAAAAATTACATATAATTAAAAAAATTATACAGAATTTTCAGGTCTTTGAATTCTCTCCACCTTAGGGATTTACATCCCCAAAATCCAAAACAAAGGTAAAACAAATAAATGAGGCTACTAAGCACAAATCTGAGCCTTCTGCTCCCACATGATCTCTTGGAGATTCTCGTGCTGCCAAAGAACTTGCACCAGTGGAATCGACCACCTACATATGACCTACTCCTGTCGATCCTCTATCTCTATCGGTAACTCCACAAAATTCACCCCATCATCGATGTCTAGCTCTCCCCATTTGATAACGTGTGATGGATCATGCATGCATCTCCTCAGCTGTGACACAGGGAAAACATTATGCACCCAGTGTATCTGTGGGGGTAGATCCAGACACTACTCCACCTCACCAACTTTGTTGAGAATCTCTAATGGTTCGATGAACCTCAAATATAGATTTCCACCCCAGTAAAATCTCCCCAATCCCTATCAGGGTGAGTCCCGTAAAAAGACATGGTCTCCCTCCTTGAACTCTAACAGTCTCCATCTCCGGTCAACATAAGACTTCTGCCGGCTCTGTGAAATACTCATCCTTGGCCACTAGTACTGATGCCAAAGGTCCTGGTACATCTTCTCCAAACCATGATGTACCGCCAAAGGGGATGTGTGGAACTACCTCAACAACTCCATTGGTAGTGTCATTGGTACCATAGTGTGTCCTTTGAGAATTATTACATGCTCCCAACCTTCATAAAATCCTTCAGGAGCCTATCCTGAGGATATCTGAGAACGTCGGGCCTCATAGTCCACGTCCCCAAGCTGTGCCTCCCGAACTCGCGGAAGGTGTGGGGGAGTTACATTTATAGACTGGAGGTAAGATAATCCATCACTATCCATGAATGGTTTCTATAACGTGACTAGATGCTCTGGCGCCTCACTCACTAGCTGTAAACCAGACCTCCTGCTAAGTGAATCTTCCACCACGTTCCCGTTATAAAGTCTCAGCTCCTGGAGCTCTGTGGGAGCCATAAAATATGCAGTTATAGATATAGGTGATGATACTGGTTACATTCCAATGCAGAAGTCTCTCTCCCTTCAAGGATGTCATTCTGGAAACATATTTTGAAAAGATGTTCCCGCACTCTACCACTACTGTAGGGATCTAAAAATTCAAAACTCCTGCAGCCACGAGGGTATGGTTGGCTGACTCAAGAGTGATTGGCTGCACCCTTCTATGCATGATTTTATCTCGTGATGCCTAGGTTTCCTTTTTCACTGACCAAGGAAAAACCAATTCCAACATTGTATACATACCACATCATTTTTCCTAAAATAGTCAATCCGAGTATGAACTGTGGATGTCTGGTCCATACCCAAACTAACTTCGTAAGGCCTCGACTCTTCCACCATAAGGTTCCAACCAAAACTCTCACCTCAAGGGTTAGATCGCACCATATAAATAAGTGTGATTATTGATTATCCTCCTAAAGGTATCTCCAGACTTAAGGGTAAAGTCACCAATTTAACTGGAAACTATAGGTCTTGAACAAGATTCATGATAAGAAGGAATGATTAGTACCTATGTCTATTAATACGAAAACTAGTAGTAGACACAGATCGTACCTTGAATCATTCCTTTATCCATTGGGTCACACTCTTTGACTGCAAGCAGCTACTCCCTTCCCCTATCCTCCAGCTTCCTGAGCCTGGTGGGGACCACATTAGGGTGGTGGTTGTGACATTTCAAAATGTATACCACCTCTTTCTGCTCTCCTAGCTCCTCTTCCACATCTTCTTCCCTGTAGATTCATATTTCCCTATCACTTCCTCTTCCCAAAACATTTTTACACATCCACATCTCCAATACCAACTTTGGTTTCCTTTTTTCCAAATACTGACATTCACTAGTTGTATCTACTCAGCCAAATAATTTTCAATAACAAAGGTTCTCTCTATCACCCTAACATAAGTAGGAATGCATATAAGAATATTGAATCTTAGATTTCTCTAAACACATCTCTCTCGGAGGTTCGATCCTAGAATCACTGGTCGTATTGTATTCATCGAGTACCAGGAATGGTCGGTACGCCTCGATGAATACTTATCTACTGACATGTCATCATGTCGAAGTTGTAGAAGCTCTTGGTAACACATGCCACATAGATTTTTATGGAAATAGACCCCCTTATCTGAGGAAGGTTCTGAAGCTATATCCATGGAAAAAGTCACCTCATCATATGATAGGGGTAATCTAAACCCTACCATCACCCTGCTGAGCCACATTGAATTCTCACTTCCAGGACCACCGTTTGTTCTAATGGTTCCCTGGCTAGATGGAAACTCAGTCACCACCTCAAGCCAGTCTTTTGCCACCTGTGAGTCTAGCTCACCTCAAAACCTAAGGGGTATCTATCACTGAAACTTGTGTAAGGCACTCAGCCTTTACGTGCCCTCTACCTGTGGCACCGATAGTAACTGCTGATCAATGGGCAATGGTATCGTTGGGACACCACTTGAAGGTATATATCTCGGGAAAGAGTCCTTGTACTGAAGCCTCATCACACTGTAGACCATCCTCATGGTCAAACATTGTAAGTTATGGCTGGCTGTCTGTGTGGATGTGTCTTGAAAGAGAATCAAGATGAACCATGGTCAATAAGTTATACTTGGTGAGCTGACTCAAAAGAGATCAAAAGTAAGAAATTTCCAAAACACAAAAAATCAGTGTTTTCATGCTTCGAGTTGGAAATCAGAATTCAGGGTCCTGATGTATGGATACGTCAGCCGCCACACCAACACTGGACTCCCTGAATTGAAAACCAAACTCAAAACACTTAACACTATTACTCCATCAGAAAGATCATAGTCCTAGTTTTTTTTGGTAGAACCAACTCCTCTGATACCACTTTGTCATGAGCCATCCCCTAGGTCCCATGCCATGACAGCCCCAAGCCCTCCATCCATAGGCCATGGGTTGGCGACTAGCACTGGAAAGGAGTATAAATAAAATGTGAAGGCATTCACTTTAAACCTGTACAATCACATAGTACAAGAACACAAAAAGATGAAAGCATGAAGTAAAACTGCAGTAGTAAAAGTGTGTACAAAAAGTAGAGGGGGCCAGAATACAAGCCCAACTGAAAAGGTACAACTAGAAATGAAAAAAGAAAATAGCTCCTGAAATTTTCCACTAAGGATCCTACCTTAAGGGAGGGTACAACTCATCATGTAACTCTCATTATCCACATCAAGTCCTGGCTCCCCAAGTCTTAGTCAGGGCTGCCGGTCATCTGCACAAGACACAACAAGGTGCGGGTGAAGTCCGTGCAAGGGTGAGTATAAAAATACCAAGTAAGGACTCCGAGACCCCTGAAGGTCTCTCATAATTCCACAAAGGAAAACCACAAAAGATGATATCGATCACAATCATAAAGTAAAAGACTCAGATCAAACTAGATATACTCATCTCATCCACAAAAAAAATATAAGGTATCAACCTCAAGTCATTTCCAGGATTTCCAAAGAAGGCTCAAAGCGTAACACAAGGATCAAGAGTACACGCTCTATGAACTATCCATCCCTGATGGAACCCATCTGAGAGATGTACTATATCAGGTACAACTCAACCATTCCTAATGGAACGTTCAAGAGGACGTGCTCCATTGGGAACTTTCTGCTGGAACTGCCTCTAGTGCCTGGTACTAGATTTCTCGCAGTCACAGTCTTGAGCTCGAGGGAAACCAAGGGAAACCAAGTGAAGAGTCCCACTCCTCGACACTATGTCCTGCAGTAAAGGGAGCTCCAACTCCCTATAAGGACCCACTCCCCATCGCTACTTGAAGACTGGGGAGTACTACTCCATATGTGAGGACCCACACCCTACTCGTTAGCGGAGAAAAACTATGGTAGTTTGTTTACTGTGGGGGACCTATGCCCTAGTATGTCAGGGGAGTACCGACCCTAGGCTATAGGACCAACACCCTGGCACGATAGGGGATTACTGACTCTATATGTGAGGACCCACACACTACCTAGTAGGGGAGTACAACTCTGGTAGTTTGTTCACTATGGGTGGCCCACACCCTAGTATGTTAGGGGATTACCAACCCCAAGCTAGAGGACCCACACCCTGGCACTATAGGGGGGTACCGACTCTTCTGTAGCACTGCATAAGGAGGACCCACACCCTGGGTTGGCAGGGGAGTACCTACTCCTATCATAGAGGACCCACACCCTACCTGGTAGGGGAGCACCTGACTATATGTGAGTTATTTATAGAGGACCCGCGCCCTAGTCTAATATGGGAGTACCAAATCCAAAGATAGAAAAAATAATCATAGGGAAATGAGATTGCACTCATGACGTGGGGATTCTCGTCTCTATCGAAGTAGAGGAGTAAGGAATACCCACACCTTGAGTCATCAAGGGAGTATCCATCCTAACTCCCATTACAAGAAACATTAAAGTTATGCTCCTATGGTTATCATCCATACCTCAACTGCCAAAAAGTTCCTAAGGAAGTAACCCAATGATCCATAATTTTATAAGGTTTCCAATGCAATAGATGACACGTTAATCAGAAACCCGGTCTGTAAGCTATAGGAATTTTAGTGTCGAGTGCCCAGTTGGATTTGAGTATGATCCAACCTGGTCAAATTACAACTTTCTTTGAAAGCCACGTGAAGTATCTCAAAAGTTTTTTCTCACTTCAAGGATCCTAGCGATGTAGACGGTTCGTCAAACGAACGTCCGGTTCACAAGATATGACCTTTTAACCGTATCTAGGCCCGAGAGGAGTCCAGGTCCGGTCCTACCTGGTTAGACCAACCCGAACTGGGCCGAACTGACCTAACCCATCTTAGGATGACCCGACCCAGTCTGACCTGGTTGGGTTGGGCCATGGCGGGCCATGAACCGGCCTGGCTCGCCCTAGATGGGCTGGGCCGCAACGTGCTCGGCCTGCCAGTTGGCGCGACCCACGTGGGGTCGTGCGGTCCACCACTTCTGAACGGCTCAAAGGATTCATTTAGCTTTATTAATTGGAGGTGCTACCTTATCACCCAGGGCACCTATAGGGAGAGGGTCCCCTGCATCACCATGGCTTCGAGCCGTGGCTTCCTTCAGCATGGCGCGCAAGGACGCGCCCCCTCCACCTCTATGGCCTGCCACCTGTCCGACCACTTTGGCATTGGGAGGTGCCACTCTTCCACCATGACCAGTGGTTTTCAGTCGCTGCCCTCATCTTCCGGCACCGGTCTCCTGAGCCTCCACGCTGGTGCTATGGTAGCGCTTCTTCCGAGGGTCAACAGGTGAGCCCCGATGGTCCGTTCTTCTTTTCAGATGTACCTACGATCCTCTCAGGATGCCGTAGTCGTTGTTAGCCTCTCGGTTTCAAGTTTCCATCAAGTTGAAACAACCCAACTTCAAAGAACGTAATGAAAAACTACCAGCGGAGGGTCCATGGCTTGTTCGTTAGGCCCGCGCTCTCCGCATTAGCATTATAACAAGTGTGGGGTAATTTATACATCACATTAAAATTATGATAAACCCTGTTCAAATCCCCCGCTAAGACCACCTAAAAATTCAACAATGAGGAGAAGAATCATGGGGATTTATTGAATTAAAAGACATCCACTACCTCAATATTCTTTGGAGATGTAGTGGGGGTGGAAGAAGATTCTGTGTTCGATGAAGCCTCTGGTGTTCATTGATCCCGGTTCGTTGCTGCCCGAGCTTCCATCTCTGTCGGTGGAAGGTGTCGAATCACTTTTATAGAGGTTCCATGCTTGATTAAGCCATTCCAAAAAGTCTACCCCAAGCCCCATTTAAATAGAGGGGGGATAGGTGAGTAACACACCGAGGAATTAATGAGGTTCATTAATTAAAGTAATCAATGCACTAAATTAATTTCACGAGGGGTGGTTACACAACCAAAGTGAAAATGAGAATTTAATATCCCATATTAAATGTCTAACTACCTCTGTAGTCCCCACCACCACCATTCAATAGGTGATAGGATAAAATAAAATAACAATTTTGTTATTTTATTAATTCTTAAAAGTTGCAAAAACTAAAGTTTTCACCCAACCTGGTGTGGTCAAAGTGAAGCCCCCTTAAGGGAATCCCAGTGTTGCGAGTTCCACGGTGCCCTCAAATTTCAATTCTGAGCATCGGTTCAAAATATAGAAATTTCCACCCACACCTTTACTAAATGTACCTTAAAAAAGTTCAAATATTATTAAAAGTTACCCTCAACTCACGCTGGTCGATGTTAGGATCTGCCTAAGGGAAACACAACCTCACGAGCTCAATTTTACTCATGGATTTCCAATCAGAGTTACCATTTAAGAGTTATATATTTTAAAAATAAAATAATTGTTACCTAATTATTTTATTTGCGGCCAAAAACTAACTTCCACTGTTGTCCTGTGCCGACCAAAGTTAGGATCTTCCTAAGGAAAGAATACCCTCAAGAGTTTAGCGGTGGTCTCAGATTTTAAATTCAAGTCACTGTTCGCAAGTTATAAGAATTTTAAAAATAGAATAATTTTATTTAATAATTTTATTTACGGTTATTCAATTTTTGGGTTTTCTCACTGGAGGCATGAACCAACTAAACATAAGTCGTGCCTAGGGTAAACCCGCCATCCTGAACACAATGAAGCCCTCAGATTTTTGATCTGGGATATCGTTTAAGATTTATTCCACTTTTTTTGGAAAAATACTCACACACAATATTTTAAGCTTAACCCTTTTTTGATGGATTATTCCAGGAACTCCGAGCCTTGGAATGACATGTCGTTAGATTTCACGGTATCTTAAAAATTCAATATAATTAAAATAAATTATACAAAATTTCTGGGTCTTTACAATATCCCTTGATATGATTCGGTACAGATGATTAATCTTATTAAAATTTTTCAATACCACCATATCTGCAATGAGTGAGAGTTCTGAGGAAGGGTCATAAGATGACTAACTCAGTGACGAATCATTATTTCATGGGCCTATTCATGTGGTGTTTCGACTTAGTGGGTGAAAATAAATTCATCCACCTAATAACTATTGAGCATACCCACCTACTAGAGTTCAGGTGGATTCTCAACATCAAGATTCATATTTAATCTAGTAGTACTGGATGAGGATGTACATTGATTGAGTGTATTGTATGTGTTATAGAGCAAAAGGATACTAAGGTTCCATTGAGATTTGGATCCATAGGTGGTAGTGAACTAGATGGAGTCTAGGATATGAGTAATATTCACTGTTTGGACCCCTTATAACCATATTCCAGTCCTAGTGTCTTGTCTTCTTCATAGAGTAGTAGCAAATTTATAATGTTTGTTAACAAAGACTCATGATTAGGTGACGATTTCATGGATCAATTTGAAGAACCACTTTTGGGTGGAATATTATTTGGTGATGTTATATATAGTGCACATTCAAGTGCTATTCAAGTTACTGAAGGTGAATATTCACATTGTTGAGTATGCATAAAGGTTCACTAATTGCACATGATACCCACTAGACATGGTTTGTGATGGGTTCTTTTAGGTGTAGAATTTTGAGTGAGAGATTCATCAGATTTTTTTTGTCAGGTAGTCTATCTATTAATCAAACTTTTAAGGGGGTTCTATAATGTGATTTATTAGTATATTTTTTCTTAATAGATAAGTGATAGGTCTACATAGAATTTGATTAACATCAGAGAGTAGATTCATCATCCAACACTAGTAGGCATCAGACATTAAACCCCTGATCTATGAGTCATATTCATTTTCATACATAGACATGAATGATAAAAATAGGTGATTCATATCAAGAATCCTTCTAGATGAGGGAAGGATGATGTTACAATTAATATTGAAAATGTTGATTAGAACATGACTCCCCAACCTGAAACACTTTAGAGGGCAATAAAATAGTGTAAGGTTCATCTATGGAAAGATAGTGACCTGATTAGTTACCTCTTAGGTTTGTTTAGGGATATCCTCATGGAGGTATTTATGGTCATTTATATAGGATACTGTCAAAGCTATGACATGATACAAACTCCACCACATATAAATGATCTGCTTCATACTATGAGAGCTGGCGACCATGGATGTGGAAAACTTCATGTGATGGTGGTATATGATCAGGAAAACCATAAAATGATTCAAGTTATGATATATTTATTCTATAATATAGCATCAGTTTAGATAGACATAGTTTTTGAGCTATAATATTATTTCTATTTTCCTTGTTTGAGAATTATAAATTCCCAAAGATCCTCTAGCCAGACCTTTTGGCTAGAGACTCCTATTAGAGGAGATTATCTAATCACACTAATCTTACAGTAGTATGAATTAGATCTCAAAGAATATAGGTCCATGTGGAATATATTATTAGTTGTGATTTTAACGATGAAATCATTATTAATATGTAATGGTTGTTAGAAAGTTAGGATTATATCGACCGTTTAAATCATATAGTAAGATTCATTTAGGAGGATGGATCGAAGTTTTCTATCACTAGAAAGAAGGAATTATAGATTGGATGAGTTAGGATCATGTATATAAATTTGTAGCCAATTTCCCATTAGTAGTCTTGAATAAACTATTGTGAAATGGAATAAATGTATTTTTAGATTATTGAAGCGGTGGGGGAGTAATTCAGTGTTTTTCTTAATGGTATACCCAATCAACCTCCTCATTGGGATATTTATTTCTCTATTTACTTACACCCTAAGAATATTCTGATATGTTTTAAAACATTCCAAATATCCTCTTCTGGTATAATATAAAATTATGATTTAGTACTCATATATCTACATAGTGGATCCCTAGAAGAAGGTGGTGAACCCTTGTGAGTGTCGATGATGGATGTTTCTCCCATATTTCCCCCTTTCTAAAGGGACAAGGATCAACTAGTCTTCTCTCCCTTCAACATTCCAACCCTTACCCTCAAATTCCCTCACACCAATCTCAGTATAAAGGTCTCATATTTTCACCTAGGAGCCTCAAATCTCATACTTTCCCTCCAAGAGTTCTCTAAGGTGTCGAATCTTCTCATCTTATCTGTTTTGGATTGATTAGGTTGGTGGATCCCTTCACTCAACATCTTAGATAGGTTCATCAATGGTGTCTAGTCCTTGAAGGGGCATGCCATCATGGGGTTATTGGACCCCCATAAAAAATTTCACCATTTTTACAGTGCTGAATATTTCTCATACACTTCATCCAAGGTATAGTCCTCATGGGAAGGTACTCATTTCTTTATTATTGTTTGAGATAATTATTTTCAATAGAAGCGACATCCCCCTTTCATGTTAATCTTGATTAGCATCTCGAGATTTCCCCTTCCCTTCCAAAATCAATCAATACTTCAAATGTTGGGTAACCTGGTCATAAGGTTTTTGGATTTTGATGACCATTGTAGATCTCTATGTCATTCCTTTTGATACTGAATATGAATGAATGTGGGTGTTTCTAAACCTCTATTTGATTCTGTGTTGATCAAGGTGGGTGAGAAATTTAGTTTCCAACAACCCATAGTGTTTGAGACCTGGTGTGATTTATTTCTATCATTTTTTTCCACCTATAAAAATCGTGTAACTTTCATTTGAGTCAATGTGAGGTAGTACATCATGGTTTGGATGCAAGAAATTATAGTAAAGAAAAACCACACTTCACCTTTTATGAGAATATTTATGCTAGTTCTAGTGTGATTCAGATAAAGTCTTCAAATACGGTGATCACCTATAATCAGATGGTGAGGTACTAACTTAATGTTTATATAAATGGAAATAAAGGGAAGGATTTGGCTCTATTTTCTTCTCCCATCAACCAATTGGTGATCTTTGGGGTAAGATAACTCAACCGCAACATTACTCACGGTTATGGATAAGAACGTGATCCCAGATATAGTATCCTATTCATCTCATGATCCTTATGTGGATTTGGGTGATGAGTATGATGAATTATTCATAGATCAATGTATTTAATCCCAATATAGTCTCCATCTAGGGTACTCTGAACCATTCCATATTGTGCAATATGGACTTAGAGGTATCACTTATAATGTTTCATTGATTGGAATTTTATCTCCCTATTTTTTTTGGTTCCATGTAGAATGTGAAAATAGAAGTTGATGTTCATTATTTGTTCTATATGATAAGAGATCAAATAATAGAAAAGGTTATTGTTGAAGTTTTTGAATCTATAAAATCTTAAAGGAATAATAAGGTTGTTTATTTGGAGTGAGCAAAATAGGTTCTTAATAACTTGATGCATGCTGAAGAGAATTTTTTGAGTGAAAAACAACCAAACTCCCAATCAAATTCGGAGTGTGAGAAATATCAACATACGATAATGAATCATGGGTGTAGGTTGAGGAATAAGAATAAAGTCGATGCTATTTCTGTAAATTTCCTAGTCAATAAAAAGAAAAAAAACCAAGCAGTTCAAAGACTACTCCAATATTCTGATGTCCATGGTCACCAGATCAGTTGGAAAATTAAATATAATCGTGGTAATGGAAAAGACAGACCCAAATATTGTTTAAAAATGTAGAAATATATAGGTCCATAAACACCTTATGATGATGAGGTTGAGGTTACTAGTGACAAGGATTAAGAGAGTAAAGTTTCCGGGTTATAAGATTCTAACTGGTTATTAGAACCATGGGTATTGGAGTTTTTTAAAAGGATTTATAGAAGGAGGATGTTGACCTGATTCTTTTCATATATTCTAAAGTATTTATGTTGAGGTAATATTTTAATATCAATATCTAAAAGGTTAATCTTGAAATAATGTATGAGGGATAGATTTGAGTTGACTTGAATAATGAGAAAAAGGATTGGATCAACAAACAAGGTCAGATATTGGTATGTAGAATCATAAATGTGAAAATTAATCTGGTGGCATATATCTAGACATGGGACAATATAGCCTATATTTTCAAAGATATTATCAATAAATATATGTATATATCAATAACCACACTTCAAAAAGGTTAATACATAGTCAGTGATTCCAATAATCTTAAATTTGTCTTTATTGATTTTGTGCATTCTTTCAATTTTTAACTCACTTTATATTTAACTTGTTTGGTTTCCTACTTTTTCCATAAAAGTGATTTAAAAATAAAAATTTAATTTTCAATCAAATGGTCATGTATAAGCATCAATAGATGAGGGTGGTGTTGGAGGATTTATGGAGGAAGATCATTGTTAGATTCATTTTTCCATGGGAAGATCCACTATTGTTTTCTATGAAACCATATTTGTGCATGAGTTTTATAATTGACTATAATTTTCTAAACTAGGTGATAGTCAATAACAAGTATCATCTTTAGAGAATAAAAAATCTATTTGTTTGTCTTAAGAGGGTGAAATGATTCTCAAATATTGACCTCAAGCTAGGCTATCACTAGCTTTGAGTATAATAGGAGGATATACAAAATATGGAATTATAGATTCACCATGGTCATTATGAGTACCTAATGATTCACTTTGGTGTGATGAACAACCAAAAGGGATTTTTGGGGCTTATAAACTAGATCTTCTCAACTTCCTTAGTCTATTTTATAGTGTTCATTATCTATGGTATCCTTATTTACTCGACATTGGAGGCTAAGAATGAAAATCATATGTGGTCAGTTCGAGACATACTTTGTGATCATCAATTGTATGGGAATATCTCAAAGTGTATGTTATGAATTTGAGAGTTACCCTTCCTAGGAAATATTATCTTGGAATTATGAGTTCCTAGGGACCCAATGAAAATTGAGATAGAGCTATCTTGAGTTCCACCTAAGAATGTGACAGAGGTGTGTTGTTTCCTTAGGGTAGATATATATAATAGAATATTTTTAATGAACTTATCTATAATTTTATCTCCCAGGACATCCTTTACCTAGAATGGTGATCCTTTTTTTGGATAAAAAAATGTCATAATGACATTAAGGAGTTGTGAGAGAGTTTAAAGTTTCTCCCATTTAGTGATTTTGAGTAGATGGAGTTGAGTATGTGGTGTTTTTCAATGCCTCTAGTGATGATATTGGGTGTGTTTTAATGTAAATGTAGGCCAAGAATACATACGATTCTAGTTAATTGAGCCATGATGAGATAAATTATGCGACCCATGATATAGTGTAAACAACTATATTGTTCCCCCTAAAGACATAATGATATTAATTTATTGGTGATTTGTTTTTTGTCTATTCTAATCAAAATAGTCTCAGGTATATCTTCAGTCATAAATATATCAACCTGAGATAAAAGCAATGAATATAGTTCTTGTAGGTATGTGACTTAAAAATAGTCAACACTCTATGAAATGGGAATATGGTGGCAGCTGATCTCATTTGGAAATCATTTTCCCTATTTCTATGTGAGATGTTAGATTAGTTTTAATTATTATAGTTGTCCTTGGTGGATGAAGGAGGAGAAGTTTATATCCAATCGATGGTCATGAACCCTCATCTACTTAAGCATATGAGGGAAGAAAAACATAGTGATATTGATTGTGAGGCCTGTAATAACTAGATTTTATATGACATGTTGATGATGGATTCTCTGAATTTGGGGAGAAAACTATCATGTTATGAGGATAGATGATTATTCCAGTCGTGTTGTGTAGAGAGGTGCTAAGGGAGTTATATTCACCCCCCTTAACAGTAGATTTTAGATAGAAAAATATATACTAGGATATTTAGTAGTATTTTTGGTTATAAGGGATGAAGGGGAGTGTTGGGTAGTTTCTTTCAAACTTATATACCTTTCAGTAGTTAATGGCATAACACCATGTTTTAGAAGTTTTGTCCCCACATCGATGGGTGTTATAATGAAAGGGGGATATCACATTTATTGATTTTGTGATGGGTATTTATTGGAAAAGAGAATTAATGATTTTATCCAGGTTATCTTTAACCAACATACCAAGGCATACCACTTCTACACCATCAAGGAGAAAGGTTCAAAGAAAAATTTGGGACGATTGTATGTAACACCCAAAAATTCTAAAGTAAAAGTTTGTATTTGATAGCGTGTATGACATGCAACACCAAGAACAAAAGGGAATATAATATCCCAAGGATATTATATATATTTAATATTTTAAAAATATCTAATACATGATATATATTTTAATGAATGAAAAACTTATTTGGCATTCATTACACATAATAGAGATCTTCATCAATAGCTTGTGTTACATGCAAGAGCAACCTTCCTCAATAGCTTGCGTTACACGCCAGAATGAGTTTCACCAAATAGAAATATATTATTAAAATATAAATATATAACCTCATGTTAGAGGTTATTAATATTATTAAATAAATTATTAACATTTATGGTTTATATAAATATAAAATGAATTTATGGGTTACTAATTAATGAGAAATGAAAATCCGAACAATTTTAGACAAAAAGAAATATTATTATTTTTATGTTTTTAAAGGAGTTTTATCTTAATAAATATAAATAATTATAATTATTGAATGATTTAAATTATATATATATAATATTCAATAAAATATTTTTATATTCATCCATTTGGTTTTATAGGCATAAGATAAGAACAAACTCTTTTTTACACATAAAAACTTATATTTTTTTAAAGGCAATTTTACCGCCTTTTAATGGATAACCAATTTTATATCTAAATTTTGAAACATTAATTAATTTAAAATTTAATAATAAACTCAATCTTTGAGATATAAATATAAGAATTAGTTTCAGGTAAATTTTTGATATTTTTATGAAACAATTCATGTTTTAACAAATATTTAATTTTTTTGAATTTTAGTTCAAAACTTCATTTTCTTATAATTTAATTAGAAAGTTAGATTATATTTTATATTTATTTTAAAGTTTAATTAGATAATATTTTTATCAATTAATACAATTTTTGTAATTGGAATAAATCTCACTTTGAAATTTATTATAAAAACACAACAATCTTTCTTACTTTTTTACTTTAAAACCCCGCATTGTCATCCCGCTTGCGAGAGTAAATTTAAATCAATTTCATACACTTATATGATTGTAATTTGGAAAAATATAATCCATATTTTGATTCATCATAATTTATAATGTCTAATAATACAATTTTTTTTGGACAAAAAGAATAGTGAAATTAAATAAAATTAAATAGAATTATTAAGGAAAAATTAAGCTTAATAAAAGAATAAAACTTTAATTTTAGGGCCCAAATGACCAAGAAAATTTTCCAACACCCATTTTCTGTCTATAAGTATTCCATTAACCTTAAATTATTTATTTATTTAGGTTTTTATGACATTTTTAGGTAAAAACATGGGTAAACCAAACTTGTCTTCATAATACCAAATTAGTCCTTTTCCTTCCCTATAAATAGAAACCAACTCTACCCATTACTCACACCTATTGAAACACTTGTATTAGGAAAATATATACCCATATAGATTCCCAAAATACCTAGCCTCATCCTTGAATCCCCCTTTTTGGAATAAATCCTTCAAATTAATTCTTTTTTTACAAACAAAAAAAAGTTACCCTATTAAGAGATAATGTCTTCTCTCAAGCTGTCTAGTTTCATTTCCATTCTCCACACCCTAAAATATATTTTTTACATTATTATATAAAAAAACAGTACCATAAATATACTATTATGATTTTATGTAAATGGTTCTACCTATTATTACACACAATCCCATCTAATGGGTAACAAACATAATATTTATGTGTACGAAAAACTACTGCCTCACAAAATGGTGATTGTTCATTTTCCCCTTACCACCTTTCAGGGTGGAAATTATGATGGAAAATAAGTTTATATATTATATATATGATATTAATTAATTATTTATACTTATATGATCCATTTATTACACATATCTTTAAAAAATTCTATTTTTTGTTAATATGATCACATCGTTTGAGGAAGTGTGGACTACTACCCCCTCAAAGCGATGCGATTCATTTATAATAAACATGAAACATATAAATAATGGTTTTAAATAATAATATGTGACATAAAAAGTCTCTATATTATACTCATAACATAATTAAGTATCTTTAAATATACTATATATATATATATATATATAATTTTTTATTAACCTTTCACACACTTAAAAAGTTATAATGTCATTTGTTGACGTGTGGACTACCGAAACCTCGACACAATATGATTTATTTTACATAAAAATAATTATATATATAAGTATATTTGATAAAAAAATTGTATAGATGATATAATTATCATTAAGGAAATATATGGTGTTACTTACCATCTTTCCCAAACTATCATTGAAAAATGAGAATGTTACTCATGCATAAGTACAACCTACCATCTCTAGGATTGTAACGTTGGTTTATTTTTCATAACCATATTTAATGATTGATCTCAAAAGTATAATTTATGTTTTAATATGACAATAATTTCATGATTATTATTTTTTAAATGTTATGTAATGAACCCTTTGACCATATTTCACATACCAAATTTGTTTTTGACACATAAACTGAATTTGATCAAAAAATCTAACATAAACATAATTATTTAATTATTTTTATAAAAAATAGTAAAAAGTTAAATATAATTAATTATAAACATGAAAAAAGATTAAAAAAAAATATAAATTTTACATAAGTATATTATACAGGAAGTTAAAGGATGTCCACACAAAGGGAAACTCAAGGTAAGGGATTTCTTCTCAATTTACATTCCGTGGAGACTTATTTGTTATTATGAACCAATTCACTTTTATTTTGTGTATTTACTAATATTTAACCTTTTATATCATGAAAATACTTGATCTCATGATATTATAAGTTTAATTTAATATTATTCATTCATGGGGTTTATGATTTAAATGTTTCAATGTGGTATGGGACACATAAGATTATTTATAATGTCATTTCCCTCAGTATTGTTTTTATGATCTTTCAACGGTATTTACATTCATTAATGTCAAAATCCCTATTGTTTCTTAACATCCAATAGGGATTTATTGATAAATAAATATATTTTATTCAATGTGGATATTTTTATAAGGAACATTATTCATTAATATGAGGAATGATTTAGACTCATAAACCATGGGTGGGGCATAGTTATATATAGCCCCTCAATGGATTAGTAGTCTCATGGGATGAGTAATTTAGATAGACACCTTATATGGGTTTTTACCCAATTTTTAAACTATCTTGTGAAAGGTCTTGATGGTAAAGGTACCTTGTACCTAGGAAACATGGCATCCAATAATCAAGAATTAACCTCATATTAGTTCTAGTTATTAATCATCCATGAGATTTTACATTGACATATCTATGGACACATTTCATTTTTAGTTATTTAGATGTCATGTGTTTTAGTTTCTTACATTTCCATATTTATTTTTCCTTGTATACTTATTTTAATGACATGTGTTTTTAGTTATTACCTTTCTGTATTGTTTACACACTTCCATTTGGTTTATTATTTACATGGCATGTGTGTTCAATTATTTAAGTTTCTATATTGACTATTCTAATTGATTCTTTATTGCTTCTGATATATTTTTCCCTTACTGAGAATTTTATCTAACCCTTATTATTATTATTTCCCCATGAATCGAATAATTATACTCTAAAATATATACAGGGATATACTAGATGGATTAGAGTTATACTTGATGTTATTTATTTTGTTATAAAAGAATTATGTTTTAATTAGTAATTTTTTCGCAATAAAACTGTCATGTATATATATGGCTTACCAAGACAACTAAACTATTAGTACTTATAGATTTGATTCCTTATAATCATGACAATGTAGTTGATAGTAGACACTGGCTTTGTCCCTTATAGGGTCTGGTATCTACAGTTAGTATCAAAATAAGTTGAGTAGAAACCTTAGAAACTAGATTTAGGAAAACATATATTCGAGAACATATCCCTACTGAATAATTTTAGTATAGTTATAGATAAACATCCTATAATTTTGGTAAGTTATAGAATATGTGGTTCCTCCTAGAAATACATCCATGTCTTGATACTACAAGTGGATACAAGTCTAGCATAGATATACCTAGGAGTAATAACATGACAATGTGTTCCGAGCCTGACTCAGGGTAACCTGGTACACTACAATGGGCCTTATTATGAACTTGGTTTGAAACATCAAGGGGATATGGGTAGGATAGTCACCATTTTCTTTACAAACAACTATGAAGGTTTTTTCAATGACTAAACTAGGTTAAACCAAAGGTGTTTTAGATTGATGATAAGGTGTTAAGATTTAGAAATCCTACAATTGATATTATGGATAAACCATAGACTAAGTAATGACCTATATGGAAATAATTGGATGAAGTATTTATGTATTGTGGTTGTATTGAAAAACATAGTTAAAATCCTACTTAGTGACTAACCATATTTCAATGATGTCCATCATAGTTGTTTTGTAAATTATATTAATTTGGTTTTAGAAAAGGAAGACATGTAATCCTGGTGACAAAAAATAAAATCTGAAAGGCCAAGGGTCTTGAACCCATGACCAAAGGATGATAAAGGTTTCACACTAACTATTGACCTAGGTAATGTTCTTGTTAATTTTTCATTGTCTTTAGTTAAACAATTGTTATGAATAAATGTTAATGATGACCTATTAGTATCACCTTTGAGGATTAGAGATTAATACATTGACCATATTGGTTTTGGAAGATAGTTAAGAACAAAAAATTATACTTTTAACTCTTTTATAGGCCTTATGATCCTTTAAAAGTATATTTTAGTGCTTTAGGAAAAAAATTATTATTGATAATTAATTTCTAGGAGTAAAGAGATGAATTAGAATTTCATTGAAGCACAACCAAAATATAGGATTGTTCATATGAAATTAAAACCTATCATGTAAGAGTATTTAATTATATTATTTGTTAGTAAAATAATTACCCAACATTAGGAAAATGACACATAAATAAAATTTTGTCATAATATCTTAATTTCTATTGAACCGATGGTCTTTTAAATCATCAAAAATTTATGGATTTGAGGCACTCAATATTCCATTGACCATTTACTTATTTTTGATAGATGACCTCATTCACTCTCTATAAATATTTATGCTTTTACTTCAAGTACATATCTCTACTTTCCACTAATGTTCTCCTACTTAGATACCTAGTTACATGATATTCCATGTGACCTTTGTAATTTATATTCACTATTTTATAGATGATGTTTTATGAACCCTTATCATGTTGTGGTACTTTGAAATAGGAAAAATAAAACAATCTATCACCAATATCAAGTTTAAATTGTGAGGATGAAATTTAAATAAGGATAAGAGAACGCGACACCCTAAAATTATATAGTACAACTTTGTATTCGATAGCATGTATGACAGACAACACTAAGAGCATAAGGGAATACAATATCCTAATACTGTATAATATATTTATTAATTTAAATATATACAATACATGATATATATTTTAATGAATGAAACATTGAGTTATCTTGTGTTACATTCAAGAGTGACCTTCTTCAATAGCTTGTGTTACAAGAAAGAGCGACCTTACTTGATAGCTTGAGTTACACGCAGGAATGAGTTTCACCAAATAACAATGTATTATTAAAATATTATTGTATAACCAGCCACAATCCATTTTTTATTATTTTATTGATAAACCACTTTCAGGGTAAGTGGGAACCCCTACGAAACAATTCCTTCACATCAAGTCACACCCACATTACAAAATTCAAAAATAAAAATAGTAAAATAGAACCAATTCATCGTGTCATTGTGCCATCCATCTTCACGCACCCAATTTCAAAATTCAAACCATCGTCACTGCAAATAACGCCAATCCCATGAGGTGACCGATGTGCCTCGACTGCATTGCGGAAGGACACGTCCAGTCTACACTTCATCACCCTCATCCCATCACCTAGCCATCATCACCAGCATCCACCACCAAAAGACGCAGCAACCAACCCCAATACATTCCATCACGCTGAAAAATCATCAAGGTTGGAGACAACCGAAGGCCGAAAACCATCACCATCACCAAGAAAAACTAAAACAGAACACTAAGGAAACATCCAATTAAAACCGAAGACAAAAAATCAAAGAACACTAACTCTTTGAATCCCTTTGAAATCCCAAAACTGTGTATTTTCCATTACGCTGGATACAACTAGGAGAGGCGAATAGAAACTTGCGATCAGAGCAGGTTGATCATACAAGGAGTTTCAACACACAATCGTCGTCGGGCCCAATATATGAGACTCTGTACACACCGAAGACTATCTGGATCAAAGGAGGAGCACGAAACCGCTACCAGTTTCATCACAGAACTGTAACCCTCACAGAAAAATAAAACCCATGACCAGTTCCATAGAATTTCAAACCAGATCCAAAACAATTTAAACTAGATCTGCACCAACCGTAGGAATCAATTTCAATTAGATATTATTTTTTACAAATTAATACAATTTATGTCATTGGAATCAATTTCAATTTTAAATTGATTATAAAACCATCCAAAACCTTCGAACATATTTACTTTAAAATCACGCATCATCATCATCATCATCGTGTAACTTTTTATTAAAAGAGAGAGGCACAAGGGTCATAAGAAACTAGGGATCTTGGAGGCATAAAGTAGTGCAGACTGAGGGAATCCCCTTGTATCAAATTTACCCCTTTGGGTTTCAATTACACCACATTGTGGAGGAAAGGGGGTCGGGGCCAATCACTTAAAGGGAAGCAAGGTGATCCACCACTTGATTTACCTCTCGGAAAGTGTGCATCACTTTGGTATTACTGTTGATCATTCACCTTCATATTATGATAATAAAAAAAATAGACTAGGGGGAGAGGATAAGGCCCAGAAATGCATTATGAAAGATCTTGGAGTCAGCTTCAACCTCCGATAACCCAATAGTCTTCTAATGGCACAAAATGATACCCTGAAGCAAGGCCTTAGCCTCCGATTGGATAGAAGAGCCACTGCCGAGGTAGGAGGAGAATGCAAGGATAAATGAACCCTTATCGTCATGAAAAAAACCTCTACCATGGAGGATCCCATGTATAAGAATCCGTCATAATTGAGTTTGAGTCTCCTGGAGGGGGGTTCCATCGAACACAATGACCTTTGATGGTTCTTGCAACTGGCTGGTAGACATGAGAATTCCCTTGGAGAAAACAGAGGGATGTAGCTTCCTACCAGTTTTTGATGAGACATGCCAGATCCAATAGTATATTTTTAGTTCTGATGATGATGGTTCCACTAGAGGAAGAGACCCCATCATGCCTTGCCTTATTCATTGCTTGCCAGATACTCCAAGAACATACATGAAGAATTGTGGTACGAGACTCCCTCTTTGGATCCTTGTCTCGCAAGCCGTGGAACCACCTCTCTAGGAATAAGACATCAACCATACTAGGTATAAGAAGGCCCATGAATTCACCAAGGGTACTCCACACAGTGCACGACTAGTCACCCCAGAAGAAAAGGTGATCAATCATTTCCTCTTTGATATTCCTTTAGTAGGGACAACTAGAATCCAAAGGAATACCACAACATTGGATGTTATCATCCATAGGAATTTCTCTATTTTTGATACGCCATGATAAGAAGTTATACATCAAGGGGAGAAACTTGGTCTAGAGGAGTTTATTCCTGGAAATCGAGATTTCCTGAGAGGTCAGTGTGCTATGGAAGTCCTGAGTGGAGAAGGACCCTGAGGAGGACAGAGTAAAAATATAGTGGTCTGGATATGGGGAGAGGTCATTGAGATTGAAGGTGTCCTGTTGATTATCATGCAGCACCGCTTCAGTGAACGCCAAGTATCATTTAGCTTCCATAAAAGAAATTTTGTAAGTAGGGAAACTTGGGAACCTGATGACCTCCCTGGCCTAGTTTTTGTGCCAGAACAAGATCTCTCCTTTCCCCACAAGCCAATGAGAGTGTTGTTTGAGACTATCAAACAGGGGGTGAATAATGGATCAGAGTGTAGATCCTTGACTGACCTCTGACGAGGGATTGGGTAAATGAGCAGAGTGCATGGTTTTTCCCCATAGTGTACATTGTTCTAGTATTTACCAGGTGATTTTCTCATGCATGAAGAGGATGATATCTTTAAGGGAGCATACATTAATTCCACTATCCCTGATCAGACGTGAAACCTTCCATAATGATTCCAAATGGAATTTCCCTTATGATGTTGGGTCCTAGATGAAGCTTTCCATGATTTTTTCAATGTTACAGATCACCCCCTATATGACTTTGATATATGAAAGAACATGAACTGGGGTTATCAAGATTACACTGTTAATGAGAGTTATTCTACCTCCAAAAGTGAGATACTTGTTCTTCCAATTAAGAATGCGGTCTGTGATCTTGCATGTGAGAAAATCAAAATCTCTTAGGCAGAGCCTACCTGGAGACACATGGGCTCTAAGGCAATCCATGGGTAAATATTCTCTGTTCAAGTCAAGGGTCTACTAGACCACAAAGATCCAGATATGAGTGCAATTCATAGAGATATAGAAAGTTCTTTTGTCTTTTCTGATCACCTGGCCACTTTCGTGAGTATAATACTCAAGCAACTTCTTAAGGATCTTGATTGATTTAATCCCCGCATTGTCATCCCACCTACATGATTAAATATAAATAAATTTATGCCACTGATATGATTGGAATTTGGAGAAATGTATTCCATATTTTAAATAATCATAATTTATAATTTATAATAATCCAAACTTTGTTTTTAACCACAAATATTAGTGAAAGTAATTAAAATTAATTACAATTTTTAAGGTAATATGAAGCTTAATAAAGGACCAAACCTTTAATTTAAGGGCCCAAATTACCTATACAATTTTTTAAAACCCATTTTATATCCATAATTATTCCATTAACCATCCATTATTTAGTTTTTTTGGTTTGGTATGACTTTTTTCAGTAAAAATATGGGTGAACCAAACCTTTTTTCAAAATACCAACTGAGTCCTTTTCCTTCCCTATAAAAGGTTACCACCTCTCTCCATTACCCAATCCTCTAAAACCACTTAGGTTTAGCTAATATCTATCCATATAGCTTTCAAAAATCCCAACCCTATACCTTGAAGCCTTACTTTTGGAGTAAATCCTTCCAAGTAATCCTTTTTGTAAAAACCAAAAGAAGTTACCCGATGAAGAGGTAATGTCATCTCTCAAGATCTCTAGTTTAATTTTCCATCATAAAACCCCTAAAATATATTTATTCCATGGTTATAAAAAAACTATATCCTAAATATACCAAGATGTTGTTATTTAAATGTTTATACCTACATTTACAAACAATTCAATCTAACGGGTAACGAACATACTGTTTTTGTGTACGACAAACTACTCAATCACAAAATTATGATTGATCATTTTTTACTTAACACATCTCATGGTTTCAATTATGATAGACACTATGTTTATATATTATATATATATATATATGATATTTATTAATTATTTATAATTTTCCTTTTTATTTCACAAACCTTTAATACTTTCCATTTTACATTAATACGATAACATCGTTTGAGAAAGTGTAGACTACCTCCCCCTCAAAGCGATGTGATTCATTCATACGAAACATGTAACATATAAATGTTGGATTTAATTAAAATTGTGTGACATAAAAAATCTTTATATTATATTAATTACATAATTAAATATCAAGAAATACACACACACACTCTCTACCTCTCTCTCTCTATATATATATATATATCATTTTCTTTATTACCATTTCACACACTTAAAACGTGATAACATCATTTGTGGGTGTGTAGACTACCACCTCCTAGACACGATGTGATTCCTTTTACATCACAAAAACTATATATATAAGTATATATTATTAAATAAAATTTTATTTAGGATATAATGATAATTATGGAAAGATAGGTGTTACTTAACTTCTTTCCATAATGATCATTGAAAAATTAGAACGTTACTCATGTGTAAGAATGACCTACCATCTCCATGATTGTAATATTGGTTCATTTTTTATAACCATATTTAATAATTGGTTTTAAAGTATAATTAATTTTTAATTTTTATTATTATGTCATGATTATTATTCTTTAAATGTTATGTTATGATCCCTTTTACCATAGTTGACCTACCAAAGTCGTTTTTGACACATAAACTGAATTTAGTCCAAACACCCAATGTAAACTTAATTACTTAAGTAGTTGTATAAAACATATTAAAAAGTGAAATAAAAGTAATGATAAACATGAAATTGTTTCTCAACCAAGTATAAAATTAATACATGTTCATTATACATGAAGTTAAAGGATGTTCACCCAAAATTAAACTTAAGGTAAGTGATTTTTTCTCAATTTACATTCCATTGAGACTTATTTGTTATTATGCACCAATTAATTTTTATTTTGTGAATTTAATAATCTTTAAAATTTTATATCCTGAATATCTTTACTCTCATGATATTCTAAGCATCATTTCATATTATTCAATCATTGGGTTTATGATTGAAATGTTTCAATGTGGTATGCAACACATTTAAATGTTTGAAATGTCAATTCCATTAAGATTTTTTTTATGATATTTCAATGGTATTTCCATTAATTAATGTAAAAAACCCCTATTGTTACTTAACCTCCATTGGGGAATTATTGATAAATATATATCTTTTTTCAATTTTGATATTTTGATAAGGAAAATTTTTCATGAATATGAAGAATGATTTGGAATGGTACGACATAGGTGGGACCCAATTATAAATAGCCCCACGATGCATCGATAGTCTTGCGGAATGAGTCATTTGGCTAGCCAAATTAGATGGGGTTTTTTGAAATATTTTTGAAACTGTCTTGTGAAATGTCTTAACGGTAAAGGTACCATGTTCCTAGGAAACATGGCATCCACAAATCATGCATTGTTCTTATATTAGTACGAGTTATTATTCATCCATGAGATTTTCTGTCGACACATCTATGGGTACATTTAATTTTAAGTTAATTAGATGGAATTTGTTTTAGTTTGTTACCTTTTCATATTTATTTGCCCTTTCTAATTATTTAAATGGAATGTGTTTTTAGTTTTTACCGTGCCATATTTTTTACATAATTCCATTCATTTTATTAATTACATGGATTGTGTGTTCAGTTATTTACCTTTACATAATGACTATTCTCATTGCTTATTTATTTCTTCCTCTATATTTTTCTATTACTGAGCATTTGAGATTATCCTTATTATGTTTCTCTCCATAGGAATCCAAGAATTATTCTACAAATGATATGCAGGTATATACTAGATGGATTAGAGTTATCCTTGATGTTATTTATTTAGTTAGAAAAAAATTATGTTATAATTAGAGTATTTTTTATAATAAAAGTATAATGTATATATATGGTATAACAAGACTACTAAACTCTCAATACTTTGATATTTTATTCATTGTAATCACAAAAATTTAATTGATAGTAGACACCAGCTCTAGGACTTCTAGGGTTGGGTCGCTACATTTTATGTGCAGGAGATTGTATAGCTTAATGGAGTACCCTTGATGACTGAATTTGAAATTAATAGTCATTTCACATCCCGATTGTGGAGTTGATTTCAAGAGTTTTTTTCGACTTAGTTATGGATAATCATGAAAATTTTCTCCTAGATGGATATTCAATATGATTAAACCATTTTGGTTCATAAAATACTTTTCATGGAATTTTGTATTGGATTTTAATCGAAGCTAGGAGGATCATAATACCTTGATGGATTTTTCCTATAATAATATGTATCATTACAACATTTTTATCCCATAATTTAAGGCCATATATGGGAGATCCTTTATGTCACCCCGATTCTTGTTAGAGTGGGGTGATTTAGCACTCTTGAGACATGATTGATGCTAGAAATGACAAAAAATATGCTAATTATTTTGGATTGTAAGAGGAATGATCATATCTATCATAAGTCATTCACATAACAACAATTGAGTCCTTTAAATTTTTAGTAGGAATACCATGTACTCATAAAGGTCTCACCTCTACAAAAAATTTTAGAAATTTTTGGTTAGGGTGGAAAGTTATATCTATGAAATATTGGTATATTATAGATATTATGGAGAGTTTTCAAGGTTTTGTACTACCTAGAATGTCTCCCATAGTTGAACTAATTTACTGATGTATTCGATGTGATATAATAGAGGAGGTATGTACATTATTTTCAACACTTTATTAACTGAGGTTGGTGGATATTAAGGATGGGACCACCTTCTCAGATTATCATTTGGTAATGAAGATTGATAAGATAAGATTATATGAGGGAGGAATATTCCCCTAATGAACATTAATTGGTAACACAAAAATACTAGGTAGAGATCATGAGATAATTAGATCCATATATGAGCTCAATACCCTACCCATTGTGTGTAGATTATTACTTTTTAGGAAAAAAACCCTCGATTTATGGGACAGTGCAATAATTATAGTTTTTATGTTTGAACCCTTCAATTTTTTGGGTGATTGTTTTGAATTTAATATTGGTTGTGTCATAGATATCAATTGTTATTGGGACTCTTGTATTGAGTATATAAAATAATATGGATGTTTTTATTAAACCTAATAATTAATTTTATAAGTAACATTTAATTTTTTTATGGGGCCTCAGATGGGAAAATAGAGACTACAAATGGATCCAAAATTCTAGATTTAACCTACCTAGGATAAGTTTCATTTACATTGGGTTCCATGATTGTGTAGTTACATACAAACTAAAATGAAAATTTATTAAATATTTAATTATCTAATTAATTAATTTAACTCTAGTGACTTTTTTTATCTCTACTTTACAAAGTCTATAGTTTTAGCCATATAACCTTGAGAGTTTTAGGAGGAGATGAATGATCTTGGAGATCCATGGAGACAACTATCAATAAAAATAATTAAAAGGAACTTCCTATGAGTGTGTTATCTATAAACAATAAATCCTAAAATTAGGTATGGATATTTATAATTTTTTATTTAAGAAATTATAGATTTTGATGAACACATAGATCAAACTCTTCTAAGTTGAATCCATGTTCAGATCTCACATGGTCTTATGAACTTATATTTTCATTGGAAATATGGGTTGAGCTTCAATTTGTGATGGATTTTTCCCTAAATCTATATTTAATCAATTTAAATTCTAAGATCAATGTTTTAATCATTCAAATACAGTGTGTATTATTTTGTTGTTTAGTTTCTTGGTTTTATCCCTCTATTGTTTGTGTATGCATTAATACCTTTGATTTTGGACTAATGATTCAACAATACATGCAGATCAATTTATTGTGCCTTATTTAAATGGTTTAATGGATCATTGATGTGTGTTTGAGAACAAGGATCATATTATGAAACTTTATTTCTTGGCGATGATGGATGATCGAATAAGGAAGTTATGGAAGGAGTACCTATAAGAGATGTGGTTGGGAGTTGAAAGGATCATGCTAATGGTGAGGATGTATTTTTATAGTAGTTGGTGGATATATTCTATCCTATGGTGATGATTGGACCTTTTTCAAAATGAATGAAGATATTCTCAATGGTATTTGGTAAAAAAATATTAGGTTCAATGATGCTTTGGGAGGAAGATGAACATTCTAGAAAAATACTGACTATATAACATATAGTTTATAAGAATAAACAATTAGTATTTCAGGTATATGATAACTATGTTTTTATATTATTTAAATATAAAATGGATTTTGATATTGTACTATATTTTAGGAAACATCTATTTAATTTCTTAGCATGTATAGGTAGAAGATGGCAAAAGATCCCAAATGACATATATGTAGTGTGCATTTACCCTGGGTTAAACACGACATGGGAAGAAAATGTACATTCCTATTACAATTATAGACCCTAAATTCTATGTTAAATTCTTAAAATGAAATATAATTGTAATTATATTGGAAAGGATGTGTTTTTAGTACATGATATGTTGACTTCTTGATGGATACATGTAGTGTAGCCCAAGAACACTCCATGTTTCTCTAACAAAAATATCTGTTGGCCTCAACAACTCACTTGAGCCTATATTTAGACATGATAGTTATCATTTATGATCTATTTTTTGTAACATTATGGTGTCATTTTATTAAATTTATATTATATGGTGTGATCATATTTCTCTATTCAGTGATGGTTATTTGAGGGCAGGTACACATGTGATCACCAAAGTAGTGTTGGGATAAGTACTATCCTTTTAGAAGGGTTGGTTTGGACATGGGTCCAATATATCGCGTATTCTGGTAGATTCAATACTTACCCACACCCATCTAGGCCATAGATAATATATCTATAGTTTTTATCTCCCCAATCTAGACCTATAATGGGGTATGAGTCATCTAGTGATGTCGGTACCCCCTCAACTGAGGTGTCCATAATTGAGTCATGAATCTACCAATACATGCCACATAAGGATATCTGGGATGATAATTTGGTTGGATCAAGGATCTCTGAAGGCATGTAATATTGTTTTAACAAGATTGGAGAACTAAAATAATACCATATTACATGGGTTCTTACTAAAACCATGTATGGGTTCTTATTCCTTTACCGTCTTTATTATTTCGAGATGACTCCTCTTTGGTTGATTTTTTCTTTGGTGATTTGAAGTTGTCCTACTGGGTATGTATGTACCAACCCTTTCATGGGATATTCATTCACATATCATGTCTTATATATATAATTGTAAGTTATGTTGAGATCTAGGTGAACTAGGTTTGGGGGGTGCGTAGTAGTACTTGGTGGTAATGTAAGGGGGACTATGTCTAGACACTAGAGGTTGTGTTATGGGATAGTCATATTAATGATCATTAGGTTGGAACTATTTTCTAGTTTATGTGATTATATTTTACCGTATCAATTTTTTATGTACTATCATATAATAGTGTGTCTTGTTATATGTTATAAATGCATTTATTACTCAAGTTAATATTATTCTGCATTATTATGGAATGTATAGAGACGTGTTAGTGTGTGTGTATGTGTATGGGTGTGTATTAGTAAATTATGATAAGTCCACACATGTATGAGATATTCCTACTTGGTTCTAGTAATAAAACTATGGAATATTGGGGAAGTCTTGGGGCTTCACACTCAGTTTAATGCCGGCCTATGCAAGGTGTCAGTCAGTCGGGTCTTGTCAAGTAAATTTCATTTATTATCTCAAGTAATATATTGATGAAATATTGATGAAAGTATAATGATGAACACCCTTTGGTAACCAATTCCATAATATTTATCTTCAAACCATATAATTTTGGATAATTGGGTCAAATAATTAAGGAGTAAATTGATATTAAACACATGTTATGTGAATATTTTAATGTATTTCTAAAATAACTGAATAGTCTACCACCAGAACATGAGTCTAAGTTTTTAGTTGAACTTATAACTAGTTATATACCAATATAAAAGGGTCCTTATAGAATTACCCCCATTAAATTAGAATAATTTAAGAAGTATGTAAATGATAATCTGGACAAGGGATTTTCATGAACAAGTCTCCTACCATGGGGTATGAAAGTCTTCTTTATCAAGATATGGGATGGGTCAATGCATCTTTACATTGGTTATCTGAACATAGAAAAATCATAATCAATAAAATGTATCCTATACTCATCTTCATGATTTTTAAACAACATTGAGGGGATAAATACTTATTAAATGTGGATCTTTGTTCTAGATACATTTAAATAATGGTAAATAGAAAAAAATAACTAATCCCTCATTCCACATAAGATATAGGAACTATGAATTAATAGTGATTCCATTAGACATAATAATTAACATTATATCTTCATTTATCTAAGGGATACAGTAATTAGACATTTCCATGGAAAAAATTTGGTAGTCATTATAGATGATATTCTCATTTATTCTTAGAGAAAGGATAAACATGAAGAGAATTTTAGGATCTATGTTAATGATAATATAAAAGGATAAATTGTATTACATTTTTAGAAAATGTAAAATTCAATAACAAAATTATCCTTTTTAGTTCAAATAATCCCAAGTGAGGGTATATCATTGGATCCTTTAAAAACAAAGGTGTTTGAAGAATGGAAAATACCAACCACTATGATAGAGATTCATAGTTTTCATAGATGAGATGGATATTATAAATGTTTTTAGAGAAATTTATCTAGAATTTAAAATCATCCAAATAAGTTAACATATAAGGCAATGAAGTAACTTTGAAAATAACAACGTGAAGATAATTTCAAGGAACTCAAGAAGCAGTTGTTCAATTCACTTTTACTTAAACCAATTTGTAGTGTATAAGGGTTTTTTATAAATAAAAATATATAAAATAAACAAATGTGATGAATCCTTTTTCAAAATAAATTGGTGAGAATTTATTCGTTAGGTTAATTAAATACCCCTAGATAAATGACTAGAAAAATGATTATGAGTTTACTATAGTAATATTTACATTAAATATATGAAGTCATTAACCATATTGTTGAAAGTGTTATATATCTTAATCAAAAGAGATTAAATTATATATTAAACCAGTGGTATTTTATCTTAAACCAAATGAGATGAATGAAAATGATTAAATACTATGATATCTTAATAAAATATCATCACGGGACAGAAAACAAGGTGAGTAATGATCTATGAAAAAAGGATCATGTTAACTTATCCTTGACGAGGATTTAAATGAAACCAATAATTAAGGATATTTTAAGGATGGATATGGAAATCATAGTGGAAGTGATGAAATCTCACCTTTACAAACAAATTGGTAAACAATTCTTATATCTGAAGATTAAATAGGATGAGAATGATGATACAATGCTACAAAAGAATGTAATAAAATTTCTAGATTTTATCTTTTATAGAAATTGTTTTATATGATTCTAAACCTGGATAAGTGTACCATCCATATGTTAGTTGAAAAGGATACTTTTGGATGATGTATAAAGCTCATTATTCTTTATTCACTTTGAATTAATGAATATGTATTGATATCATAGGCAAAAAATTTAGTGGGACAACATGAATAGAGATATTTCAGAGTATATATCTTGATGATTTATCTGCCAAAAAGTAGGGCTTGATCCTAATAAATTTATGGAGATGATGTAACCATTTTCTATACTGGTATATAAATGGGAGAACATCACCATGGATTTAAACATGGGTCTTTCAATTACATTTATAGGCTATTATACCATTTTAGTTTTGGATTATTGACTTCAAAAGTCTTCACACTTCATTTAAATTTTAAAGGATTTATCACTTTATTGACTTTACATGTTATAAATAAATGAAATGTAAAGTCTATATAGGGCATCAATTTTAATATTATTTTATCAAAGTCTATTGTCTACATCAATGTTCTAGAGAAGTCTCCAATAAGAATTAGACACAGAGTTAAATTTTAGCCTAACTTATCATCCTCAAGATGATGGTAAATATGAGATGGCATTTAGGCATTGGATAATATGATAATATATTTATTAATTAATTTGAAATGATTTTGTGATAAATATATTTGTCTCGTTAAGCTCTCATGTAAAAATATATTCTATAATATTCTATAAATATAACTATTTAAGGCTCTATCTAGGAATAAATTTAAAACTTAGACATGTTGGGATGAATTTGTAGAGGGGTAGCTATTAAGACCTTATCTTGTTCAAGAAATTATGGAAAAGGATTAAACCATTTATTGAAACATAAAACTAGTAAAAATTAGATATAATATCTATGTTAATAATAAAAAATGATATTTGGATATTAAAGTTGGTGAAAAATTATTCCTTTGAATATCTCCATAGAAGAGGGTTATACTATTTTATAAGTTAGGAATGTTGAGCCCTATATTTTCTATCCCATTTAAAATACTCAATCATAAATTGATGGTATATTATCATATTTTACATCCTATAAACCTTTACCATATTCTTGGTCTGTTACTTGTATCACTTTTGAAAAATATCATAAAAAATCCATCATGTATCTTGAATTGAGAAGTTTTGTAATTTATACTTGATTTATCTTATGAAGAACAACTAATGTAGATCTTGGATCATAGAAGTGATGTTTTATATAATAACACCCACGAAGTCGATGTTTTATTGATAAATCATAATTTTGAGAGTGAAATGTTGGAACATAAATATGTAATTATAAAAAGTACCCTCAATTGTTTTCATCTGAGTAATGAAACTTTGAGGGTAATTATTTTTGTGGGGGTTAGCCTATAAATACCCAACCAAGTAGTGTTAATTTCCCATTAAATATTTGGTAGATTATCATACACACACCATTGGTCTAAAATAACCTTTTATTATTTAATCAAGTTATTAAAATATGATTAAAAATGAAATACATTATGTTATAAATAAATAAAACATAATTAAAAAAAATAAAAATGGAATAAAATTATTGGTAATTAAAAATACAATAAGATTAAAATTATCATAATCATGATTTCAATGAAGATCATTCTACCAATGATAATTGTATAATGAATATAAAACATTAATAATATAAAAAAATATTAAAAATAATAATAATAGAATAAAATGAATGATTTTAGAAATGTATATAAATCTATATATAGGAATCTAAAGTGGAATTTTTATATATGAATGTTGAACATATGTCATTGGGATTATTTGACTATTAAGATTATCTTTTTATTGATAATATCATGAATATACAGACAATTAAGGGGAAGAATTATGAGTATTATCCAATTAAAATATGACCATTATTTTATAAAATTTGAATTGGATTGTATTAATAGAACTAATTACATTATCAAATAAATATATAATATAGAAGAATTGACATAGAGAAAAAGAATTATTTCATATGAGGATCATTTTTCTGAGTTTTTAAATGTTGTAGAATCAATAGGGTTTTCCATAGACTAATCCCAAGTTGAAATTCAACAAACATGACTTGAGCGATTTTTTTGCTGGAGATTTTCAAGATCATGTGAATCACTATAAGAAACACATTAGTTGAATTTACACCTTTAGATACAACCATTTATCATCTTTCCCAATGGTCTTATGTAAAGGCCTTGATACGATTTTTAAGTATAATTTAGGATGATAAAATTATATTGTTATTAATTTAATAAATTATATTTCAAAAATATATTTGTTTTAATTATTATGTGATATTTAATAAATTTTTATTTCTTATAAAATTAAATTATAAAGATTAAATTTAATTAAATGAGATAGTTTGTTTTTAATATAAATTTAGAAATAAAATTCAACTAACGGTTAGTAATTAAATAGAAAATTTTAATAATTATGAATAAATCCATTTAAATTTAAAATAAGATATTTTTAATAAATTATATTTATATGTGTAATGTATTTAGATATTTATAATTACAATAATAAATTTCAAAAATTGTTTTAATGAAATATCTTTATAATATATATAATCTATTTAATTAAAATTCATCTTAATATTATTAATTTTATATCAATAATAATAATTTAATTGTTTTTATTAAACTAAAATTTTATAATAAAATTTTTTTATGCATTAAAAACTTTATATTAAAATTTATTTTTATATATATTTTTTAAATTGAATAAATTAAAACAAATTTCATATTTTGTAAAAATATTTCCAAATTAGGTTATAATTTATATTTCATTTTTATTCATCAACATAATTTACTAAGGTAAAAATTAAGTTTCAATGGTAATGGTAAATGAGGTAAAAAGGTTTAACTAAGGGGTACAGTCCAAAAATATCATGAATTTTTATCAATAAATTACTAGATAAGGGTATGATTGACCATTATTTATCTAATTTTAATTATTTTTCCACTTTGGATCCACTTTCCATTAAATGATACATTACTTACTCATTAAGGAAATGGTATTTGTGACATTTCCACTCAATCTCACCTATAATAATACTCATCCAATACCCAACTCAAGTAAAAAAATTTCCTTCAATTTATTATTTAATCCCACCCACTTTCAATTCCCAAAAATCCTCCCCCATATATGCTATCATATAGTCATACAAATAATTATCAAATCCTTTATTTCTGAGAGGCACTCTAGGATAAGATTCATAACAAACCTATAGGTGCATAACCCCCTTATTTATCCAAACATCTCATAATAAATCACACCCTAAAACTAATAGTTTTAGTGTATTTGGAGGCTCTATACAAAAATAAACTTATTTTCTCAAACATTATTCAATGTATCCCACAATTAATCTTCACACATAACACACTTATAATAATTCCATACATAATACACTTCTTCATATCATGGGAAAATGAAAAAATAATAATGGGAGAGCTTCAATGATATTTAAAGTGTGACTATGAGAAATTACAAAAGATAATAAGTTGGAAATTATATGATCATGTGGGTATTAGAATATAATCAAGGTGCATAAAAATAACCTAAAATTAATACCCAATACAATATAGATCATAAATCATGACTCAACACATAGGGATTTGGGAATGGTATAAACATGAGTCAATGGTTAATGAAAACATGAGACAATAAAAATGAAAAATGAGAATATAACATAAGTGTGATGCATTACATAGAGTTTTGTAATAGAAATGTGACACAAAAATTAGTTTATAAAATCATTTCCTATTTCAAATATCACATTGAATACCATCATCATATAGTAGATAGAGGTCTATAGTGGATTAAGTTTACTCATTATTCCCATAAAATTAGTAGAAATAATCCCATAATGGATTGGGTTCACTACCCAACCCATTACATATCATATAATTTGATTTAAATCTTTAAATTTTGACGTAGAGGGATATATAATTCTAGTCACACCCACTCATAATAAAAATAATACAGATGTGTGACATAAGAACATGAAAACATTTATAATTCCATATTATATTAATTTTCCCATAAAAAAGAAATATGTTTCTAGAAAACATCTATAAGACATGATCATAATCCATCTTAAGAGGTTTAGTGTATTATATTATTAGAACATATCCTTAGTAATAATTAAGAACATTAAATTATATTGACATTGATGAGAAACTCTTTATAATGGAATTAAAAAATAAATTTGAAAAAAAGAAGAAATTATATTTATGTTATGAATAAATTTTATGTTATAGGATATAAATTATATAAAAATTACAATAAAAATAATTTGTAACAAATTTAAAATTTAAAATTGAATTTATAAAATAAACCTAAATATAATATTGGTGGAAATTAATGATGCTTTAGATGTTTGAAAAATATTCATTAAAAAACATTATTAAAAAGTAAAAATCAATATAAAATGACTTTAATAAATTATAAAAGTTTTGATAAGGACAATATAAATATTATGGGAACATAAAAGAAAAGAAATAAATTGGTTTTAATAGATACATAACATATAATTTATCTTTCTGGAAACATAGTCATAATCAATATCGATTAAATAGAGGGAATGAAAAAAAAACCAATAGCTTGAATTTCCACTTAGTCGAATACACTATAACACCCTATATAAAATATATAGGATTATTATTCATATGGAAAATAAAATTATTCATATATATTCTACATAAGAACATTTATATATAAGTATTTAGTAAAAATATATTAATTATAAATTTTTAAATATTTGGGTGTTTACTTTTCCATTTTCCTTGCATGATTCAGTTTAGTGCTTTCGGTCTTTGATTCTTGATCATGAGTTCGTAATTTACTAATTTTCATGAATATTTATTATATTTTTATATTTTTTGAGACTTATTTTAATTTCATGGAACTTATGGTGAAAGTTCACATGAAACAATTAAAAATATCATTTTCGGGGATTATTGAATTTAGTGAATAATTGAATTGATTAGTTAATATACTTTGATAAATTACCAATAAAAATTATTAAAAAATAATATATTAATAATATTACATAATATTAAAATTATGTATGTTACCTTATTAATTAAAATTTAAAACTTTATAACATCATTTTTGAAAGATATTAAACTAACAAAAAAAAGAACACATTTTAAGGACTGAAGGATTAACAACTTGTTCCTATACAGTAATAATATCACTTAAATGGAAGATAAATTATTTGAAAAAAATATTGAAGGTGATATATAATTTTTTTTAAAAATGGGGTTGAATAATATATAGAATAAATATTACGTAGGGGATGAAACGTATGTGAAAGACTTGAATATCCTCTTAGAGAGCCTCTTGGAAATGGGGGATGTGTGATTTATTTTTATGAAAAGAGGTTCCAAAAAATATAATAGGATTGTTAGGAAGTTATCTTTTGAAGGGTTTCAATATAGTTTTTTTATTAATTTAAGTGATAATAAGTGGGGTCCTTTCATAATTGAGTTTGAGTTGAATTTTTTCCAATACACATTCCTTAATGTTTAAAGAATTTATTTTCACATGGAAGTTAAAACCAAAATGGAAAAAAATTGTGATAGGATATAGGTATGTTAATCATTCCATTTTAAACTCAATTAGGGATCAAATTAATTATAATTTAGGACTTTACCCCTTAATTTAATTTTTTACATGTTTTAGACTTTACGGTGTCTACTAGATTTTACCATATTAACATAATTTTTTTCATAAAAGGAAAATTGACATACATACGAAAATTAAAAATTCAAATTAAAAATGTAAATTTCATTCAACCTAATTAAATATCTATATATTATAAAATTATCTTTTAATTGAAAATATTAATTATATAGAAAAAAAGTTATAGAAAAATGAATTTTTAAGCATTAATCATTCTTAATAATATATTATATAAATTAATAACTAAATGATATTTAATAGATTTGATTATATATTAAAAGAATATATTTTACAAGAATATTCCACTAAAAGTGATCAATTTAGTTTAGTAAAATAAAAATAAAATACATTTTAAAGATAATAGTTTTAAAAAAATCTATTTTTAATATTATATTATTTTCATCAAATCCTATTAAAATTAATTTTTTTAACCATTCAACAATATTAGTCCACTCGTTTTAGAATATTTATTTTAATTTTATAAAAATTTTAAATAAATAATTATAAAAGATAATAGTAATGAAAAAATATATTTTTTTATGCTAAAGTATTTTTTTATTTCATTGTAGATTTTTTTATTACATGTGAATTATATTATTTTTAATTTGTTACTAAAAATTACAAAACATAAATGTACCAGTTGGAAACAATTATATATAACCACCAAATATCAAAAAACCATATTTCAAATAACAATATATTCCACAACTATATATATAGTGTTCAATTATATGTCTATATATAGCATATTATACATCTATAAAAACATTTATCACAGTCTTTAATTGAATTTTCAGGATTTTTATCATATTTATAACATGTTGTATTCATTCTATAGTTATCATTAGTGATATTACCTTCATGGAATATCATAACTATAGTAATTTAAACCATGTATCATTTTTATTTACTTGTAGTTTCATTCCGTTAATAATTTACTATCTATTTTTTTAGTAATATCGTAATGTATTTTTTTACTATAATATTCTTCCATAATGAAATAAAACATTACCTATTTAGTTTTGTGTTTAATGTATCACAATATTTCAAAATAACACTATTTATTTAAAGATAAATGTATATTGAAATAATGGGGTGTTAAAATACAAGAGGAATAAATTTGATGAAAGAAAATGGGACCAATGGTAAGGGGACTCTTAAACCCAACATTTATTTAAGGATTATTTTATCTTCCTCTATTTTCATTATGTTTCTTAGAAAATACCATCTAAATTTATTATATTTAACTCTCATTTTATTTAATGGGTATTTACATGTATTAATTACATTGGGTTACATTAATATCCATTTTCAAGATTTCAATTAATACTTTTTCTAAAAATATATTATTGATTCTTCTTGTATTTTTTACCTCTCCATGAAATGTTAAAAATTGTTCATTATTAATACCCTTAAATTTAAATAATTTTTTCTACCTTTCTACTTTTTGGTAACCTCTATGTTTTATTCATTGATATATTCCTCACATCACCATTTTGAAATCTATTCCTTTATCATGTGTTCACTCAATGTTTATGATTCATAAATGTTACCTTTTTATTTGGCATGCATGATTATTATCATTTTATTATGTGATAGGTTGAACCATAATTATATATCCATTTAATACATTGGGTAAATTAATATATCACATAAAATTAGTTTTATTATTGTTCATGTTTTTATTATTGTCCATATTTTATTAAGTATTGATTTTTAAAAATATGATATGTGTAAACATGATGCTATTATTTTTCACATACTTCATGTGATGTTTAACAACATATGTTATAATGATTCATTATTATTCATATTCAACATTACACATCCCTTCTAGATGATTTACTTAAGCCTATAATGATGATAATATTCTTATGATATGATAATGATGATGATTATGCTCACCCATGTACTATTTTAATTAATGTCTCATGTTCATCCCTATCACCCCTCTCCCTACTGGGATTTTAGATCATCATTTATTTTATGTATATCTTTAAGTGTTTACATGTACTTAGTACTTCAAGAAAGTGTGTAAAATTTCTACTAAGAATAATTTCAATTGATTTTATCATTTTGTATGTATTCATATTGTATGAACCTAATTTTACCAAGACACTAAATTTATCTATTTTAGTATCATTATTATTATGTATTTTTGTCCAAAAAATATTTATACAATCTTGTATGAAATAAAAAATTAATTATATTAATTTTTAGTGATTCAATTATTTTGATATAGTCTTTATGGTGATTAATGGTAGGTTACCATACAAATTCTAGATAAAAATAATTCCCTATGTTGTGATGCATCATGGTATGGTCTAGGAGTCCTTATAATATTGGATGTGTATATAGGTGATTATATATATAGGATATTGATTCCACATAAGTGAAATAGTTTGGACAACATTCATGCTTATGAGAGTTACTATATGTAATGAGATATTTGTGTTACTATTTGTTGGGTGAGAGGTTTGTGGTAAATACCGACCATATGAGCCTTAGGTAAAATATAATGTAAACCTTCAAAAGGTAAGATGGGTTAAATAACTTCACCCATTAAAATTATAAAAAATATATATCCTTGGTAAGGGTAATGTCAGGGATAATGTAATGAGTATTAATAATTATGAATACGTAGAGTATGAGGATAGTAGTGAGTGTTAGTTGATGTTTAGGTGTATTAGTGTAGGGTGAATCCAGAGTCCTTAGTTGATACCTCCTCACTACTTGAGAGTGGAAGAGAGAGCTAGTTTCAAACATAGATTTTCATTTTGTGAGGGAAAATATATACATTGAAGATATTCCACAAGATTAGTCCTAGGATGGTGATGAGATCTTTTGAATTTAAGGTTAAGTTGTTATTACTATGAGAATGAACGAGGACCTGATATAAGATTAAAATGAAGTGAGATGAAATTTCCACCTAAGGATCTGTAATATTTACAATGGAATAAGGGGGTAGTATTGGTATTCTATGATTAAGAGGGATATATTATGTTTTTTTACTCAATGCACCACATATCAATGGGTGAAGGATTAACCTCAGAGACCCACATTTACACTTTTTTTCACTACCCATTATCTAGTAATGATGGGATAATGTGATAATGAATATTATAATGGGTATTCATAGGTCTAATCATTTATTTGATATAGTATGAGTCATTTTCCCTTAGTTGATATAGGTCGCGCCTTTCATTCCAATCAATGAGACACAATCTATTAATTAGTTGGTTTGGTTATATGTCTGAAAAATATATTTTGTTTAGATAGTTTTATTGGAATTTTACAGAGGCCTAATTTATTCTAGGAGTGGCTACAAAAGTGGATCAATACTTAGCTTCATTTGACAATAGCATAACATCCTTATAATGACGGACTATCCCAACATACTATCCTAATTTTGGATAGAATGTTGCGAACATTTGTTATAGATTTTAATAGTTCATTATAGATATAGGTAACCTCAGTTGATCACACCTATAAAAATGGTAAGTATGATTCTACTCTAATATATCATTTTGAGGCCTTATAAATTAGGCCATACCCTTTACCTATTTTCTATTTGGGGAAGGGGGAGTCTTATATTATTGAACTATGTACCATTTAGAATACATTGGAGAATATTTTATTGATCTGAAAGGTACTAGAGACTACAATTGAAGGATGTGTTTTTATATAGACTAGATAAAATTTCTCTTATGAATGAGGTAGGAGAATCCGTTTTCATGATGGTGTCACCCTATTTGGGACACCCACATATTAAGAGGTAAGGAAATCTGGTGCCTAGGTTTTTAGGTCCCTTTGTGGTTTTCAAGAGGTTAGGTACTATGGATTACTAATAAGTAATTAGTTAGAGTTTTAGTTTTATTTGTGATTTATTCCATGTATCTCAACTCATAAGGAACCATCTTGATATTTCTAATGTGATTATTGGTAATGAAATTTTATTGGAAGATGATGTATCATTTGAGGAACAATCCATTCATATAGGTGATCTGAGTGAAAATATTGTGCATCACAAGACTATAACTCCATTATTAAAGTGGATAAATAATTATAACTAGGTGGAGGATTTAGATTATGAGGCTAATATATGAGTGAAATGGTTATATTTTTTCACCAACCATGAGTTTTGACACATATCTGAAACATGCTACTTTATGATGTGTAGGTTGTAACACCTCATGTGTTTTTGTGGTATAGATTTAATTTAATATAGGTCAAATTTTATATATTTAGTCCTATTTTGGTTATTTTTTGGGTCATATTAATATTTGTATAATTTTTTATGAAACTATTTGAGCGGCCAAAATCTACATGGGAGAAAATTTCCCACTAAAATCCTAGTGGCAGGCTATCTAAGTTTTGGTGGTCGAGGAAGAGGCCACATCCTCTATCATCGAGAGTCCATTGTGACTACTCTAGGACCCTAATATCCACCAAAGTTCATTTTGGGGTCCATTAGTGTTTTAGTGGAGTCATGGTATGCTTTTTTGAAAACAAAATTAAATAATTGATCAATGCTAATTTTTATAAAATAATAATTCCTTACTTATAATCCCCCAACAACTATGTTCATATCTTCCCCCACTCAAAATAACTTCATTTTTATCCTAATTGGGTCATATCAACTCTATTAATTTTTTGATCAATGGTTTATCTACCTCATAAGATCACCTATGGTAAGTCTATCACAAATCTTCCCTATATTCACTATTCCTTCCCATCTTACTGTGACATCTGCTAGAAATTCCTAATTACATTACTTATGTTAGGTTTTCAATTTCTACCATTTAATGATAAATATGAGGGATTTATTCAATAGGAAGTACTAAACAATGGTAGTGGGTTTCTTATAAAGTTTTATGTCTTATATGTCCTTTTTTTGATGTGGGATATGTGGTCTAACTTTATTTGTGTGACCAACAAAAAACTATTCTAATTGTCTTCCATTGGCTTGTATTAGTATGATAAGAATTTATATCCCCATGATGGACTCTTTGAATGTTATCATTGGATTCCATAGACATTGTTGGACTTAGTATTGATCTAATGTGTGTAGTATTATACTCATAACCAAAATAGAGAATCCCTTTAAATTATGATGTGATGGAATATACCTAATCAGGAGAAAATTAACCTTTTATGATTAAAATATTTCTACATACCATATTGGTTAGCACATATTATCTTATTAATGGCTTGTATAGATTTTTTTTTCAAGTTGAAATGTGTGAGGGTTAAAGGCATCCAACATTGAATGATAGGTCTTGAGAACTATAAATTTTGGTTTTTATATATATAATGTAGTTTAGTTAGAAAATATTGAACTATTATTAATCATAGAGTTTTTTGATGTTTTCCCAACCTTAATTAACTTATTATATAGTGAACCATACATTTCAAACAATAATATCACATCATTTTAAATAAATATTCAATATATAACATTATCATCCACACTAGAACCATTAGGGTTAAGTCTCTTAAAAAATATTGATACATAACAAACATGTTCATAGAAGAACTATATCATCTCCTACTATGTTATTGATAAATAGAACCCTTCTTAGACATATCATACTTAAATAATTTCCTCGTAAACTGGGGAAAGGAAACATAATAAAGGGTGACCTTAGATGCTTAGTAATAGTAACCAATAGAGATAGTATTGATCACATAAACATAACATAAGGATAAGGGAATGATAATATGGGCTTAACATTTGAAAATCATTCCCTACAAATCGAAGAAAATAATATTGATTCATGGAAAAAAGCCTAGATGTGCATAATATATGAATTATAAATGAATTAAATAACATGATCTATGAGATCATGACATTACAATAAGATATAATTTTGAGAAATAAAAATATGAAAAGAAAATAATTTCTGTAGTCAATGATCACTTCCAATATTATCATTATAGAATGGGTTCACTCCCCATTCTGTCATATCTTTAGTCAAGATTCACTTCCAAGATTATCATAGTGTATTGGGTTCACCATCCATTATATCATATCCTTAGTCAAGGTTCACTTCCAAGAATATTAAAGTGAACAAAGTTCCTTACTGAACATTTTTTATTCCCAATATCATTATTTATTATCTCGTGATATATCCATGTTTACCCAAATCATTAGAGGGAAATATAATTCTAGGACCACCCATCTCATAATTAAAATCATGAATATGTGTTCCATAAGATCATAAAACACAAATCATTTCATAAATAAAGGAATTAAAATGGGGTTTATAAAAATTTTATCATTTCATAATAGCACAACTCATTGAAAAGAAACATGTTTCATAAAGGATTCATCATAACATAATTAACCCACGGGAAAGAAATGGATTTCATATAATCAACCTTAAATAATCATCATAATAATAAATCCAAATAAATAATGTTGATGGTATCATTGAATCATATCCTAATTAAATAATATGTAATTTCAATATATGTTATTATAGATGTAACATTCCTTTAAAATATCCATGAAACATTTCTCTAGGAAAATGAACTTTCCATTTCAGAACCACATCTTTAAAATATAAAACAATTATAAAATATTTTGAAAAATATTTTCTTTGAAAATAAAAAATGGTAACTTTTAATGTAACCTTCAAGTCATTGAGCAGTTGTGGTGGAAAGAAATTCAATTCATGTTGTGTATGCAAAAAGAATTATTCTTTTAACATTTTTGGTAAAAATTTAAAAGTAACTCATTTTGAAAATGACATGAATTAGCCTTTTTAGTATATTTTATAAAAACACAAACATGGGTAAAAATTATGATATAAAATCATTGGATAATATAAAAACATTCACTAAAATATTTTTAGAAAGCATTGATATTAATGAAAAATGTTGTTTTGACCAAAGATAGGAATACTGCCATTTTTCCCTAAAACAATTATTTCAGTCTTTGGAGATATTAAATAGTAGATAATGAAATGAAAAAATATATCCACTAGAAATTAACATAGGATAATAAAATTCCTATAATCCTTCATATATAGGTCATAAAATTTAATCATTTAAAAAATAATCATAATCCATCTTGGTAAGCAATGAGATTGTAAGATAGATACCTTACATCAAGATTGACTTTCTTCAAAAGAACTCTAATATTCCATATAATAACTTTTAAATTTATTATAATTCTATATAGATTCATTTACATAATTATAATATAATAAATTATCTACTCATAACATTTCAAGATGCATTTTTTAATAATTTCTTAGTTAAAATCATAGTTTTTGTGTGTTAACCATGTTATTTTTCATGAGAGTTTTAGTTTGACAGTTCTAGTTACTAAAATTTGACATTGGTTATATAATCTATGGAATGATAAAAATGTTATAATTATCTAATATATTCATTATATAAATATATAATCATCCATAAATGTTTGATATTGAAAAAATAATTACACCGTTCAGGGAGATAGCAAGTCCTACGTTTTCATTAACATTGTTTCCATTTTGAAGGATTGAAAGAAATAAAGGTAAATAATAATTTTAATTTTTGAATAATTATTATATAAAATATATATTATATATTTTTTAAATAAATCCTTATTATAATCCATGTAAAGTGTAAATAAAAACCAAATCATATCATTTCGTGGAGGTGGTAGTCCACATGTACGCATAAGAGACATTGTCGTTTTCCAAATAATTTGAATGTAAGAAGTTAGATAGGATAATATAATTACCAATGAATAATTATGTTATAAAATTAATATATTAATATTAAACTAATCATAATAACAATCCATGACCATTGGTGATGGAAAACAAATTGCATGGCTATGTGGAGGTGGTAGCCCACACGTACCCACAAGTGATACTTTTACTTTCCAATTGATGGAAAATTACGTGAATAGTGATGGTTATATAATCATAATAACATGTAATTATATTTATGATACCTATGAAATTATTTTATGATGAATTACAAATTTTTAGATGAGTTAGAATAAGTATAAATTGAAGGAGGTTAGGTTGGATGGTTACCTATTATTTGGTAGGCCTCATTAAATAATTTCTTAAGGAACCATAAAAGTATATTTTAAGAATAAAATAATATATAATTCATGTATAGAGAAGTTGAAAATATATTTAGGTATTTTTGGGTTGATCTAGGAGGCTCTAAGTGTTTTCAAGAAGATGAAGGACGGATTTTATTTTATAAGTGAGGTGAGGCGGGCTCTTGGAATTACATAAATCATTAAATAAATATAATTTATTTTTCACTAGAAAATTGATAAAAACGGATATAATTGGAACAAATGATAATTATTACTCAAAATAATCTCATTAAATAAAATTTGGACAAGTTTTAGTTATGTTATTATCCTTATCATTTGGCCCGTTAACCCTTTTGACAATTACTAGGATATCAATGTTTTTTTACAGTTTAAGGTCCAATAAATTTACTATAAAATAAAAATTAACCCAAAAATGGATAGTGTTATATATATTAAACAATATCACAATAAATTGTCATATTATATGATTTTTATAAATCTTAAATAATTTTATAAAATATTATTCATTATAAAATATCATTAATTATATTTTTAGAAATAAATGAAATATTAAAATATAAAATGTGACTATCTCATGTAAAATGGTAGAAAATGATATTTTGTTGCAAATAAGTAATTTATGGTCATAATATAATCATATAATATAATTTTTATAGTGTTATATAATATTTTAAATCCTATATTTCGATTTAGAACCATGTTTAACAAATTTTAACCTTAACTATAGTACTGACTTTTTCAATATTAAAGGGTTATAATTTCTCTTATAAGATGAAAATTAGATCAGAAATTGGAAGATAATGATAGTATAGACAATTTATAATTAAAAAATTCCTATTAAGATATTTTTTTGTCACACCTTGGGTTTTGTTTTCTCTTTTTGATCTGGTTCATTTTTGGGATTCAGTTTTTCTCTCGGGGCACAGGTGCGACGAGTCTAAATTTTAAAGGTGTTATTTAAGTTTATTCTTGGTATAGATTTTTTCCTTGGGTTATATTTGAGTTTTTGGAGAAAAATGGAAATTTGGGTGAAAAATACTTTGGCACACGGTTGGAAGATGGTTAGTAGAAACCATGCGCCCCGATATTGTTAATTGTGCGGTAGGATGGAGTTTCCAGACAAAAGCTACCATATGACCTTGGTATGGTAAGTCTGGAAATATGGACTAACAATGTAGTAGGTTACTCTTATTTAGAGAGGGGTTCATAGTCACTGTATGGTTTGACTAACTGTGCAGACTAACCCTTACTCAAGTGTATTTCATTTTAAAGAATGTTTATCTTAGTAAAGGTTTTCTGTTGAAATGTTACCTTTAAATGTGTCTTGATGAAATTATTTATTTAAAGAAATGTTTTTCATTGAAAACATTACCTTGAAAATGGTTTTTATTAAAAATAACTTGTTGGAAAAATTTCATAGGCTTTACATAAATGAGAATGTTAAATTGTATTATGATGTTGTAGCATGGAATATTTTCTTTGAGTTGAATCCTACCAGGCTTTGGCTCACACCCTACATACACCTTTGTGTGTATGTAGACTTTAGTTTGTATGACCCAGGTAAAGGAAAGATGTTCCGTGTTGATGATGGTTGTAACGTCCCGGATCCGGGTGCCACTCAACAGGTGCCCCGAACCCGGTTCTCCACGTGACCTCAAGCGCATTTCTATAAACGCCAAAGGCTGCCGAATAACAGTGAGGACCCAAGTCTGATAGTGGGGAAACTATGCCCTCATTTGTCAAAGTGTAGCGCATCGGAATATAATATAAACATACAACAATAGCGGAAGCAATAAAACATACACATAACTGGAATAAACAACTGCAATAGATATAACCAAACAGTATATAAATGTCGATTCAACATGCCAATAGTTCTAAGAAAAAAGTAAGAACATGTTACATAGCAATGCAATACAATACAATACAGATTCCAGCAAAACAAAACAAAACAGATGGCAGCATCGCGAGCCTAGGCTCGGTCCCATGCCCTCATACTCCTTAGCAACAGTCAAGTACCTGTATAGGTACTCTTTCCCCTATCCATACTTGCAGAAACGTAATCTTTTTGGGCCAAAAAGCATGACCCAAATAGGGTGTGAGAAATATATCTCAGTAGGCACCCACCAAAAGCCCGTGCCCAACTATGTGTAAAACATGCAACAAATGTGCAGTAGTAAAATGCAATAAACTAAGAAGTACAAAAAAGTAACTAACTTACCAGTTATATTTCCATTTAATTATTCATTTAATCCATTTAATATTTAGAAACCACCACGGTGAATTTCTAAATAATCACTCAGCGTACTCAAACAAGTAAAATCTCACCCTCAGGTAATCAGAATCCAACCCACAGGTATAGCCCTCAGGCCTAACAGAAATTTTTCCTCAGGCATATGAAGTGTCGCCCTCAGGCACAGAAGTCAAGCCCTCAGGCACGAAAGGTTTCCCTCAGGCGAAATAACTACTACCCTCAGGATAAATAGTGTAGTGCCCACAGGCCAATCACAACAGCACCCTCAGGATAAAAAGGTAACCGGGCCATGACCAACATGTAAACAAGCATTAAACAAGAAATTCCTCTCAAGCAAATTCTACAATTACTACTTTAAAGGCATACCCTCGGGTATCCTGGCCAAACGGCTAAATAGTGGAACACACCCTCAGGGTGGTTCCAGATCTAAGCAATGATCCCAACTAGTATTTTAATATCACATTTAAATCACCTATTAAAATATAGGTATTTAAAATATTTATGGCCTCAGCCACACGACGCCCCCAACATGGGTTCGTGGCACGAAAATGCACAAAACACACGACAGTTGAAAAAACAAACACCATGCCACCTACCTTATACACCAACGGGAGGTATATACCATCGTCGATCCCAGAAACACCCAAGAACGGCATATAACTGAGGTAAGAAAACTTTCATTCAACCTCAAATAACTCTCGTTATGGAAATAATTGGTAAGCAACACGCAAGGAGAAGAGAGGTCTTACCCGTGTGGTCCCAACGAGATCGTCTGAGGTGAAAATGGATTCTAGACGTGCGCTCGGCAGATCTCCAAAGGTTCGGAAATCCTCTCCCAAGCTCCCATCCTATTCTAATCCTTCCCTGTGAACAAGGGAGGCTACCACCCATTTTAAGCAAAAAAAAAAAAATAATTTACACGGCGTGTACTTCTGAGTACACGACGTGTACTTCCCATTTTTAAACTGTTCCTTTGGCAGCTTCCCGCCAGTGCGACATTGTTCACCTACCGACATGACTACATGACGTTTCTTCACGAGTACACGGCGTGTTCTTTCGCACAGCTGGCCACTGCCTCACTATTCACCTACCGACTGACTACACGACGTGTAAAGGACCACCACATGGCGTGTAGTTGGCTCCTACACCCTTCATCGCCGGCATGGCCACACGCCCTGTGTACTCATTCCACATAGACAGAAGTACACGGTGTGTGGAAAAAGTACACGGTGTGTACTTCCAAAATTTAGGATTTTTCCCCACTTTCCACATTTTCTCAAAAAGACTTAAGGAAAAGAGAAAATAAGAAACCCGTACCTCAAAATAAGAACCGGGTTCTTATAAACTTCCCCTGTTAAAGAAATTCGTCCCTGAATTGCCCTTCCAAGGGTGGCGAAGATATAGCTGAGAATAAATCTAGCCAATGAGCATGAACTTCGGTCTCCCGCTCCCAGGTTTCTTCTCGCACTCGGCCATGCTGCCATAACACCCGTACGAGAGGAACTGACTGGCCTCGGAGAACCTTCGTGATCCTGTCAACGATTGGAATCAGATGCTCCTCAAAGGACGCATCTAACTCAAGCTCAACCTCCTCAGGCTGAAAAACGTGAGACGGGTCTGAATGATAGCGGCGCAACTGAGATACATGGAAGAAATCGTGCATGGACCGGTACCTCTGAGGTAACTGCAACCAATAAGAAACCGGCCCGACTCTCTCCAGAATCTCAAATGGACCCACATACCTCAGTGAGACTTTACCCTATATTCTGATCCGCCTGTGTCCTAGCCTCTGTAAAACACGTAGAAAAACCTGATCCCCAACCACAAACTCCAAAGGTCGTCTGCAGTGATCAACATAAGATTTCTGACAAGACTTTGTGGTAGCCATCCACTTCTGAATCAACTGGACCTACTCAGAAGTCTCCTACATGAGATGTGGTCCCAGTAAAGCTGCCTCACCTGTCTCTAACCAGCACAAAGGTGATCGGCATGGCCTACCATATAAATCCTCGTAAGGTGCCATCTCGATATTCCCCTGGAAACTATTGTAATAGGCAAACTCGAATATGGGTATGTGCTTCTCCCAAGAGTCCCCAAAGTCTAGAACACATGCACGCAGCATGTCCTCCAGCACCTGTATCGTACGCTCTGACTGGCCATCTGTCTGAGGGTGGTATGTTGTGCTTAGAAGCACCTATGTACCCAGTGCCCTCTGAAAACTCTGCCAGAAACGAGACATAAAGCAGGCATCCCTATCTAAAATGATAGAATGAGGAACCCCATGAAGAAGTACGATCTCTCAGATATACAACTTTCTGAGCTCGTCAACACCGAAGGTCTCCCTGATCGGCAAAAAGTGAGCCACCTTCCTGAGTCTATCCACAACAACCCACATGGCATCATTGCCTTGAGGTGACCTCAGCAAACCAGTCATGAAGTCCATCGTGACATCATCCCATTTCCACTCCGGTATGGGTAACTGCTATAACAGTCCAGCTGCTCTCTGATGCTCTGCCTTCACCTGCTGATAGGTGGAACACCTTATAACAAAACCAGCTACATCTATCTTCATACCCGAACACCAGTACTGAAGTCTCAAGTCTCGATACATCTTGGCAACCCCGGGATGAACTTCCCAAGCTGAAACATGAAACTCCCGCATCAGCTCCTCGCGTATATCCCCTGGAACCCATAATTGTCCATGGAAATGCAGAACCTCATCATTGCCTATTGTCTAACCAGGGGGAGGGTCCTCACTTTCCACCTACTCCGGTAGAACTAGGCCTTCCAAATCAAAAAGCTGTCTCATCCTCAATCTATCTAAGAGGGTAGAGGTCACAGCTAAAGATGAAAGATAGGTCTTCCCCTGACTATCGTGCATCTCCAGATGCATCTCAGAGAACAAAGTCATAAGCTTCCACTCACCAATGGCTTCCTGTACTACCTGTATCTGAGTCTTCCTACTCAGTGCATCAGCTATTGCATTACCTTTACCAGGTGTATAGGCAAGCTCGAAGTCAAAGGACTGAAGGTATTGGACCCACCTTCACTGCCTCAGATTCAAGTCATGTTGAGTAAAGATATACCTGAGATTTTTGTGGTTGGTGAAAACCACAAAACATTCTCCCAATAGATAATGTCTCTAACAGCACAACACATGCACAACTGTAGCCAACTCGAGATCATGTGTCGGGTAATTCCTCTCATGTGGCCTCAACTACCGAGACCCGTACGCGACAACTCAATCACCCTGCATCAACACTACTCCCAGCCCAATACCTGATGCATCATAGTAAACTGTATAGCTCTTCCCCTGCTCTAGAAGTATCAGGATCGGTGCTCATGTCAACCTTCCCTTCAGGTCCTGAAAGGCTATCTCAAAAGCTTTAGTCCAAACAAACATCACACCCTTCTTAGTCAAACCCATAAACGGCGCTGATAAACAGGAGAAGTCCTGGATGAAACGTCTGTAGTAACCAGCCAGCCCTAAGAAAATCTGTATTTCAAACATGTTCTTAGGCTGCTCCCAAGAGACTACTACTCTCACCTTCTCTGGGTCCATGGAAACTCCTACCTCTGAGATGATATGACCTAGGAAGTGAATCTGGTCCATCCAAAAGTGGCACTTTGAGAGTTTAGCATATAGTAGATGCTCTCTCAGTGTACTCAATACGATCTCAAGATGGGTGGTATGGCCGTGTCGAGTGTGAGAGTATACCAAGATTTCTTCCATGGATACTACCACAAAAGAGTCCAGATAAGGATGGGACACCCGATTCATAAGAGCCATGAAAACAGCTGGCGCGTTCGTGAGTCTGAACGGAATAACCTTATACTCGTATAGACCATACCGGATTCTGAAAGCTGTGAGATGTATATCTGATGGTTTAACGCGCAACTGATGATATCCAAATCTCAATTCGATATTCGAGAACACTCGTTCTCCACGAAGTTGATCAAAAAGATCATCAATCCTCGGTAAGGGATATCAGTTCTTAACCGTCAACTGGTTCAGCTTCCAATAATCCACACAGAGTCTGAGGGTACCGTCTGCCTTCTTCATAAAAAGGACCAGAGAACCCCAAGGATAAGTACTGGGTCGGATAAAAACCTTTTCCTGTAACTCCTCTATCTGCCTCTTGAGCTCCTGTAACTCGGCGTAGCCATCATATAAGGAGGAATGGACACCAGTGCTGCTCCTGGCACAAGCTCAATAGAGAAATCCACCTCACACTCTGGACGTAGACACGAAAAGTCGTCTGGGAAGACATCCCTGAAATGATCAATCACTGGAGGGAAATCCGTCTGACAAGTCCCTTGATCATCTAGATATAAACTCGCAATCTGGGCTGTGACTCCACCTTTCCCATGATGCTCTGGTCCAACTAGACTTGCATGAACATCCCACTCGCCCTTGTATAGAAACTTTCTGCCCTCTGGTGACGTGAAACTCACCCTATGATGATAGCAGTCCACAAAGGCTCGAAAGGAAACCAACCAGTCCATCCTGATAATGACATCATAAGCTGTCATCTCTAAGACATAGAGGTCCCAAAGACAGTGAAACCCACCAACATCAAGGGGGCACTCCTTACACTGACGCACACCAGCCGTTCTAGTCCCCAACGGAGTGTATAGCATCATGAAAGTAGAATAAGTAGAAACACAGAGCCCAAAGCTCTCCATAATGGGTACAAATATCAAACTATGTGTAGCACCCATATCAAAAAGTACTGAAGATAAGACAAAAGCTACTAAAATAGTAAGTCTGACTGTAGAAGGTCCGGGATCCTGCTACTGCTGGGTCTGTTGCACTGCATATGCCTGCCCAGTGCCACGGCCCTGCGACACAGCCTGGCTACCCTGAGCTGTCCCACCCTACTGCCTCTGAGATCCTGGTGTCTGGCTACCACGGCCACGACCACCATCTCTTCCTGCTCGTCCTGACGTATTCCAGTTCCCTGACTAGTAAGAATCCACTGTTCCTGCTCCCACACACAGAGTCTGTATAGAACCCCTCTCACTAGCCATCGGTGGAAACGCCCTAAAAAGCACTGCAGATGACCCATCTTTCCACAAGCTCAGCACTCCACTGGGTCACGTGGAAACTATGGCCTCTTGTTCCCCTCTCTGTCACATTGGTAGCACCTGATCAGGCCACCTGAAGAAACTGCTTGGTTGGTACTCCCACCCTAAGAGAAGTCTATCTGTCTATTCCTCTTTCTAGAAAAAATAGTACCAGTAACTGGTGTTGAACCACCCTGGCCCACACCACTAGATTCCTGCAGGTTCCTCTCTGTAATCAGTGCCTGGTTCACAATATCATCTACAGCAGGCAACCTGAAAACATTCACCAGTGCTCGGATGTCATACCAAAGACCATACTCAAAGCGCCTGGCCCTCAGCATCTCATCGCCCACCAGAACAGGTGAAAAACACTGAAGCTCGGTAAATCGAGCAGAATAGTCCATCATCGACATAGCTCCCTACTGCAGATTCATAAACTCTCGAGCTTTGTTTTCCCTTAGCGTCTCAATAAAGAAGAAGTCATAGAAGAATGCATGAAAATCCTCCCACACCATGTATCTGTGATGCTCTGACTGGGCGGTAACATACCACCACCTCTTGGTGGAATCACGCAACATGTAAGTCGCGAGCTTGACCCTTCGCCCTAGAGGCGTCTCAAGATGATTGAAAATAGTCTTCATCGATCCTATCCAAGACTCCGCAGCTTATGGTCCTCCATCCCCCCAAAACGTAGGAGGATACTACTACTGAAAGATACGAGTCATCTCGGCCATAGATGTGGCAGCCTGCGGTGCTCCCTAAAAGGTCTGCATGAACTGCATGAAGCCTTCACGGAACTGCGCCTCCGCGCTTATGTTTAGTATAATAGCTGGCGCCGCATCTGGATCTGCTGGAGGATCCACTTGTAGCCCATGGCCCACCATCTCTGGATTATACTCGTCACTGCTCACCTGGAAAACAACGCGTGGTCGTCTAGGCGGCATGACACTACAAGGTCAAAAACACACCTTAGATCAAGATTTAACAATACTGAAAACAAGGGAACCACAAAGGGATCAAGATGAAGAAGACATTTCAAGATTTGTAAAACACGACTACACGGCGTGTATAATGACTACACGGCGTGTATAATGACTACACGGCGTGTACTTGGATTCCCTTCCCCTGCCCGGGTCCTTCTGCATGGCTAATCTACACGACTTCCATTGAACAAAAACAACACGGCGTGTATATCATATACACGGTGTGTATGGTGTTATTTCCAACTGCCCTCGTCATCTATGATAGGGATGACTACTCTTCTTGACACTACACGACATGTTACACCCACACACAATGTGTCAACAACCCCGTTTCCCAGTCACACGGCTAACTCCACATGGTCTGTCCTCAGACAAGACTACACAGCGTGTTCCCAAAGTTACACGACATGTTCTAGACGAGCGTCGCCGACCTGTGTTGTCAGTTACACGGACAGATCTCCAGGTCACACTGCACGACATGTTCATCATTGACAGAACGTGTGAGTCTAAAGGTTTCCTCCACCCGTGTTTGTTAGTTACACGATGGACACCAGGTCAACACTACACGGTGTGTACACAAGCTACATGACGTGTTCTCCCCAAGGTCTTCCCTTCCTTGTGTCGCTGCCAACACAGTTTATGACACGGGAAGAGACTACACGACATGTACTCTGGGTACATGGTGTGTACTCAAAAAGTTCATTTTTCCTCCCGAACAGAAGGCCATACACAGCGTGTTTAAGATACTGCATGACGTGTATACTGGGTTTCCAGACAGTACGCCTCAAAAACTTCCCAAGAACCCAGAAAATACCGAAAACAACACCTAAGTGTAAAATTCCGACCCGTGAGGACCCATACTCCCCATGAGTCAAAGTTTGACATCTTATCTGTGTTATAAACAAAATAAAAAATCAATGATCCACCAAATTCCGGTCAATGGGGGCCCATACTCCCCAAAAACCAAAGTTTGGCATTCATTTTCTAAACCGGCTCACACAATAAAATACCCTATCACAAGAAGGTATTTATCAAGCAGCTATCACAACATCATGCTTTAGTAGCACAACAACTATCAAAAAAAACATGCAAATTCTAATGCACCTACATGGCATGGAACTATGAATGGCATGTGATTTCTAGCATGTGTCTAAATGATGCATGAGATGTCATACCCTCATCTCATCGGGTTGCAACTAAATAGAACCCATAGATAAAATATAACTGCACAATCACAAGTGCGTCACCCAACGGTGAAATCAAGTCAACTGTAAATTGAAAAATCTGTAAAATTGCAACACGAGGTAAATTGGATTTTCCCTGTACACGGGTTAGCTACGCCCGGGCACAACTTATTACCAACTTCCGTTCGTCCTATCCCTGACTATACCTCCAAATAGTAAGTCAATGAAAATAACTCCTTTGATACCACATTGTAATGTCCCGGATCCGGGTGCCACTCAACGGTTGCCCCAAACCCGGTTCTCCACGTGACCTTAAGAGCATTTCCCCAAATGACAGAGGCTACCGACTAGCAGCAAGGGCCCAGGTCTAATAGTGGGGAAACTATGACCTCATTTGTCAAAGTGTAGCGCAGTGGAATATAATATAAATATACAACAACAACAGAAGAAATAAACCATACACATAACTGGAATAAACAACTGTAGTAGATATAACCTACCAGTATATAAATATCGATGTAACATGCCAATAGTTCTAAGAAAACAGTCAGAACATGTTACATAGCAGTGCAATACAATACAATACAGTGTCCAGCAAAACAAAACAAAACAGATGGCAGCATCGCGAGCCTAGGCTCGGTCCCATGCCCTCCTACTCCATAGAAACAGTCAAGTAACTGTATATGGACTGTTGCCCCTATCCATACCTATAGAAATGTAATCTGTTTGGGCCAAAAAGCATGACCCAAAAAGGTTGTGAGAAATATATCTCAGTAGGAACCCACCAAAGGCTCATGCCCAACTGTGTGTAAAACATGAAACAAGTGTGCAGTAGTAAAATGAAATAAACTAAGCAGTACTAAAAAGTAACTAACTTACTAGTTTTATTTCCATTTAATTATTCATTTAATCTATCTAATATTTGGAAACCACCACGGTGAATTTATAAATAATCAGTCAGCGTCCTCAGACAAGTAAAATCTCACCCTCAGGTAATCAGAATCCAACCCACAGGTATATCCCTCAGGCATAACAGAAATTTTCCCTCAGGTGTACGAAGTGTCTCCCTCAGGCACATAAGTCAAGCCCTCAGGCATGAAAGGTTTCCCTCAGGTGAAATAACTACTGCCCTAAGGCAAAATAGTGCAGTTCCCACAGACCAATCACAACAATGCCCTTAGGCTAAACAGGTAACCGGGCCATGCCCAACATGTAAACATGCAGTAAACAAGCAATTACTCTCAAGGGAATTCTACAATTACTACTTTAAAGTCATACCCTCGGGTATCCTGGCCAAATGGCTAAACAGTTGAACACACCCTCGGGGTGGTTCCAGATCTAAGCAATGATCCCAACCAGCATTTTAATATCACATTTAAATCACCTATTCAAATCTAGGTATTTAGAATAGCTATGGCCTCATCCACACAACACCCCCAACACAGGTTCGTGGAACGAAAATGCACAAAACACATGACAGTTGAAAAAACAAACACCAAGCCACCTACCTTATACACCAACGAGCGGTATATATGATCGTCGATACCAGAAATGCCCAAGAAATGCGTAGATCTGAGGTAAGAAAACTTTAATTAAACCTCAAATAACTCCCATTAGGGAAATAATTGGTAAGCAACACGCAAGCAGAAGAGAGGGATTACCCGCGCGGTTCCAACGAGATCGTCCAAGGTGGAAACGGATTCCAGACGTGCGCTCAGCGGATCTCCAAATGTTCGGTCATCCTCTCCCAAGCTCCCATCCAGTTTTAATCCTTCCATGTGAATAGGGGAGGCTAATTCCCATTTTAAGCGAAAAAAACAAAGTACACAGCGTGTACTTCTGAGTATACGGCTTGTACTTACAATTTTTAAACTGTTTCTTTGGCGGCTTCCCGCCAGTGCGGCATTGTTCATCTACCGACATGACTAAATGACATGTATTCACGAGTACACAACGTGTTCTATCGCACAACTGGCCACCGCCTCACTATTCACCTACTGACTGACTACACGGCGTGTAAAGGACCACTACACGACGTGTAGTCGGCTCCTACACCCTTCATCGCTGGCATGGCCACACGCCCTGTGTACTCATTCCACATGGCCAGAAGTACACAGCGTGTGTGAAAAGTACACGGCGTGTACTTCCAAAATTTAGGATTTTTCCCCACTTTCCACATTTTCTCAAAAACACTTAAGGAAAAGAGAAAATAAGAAACCCGTACTTCAAAATAAGAACTGGGTTCTTACAAACTTACCCCCTTAAAGCAATTCGTCCCCGAGTTTCCCTTCCAAGGGTGGCGAAGATATAGATGAGAATAACTCTGGACACTGAGCATGAACCTCGGTCTCCCGCTCCCAGGTTTCATCCCACACCCGGCCATGCTGCCATAACACCCATACGAGAGGAACTGACTAGCCTTGGAGAACCTTCGTGCTCCTGTCAACGATAGGAATCAGATGCTCCTCAAAATACACATCTAACTAAAGCTCAACCTCCTCGGGCTGAAAAATGTGAGACGGGTCTGAATGATAGCGGCACAACTGAGATACATGGAAGACGTCGTGCATGGACTGGTACCTCTGAGGTAACTGCAACCGATAAGCAACCGGTCCGACTCTCTCCAGAATCTCAAATAGCCCCACATACCTCGGTGAATGTTTACCCTATCTCCTGATCCACTTGTGTCCCCACCTTGGAGAAACACGTAGAAAAACCTGATCCCGAACCACGAACTCCAAAGTTCGTCTGCTGTGATCAAAATAAGATTTCTAACGATACTGTGTGGTAACCATTCACTTATGAATCAACTGGACCTGCTCAAAAGTCTCCTGCATGAGATGTGGTCCCAATAAAGCCACCTCACCTGCCTCTAACCAGCACAATGGTGATCGGCATGGCCTACCATATAAAGCCTCGTAAGGTGCCATCTCGATAGTCGCCTAGAAACTATTGTTATAGGAAAACTCAACTAGGGGTATGTGCTTCTCCCAAGAGCCCCCAAAGTCTAGTACAGATGCACACAACATGTCCTCCAGCACCTGTATCGTACGCTCTGACTGGCCATCTGTCTGAGGGTGGTATGCTGCCCTTAGAAGCACCTGTGTACCCAGTGCCCTCTGAAAACTCTTCCAGAAACGAGACGTAAAGTGGGCGTCCCTATCTGAAACAATAGAACGATGAACCCCATGAAGACGTAAGATCTCTCAGATATATAACTTTCTGAGCTCGTTAACACCGAAGGTCTCCCTGATTGGAAAAAAGTGATCCACATTCATGAGTCTATCCATAACAACCCACACAACATCATTGCCTTGAGGTGACCTCGGAAAACCAGTCACGAAGTCCATCTCTACATTATCCCATTTCCACTCCGATATGGGTAACTGCTGTAACAGTCTAGCTGGTCTCTGATGCTCCGCCTTCACCTGCTGACAGGTGGAACACCTCATAACAAGACCAGCTACATCTCTCTTCATACCTGACCACCAGTACTGACGTCTCAAGTCTCGGTACATCTTGGTAACCCCGGGATGAACTACCCAAGCTAAAGCATGAAACTCCCACATCAGATCCTCGCGTATATCCCCTGGAACCCATACTCGTCCATGGAAACGCAGAACCTCATCATCGCCTATCATCCAACCAGGAGGAGGGTCCTCACTTGCCACTGAATCCCATATAACTAGGCCTTCTGAATTAGATAACTGTCTCAACCTCACTTTATCCAAGAGGGTAGTGGTCACAACTAAAGATGAAAGATAGGTCTGCCCCTGACTGTCGTGCATCTCCAGATGCATCTCAGAAAACAAATCCATAAACTGCCACTCACCACTGACTTCCTGTACTGCCTGTATCTGAGTCTTCCTGCTCAGTACATCAGCTACTGCATTACCTTTACCAGGTGTATAGGAAAGCTCGAAGTTGAAGGACTGAAGGTATTCGACCCACCTTCGCTGCCTCAGATTCAAGTCACGCTGAGTAAAGATATACCTGAGACTTTTGTGGTCGGTGAAAACCACAAAACGTTCTCCCAATAGATAATTTCTCCAAAAGCGCAACACATGAACAACTGCAGCCAACTCGAGATCATGCGTCGGGTAATTCCTCTCATGTGGCCTCAACTGCCGAGACCCGTACGCGACAACTCGATCGCCCTGCATCAACACTACTCCCATCCCAATACCTGATGCATCATAGTAAACTGTATAGCTCTTCCCCTGCTCTGGAAGTATCAGGATTGGTTCTGATGTCAACCTTCCCTTCAGGTCCTGAAAGGCTGTCTCACAAGCTTCAGTCCAAACGAACTTCACATCCTTCTTAGTCAAACCCATCAACGGCACTGCTAAGCGGGAGAAGTCCAGGATTAAACGTCTGTAGTAACCAGCCAGCCCTAAGAAACTCCATATTTCAAACACATTATTAGGCTGCTCCCAAAAGACTACTGCTCTCACCTTCTCTGGGTCCATGAAAAATCCTGGCACTGAGATGATATAACCCAGGAAGTGAATCTGGTCCATCCAAAAGTGTCACTTTGAGAGTTTAGCATATAGATGATTCTATCTCAGTGTACTCAATATGATCTCAAGATGGGTGGTATGGTCGTGTCGAGTGTGAGAGTACACCAAGATTTATTCCACGAATACTACCACAAAAGGGTCCAGATAAGGATGGAACACCCGATTCATTAGAGCCAAGAAAACGGCTGGCGCATTCGTGAGTCCGAACGACATAACTGTATACTCGTATAGACCATACCTTCTCCTGAATGTTGTGAGAGGTATATCTGATGGTATAACATACAGCTGATTATATCTAGATCTCAAGTCGATCTTCGAGAACACTCGTTCTCCACGAAGTTGATCAAAAAGATCATCAATCCTCGGTAAGGGTTATCGGTTCTTAACCGTCAACTGGTTCAGCTTTCGATAAGCCAAATAGATTCTGAGGGTACCGTCTGCCTTCTTCGCAAAAAGGACTGGAGAACCCCAAGGAGAAGTACTAGGTCGGATAAAACCCTTTTCCTGTAACTCCTCTAACTGCCTCTGGAGCTCCTAGAACTCAAGAATAGCCATCCTATAAGGAGGAATGGACACTGGTGCTACTCCTGGTACAAGCTCAATAGAGAAATACACCTCACGCTTCAGAGGTAGACCTGAAAAGCCATCTGGGAAGACATCCCTGAAACAATCAACCACTGGAGGGAAATCCATCTGACAAGTCCCCTGATCATCCAGATATAAACTCGTAATTTGGGCTGTGACTCCACCTTGCCCATGATGCTCTGGTCCAGCTCGACTTTCTTAAACATCCCACTCGCCCTTGTATAGAAACTTTCCACCCTCTGGTGATGTGAAACTCACCCTGCGATGATAGCAGTCCACAAAGGCTCCAAAGGGAACCAACCAGTCCATCTCGAGAATGATGTCATAAGCTGTCATCTCTAAGACATAGAGGTCCCAAAGAAAGTGACACCCACCAACATCAATGGGGCACTCCTTGCACCGATGCACACCATTCGTTCTAGTCCCCAACGGAGTGTCTAGCGTCATGATAGTAGAAGAAGTAGAAACACAGAGCCCAAGGCTCTCCACAACGGGTACAGATATAAAACTATGTGTAGCACCTGTATAAAAAATTACTGAAGATAAGACAGAAGCTAGTAGAATAGTACCTCTAACTATAGAAGGTTCGGGATCCTGCTCTTGCTGGGTTTGTTGCACTGCATATGCTTGCCCAGTGTCGCGGCCCTGCGACATAGCCTGGCTACCCTGAGCTGTCTCGCCCTGCTGCCTCTGAGATCCTAGTGTCTGGCTACCACGACCACGACCACCATCTCTGCCTGCTCGCCCTGACGTATTCCAGTTCTCTGACTGGTAAGAAGCCACTGGTTCTCCTCCCTCACACAGAATCTGTACAAAACCCCTCTCACTAGCCATCGATGGAAACACCCTGCAAAAGCGCTGCAGATGACCCATCTTGCCGCAAGCTCAACACTCCACTAGGTCACGTGGACACTATGGCCTCTTGTGCCTCTCTCTGGCACACTGGTAGCACTAGATCGGGCCACCTGAAGAAACTACATGGCTGGTACTCCCACCCTGAGATAATTCCATCAGTCTCTTCCTCATTCCAGTAGATATAGTACCAGTAACTGGTGTTGAACCGCCCTGGCCCACACCACTAGATTCCCGCGTGTTCCTCTCTGTAATCAGAGCCTGGTTCACAATAGCATGTACAGTAGGCAACCTGAAAACATTCACTAGTGCTCGGATGTCATACCGAAGACCATCCTCGACGCACATGTCCCTCCGCGTCTCATCGCCCACTAGAATAGGTGCAAAATGCTGAAGCTTGGTTTAGTGAGAAGAATAGTCCATCTCCGACATATCACCCTACTGAAGATTCATGAACTCTCGAGCTCTGTCTGCCCTCAGTGTCTCGGGAAAGAAGAAGTCATAGAAGACTACCAGAAAATACTCCCATGCCATGTCTCTGTGATGCTCTGACTGGGTGGTAACATCCCACCACCTCTTGGCGGAATCACGCAGCATGTAAGTCACGAGCTTGACCCTCCACCCTGGAGGCGTCTCAAGATGCTCGAAAATAGTCTGCATCTATCCTAGCCAAGACTCTGCAGCCGGTGGTCCGCCATCCCCTGAAAACATAGGAGGATTCTACTACTGAAATATATGAGTCATCTTGGCGACAGATATGGCAGCCTATGGTGCTCCTTGAAAGGTCTACATGAACCGCATGAAGCCTTCACAGAACTGCGCCTCTGCGCCTGTGTACAGTATAACAGCTGGCACCGCATCTAGCTCTCCTAGAGGATCCACTGGTAGCCTATGGCCCACCATCTCTGGAGTATACTCATCGCCGCTCTCCTGGCGAACAACGCGTGGTGGTCTAGGAAGCATGACACTACAAGGTCAAAAACATGCCTTAGATCAAGATTTAACAAGACTGAAAATGAGGGAACCACAAAGGGATCAAGAGGAAGACGAAATTTCAGGATTTTCAAAACACGACTACACGGCGTGTATAATGACTACACGACGCGTACTTGACTTACCTTCCCATGCCCGGGTCCTTCTGCATGGCTAATCCACACGGATTCCATTGAACAAAAAATACACGACATGTATATAATATACACGATGTGTATGGTGTTATTTCCAAAAGCCCGTGTCGTCTGTGCCATGGCCGACTACTCGGATTGACACTACACGGCGTGATACACCCGCACGTGGCGTGTCAACAACCCCGTTTCCCAGTCACAGGACTAAATCCACACGGTCTATCCTCGGACAAGACTACACGGCGTGTTCCCTAAGGTACGTGTCATGTTCTAGACGAGCTTCGCCAACCCGTGTTGTTAGTTACACAATCGGATCCCCAGGTCACACTACACGGCGTGTTCATCATTGACATGGCATGTGAGTCTGAAGGTTTTCTCCGCCCGTGTTTGTTAGTTACACGCCGGACACCGGTTCAACACTACACGAAGTGTACACAAGCTACACGGCGTGTTCACCCCAAGGTCTTCCCTTCCCCGTGTCGCCACCAACACGGTTTATGACACAGGAAGAGACTACACGGCGTGTACTCTGGGTACACGGCCTGTACTCAAAAAGTTCATTTTTCCTCCTGAACAGAAGGCCATGCACGATGTGTTTAAGATACTGCACGACGTGTATGTTTGGTTTTTGGACAGTACGCCTCAGAAACTTCCCTGGAACCTAGAAAATACCAAAAGCAACACCTAAGTGTCAAATTCCGACCCGCAAGGGCCCATACTCCCCACGAGTCAAAGTTTTACATCTTATATGTGTTATAACCAAAATAAACAGTCAATGATCCACCAAATTCCGGTCAGTGGGGGCCCATACTCCCAAAAAAAACAAAGTTTGGCGTTCATTTTCTAAACCGTCTCACACAATAAAATACCCTATCACAAGAAGGTATTTATCAAGAAGCTATCACAACAACATGCTTTACTAGCACAACAACTATCACAACAACATTAAAATTTTAATGCACCTACATGGCATGGAACTATGCATGGAATGTGATTTCTAGAATGTTTCTAAATGATGCATGAGATGACATACCCTCATCTCATCGGGTTGCAAATAAATAGAACCCATAGATAAAATATAACTGCACAATCACAAGTGCGTCACCCAATGGTGAAATCAAGTCAACTGTAAATTGAAAAATTAGTAAAATTGAAACACGAGGTAAATTGGATTTTCCATGTACACGGGTTAGCTACACCCAGGCGCAACTTATTACCAACTACCGTTCATCCTATCCCTGACTAAGACTCCAAATAGTAAGTCAAAGAAAATAACTCCTCTAATACCACTTTGTAACATCCCGAATCTGGGTGCCACTCAACGGGTGCCCCGAACCCAGTTCACCACGTGACCTCAAGCACATTTCCCCAAATGCCAGAGGCTGCCGACTAGCAGCGAGGGCCCAGGTCTGATAGTGGGGAAACTATTCCCTCATTTGTCAAAGTGTAGCGCAACGGAATATAATATAAACATACAACATCGGCGGAAGCAATAAACCATACACATAACTGGAATAAACAACTACAATAGATATAACCAACCAATATATAAATATCAATGCAACATGCCAATAGTTCTAAGAAAACAGTCAGAACATGTTACATAGAAATGCAATACAATAAAATACAGAGTCCAGCAAAACAAAACAAAACAGATGACAACATCGTGAGCCTAGGCTCAGTCCCATGCCCTCCTACTCCTTAGAAATAGTCAAGTACCTATATAGGGACTCTTTCCCTTATCCATACCTACAGAAACGTAATCTGTTAGGCCGAAAAGCATGACCCAAACACGGTGTGAGAAATATATCTTAGTAGGCACCCAACAAAGGCCCGTGCCCAACTGTGTGTAAAACATGCCACAAGTGTGCATTAGTAAAATTCAATAAACTAAGGAGTACTAAAAAGTGACTAACTTACCAGTTATATTGCGATTAAATTATTCATTTAATCCATTTAATATTTAGAAACAACCATGGTGAATTTCTAAATAATCAGTCAGCGTCCTCAGACAAGTAAAATCTCACCCTCAGGTAATCAGAATCTAACCTATAGGTATAGCCCTCAAGCGTAACAGAAATTTTCCCTCAGGCGTATGAAGTGTCGCCCTCAGGCACATAAGTCAACCCCTCAGGAATGAAAGATTTCCCTTAGGAGAAATAACTACTGCCCTCAGGCTAAATAGTGTAGTGCCCACAGGCCAATCACAACAACGCCCTCAGGCTAAATAGGTAACCGGGCCATGACCATCATGTAAAAAAGCAGTAAACAAGCAATTCCTCTCAAGGAAATTCTACAATTACTGTTTTAAAGGCATACCCTCGGGTATCCTGGCCAAATGACTAAACAGTGTAACACACCTTCAGGGTGGTTCCGGATCCAAGAAACGATCCCAACCATCATTTTAATATCACATTTAAATCAACTATTCAAATCTTGGTATTTCAAATAGCTATGGCCTCAGCCATACGATTCCCCCAACATGGGTTCGGGGCACGAAAACGCAAAAAACACACGACAGTTGAAAAAACAAACACCAAGCCACCTACCTTATACACCAACGAGCAGTATATACGATCGTCGATCCCAGAATCATCCAAGAACGACATAGATCTGAGGTAAGAAAACTTTCATTCAACCTCAAATAACTCTCGTTAGCGAAATAATTGGTAAGCAACACACAAGGAGAAGAGAGGTCTTACCCGCGCGGTTCCAGCGAGATCGTCCGAGGTGGAAACGGATTCCAAACGTGCGCTCGGCAGATCTCCAAAGGTTCAGCCATCCTCTCCCATGCTCCCATCCAGTTCTAAGCCTTCCCCATGAACAGGGGAGGCTACTGCCCATTTTAAGTGAAAAAAACAAAGTACACGGTGTGTACTTCTGAGTACACGACGTGTACTTCCAATTTTTAAAATGTTCCTTTGGCGGCTTCCCACCAGCGCGACACTGTTCACATGCCGACATGACTACACGGAGTGTGTTCACGATTACACGGCGTGTTCTGTTTCACAACTGGCCACCGCCTCACTATTCGACTACCGACTGACTACACGGCGTGTAAGGAACCACTACACGGCGTGTAGTCGGGTCCTACACCCTTCATCGCCGGCATGACCACATGCCCTGTGTACTCATTCCACACGGCCAGAAGTACACAACGTGTGGGAAAGGTACACGACGTGTACTTCCAAAATTTAGGATTTTTCCCCACTTTCCACATTTTCTCAAAAACACTTAAGTAAAAGAGAAAAGAAGAAACTCATACCTCAAAATAAGAACCGGGTTCTTACAATGGTGGACTTGGTTTCTAGTGTTCCTTGTTGTAGTTGTTGGTGTAGGTGGTTTGAGGGTGATGTACCTTATGTTTTGTAGAGGTTTTGAGGGCATCTTGTAGTTTCCCTTTTTTGTAGTATTTATGGTTTTTGGTTAATGTTTTAAACCCATGATTTTTAAAATCATTAGACCTTGTATGAATTTGGTTATTTATTTTTTTGAAGTTCATTTTCATTGATTTTTATGCTTATATAAATGGGTGAAATAATTACCAATGATAAATGTTGATACCCAGACACTAATTTCCATCCCATTGAAATCGAGAACGCCCTTCGGGCCATGCCACGGGCCAGGTCAGGTGATGGGTTGGATGGAACTCCGGATTGCTTCATGAAATTAATGACTTTTACACATCTTAATAAAATATATTTAATATAATATGCAACTAATATCATTTTAAGAACGATTAAAATATTTTAAAATTTTAAACAACATGAAAATAATATAATAAGATGTTTAACATTTAAAATTTATATAATTTCTTATATTTATTTACATAATTTTTAGTAAACATTAAATCATGTATATAACTTTACTTTGGGATTTTTTAATACAATTCACCTGATTTTGTTACTACTGATATACGCATTGTTTTGGAGCAACATAAAAATTAATGGTAATTATTTCATCACAAAAAATTAAAAATAAAATACCAATCATTATCCTTTAAATTAAAAAATTAAAATTGAACATATGTTATATTTTTCCTCATCACAAAATATTATAGATATTAAAATAAATAAATAACAATTTTTTACTTTACCATTTACTTAATTATTAAATATTTAAAAATCATTATTAAATGGACATGGTAATATTTTCTTTGTTTGGATGATTATGAATGAAATTAACTCATAAAATGAAATAAATTCATATTTTTGGATGATTTGTAAGCCCAATCACATTAAGGTTAACCATAATTAACCTATTTTACCTTTATAGTGATAAGATATATTTTATATGGAAACTATTATGAAAAAGGGACCTATTTATCAAATTTAAAACTCCTAATTCTAGATATGGAATAAATTTTTTCAATGTTAAATTTCATGATGTTGTAGAAAATAATTAAAGATAAAACCCCAATAAGAAATGATAAACATTTTTTCAGAAACAAATTTATTTATATGTATCAAAAACCGTAAATTACAAATTAAATAATAAAATTGACTGAAATGACATTAATTGGATTTTTCATAATATAATAGAAAATTTTTTACTTTTAAACCAAAATAAAATAAAATGGATATTTGTAAATTATTTAAACAAAAATACAGTGGTCATTTTTTTATATTTTTAATTATTGATGGAAAAATCAATATTTTCAGAAAAATCAGAAAAATAGACTCTGATATAATTTTGAAATGATGATTTCAGAAATTAAATTAAAAGTTTCAATTTTTTAAAATATATTTTAGAAATTAATTAAATTATTTTTTAGAAAGCATAAATAATAACTATTTTTGAGGAAAATGTCTTTTGAAGAGTAAAAAGACTACTAAATATTGAGTTCTTGTATTATTTTTATTATAACATATATATATTTAATAACTTTGGTTACATGTATTGACACCCAAAAATACAATGGATATGTAATAATTATCATAAAATTATTATATTTTGTGGTTAATTAAAGCTGGTTGTTTCATGTTGTATATGATATCGAACATAGTTTTAATTTAATATATTAAATTTTTTACATTTTACCCCCTATAATAAATTACATCATCAGATTTTGAACTTCTACTTAGTAATCAAGTATTTTTTATTTTAAAATTACACTTTTGAAAACCCACATCATAACAAGGTCTAATAAATTTTTTTCTTGAAAATAAAGAAAGGGAAATATGATGGTCATATGGAATAAAAAATAAACAAGTTTCAAAATAAGAAAGAAATATTGGCAAGTGAAAATATAGAAATGAAGAAAAAAATTAATTTTCAAATAATTATGGAGAGTGATAGATGACATTGATAATAATAATGTGGTTGATCAGAACAAATTTAATTTCTACTAAACCACTAGTCAATAAATTGTGAAAAATACAATCAATTCATCATAAATAAATGTAATATGATAAATTTTTTTGTATCAATATCATTTTCCTATAGTTTAGGAATTTATTTACCATTTCAAATAAAAACATATGGAAATAATCATACTTGAAAAGTATAATTCATCCTTTATTAAATTTCCACCACAATCTCATCATTCTCTCCAAACCATTAATATTCAAGATGATTTTTTTTTCATTCTTGAAGAATTAACATAAGCTTATAACATATCATAGAGTCTAATAAATTATAACAAGATATACTTCCTATATTAAAACGTTAAACAAAAACAAAATAAATAAGGTAAAATAATATTCAAAATGTATAAATCTTCTTATGAAGAAAAAATACAGTTTACTCCAAAATTACCACAATAACATCAATGGTTCATCTTAGAGTATTCCATAAATATGTAAACCTAAATCCTAAATTACCCCAATAACCTTAAAATTAAATAATTTTTTAACCTCAAAGGTGATATCATACATTTCATCTTACATCTATAAAAATTTAATTGTATTCTTCCTGATTGAAATTACATGTTAAATCATATGTTAAACCTAAGGGTTACATATACCTCAACCCAATAAAAAATACCCCAAAAAATCATTAATAACAATCATAAATTTCTATATAATCATACAATGTTGTGATATTTACAAAATTATCATGAATCAAATTTATATACTATCATTAAAGTCAATCCTTAACTTGACTATAAATATCTCTAAAAACACCATCTTGTCAATGAATCACATTTCTATAATCAAGATTATATATATTATTTTGTCAAATATTCCATAATTAAGTTAATATGAAATCATATATTAACCCGAAGGGTTATTTAAATCTCAATAGTGCATTCTTCCTAAAAAAAAGTAAAATTTTCAAGTCACCTAAAAATCCCTTCCCTTGAAACCTAAATGAAAATATAAATTGGTAAAAATATTATAATATATTACATAGTTGAAAAATTAGAGCTAACTTAACAAAAATATAATCCATGTTCCTAAATATTATCATATTTATTTCATCATCTCATTATACCAAAAAAAAATTATTATCTCAATATCAAAAATGTGTCACATGTTTACCAAAAATATACTTTATCACTATATATGTTTTCAAATCCTTTAATAAATACTTTTGTGGAAAAATCATTATATGTTTTTTGATTCTTATAACCAAAATATAATTTACATAGGAGTTATAAAATATAATTCTTTAATCCCAATATATAAAAACATTAATCCTTTCACATCAACTATTTCCATATCATAGGTCATTCCTTGGTCTATGAGTTAACCATTGGATTAGGGAATTGTCTTAGATAATTATCTTATTATTCACAAATAATACATTGAACTATAAATGATACCATAGGATGAGCTTCATATCACTCCATCAAAATCTTCATTTTCCTTGTAAATTACTTTATCTACTCCATTATTCAACACACATAAAAAATATTTCTAGTTATTTTGTGATATTTCAGTGTTCTTACCATATATATGATAGGAAGTAAGCTAAATCTTCTATTCTTATATTTTCTTAATGAAACCCTATCTTTCTCTTAATAGGTGTTTCAAGATACCCACCAATGTTGAAATAGCCAATTAGGAATAATCACAAGATTTTGTATTCTATATTTCGTTTCATTTGGTTTGTCATTTTGAAATCAATTCCATTTTCTCTCACATTTTTTATTAACATGAATCCTATTTATTTCACAAATTGACTAAAACAAAAAATTATATTATGAGAAATAACATTCATAGTGATAAATAATATAATCATGAAAAATCATTCAGAGGAGTTTTAAATCATGACACCTTCTTTTAAATATATGATACCATAGGTTTAACAAATTCCATACATGGTTATAATCTATTGAAATACATTACAATTCATAAAAAAGATGTTATTTAACACAATAATATCCTCTAAGATTGTCAAACCTGATGTGTAGTAAGGAAACACTCACTTTGCACCATAATGATGGATGCGATATACACTGGAAAACTATTTTTGGGATTATTTAACCTAAATGAATCTATTTCAGAATAATACCAACTTAATTATTCCTTAAATGGATTTATTTATATTAAAATACCAAAATCATTAGCTTACCAAAACATTAATATTTTATACTATAATTAGGCTTATCCCCATGGTTTTCAAAAAATTACTCCAATCCTAATATCTAAATATTGAATAAAACAAACTCTAATACCAGTTATAGGGACTCATACATTTCATAAAAAAATATCATATCATTATAGATGAATATTCAACACACAATATTATGATCCACACCAGAACCAAAATGGTTTAGTGACTTTGGAAACATGGATACACAAAAAAACATGTACATAAGTGATCCATATCATCTCCCACTATGTTCTTCATAAGTATCACCTTTCTTAGACTTGTCATACATAAAATCATTCTTAATAACCCAGGTTAAGAAAACATAATAAAGGGTGATATCAGATACTCAGTGATGATAAAAAAGGGAAAATAAGAATTATTAATTAAAAATAACATGAGCATAAGGATATGAGATCATGAGATTAACATTTGAAAACCATACCCTATATATCAGTGATCATAATATTGAGTCATGAAATAAATCTTGGTATTTTATTATAAATGAATCATAAAGGAATTATAGACCACGAGGCATTAGTGTATATCATTGGAATAAGACATAATTCTCTTTTCCATAGTCAATGATCTATGTGAAGTCAACCATAGTGGATTGGGTTCACTCCCCATTCCATAAAATCTTAGTCAAGGTTCACTCCCAAGACTATCATAGTGGATTCAATTTTATCTCTATTCCATCATATCTTAAGTCATGTTTTCACCTATGACAATAATAGTGGGCAAAGTCCCTAATTGAACATGGTTCACTCACTATTCGTGTCCTTATTATTTCAGGAGATATGCATTTTGCCCAATTAATTATAGGGATATATAATTCTGGGCCCACACATAACATAATGAAAATCATAAATATTTGTTACAAAATATCATAAAACATTCATCATTTAATAAATGTGGAAAGAAATGGATTTTATAAACATTTCATAATTTACTGAATGAAAACATCATGGAGAAGAAACATGTCTCAAAAAATGAATAATCAAAAAATAATTAACCCATGGGAAATAAATAGGTTTCATAGAATCATACTTAAATCATCATCTTCATAATCCATCAAAATAATGAAATTGGTTTTAATAATTTTATCATAACTCTATTAAAGAATAATTGACATCAATGAGATTATAATACAAATCATTTTCCTCAAGATTGAGTTTCATTTAAATTAATCTTACATCCTATATAATATATTTAAATTTATTATACTTCTATAAAAAATAATTTAAATACTAATAATATCATTTATGAAATAATTATAACATTTTAACACCCATTTATTAATAATTCCTTATTATAAATTTCGTTTCTATGTGTTAGCTGTCTCGTTTCTCATGAGAGTTTCAGTTCAGAAGTTCCATTCATTGAAATTCGATAATGGTTATATATTGTTAGGATTTTAAACATGATAAAAATATAATATTTATTCATTATATATATATATATATTCATCCATTAAATATATATATATGAAAATAATTTAACCACTCATGGTGATGGTAGGTCATACGTATGCATGAACGCTTTTTCTATTTTTTCATGGGATAAAAAAAATGTTAAATAAAATTTAACCTTTATATTATAAGTATTATATAATATATATCATATATATTCATTAAATATTTCATTAAAAAAACCACGTAAATAATAATTGAAAAATGAATCACATCTCTTTGTGGAGGAGGAACTTCACATATACACACTAACGATGTTATAATTTTTCAATAGATTTAAAGGTAAGAAGGTATATATGATATTATTATTCAAAAATAATTTTTATTTCATTAATATCATTGAAAAAAATTAAACCAATCATAATAACCATCCATGAATTCTAGTGATGGAAAATGAATTGTATTGCTATATAGAGATGGTAGTACACTCGTACGCATGATCAATACTTTCACTTCCCATTTGACGAATATAGTTTTAATAATGATTATTACAAAATAAAACAAAAATTTAATTATATTTATGATACTAAATGTATTATACTATTATGAATACCAAATATTTATAGGAGGTCGAATAAGAAATTAAATGAAAGAGGATGGGTAGGATGATTACCTCATCTTTCTCAGGATTCCATTATATCCTTTCTTATAGACCCTTAGAATGATATTTATATGAGAAAAAAATATAATTAATGTATAAAGAATCTTTAAAGATAATTGGTAATGATTTTTTTCATTCCAGATGGCTCAAAGTAGTGTAAAGTAGACAAAGAAAGGGTGTTCTTTTATAGCTATAGGGAGGGAAGATCTTAGAATTACTTATAGTATTAAATTAATATAAATTAATAATTATAGTAAATTAGATAATAATTGATATAAATACATTATAAAATGTGAATGATCCTAAATATCCTCATAAAATAAAATTTGGAGATTTTTAGGTTATGATTTCATCATTATCTTTTAGTTTTAACCCCTTGTTAACCCTTTCAATAATTGCCATGATATCATTTTTTTTACTCTTTAGGGGTAAATAATGTTATTGTAAAAGGAAATGTGAAAAAGTAGTCTTTTTAAACTATACAAAATTAAATCATATGAATATAAATTTTTTATAATTTTTATACAATTTAATAAAATATTATTTACTACAAAATATGTTTAAATCCATTTTTTGGAAATACATGAAATATTATAATATAATATTTCTATAACATAGTAAAATGTCGAATAAATGATTAGGATTTAATTATAAGGAATATAAAATCTTAATATAATTATAAAATAATATTTTGATAGTTTTAGATATCATTTTAAACGTTATCATTTTACTTTTCCCCATGGTTAATAAAATTTAAGCTTAACAGTATTAATGCCTTTTTTCAATATTATTGCACAATAATATTACTTACTATTTGAAAATTGTATAATAAAAATAAAAAAGGAAATTTTAAACCATTAGTAATCCTAATTTTATTATTTCTATATTTTTTTGATTTTTCAATTATTTATTAATGTAAATATAACATAAAATACAATTAATGTAATTTTATTTACTATTCACATAAATTGACATTTGAAAAAAACATGACAACAATGAAATTAGAATAAAAAAAGTTAAAATATCTCAAATAAGATTTATTTTTCTTTAAAATTATTGGGACACTTTATATCTACAATATAATATTACTTTTTTGTGTTTTTTAAATCAATCACTAGATTTTTTTAGTAGTTACACAACACTTGTGTCGGCGTTGCATAAACATTTAAGTTAATTACATCATAAATAAATATTAAAAATAATGTGACATGACAAATAATTTCATTAAAATTTTAAATTAGAATTAATTACAAAAAATTAGATAATCTCAACCCCATAAAAAAATATTGTAGTCAATAAAATCAAGAAAGTGACATTTTTTACTTAATATTTTAATTAAATATTATAAAGATAAAAAATCAATGTTAAATTCAAAAAAATATCATATTTTCAATTTTTGGATGATCATGGATGAAATAGACTGCAAAAAAGAAATAAAGGCAAGTTTTTTAATGAATTTGAATCATTATAACTTTAGTTTTAACCCTTATTAACTAATTTTACCTTTAGAGTTGTAATAAAAGCTTAATATGTTTACAATTCATAATAAAAAATAAAAGTGGAATATTTGGAAAGTTTTTTACATTATAATTATACATATAAAATCCATATTTAAATATTCTATTTCTTTAATGGATAGAAATTAATTTATGATAAAAAGGAAGAAACCAACAAAAAATAGATTTTCAGAAAAATGTCTATCTGTTTAAGAAAATGTTTTTATACCAAATTCAAAAATAAAAGTGGTTAAAATGAAATTAATTGGGTAACTATTAATATAAGAGAATTATTGTTACATTAAAAAAATTTAAAACAAAAAAAAATCACTAGTGAAAAAACCTTTTTTTACATCGCACATCTTCACGTCAGTTTTTGAGAATCGACGTAAAAATATCTGAAAATTAATTTTTCACATCGTTTATTATATAACCAACGTCAAAATACATTTTTTTTTCTGATTTTTCACGTCAGTTATATAAGAACCGATGTGAAAAATACATTTATTCTGATTTTTCATGTCGGTTATGTAATAACCGACCTGGAAAATCAATGTACATCACTTTTCCAAATCAGTTTTTTAATAACTGACGTGAAAAATCGATTTTCATGACCTTTTCAGGTCAGTTATTTAATAACCGACGTTAAAATTTATTTTTCAGGTTGGTTATTTAATAACCAACATTATTTTTTTTACAAAAATGTAGTTCATTTCCCAGGATTTAATTTGATAGGTCACGAAGCTCAAATAGAGTTACAGATTAAAAGTTGTGGCCTTCAGAAGTTGGCTTTCCCTAAGACATCATTTTGAGATGATCAACTTCTAAAGGCCATAACTTTTAATCCGTAACTCAGTTTGAGCTCCATGACCTGTCAAATTAAATATTAGGAAATGAACTACATTTTTGTAAACTTTTTTCACGTCTCTTATTAAATAACCGACGTTAATAATACCTTTTAACTTCGGTTATTAAATAACTAGCGTGAAAAAGTAATGAAAATCGATTTTTCACATTGGCTTTATAATAACCAACATGAAAAAGTGATGAAGATTGATTTTTCACATCGATTTTATAATAACCGACGTAAAAAATAATCAAAAATTTTAATATCTTTTTACATAGATTATCATAAAACCGACGTGAAAGATAATTTTAATATCCCGCGAACACAAAATTTTAATATTTTACATCACGACATCCAAATTTTGAATTGCCGCCTAAAATTTTTGATACCATGTTTTCTATTAGAATATCAATTATATATTTCCATTATACACATATCATAATTTAACTATCATTTATTTCAGCCATTATCATTCCCCGAAATCGACTATTTTGATCTTCAACGTGAATCAATTATTTCTTCTTTCCGCGATCTCATAAAGGTATGTTTAATCATATATCCATGATTTAGGGTTTTTATGATTAGTTTTCTTAATTGATATACCATTTTTCGATCATCTCATTCAACCATCATCGTTCCACTGAATCAACTTGTTTGATATTCCACTTGAATGAATGATTTCTTATTTCTGCGACCTCATCATGGTATTTATAATTATTTTCACATGATTTCTATTTTCTATGAGTAATTTTCTTAAGTGATATACAATTTAATGATTATTAATTTATTATAATGATGGATTATTCTTTATATAATGGTAAAACTATGAATCCCCCTACGGATTCAAAAATTCTTTCTAAGATGAAGCTACGGTTGGCTCATTCAATCTTTCCTCGAAAAAATATCAAACTTCTGATGGTCATAACTTTTGATCTATAACTCCGTTTCAGCTCTATGACCTGTCAAATGAAATATTAGGAAATTTTCTAAAATTTGGTAAATTTTTTTTATTTCAGTTATTTAATAACTGACGTTAAAAATAACTTTTAACGTTGGTTATTAAATAACCGACGTAAATAATGGGGTTTTAACGTCGGTTTATTCAAAAACTGACGTAAAAAATGGCTTCTTAACACGATTTCCAAAATGTATTTCATGTTGGGTTTTTAAAAACCAATGTTAAAAACCATAAAACCCCATTTTTTATGTTGGTTATTAAATAACTGACGTAAAAAATCATATTTTTAATGTTGCTCGCTATAACGTCGCCTAAAAACCGAAGTTAAAAAGAAAAAAAACTGACGTAAAAAAAGGTTTTTGTACTAGTGAATGTTAGATAATTTTTTAATAAAGAATATAGTTAAAAATAGTGTTTTTCATGATTCACTTCAAAATAAATATTTTTAGAAAAATTACTAAAATTTACTCTAGGATAATTTTGAATTACAGATTTTCAAAATGATATATATTTTTCAAATAATTTTTTTAAATTTTACCAAAATTAAATGTAATATTTTCAACAAAAATAAATTAGAACTATTCTTATGAAAATTTATTTTGAAGAATAATGTGACTTTACAAAGTATTGATTACTTATTTTTTTTATTATGACCTATATATATATATTTCATAATTTTCGTTACTTCTACTCATACCCTCTAATTCAATGTCTATGTTATAACATTCATAAAATAATAATATTTCATAGTTCATTAAGATTGGTGTTTTGTGTTGTATAATATATCAAACATAATGTTCTATCTAAATCTCAAGTTTTTACGTTTCCCTAAACTTAATAAATTAAATCCTCTCAATTTGAAATTATACTAAATTTTATCATTTTTTATATTTGATAATTATTATTTTTAAACCCATAACTTAAAAAGGGTCAATAAAACTTCCTCTAGATATGATGGAAATAGATCTATAATGGTCATCTATAACAACACATAATTAGGTTTCAAAATAGGATAACATTAGAGAGAAGTGAAAATATGGATATAGAGGAAAAAATTAAACTCCAAATAATTATTGAGAGTAACATTGAATATTGATCACAATAAAGTGAATCTTAAATAAAATTTTATTGATCAAAAAACCACAAATCAATGAGGTGTGGAAATAAAAATAATTCATCAGTAATGAATCTAATATGATAATTTTTTTGAATATCAATTTAGTTGATTTTAGGAATTATTCTAGCATTTAGACTATGAATATAAAGAAATATACTTACACGACAAGTTGAATTTCATTATTTAACTAATTTCCACCATATTCTCATCTCTTCCTCCTATCTATGAGTATACATGATTATTGTTTTTCATAGAAGAAGGAATAATTGAAACTTCTAGTGGATCACAAAATCAATAACAAGATAACCATATATTACTCTTATCTTTAAACATTAAATTAAAGAAATGGTTATCACAAGGTAAAATAATATCTAAAATTAATAATCCTTTATATTAAAAAATAATTTCATTTACTAAAAAATTTCTAAAATAACACCAAAAGTTCAACTTAGATTATTCCATATAAAAATATCCCAAAATCCCAAATTAACCCAATAACCTCAATGTTAAATATATTTTTAATCTAAAAGGAAATATCATAACTTTTATCTTAAATCCACAAAAATTTAAGTTCATAATTCCAAAATAATCATTCATATTAAATAACATGTTAAAACTAAGGGTCACATATACGCCAATCCAATGAAACATCTAAAACAATAACATTAATAACTATAATAAATCACTATATTATCATATAAGTTAGTAAGATTAACAAAGATATCGTGAAGAAAACTTATATAATAACACAAAATTTAATCCTTAGCTTGACTATAAATATCTATAAAAAAATATCACCTTGTTTATGAGTCACTTTACAACCATAAATATTATCAATATTATATTATCTAATATGACATAATTAATAACAAATAAAATATTATACTAACCCAATGGAGGATTTAAACATCAATAATATATTCTTCCTAAAAATTATTAAAAGTATCAAGTAACTTCAAAATCCCATCACATAAAATCATAATGAGAAGTTAAATTGTTAAAAAAATTCTAATACTCTCCAAAAATCCAGAAATAAATTAATACTCATAAAATATCACATAAATAAATCACTAATAATTTCTGTAGTCACCATTACTATAAAATTTACTTCATAATATATTTATCCCAACTAAACATTATTATCTCAAAATCAATCATATATCATTTGTCCCTAAAAATATCCCTTATCGTTAAATATGTTTTCAAATCCTTAAAGAAAAATTATTTCGGAATAATCCTTAGCTGTTTTAGGATGTTATCAACCCAATATCATTGATATAACATTTCTATAACAAAATTATTGAATATGAATATATAAAAACTCCAATATGTTAACTTAAATCATTGGCATATCATAATCCTACCCATGGACCATCAGTTAACCATTGTATTTGGGAATTGTCATAGGCAATTCCCATATTATATATACATAATAAATTGAACTATAAATGGTACCATATGATAAAATTAATATACTTCTATAAAACACTTCATGTTTCATTAGATATTACTTACTCTATTCTATTTTTTCAATACTTAAAACATTTTCTCATTACTTAGAGATATTTTCATGAGTGATTATTCTTACATACTTGAAGCAGAGGAAAATGAATATTTCTTCTTCTATATACTTCATGAAACTAAATATTTGTCTATTTAGCTTTTAAGAGAAACTCAACTTATTTGATATAACATATTTGGAATAATCACAAGTATTAACCTTTAGTATCCCATTTAATTTGGTTTCTAATAATTAAATTCATTTAATTTTTTATCATATTAAGTATTAACACAAATACTTCTAGTTTCATCCATTGAATAATACCAAAAATTATAGTGTGATAAAAAACAATCATAGTGAGAAATCATATATTCATGAAAAAAAATTCACAGGATATGTAAATCATGAAAACTTATTTTCAATATATGGAACTATAGGTTTAGCCTAGGGAAACTTTGGTTATCATATATTCCAATCCTTCAGGATTCATAAGAAATATTTTATTTGACACAATCCTACCGCCATGAGTTTAAAAATAGGTGAATAGTAAGGGAACACATACCATTTAAGAAAATGATGGTTGAGATGTACTTTAACCAACTCTTGTCAGGATTTTCACCCCTAGATGCATATATAAAAAAACTATGTATTAATTCATTTTTCATAAGAAGGATTTATTTTTAGGGAAAACATATAATAAATATCTTACCCAAACCATATGATGTTTTCATATAATTAGGTACATACTTGGGATTTTTTATAATGTTATACAATCCTAATATCTAATGATTAACCAAACCCTTCTCTGATACCAAGTATATAACCCCATTCGTTTCATATAAAAATATGAAATATTTTTAGATAAAAATGTAATACATAAAAAATGATTCATTCCAAAATTTTAAAGTATTTATTTCATTGGAAACTTGGATAAATAAAAAACTTGTTCATAGAAGATCAATATCATCTCCCACTATGTTCTTCATAACTGAAACCATTCATTAACATATGATACTTAAAGCCTTTATTCATAACAAGGGGGGAAATCATTATAAAGGGTGATCTCAGATTCTTAGTAAGGGTAAACAAGGTAGAAATAAATTATCACTTAAATATAACATGATTATAAGTGTATAATAACTTGAGAATACAATTTGAAAACCATACTAGGCATATCAAATATCAAAATATTGAGTTATATGATAAATCATAGGAGTATATTAGACATGAATTAAAATGAAATATAAGTACATGAGCCATGAGATAATAAAATTGGAATAATACATAATTTTTTGGAATAAAAATAAGAATAAAAGATCATTTCCTTAGTTAATTATCACATCCAAGAATATCATAATTGACTGGGTTCACTCCCCATTTCATCATAACCTTAGTCAAGGTTAACTGCATGGACTATCATTTTTTATTAGGTTTTATCCCCATTCCATCTTAACCTATTTCAAGGTTCTCTATCAAGACTATAATAGTGGAAAAAGACCCTTACTTATTTGGGTTTACTCATAATTCCGGTGCTTATTATCTCATGAGATATCTATCCTTACCTAATCTATTAGAGGGATATATAATTCTTGGACAACCTGTCACATAATTAAAATCATATATATGTTTTTCACAAGAACATAAATCATTTATCAGATTGTAACTAGGGAAATGAAAAATGTTTCACAAAAATTTCATCACTTCATCATAGCATAAACTATAGGTAAGAAATAGATTTTAATAAAGGTTTCATCATAACATAATTAACCAGTGGGAAAGAAATGAGTTTCATAGAATCATACTAAAATAATAATCATCATAGTTTATATGAATAATGAATGTGTATGGTATAATTGGATTATATACATAGAAGAGAATATGCAATGTCAATGGATGTTATCATAGACAAATAATTACTTTAAAATATCATCGAAATATTTCTTGTGGAAAATAAAATTTTCATTTTGGAATCACATCTTTTAAATATACAAATTTCAAAAATTTTATGGAAAATTTTATCTTTAAAATATCCATAAAATATTATAATTTAATATTCAAATATTATAGTGTTTAATATGATGGTAAATTCTATTAATTCTGTGTACATTAAGACAAATCTTTTTTTTATGTTTTTGGTAAAAAGTCCAAAGAAAATTATTCAAAAAATGAAAATAATATTACTTTTAAAATAACTTAAAAAAATTAAAATGGTAAAAAATGTCATTAAATAATCATATAATAATATAAAAAAATTCTTAAAAACTTATTTAGAAATAATAGATATTGAAGAAAAAGGATTTTGACCAAATAGAAAAATAATGTCTCTTTTCCTTAGAAAAATTATTTTAGTTTACTGTGTTCTTAAATATAATAAAATGATTGGAAAAATATAATCTCCCTAAATAAACATAGTGTATGAAAATTCATTGGATCCTTGAGATATTTTCCATAAAACATCGTCATTATAAAGGTAATAATGAAAAATATTGATAAACAATTAGATTGTAACATAAATCTTATACCTTATGATCAAATTACTTATAAAGAACTCTAACATACTATGTTATAAATTAAAATATATTATAATTATTTATTATATTTACTTACATACTTATAATTTCATATATGATAAAATTATAACATGTCAACACTTTTTTATTAACAATTCTATATTAAAATTGTTGTTTCTCGGTGTTAATAGTTTATTTTTCCATTAGAGTTTTATTCGACAGTTCCAGTTCATAAGTTATTCTTCATTATAAAATGTCTTATAATTTATATAATTATAATATAAGATGATTATGAGTCTCAATATTCTCATCCAATAATATTTGGACATGTTTTGGCTGTATTTTCTCCCTTATCATCTAATTTTATCCCCTCTTAACCCTTTTGCCAATTACCAAGATATCCATATTTTTTTACTCTTTAGGGGTGGGGAAAATAAAAATAAAATGTAAAGTGACACATAAATAGAAAATTTCTGATATTTTCAACCACATACCATTCTCTTGGATAAACATATAATTTTTATTAATTCTAAATCATTTAATAAAATATTATTTTTTATAAAATATCAATAATCTCATTTTTGGAAATTCATGAAATATTATAATATAATATGTCTATATCTCATGTAAAATTGTTAAAAACTATATTCATTAGTATATAATTAATATATGATCATAATATATTGATTTAATAAAAAAATTAGTTTTTTTATATAATTTTAAACCTTATCCACTTAGCTAATGAATTTTATCCATAATTTTGATAATGATTTTTTTAATATCATAGGGTTATAATTTTACATATAAGATAAAAATTGTAACATAAATGAAAAATGGAAGAATTTTTACACAATTTCTTGGATTAATTTTCCATATGAAGTTTTTTATGATTTCTTAATAATTTAGAAAAACATATTTAACATAAAATACTATTACTTCCATTGTAATAACTATTAACATTATTTGAATTTTAAAATAAAAATAATACAATTGAAATAAAAAAATAACCATTATAACCTCTCTAATATGTTATATTTATCTTTAAAATCCATTATAAACTTTAATTAACCCAAATAATTGTATTTTTAGAGTTATCAAAACCATTTACATGATTTTTTAATACTAGTAGAAGCATTATGTTAGTGATGCATAAATATTTAAAGTAATTATTTCATCACTAAAAATTTAAAATAAATTATCATGATAAAAATAATTATTCAAAATTTTAAATAACAATTTTGAACTGAATATAATATTATTTATTCGAACCAAAAAATATTATAGATATTAAAATATTGAAAGATATATTTTTGACTTTATCTTTTACTTAAATACTATAAAGGTGAAAATAAATATTAAATGTAATCATAATGTCATATTTTAGAATTACAAAGAATTAAAATTGAAATAGAATCATCAAATGAAGTAACATCATGTTTTTTAATTAATTTGAATCCATATCAAATTATTTTTAACTCCAATTAACCCAATTTATCATTACCATGGTAATACAAATTTACTATTCTTAGTATTCATAAATATCAAAAAGGGACCTATTCACCACATATATAAATCGTGATTACAAATATGAAGTTATTTTTTCTAAATTGAATTTTTTATGTGGATGAAATTAAATGAAAATAAGAAATGCATAATGAAATGAAAAAAATTATTTCAGAAAAATGTCTTTTATGCATAAGAATGTTTTTATATCTAATTCAACCTTAAAATTGATAAAAATGTACTTATTCATACTATTAATAAAGAAAGATGTATAATTTTACTCTGAAACCATTTTTAAATAAATTGGTACTTGGTAAATGATTTAAATAAAAATACAGTTTTCAATAAAAAATTAGTATTTTCACTATTCATTTGAAAATCAATATTTTAAGAAGAATATGAAAATATTTCTCGATACTAATTATCAATTTTTTTTAAAAAAAGATGACATATTTTAAAAGTATAATTTAAAAATTTTCCAAAAAATATTTAAAATATTTTCTCAAAAAAGTCAATAAAAATCATTTTTGATGAAAACATATTTTGAAGACTAAAATAAATTAAAAATAAATTGATTTATTATTTATTGAATATAACTAATATATATTTCATAATTTTGTTTATTTCAATTAAAAATCCCATATTAAATGGCTATGTTATCACCATTATACAATAACACTATTTTGTGCTTCATTGAAACTGAATATTACTTGTTGTATACGTCGTAAAACACATTATTCTTATAAAATATAGGGTTTTTACCTATGAATTATTTTTTGGGTTTATAAATAGAAGGTTTGATATGAGTGGTCAATATACATATGGGGTGAGTCTAATATATATAGGGGATTCCTTTCCTCTTTTCCTTTGAATTGAAATGTTGGGATTAAGATGCCTTATAGCCACGAAACATATGGATATATATACACTTATCCCTTGGTGATTTTTATTAATATGAGTTGGACTGATATAATAATAAGTTGAGATAATTCAATACTTTTACTTCTTTTCCCATTGCTCTTACATTTTACCCGATCAGGGGTTAAGATGTTGATGGGGTGAGATCTTAAAGATAGGTTATACCTTTCTTTCTATAATGACATTGATAAACAATTATCAAGATACCATGGATTGAGATCATTATATCCATGGTAAACATTATTGTTGTTCTTATATTATGTTTATCATGGGTTATGAGGCCTAAGAGATAAGACCACTTAGGCAGTATTAACCATTCCCCTTGAACATATATCACTATAACATGGTCAAGATTCTAATGTGATGAGACCAATAATAATATAGGAAAACCTATCACATTATATTAAAAATTATATGAGCTATAGTAAAGAAGTTTGAGAATATGGTCTCATTAATGAATGGGTTATCTTATCCATTTTCTTTTCTTAATTTCACATGGTGGTTGAGACACCGTACAAGCTAATACCATTAGGCATGTGAACATACTTCCCTATTTCTTATATAGTTTATTATGATATTTTCAGAGGCACCCTAGCTTTAGATGAAGCTAGTGTTGGAACACCCTGGTTGGATAGTTAATAAATCAAGGGTGCCACATTATTTTTTTGTTATTATTATAATTTAATATTTTATAATATTACATATTTCATGAATCTATATATTTTATATTTTATTAGGGTTATTGTTGTTGATAGATTAATGAGTTGTATGAAAGCCCTGGCTAGGTACCTTGGTATCTCAATAGACATTATAGATTATGAGATAGGTAATGGAAATGACCCTATTATGGATTATTGAATATTGGGTCATGGTCAAAGCATGGAGAAGTGATCATGTGGAGATTAGAGACCAATTTTTTTGATGAATAAAATATTTTACCTATTTTTATACCATGATGTATGAGTCTGGTTCACATATGATATTATTTATATCCATATACCTTGTGATAATATATAATAGATAAATTTTTATACCATGTATGTAGTGATTTATATATTACTAGAATTTACTGTGATTCCCGCCATTACATTTATTTTTATTATAAATACTTCTTATATATTTCTTCTATTTATATTTATGGTTTTTTGTATTGGAAAGGATATAATCTCCCCATGAAATTCCTAGACCCTTGGCACTGGTCGGGAGCCTTTGACATACAAGAAGAAATTTATAAGCTATGTAGTTCTCAGATCTTTTACATTAGGAGAAATCCCTATTAGATAAACGATAAAAGATTCTTGGAATGGGTTGAAGTTAATCAAAGAGTTTCATATTTACCTAATCATACATTGGTTTGGGCTAAATTATTCATATTTATGAAATTTATAAAAATATTGTTGTGATAACCCTACTTTCAGCATGGTATTTTATCTCAAAACTTAGATTAAACCTCACAAAAGATCCATGAAAATATTATATCACATTTACAACCATTATGACATAATCACTTTATTTGAGTCATGGTGTATCTATTTATTAAAATATAATAAAGAATTAATTTTTAATTTTCTATATCACAATAGGGTGACATTATTATTTGTGGCGTGATTCACCAGATAAACACATGATGACATTATTTTCCCAGACTAGTAAATTCCTTGATTTTCATTACCTTTAATTTTATGGTTTGAACACCTCTGCTATAAAGAAACAACAAATTATTCAGTGTGATTTTATTATTATACTTAGATAATACTAGAACTAATTTTCTTAGGCTCTCTTCATATTGAAATCCACTCATATTAACTTCAAAAAAACTTCTTCATGATGCAACTTCAGATTTTCTGGCATGGGACACTTATATTAATACTCCTCTTGTATAACACATTTAATAGAGAAATAAATATATTTTCATCATGATCTTCTATATAATATTAAAATTTTCCTTTAACCATAACCTATTATAGAATTATAATCTCCATTCACATCTTGGTTTGATCTTCCTCATTAAATTTTAATTCAATTAGATTCCACCATAGTTAAAATTAGTTTCCAACTCATCCATTAGTATGTTATAAATATATAGAACCATAATCCCCTCTATAAATCATGAATGAATTTTATTAATAAAGAATAAAAATATTTCCTCTAATGTGAAGGTATATCAACCACCACACCATTAGATAAAAATATATTTGTGAGACTGCTCCAAATCTCGATGTAATATCAATTCATTATCAACCATGTCTCAGTTGAAAACAAGTCACAACTCCCCCATTATCGATTCACTCCAATATGTATCATCAATCACTATAAATCATTAAATCCCCCAATAATCATGAGACCTTTATAATTATTGGTCTTTATAGTGTAAATAAAATTCTTAAACATGACTTTTTAGAAACTTTTATTTTAAATGCATATACTAGGAACTTTTTGAATTCTTATTTCTAATAATCGATATATATTGTTTTAAAAAATATTATAGTATTAATATTATTTCATAAATTTATATCCTGATTAAATAAATATATCAAGTAAAAATAATCTTGTTACATTTGTAAATCCTCATGTTACAAATATGTAAGAAAAATCATCGAATTAGTATGAAATTATAACAAGAGTACACCAAGATGTCAAATATTTTTTAATACCTACATTGAAAAGGAAAAAATAGTATACTCTGATTAAATTTAATATAATTTAATTTTTTTTATAATCAATTAAAAATAATTTTTTATTTTTATATAGATAACCAAAATATCAATTTTTTTAATCTATATAATGAAATTATATATTTTATTGATCCAATGCATGGAAATCATGAAAACCATTCACACATGATGTCCCTATTAAGTTAGTAATACACTATCATAAAAAATTATAAATTAAATTTAAATTATATGTCTATTAAAATGGTTTAATAACCTTGTTTAAATTAGTAGTGATATGTTCATGTTTTATCAAGTATATATAATTATTAAACTTAGTCCTCATATGAAAAAAGTGGATTTATATAACAAGATAAGTATTTCAGAATATATAATAATATTTAACTATTATAACATATATCATAAAAAAGTTTGTATATTTTTTTAATTTTTTTCTATATAAAAAATTAATTGCTCTGATTATGGTCATTTCATTTATAAATTTATTAAATATGTCTTAATAAATCGATGAAATCACATCACTAAAGAGTTATTTATGGAATTTTTCTATTTTCTACCAAAATTTCTTTTAAATTTTTTTTAACCATTTAAATATCTATATTTTTTTATTAATATTTTAATACTAGTAAAATAACATATCATGTTGAATAAATAAATATGTTTTGGAATGAATGGGAAATATAAACGATGCTATAATCTTTTCAATCATCATGAAATGTTTTTTTTCATATTTCTTGTGTAATTATTTTTCCTTTTCTATTTAACTTAATTTATTTTCTCCATTGTCAAAAATAATTTTTTCTATGTTTTTTTATCAAAATTATATATTTTTTAAATATTACTAAGAAAATAGTTCCACTAACAAGCATTAAATGATCAAAAATGAGAAAATGAGAACCGTTTGTTATTATAGTTTTAGACTGTGATCAATTATTCATCAATGACATGTTAGAAAAAACAAAACATTAGTCTAATAAGCGATGTTCTCTAAATTATTAAATAATTATTTTTAATAGTAAAATAACTTTTACTATAAACATGCATTAAATAAACAAAACTATACATAGTAGTATACTTGAAAAAAATTAGGACATTGATCATTGATTCATTTGTGACCTATAAGAATTATGTACATGTTAATCCAAAATGTGATGTATCTAAAATATGAAAATGTGTTTTTTAATATTGAAATTTATTTTATTTAAATAATAATGTGTCAAAAAATTATAACTAAGTAAAAATTCCCATATTATCACAATACCAATTATAATGATGAAATAAATTATCATCAAAACAAAAAATAATGAATGTTAATGAATGATGACATAAATAATTTAATTTTTTAAAAAAATTAAAATAATATTATATTTTATAAATTTTTATCATAAAATGAATCCTAATAAAATAATATAATATTATCATATAAATTAAGGTAAATTATCATTGATTCATTTTTTATTTTTAGATTAAAATGCCACATAAATATGACATGTGATGTGGTCTAAATGATGTAATATAGAATTATAAATTTAAATATCAATTTTTAAATAACTTTTCACCAATAGAAAGAACAACAAGTGATTATAATGGGTGATACAAAATTAATAATATAAATTTTTTATAATTAATTTTTTTTATGTTTTATAATCAACCATAAAAGAATCATGGATGAAAGAATGAGACAAATTGTAATGAAAACTTTGGAAAATGCTCACTGATTCATTTTTGACTTTTTAAAATAAAAATCATGTCAATCTGGCAAGTTATATATTTAGAATAATTGAAATTTCATTTTTTGTTACTATAATTCATATTTACAATAAATTTTCTATATTACTTTATGGTATGTATTTTAATCTATTATGATTTTCTTTTTAATATATAAATCATAAAACATTATAAAAATATATATTTATATTACCAATTTTTTATTCATGTATTACATAACATTACAAATAGAATTAGTTTTTATTTTTTAAATAAAATTAATACTTTTGTTATTATATGAATACACATTATTGGAATTGAAATGATGGTTTATCCTTTGAAATACACTCGTAAATGTTACATTATTCTTGTATTAGTTATAGTTTCTAATATTTTTAATTTTTTTGTAAATGTCGTATAAAAATATAATTAAAAATGTAACTATACTATATTCCAGCAACATGATAATATTTTTTATTATTTTAAAATTTTCACATCTTTAGTGTAAATTAGTACTATTTTTGTTTTATAGGCTGTCATAGCTTCATGTTATTTGATATAGGAAATTAAATTATATGACATAATATTTTATTAGTGTTTTAATATATAAATGATAAAGGCTAAATGGTGTCAATAATAAATAAGTACTAATAAACATTAAAATTTAATAGACTAACCTAACATTGATAAAATTTAATTTTATAAGTTCCTTATATGGGAAGATAATAGGTATCTTCTTGTATCAATATATGAATTATTATATTTATAAAATCATTTATGATTCCCTTTCTAGTGTTTATAATGGTTTCTTTTAGAGTAGTGTAAGAATATCATCCTCCATTAATCACATAGGATATTTTTAATGGAAAAATTTTATTATAAAGATCTTATTAAAGTGTATTGAATAATGGATCCTCTCGAAATTGGTCTCAGAATTGATTCCAAAAAATTATGGTAACACCAAGATCTCTTAAAAAAATGTAAACAATAGGTAAGATACTTGTCGTGAAAATCTAATTAAAAAAGGAAATACAATAAATCTAAATTACTTTAAATATCTAGAAAAACATTTCCACATCCTCCTGTAATTTTTTAGCTGCATTGTTAGAAATAGATACCTGAAATATAGGTAAATTCTGTCCTTATACCTCTTAAGAAGCGAAATTCTACACCTCAGAAACTACCAAATATATCATTTTATAAATTTTAAAATGTGCTTCTTATAGTTTCTTATATTTGAATTAATAATTCAAATGTATAAGAATCAAAACAACCTTTAAGTTAATATTAATCCTAAGGATTATATTTATGATTATATTATTAATTCCTCAAGACAAATTATAAACAATAAGAATCATGTATTACACATGAAATAATCATGATATGATATCATATAATGAATAAAATTGAACATAAAAAATTAGCTGATAGTTAATAAAATAATGATCTATGGGTGTTCATAGTCATTCATTAGAATCATAAGTTACCTATATTTTTATATGCACTTTCCCTAACCCACATCACCCATAATGTTTAAATAACATGAAAAAATAATGTTATTCTCAGAACTGTTTACTCCAAACTCTATTATAATCCCTAATCTATAGTTATTCAGTCAAAAACTATCTTAAAAATACCCCAACTTACTAGAAAGAAATCAGGTGTAGACCTCTAATTCTACCTCCTATAGGCCTTAATGTTTTAATGACAATTATAGGTTTAAAATAAATCTTATTTGAGGCATCACCACATTACTTTTAGAATCTAAAACTAATAGAAAAATTAATCACATAAAATGATAACTCTACTTGAACATTCATAAATTTTCAAACAAAATATAAGTATGTTTACAAATAATAATATATAAAATTTGACCATAAACTTATAAATAATTAGAAAATGAATATCAGGATCTTCTTACCCCAGCTTGAATACCATGAAAAAATAAGGTTTCCCAACACCTCCTCCAACTAGATCATGTATGTTTGAAAAAAATAAATAATAATATATTGAATATAAAATTATAATAATAAGATTTCTTTTCCAAACTTTACTATGTTAAATTAATTAGAATAATAATTTCTCTATGAAAGATATATATTTATTAAAAATTATATTTATGGAAATCAACTACAATATATGATTCATCATCTATATAATACTCATATAATTCATTAACATCATATTACCTACATTAAAATACTAGCATCACAATATCCATATCACATTGAGAACATAATGCTATCCACATGAATCACTATGAGGTGGCTACAATAACAAAAATTAATTATCACTATTTCTATAACAATAATAGTAATATACCATAACCACGTATCCACGACCATAAAAACTATATACTGAAATGAAAATAAATAACTTTTTTCTTAATTTTTAATAAGGGGATACAACATCCATCTCTATCACCCCATCAAGAAATAATACAACTTCCCTCTATTACAAAATAATATAAAACCATAACAATGAAATCACATTTTTTAATAATCAAATAAATAACTAAATACATAATAATATTTGTCAAAAAATAATTTAAATCAAACCATAACACCACACATCAATTCATTTTTATTTATCATTAATCACAAATTCTTGTTTAACTAAATGTGTAAATAAATAGATAGATAAATATTATTTCCGAAAATTAATATCTTATAATATTATATTCCCCAATGTTCATATTTTATTAGAGAACCCATATCAATGAACCTCATATATATCCATAAATCACTCTAATATTATATTAAAACATTTCTATATAAGTTTATTTAATTTTTGGAATTCACAAAATCATTAATTTATATTTCCCCCTTATTATAACATAAGAACAGTATATGTGAATAATATTTTAACAATTATCAAATATAAAATCATAATCAATTTTAATAAACCATAATTTATTATTTTATCCATTTTTTTTTCAAACCCTTTTCAATTATTTAATTATTCAACATCAACCAAATTTCAAAATAATAAAACATGAATTACACAAAATCTAATCACATAATTTCATTTTTTTCATCATTATCAATTCATATACATTAATGTCATTAATATAATTAGGTAATTTTCCCCAATTGATTTTTTTAAAATAATTTAGATATATTATTTTCCATGAAATAAATGATTCAACATATATTTTTAATAATAAATATTTATCATTATTAATTCCATAAAATTAGAATATTTTTCCACTGTCACATCAATAAAATTATAAAAATTTAAAAAATAAGGAAAAATGAAAATTTAGAATGATGTAACTCGTTATGATCATAGATCTCACATGGAGGAAGGTTTCTAGTTATCTAATTTAAATATTCAAATCCTAATTCGTCACAAAAAACCTCCTGATCCATCCATATTATGGTTTTATACATCAAATTGTTGAGAGAATGAATGATACAAAATATATAATTACTCAATACCATAGAAACTAATCTAGGAATTACCTTAAATTTAATATTTAATTTTGTCGAGTCAATTTCATAAAGAAATCCATTAAGTTGTAAACTGGAACCTTATAAGTCACCCTTAGACCTACCCAAATAAACCAAGGGTATTTATGATGATTAAAGAGGGGATTTAGGCTATTTAAAAGTCAAATTATGAATTTTTAATTTTTGTTAATGATTATCTAGAATTTTTAATTAAAAAGACATATAACTATGAAACCCTAGGTATGAGCCTATATTTTTACAGGTATTTCCATCTTTGATATTTTCATTATCTTTGGCGGATGAGTCTTATTCAGAGACATAGATCACTTGTTAGGTAAAATGACCAAATTTTAAGGGGTGCATGTATGTTTTAATGAATGGAGTCTCTTTAAAAAAGTGTTAAACATATTAAATGGTTTTCAAAGGTTGTGAACTGTTTAATGGTTTTTGGAGATCTTATGTACAAACTGGTCTGAGGACTACCCTTTTGATGTTTACACATTATGAATGTGTTGCACAACATGTAAAATCACAGGCAGATGTCAGGAACCAGTGTTGGGCGTGAAATCGTTATACAATATGTAAACCATTCACATCTTATAAAAGTTGATTAGGGTTAAATATTTAACTAAATCGATGTGTTTTTTGATGCATCTCATTAATTAAGGAATACATAATGTAAAAGGGTAACATGGCATGTAAGCCTCATTCTCACTGGTCTCAAGACTACTGTGCTTACTATTCATTAAATATTTTGGTGCAACCTTTACTCCTCTCAACCATAGGATCATTTACAGATGATTTTGGATCCCTAAATTCCATTCCAAATGTTCTATTTCTTCATCTAATCCTTAATGATTTATTCTGCTTATGTTTTCCCCTATATTCTACTGTTCTCCATTATTATGGTGGAATTCTTTAGACCACAGTTAGATCTAGTATAACTAGGATGTTTTTTTATGTAAGTTTCCTTCATCTATCTCTATCACCTTTATTTCAATTGGTTTTACCCATTGTTAGTGTGGCTAAATCACCCGATTAAAAAAGGGAGTCTCAAACCTAACCCTATGGTTTGTTAAATTTTTTACATATGTGAAATATTTTATAAGATCCAATGTGTGAATTAATTAATTAAATAATTAATTGGATTATTTTTTGCACCCATTTTGACCAAATCTATAGAGATACGACTTATAGCTACCCTTGGTTAAGCTAACCCATGAATTAATATTTGATTTGGAAATGAACTAATGTGTGTTTGGAATGATATGAGATTCATGTGGTTGCTTGATATTTATTCCACATGGAAATGTAATTATTTATTTAAATGGCTATCATGTTAATGGTTTAAGTCAAAATTGATAAATTATACGTGTAGTTGAAAGATAAATTGTAATTTTCAGAATTAACCATTGATCCATATAATGTGATATTGTGATATATAAATGGATCAACCTAGATTTGTGTGATTTTATTCATGTATATATAGTAATGGTGTGCATGGTTATACTATATGTTCAGAGACATTCTAACATTGAACTTAAGTAGCTTGATTTATATATTATATTAATTGATAAATTAATACATTTGTTAATCACATTATTGCATTAATTTATTATAAAAATGGTTTTATTTAGACACAGTGGTGTCAAACTACTTAGTTTTACTCACACCCTATTCAGTCCATCATTTGGTACCCAATAAGGTTACATGGGTGCAAGATTGGATAAGGTAAAGGTTCCTTGTAGGTGATTTTTTTACTTGCAGGATGGGCTGAGGTTTGGAGAAGGTGCTGACATGGGGTTCGGGATTGGGGTCCCTTGGGATTATTTTATGTTAGAGGATTATTTATTTTTATTATTTCTATTTTTACATCTTGATACATATTATCTTTTTATTACATGATTCATTATTATTAGTTTATTGGTTCTCCTTTACATTCTTGTTTTATGGTATGTGGTTTCTTCTTTTCTTCATTACTATGATACTTATTATTATTTGACTATTATGTTATATTATAACTTTTAACTAGGGGATATAATATCCCCACTATATTCATCATACCTCCACATTTAGTTATCACCCTTAGGTGTACTAAAGGAAGTTCTTGGGGTCCTATAACCAACCTTATTTTCCATGTGTGAGAGTGTTAGATTAAGAGATGTTACAAATTAGTATGAGAGGAAATATTTTTTCTATTGTGTTGTTTACTATTTGGGAATGATAGAAATGATACTTGGATCTTTCAGGACATGGTAATGATCTTTTACATAAGAGTATCTAACCCATACATGAGGGAAAATCCATGTTCCCTAGGATGTGATTATTGGTTTCATTTTTCACTTTATACAGTTGATGTTATTTTACCTTGGGTGATTCACATGTTGTGTGATGTTATTATTTCATAATGATATTGTTTCTTTAGATTTACAGTCATGGATGGATATGGCACAAGACAAGTATACATGCATCATGATAGGAACATATGGATAAATATTGATTTGAATTGTTTTTGATGTAGAAAAATTTATTTCATGTTATGTATACTTTCTTATATGAGATGTGAAATGTTATACCATTTATATCTGATAAATTAAATTAAAGAACAAATATTTCATTATAAAAAACATGGAATCTATGATTATAGATGCCATGTGTCGGTAGTTCTATGTTGTTGTCTCCTATTGATGTTGAACATGATTTTAGCAAGCTCTCTACTTAGTGTGTTTGTCTTATAGATAAAATTCTTCCTTGTTGCATTTGAGTTGAGTGTCGGGAGAGTTCCAATCAGCATTCACCAAATACGTTCGAGCTGATTCTTCCTATGTCTCTTTAGGATCATATTCATGTTTAGCTTCATGACTTCTTCTTGAGGATCATGAAATCCATATAATGGGAGATTGTTCCTTCCATTCATTAAATTTCTAATATAAAGAGAGAGTTACATATAAAACATCCACCTATGATAACTATGGAGGGGGCCTTGGTATCCATTCTCTATATCGGGTTGGTCCATATAATCATTAAGCACCATGATACACTCATAGATATGATAGTGAGGCTTGCAATATTTATGATTTTTGGACCTACTAGTCATTTGTGGGATAATTTGGTGCATACTAGGAAAAATTAAGAGTTATCTTTGAAGGAATTTAGGGTGAATTCTTGAGAAAAATCATTCTATAAAATTTTATGGATGAGAAGGATCATAATTTCAGGCATCTGACATAGGAGGGAATGTTAATGATGGACTACATATAACATTTAATTGACCTAAAAATCTTTGAACATTATTTAGCTACGGATGATATCTCTAAGGAAATAATATTTTAAGATAGGATATGATATGATATCAATACAAATATGAATATGTTTCTTCTAAAATTATTTTCAAATGTGATGAATCAACCCCTCATCATGGAAGATAATCTAAGAGAGAGGCTTCGAGCTGCGGCAATGCAATTTCAATAGGGCGGACTGGGAGATCTTCTCCTAGTGTTAATAATCACCACTATGATAGTTTATGGTAAGGAAATAGTACATAGATATTTCATTGTAGTGTAAAGCCATAACAATTTCATGTTGTATTACAGTGATTTTAGTGTGGAAGGTTGACCCACAAGAGTCCTGAGTGTCTGACCCTGATTTGGAGTGACGTGAATAAAGAATGATGGGACACCTAAAGATGTTTAGTATATACATGTGACAATAGATAAATGGAAGTGGATCATGAAAGGTACTAGTGTCTATGAAGGATCTAGATACTCCTCAATATATAGATTACTAGAGTTCTATATTACTTTTAGTTTGAGGTAGGGGATGTGATAACCTTGTATATGAATAAAGGAACTAGGAAAAGGGAATATCTCAATGGTGTTACACTGGATCCTAGGTTAGAGGGGTTATTCATCAGCCCATCATGGATCCTACTCTTTCTATGTGGATGCAAGACCTTATATTGTCATAGGTATTATTCTTATATCTTCTACCCTTACAAGAGTTTTGTTTGATATATGATCGTTGCATTCATTTTTGTCTACTATTGTAGATAAAATCCTTGTCTTTGTTATGGAGTGTTTGGATCATTTTTTAACAATTGATACATCTTTGTGAGTATGTTCAGAGAATATCAAACATTTCAAGGTGTGATCTCTATAAATTGGTAGTTACCATTTCTTATGCCAACGGTTTGTACTGGGAATGATAGGTTTCAATTTGATTCTTGGTATGGATCAGTTATTCCTATAACAAGATCATATTGACTATTATTTGAGTAGAGTAACCTTTATATCTCATTAAGGAGGTATCTATTATCACTAGGGTGAGTGGGATCTTCAAGTTATCCATTTAGGACTAATTTAGTGCAGATTGGATAGTCTTATTTCAAAATTTGATAGTCTTGTTTAGAATAATGGTGGAAAACATCTTGATTCTCCCCATCTAGTGGTATATCACATTAGGATTTCTTTTCTGATGAGTTATATAACTTACCACCCAAGTGGAATATTGAGTTGGTGTTAGGATAAGAGCTGGTTTACATCCTAGCCTATAGAATAGAACCAAAAGAGATTCAAGAGTTGAAAGTTCAGAAAAATGATCTAGATTGTAATGGTTTCATGTGTCCTAGTATGTCTTCATGGGGTTCTCTAGTTCTTTTTTCTAATAAGGATGAAAATACCTTAAACATTTGTGTGGATTACAAAAATTGAACTAGATGAAAGTCAAAAATTGGTTTGTTGTTGTCTTTTTGTTGAAATCGTAGTATACTCCCATTCAGTAGACAGTTATTCCAAAAATATTGACATCATCTAGTATAGTTTGAGATATCATCAGCTTTACGCCAAGATAAAAAATAAAGTTTGATGATGGATAAAGTGTACTTCTAGGGACATGTCATCTTAGAGGGTAGAGTTTCAGTAGACCCTGATAAAGTTTCATCCATTGTATATTGGGAGGAAAAAAAAATTATTCGAGAATTACTTTTTTCCAGGTTTAGATGGTTATTATCGACACTTTATCTCAGATATATCCCATTTGTAAACACCAATGCTGGTGATGAACCTATATGAATGGATGTGTTTTTGGTCAGATTCCACTGAGAGAGTTTTTCAGGAGTGGAAAGGCAATATAACCTCAAAAAATATCCTTACATGACCTATTCTGATTAAATCATATATCAATTATTGTGACACATCTAGATTTAGACTCAGAGCAGTTTTCATGCAAGAGGATTTATGGTTACTTCTGCCTCCAGAAATATGAGAATATACAAGATTAATTACTATATTAATGATATGAAGTTGTTAGTGGTAGTACATACACTGAGATAGAAGAGAAATTATATTATGGGGATAGTTTTTTAGGGTACATAAACCAACATATCCTCAGGTGCATATTTTCTTATCAGGACCTGAAACCTCGACCAAAGTAGGTAGATTGAGTATCAGTATTCTTTCAAATTCAAGAATAATTATAAATGAGGAAATAGAAAATTCATTTTCAATTCATTAATTCAACAGATGTAGAAAGAGGTAGTGTAGGAGTCTTATAATGAGTGGTAGATGATGAATCTCTTCACAATCATGCATTTAGATGTTTTGGAGTCTCTAGGACGAGTAGTTCTGACTTCAACATATGTTATACCTATTCTTTAATAACAAATCAAGACAAATAATCTCACATGTAGGGATTAGTTCAAATAAATAGCTTATATGCTGGAGATAAACCGTAGGTATGGTCTCTTGGAATTGAAAATTCCCTTCCTTTCTCGGGATGAGTATGGGTTATTATGGGTTTGTGTGAGGAGATGATGATAGAGTTTCATACTTCTAGATGGGTGGTACATCCTAGAATGAAAAATATATATTGTGATCCCCATAAAAAAATATTTTTTTCATGACTAAAAAATGTGGTTGCGGGCATTATGGTGGTATTTTCACCTATTAATAGGTGAAAAATGAGCAATAGAGGTCAGCTGGGATTTTGCAGCCTATTCCCACTCCTAAGTGGAAATTGGATGATGTCACTATGGATTTTTTGATAGGATTACTTAGGAAAACACATAAGAATGATGTATTATGTTTGGTCATGGATCGACTGATGATGGTATCCTACATCGTTCATATTAGGGAGACCTTTATAATTGATAATTTTGGATTTCATTGTATGAAAAATGTAGTTCAGCAACACGGTGTTACATGGAGTATCGTTTCAGAAAGAGATCATTGTTTAATGTCATAATTTTAGAGGGGTCTTCATAAGGCTTTGGGATCATAGCTTCTTCTTTGAATAGTCTATTATCCTAAAAATGATGGTCAATATTACCAAACCATCCAGGTTAAAAAGGATAAGTTATAATCCTATCTTTTTGATTTGGAGGTTCATGGGTTCAGAATATGAAACTTATGGAGTTTTTATATAATAATAACTTATAAGAGGCTATCCAAATGGGATAGGTTTAAGGATTTGTATAAAGAAAATTTTGTTTAACTCTTTTTATTTGATAGGATGGCGGGTCAGCACATGTTAGACCTAGTCACATGTGGGATACATCTAATCATGTCCAATTGATCAAGATTTAGTTGGAAACTGAGTAGATCAGGAAGAAATCATACACTACCCATTAGATTAGAGCTATGGAGTTTGATTTTGGTCATCATGGTTTACTTAGGGTGTCTCTTTAGTGGGGAAAAATACATATTAAAAAATAGGTAAAGTCAAAATCTATATTTTTTCATGTCATTTGAGATAGTGGAATGGGTCGGCTTTTTGGTGTACCGATTAACCATTCCACAGTGATACAGTTCCATGTGTGATGTGTTTTAGGTGTTCAAATATTGTAGATATTATATTTAACCTTTTCATTTAGTAGAAATCAAGGACATTGAGCAATTTTTTTTATGTCTGGTTTGAGGAGAATCTGATATTGATTGTGGGATGTTGTGAGAAGTGTCTCCTGTGAAGAACTATACCTTCAGTTTAAGTGTTGTGGCAGCATGGGCATGTTCATGAAGTGAATCGGGAGAGGAGTCTCAAATTATAGCATAGTGGATAGAATTGTTTTATAAGTCCCAAAATGATTATTAAATCATAATGGGGATGATCTATTATATTCTATGGAGATTTAAAGATCCCATATTTTTCATGGTATGTCACTATTTATGTTTCTCCATGAACCTTAGTGGCTGAGTCTTGGTCGGATATAGAGTGTCTTAGTTGGGGAAAATGACTTAGGGATGATGTTTTTGAATTAATGTGGTTCATGTATAAATTTTTTTAATGGTTAAAAATATTTTCCACATTTGGGAAAGGTTAAAAGTTGTTGGATTTCTTATCATAAAATAGTCTGGGAACTTCCTACGGGATGTTTACACATCATGAACATATAACAAAACATTTAAATTCACGAGAAGATGTCATGAACCAGTGTAGGTAACGAAACTGTACAGGTCATGTAAACCGTTCACATCATGTAAAATTTTATATGAAATAAATATTAATCTAAGTGAACAAGTTTTTTGAAATATCTCATAAATTGAGAAATACAAGACATGAAAGGGTTACACATGATGTAAGTCTTGACCCCAATGGTTTTAATCCTACTGTGTATACTATTATTTCATTATTTTGATGAAATGTTTCCTCCTCTAATTTATAAGATGTTTTATAGTAAATTTTGGGTCCCTTCCCTCCATTAAAGTCATTCCATTTTCATATTCAATGCCTAGTTTGTTATTCTGCTTTGTTTTCCCCTCACATCCATTTTTGTAATTTTGGGGGTTGAAATCTATGGACTATAGTGGTATCTGGTTTAACCTAGAAGCTTCGGGATCCATGTTTCATTGTTTGATCTCCACCACCTTCATTTATATTAGCATTACACATTGTTGGTGTGGCTAAATCACTTGATTAATGTACGAGGTCTAAAACCTAACCCTATGGCCTACTTAATTTTCAAGTATGCACAATATTGAAATCACGACAACAAAAATTCCACATTAATTAATTAAATGATGAATTTTATTATTCATTGGATCCATTGTATCAAATTTATAGTGACCAGGATTATAGATACTCATGGGTGAGATAACCCTTGATTTTTTATGTGAATTGGAAATTGTCTAAAGTGTGTTTAGAAGAACATGATATTCCATAGATTTCTTAGTATAGATTCCCTATTGAAATGTAATTGTTTATTAAAATGGAAAGAATGTTAATGGTTTAAGATAAAATTCATTAATGAAATGTGTAATCCAAAGAAAAATAGTAATTTTTAGAATTATCCATTGAGCTATATGGTATGATATTCTGATATCCTCACTATTATGACATGTTGTGTTTGTATACAACAATGATTAAATGGAGTGAGATCAACCCGTTCCTTTGAAATATTTATTATGTTGAGAGATCTCAGCATAGTCCCATGCTTTAATGATTATATTAAGTAGGCATGAACTAGTCCCATTCTAAAATTATTATATTGAGTGGGCTCGGAAAAGTCCCATGTTATAATGCTTATATTGAGTGGGATCTTCCCAATATGATTCTGTAATGGTTATATCGAGTGCGATCTACCTAGTCCCATGTTTTAATTCTTATATTGTGTGGGATCTTCCCAGTCCCATGCAGTAATTCTTATATTGGGAGGGCTATACCATGTCCCATTTTTTGATTCTTATATTGAGTGGGTGCTTCCCAGTGTTATACTAAAATCCATATATACTGGTCTTTGCTTAAATTTGCATGATTATTTCCATGGATATATGGTTATGGTTGTCATGTTTGTGATACATTATTTTAGACATTCTCACCTGGTGCTGAATACAGTTGATTTATTTATTGTATTAATTAAAAAATTAACACATCTAATTGTCAAATTATTACATGCATTTGTTAGCATATAGGTTTATTTTAGACATAGTGGTATCAACCAAATGATTTTTAATCACACCCTATTCAAAACATCGTTTGGTACCCAATAATATTACATGGTTTCTAGTTTGGACAAGGGAAAGAAGCATTGTAGATTATATTTTTACTTATTAGATGAGATAGATTTTAGAGATGGGTCAGACATGGAGTTCGAGACCAGAGTATTTTGGGATTATTTTATATCATCTGGTTCTTTATTGTTATTATTTTTAGTTGGATATTTATATACATATCAAAATTTTATTATATGATTCATTATTATTGGATTATTGTTTATCCTTTACTTTTAAGTTGTATAGTATATGGTTTCTGTAATTATTTATTAATTTAATATTTATCCATCCATCCAAAGGGCCGAAGGACTTAATTTTTTTTATTATAAGCAATCCCCCTTTTAAGGGAAGAAGGGGGAGAACCCAAATAGACATCATGGACTTAAAACAAATCACACCCGAAGGTCAAGAGAGATAAACAAAACAGACAACATGAAGCACCCCTACCAAGCATAAAATCATAGTAAAGCTCTCCATCATTACATAGCTAAATGACAAGCAAGTTTCCTGTGTCAAAGAACTGGTCCGATCCGATGGCTGACGCCATACCCTCTCAAACATCCAATTCCATAAAGCATTGCAATGATGAAAAAATAGCTCTGGAACCACCTCTGAGGCCCGATCCATGTGCTCAAGTCCAGGTGCATCTCCTTTCGAACAGATTTAAACCACATCAAAACATCACAAAACTCAACCATAATGTCAAACCATTCAAACCATCACCAACATTTCCCATAGCCCAGAAACAACACCAGAAGAACAGTGCAACCCCAAATACAACTCAGATGAACAAGAAAACTAGAAGATCACAAAAATCATAGCTAACCAAAAAAAATAAGAAAATCACCAAACCTTAAAACCTGCAAAAACATCACAAAATCTCCAGAAACCGTTACCTCCCCCCTCCGGACCACTCAAAACTTTCTTTGACCATCACCAGAATCATGCCAAAGGCGGAGCCTGGCCGATCCGGAATGAACCAGAGCTAAAACTACTTCGCGTCTGCACAGACTATTTGAGCCACATATAGACCAAAGCTGATGATCCAACGAGACATGATTTCTCTGAGAGCTGCACCGCCTAACCAATTAAAAACCCCACCGCATCGCACCACCGCAAAGTTGCAGCTTTCTGAGACAATCTAGAGGAAACTGGACAAGCCACGTCACACGAGGACCGACCAAGTTACGTCACACCGAGACGGTCCGGAAGAAGCCCACCAGGCTGCGCCACGCCGAGACGATTCAGCGGAAGCCTGCTCGATACCTATTTGCGCTAGAGAGGGTAGGGGAAGCGAGGCCAAAGGGGGAAACTCTAGTCGCCGTAGATGGGAAAGGAGAAGCCGCTCAGAGGCCCAAGGGTTCCACTAAAACTCTTCCCTTCCCATCCTTTAATATTTATTATTATTTGAATATTCTACATTATTATAACTTTGAACTAGGGGGTATAGTCTTCCCACTATATTCATCACATCCTCACTAATTGTCATAAGCTTGTGGAATATGGGTAGGTGCTCTTGAAGTTCTATAAAAAACTTGATTTTCCCATGTGAGAGAGTGCCAGATCATGGGATGTTACACCCTAACTTCCAAAAAATTCAAAGTACCTATTTATTATACATATCTATTTAATAATGAATCTAAATGTGTAACACCCCCAACATAGAATTTACTAAAATTTCATGGCACTACGTATTTATTTATTTAAGAAGAAAAATAATGTACCGTTCCATAATTAATCCAAAATTCTTTCAAAAAAACAGAGTTCAACCAATTTAGTTCCCCAATATAAACTTTATAATCAAAATTCTACATTAACACTATATACGATTTTTTATCTTTTAAATAATGATTTCATATATTAAATTCCAAAAATAAAGAAAATAACCCATAAAGTATAAAAAATTAATAAGTACAATATAATGGACTCTACAATCTTTTCAACGACTATGGTGGGGTATTCATGGGGTTGACATGTAATTCCTTGATCAGGTCCACTTGAACAGTACCGGATAAGGTGTCTACATGTGACTTCATTTGTGCTTCTTGGCATGAAGAAAGAATATTATCTAGTATTGATGTCCTAAGAAATTCAAGGAGAGACTGTGCCCTAAAAATAATGACTTATAGATCATGCATGAATCTACTAAAAATTGAAAAAACCTACTTGTATTGCGAACAAAGATAAATCCTATTTCTAAAAATTTATTTCAATTCCATATTTATACTTTTATTGAAACTATTTTGTTGAGGTGTTTTAGGGGAAGAAAAGTTATTTTTGATAACGAGTTTTGATAAATTCTAACTGAACTCATGTTTTTCAAATTTTCTTCCATGATTACATCTTAATTAATTTATTCTAGAATCTTTCTCTTTTTAAACCAACATAAAACAATTATACAAAAAATAACATGCATCACTATTAACTATTAAAAAATAAATCCAAAGTCATTCTAGAGAAATCATCAACAAATACATAAAAAATATATTTCCCTTTTAAGCTTCCAACTCTAAATGGCCCCAAAAATTCCACATGAATCAATTCTAGTAGTCTAGAATTATCAACCTATTTTGTTGGTTTAAAAGATGAATTGTGTTGTTTAACAATTTTCATGCATCACATAGATTCTTTTTAACTAATTTATGTTGAAGTAAATCTGAAAATAAATTACTTTTAGATATTTTTTAATGATTAAACATTAAAATGACATAGTCACCTATTCCCTATCTATGATTCATTTGTTTCAATATTTAAATAGTTAAATTTTTATCTACCAAAGATTTAAGATCTAGAGTGTATAGATTATCTATTCTATATTCCTTAAACTTAATTATTTTATCTTTTTGAAATTGAACATGAATTTTTTGAAAAATAAACAAAATAACCTTTATCGTAATATTGAGAAATACTTTTCATTTATGATTTAATCCTCCCATATGAAAAAAAATTTTAGGACTGAGCATGAATTACTAACTAATCTTACTCCCATAATTTTTTATTTCAGAGTATCACTAAAACTGACATAGCCTCTATCAATATTTGATAAGGAGTAAAAATTAGAGACATCTCCACTTATATCAATTAAAAATCCACTTTTTATGAACCATTAAACATTGATACTCTAGGAATATTTTCACTACAAATAAAGATAATAAAAAAATTATTTCGTTTCCCATATTTTCCTCAGTCAAAAAATATTAGCGACAAAATATATGGGAACCCAAATCTGTTTGTGAAATCCATAAATTCCATCACATAATTTTGAAGAAAATTTTGGAATAAAATAATTTTTTATGCCCCATAAATATGGGTTTCTCAAGCTACAATTATTTGAATAATGAGGTAAAACTCCATAATTATAACAAGTAATTTTATAGAGGGTTTTTGTTTTGGAATGAGGAATAAAATAGTTTTATAAAATTCCAGATTCTCACCTTGGATTACTATTACAAATTTATTTCTATGAGTTATATCATTTACAATAATTGTTTTAAATAATCTTCACCTTTTTGGGGGAAAACATGAAAATTCATTGAAGTCATGTTATAATTTTTAAAATTGATCAATTGTATTTCCATGTTTAATATATGAAGCCATAATAATTTTCAACATGGTTTTAAATTCTAAAATTGGTTTGTTTAGTCCCACTTTTTAAATGACCATATCACTATTTGAATTTTTAAGATATGTATTATTTTTTTTAATTTTTAATTTTTATTATTCTGTATTATACAATTTTCATTTAGTTACACATATTTGAAATTTTCATTTTCTAATTCAAACTCATAATCATAAAAATACTATAACTGTTCCACATTAAAATATTCCATAAAGAATATGTTAGCATATTGATTATAATATTAGACTTCTGATTCTGAGGATGTGGAATTGATAGAATATTCTAAGGCACTTAATGTTTCCTTAATGTATTTCTTGTATTAATTCTTATAAAAAAACTTTGTGAAATAATTTTTCTATAATTTCTTTTTATCTAGTAGTTGTGGACACTATGTTTTGATGTGTCCAAGATTTTTTCATTCACTGCATCTTACTTCTTTGAAATTACAATTAGAATTCCTATAATTATTCAATTGTTAATTAAAAGAAAATATCTTTTTACAGAACTTTATTAATTTTCTATAAAATTTAGAAAGATCACAGTCCAAAGTAGAAATAATAGGATTTTATTCATCATATGACTTGGATATATGAAATTCCGATCATTTCAAGTCATATTTTTATATTGAGACATTTAAAATAGTGTTCTAATTCTTATCTGATATGGGCTCCCCAACATTAGATTCCATATCTATCTCATACCTAATAAGATATATAATGAGATATTTTATTTTTAAATTATCGGCCTATGTATATTTCTATATGGAAGGTGATATTCCACTCCAAATAAGTGTTAAAACATGATTTAGAGGTTTCTTTATCTCACTAATTAGTTTTCATAGACTAGAAACATTATTCAAAATCCTAGAATTTCTTCCTTTCTACTTATTAATGATTTATCCTTCTTTTATTTTGAAGGTTTAAAACATAATTTTGGAAGTATTATATCCAAGATCCCAATATTTTTTACCTTGATAAGAAACCTCTCTAGTAGTCCACATTACATGGTAGTTTGACATCGAGAAACTCGGTTAAACTCCTCTAAACCTAATCCATTGATAATAGAGTTCATATCCATAAAATTCATATCATATCTCACTTTAGTGTTAGAATATTACATTTATGGTTACCTCTTTATAATTTTATAATTCATCATAACTTTGAGATTATTATTTAGAATATGGTTCTTTAAATAGATGGTCACTCACGCCTTCTAGAAATAATAATTACCACCATTAAAGTAGGAATATATAAACATTGAAATACCTTCTCTATTATCACTAATTATAGCCATTTGAGAGAATATAATTGTAATTAAACCTCTGATAGTTGAGAACTCATGTGTCATAAACTCTAATAGTAATTATTGTTCGTAAAGTTATACAAAAGCCTCAAGTCGGGGGTGAATTAAGTTCTTGAAATTTTATTTTTATAAAAAACCAATCTATTTTAGATATTATTGGTGAATAATATTATATTAAAATCAAGAAGCTAAAGAAATATAATTATAAAAAAATGATATAATATAAGAAAGAAATTTAAATAAGTTTGGGGAATATAAGTCCCCTAGTATACTATACTAACCATCTTCACCCCGATTTTGGTGTTTTTCACTAGACTTGTTATTTTTATAGGGAATTTTATTCCATTTAATAGGGAATACATGACTAAGTTAAAGCTATCAAAACATGGAACAATATCACAAGATTTTTCAACCCATATCCTATAAGGATTTATAAGCAAAAACTAGTAGGTTCTTTTATCAGGAACTATTACAACATGGGAAGATAAAATAAAGAGTTTATAGGTTCAACACACAGTTGTAAGGTATATTTTACACAAGAAGAATATACTGGGGATAGATGATAAGAAAATAATACACCTTGATGAGTTTTTTCTAAATTAATAAAATAGATGATAGATAAAACATAGTTATAGGTCATGATGGTTCTTCTTTTTCAACAAAAATAGAGTATATTACAAAATAATCAACAAATAAATAATTCATATAAATATAACAGAAAAATATCCTCTTATATATATATATATATTCAAATAAGATAACATAATGTATATTTTAAAATTAATATGAAACTTCTCACATAAATTCACATTTTACAATCCATAAAATCTGTGATTAGAGAAACATCATTTTCTTATAAATATAAAAGGAATAATAGAGAAAAATAAATGTTGATTGTATTTTTTTTCTTTTATTGTTACATTATTATTATTATTATAATATTTGTTACCATTAAATTGTAATCCAACATTTAAATATTTAAGAACACCCTTAAAATCACACTCAGGAGAATCAATGGTAATAAATATAGGTTGCATCACAACTTAACCAATTTAATATCATCACATAGCTGTATTCTATATTTGAATTCACATATCCTATTTATATACATAGTCAGATTTTCCTCAAAAAGTAAATTTGAACATGTAGAGAAATTCATGTAGCTAAATTTATCAACATACGATTTTTACTCATGTTTCCAAATCTAGAATAGATAATTAGAACCACGTAGCTGAATTTACTATATATCTGATTTACATAGCCAATTAATTCATATAACTAATTCACATAATCGATTGATCTACACATCTAGTTTCTCCCATAGTTATTTGAACTATGTAGGATAATTTCACATAGGTGATTAAAAATATAGCATATTTACATATTAGAAAACTTCAGGTAAGGGATTTACGTTACCAGAGTCTCACATGGTTGTTTCTCCCTGTAGCCAATTGCATTACATATACAATTTTTCCAAACTCTCGTGAATTTCAACCAAAGTCTCTAGAATTATGATCTAAAGATTATTAACATTGAAAAAGTTAAAATCGAGATACCTCATTCCTAAAAAAGTAATATACTATTCTCAATTTCTTGAAAAATAGAGAAAAAAATTCCACAACCTCTAGTGTTTTTCTGTCTCCTTATTAGAAATATATACCTCAAACCATTTTAAATTCAATCATCATAACTCTTAAAAAGTGAAACTCTATGGCTGAGAAACTATGTATTATATTCTTTACTAAATAACACAATTTTCTTCTTATACATGCTCATATTTGGCCCTACAAATATAATGTATAAGAAGCATAAATTCAGATAAGATACTATTAATCCTAAGGATTATGTGGTTGATTATATTATTAGTACCTAAAGTTAAATTATAAATAATAATAATAATTTATGACACATTTAATCATTGTGACATGATATTATATAGTGAATAAAAAATAACTAAAAAAATCACCCAATGATTAATATAATAATGTTCTATGGGGGATCAGATACCTTCCTTATAAACATAAGGCTAATTTATTTTTAAAACCACTTTACCTAGTCTAAATAACCCACAAGGTTCAAATAATATGTTTTTATATCCAAAATAATGTTAATTTCACCATTTTCTACTCCAAAATATATTATAAACCTTGATTAAATTTCATTTGGTCAAAACCTAACATTCCAAGACCCCATCTAGTCAATAAATAAAAACAAGTGTGGACCCTAAATCCTACCTCTAATAGTCCATTTATTTTTTTGGAGAATCAAGGTTTTGAAATATATTTTAATTTAATCATTATAATTTTATATTTAAATTCCCAAACCAATAGAAACTTTTGTCACATTAAATGATAACTCCACTCAAAAATTAATGACATTTTAAAGACAATAAAAATGTGTTTACATGTAATAATATATAAAATTTGACTCGAAATATATATATATATATATATATATAATTAATTCTAGGATCCATTTCCCCCCACTAGAACACCCCGAACATAAACTATTGTTTCCCAAAACATCCTCCAAATGGATCTTCTATGTTTTAAAATAAATACATAATAAGATCTTGTGTATACAAGTATAACTAGTAGATTCCTCTTCTAATATCTATTATGTCAAATTAATTGGAATGATAATATCTTTATGAAAGGAATATATTTATTACTAAATTTTTTATGAAAAAAAATAAAGGAGAAACTATTAAATTAGAACAATAAAGCACACCATACGATTAATTATCTCCACCATACACATATAATTCATTCACACCATATCATCTATATTAAAATACTGGGATCACAATATCTATATCACATAGACCACATAAACTTATCCACATCACTCACTATAGAGTTTCTATAATCACAATAATTAACTATTACTATTGCTATAAAAATGATATTCATATACGTTAACCATGTATCCACAATCCTAAAAATTATATAGTGGAATGTCAATAAAGAAAATTATACCTATGTTTGAAGAAGGGGATATAATATCCCTCTATATAACCACATTTTTAAAGAATACAACACCCCTATAATTCAAGAAAATATCACATAATAACAACAACACAACATATTGCATCAATCACATCAATAACACATAACACAACAATCTTTATCAAATAATAATATCTATCAAACCATTATATCACTCTTCATTTCATTTTCATCTATCATAAATAAAAAACTAAGTTTAACTAAATGTTTAATAAAAAAAATGAATTCAAATTATTAATGAAAATTATTATCTTATACTAGTATATTTCTCAATTTCCACATCTCTTTTCACAACCTATATCAATAAAACACACACACACAAACTATATATATATATATATCCATAATTCACGTTAATATTAAATCAAAAAAATTCAATATTATTTTCTTTACTTTTTAGAGTTCATGAAATAATTAATCGGTATTTACTCACTTTATAACATCATATAAACAATATAAGAGAATACGATTTTAAAAAATATCAAAAATGTAATCACAATAAATTTAAATAAACCATAATTTATTATTTTATCCAAAAAATGTTCTTTTCAAACCCTTTAAAATTATTTTATTCTTCAATTTCCGCCAGATATCAAAATAAGAAATCTAAAATTGTAACAAATATAATCACATAATTTAATTTTTTCATTATTATCAACTCATAAACATTAAAGTAATTAATATCATTTGAAATTTTTTCAAATTTAATTTTTTATAGAATCATTTAAATATTTTTCTCTCTATCAAATAAATTTATCAATATATATTTTCCATCATACATTTTTAATATTGTTAATTTTATAAAATTGGACAATTTACCCACTAATACATAAATAGGATTAAAATAATTCTTATATCATATAAAAAAAGAAATTCTACAATTCATTACCTCTTCATGTAAATATATATCACATGAAATAAGGTTTTTAGATATCTAATTTGAATCCTATAATCCAAATTCATCCCAAAAAAACCTCATGAACCATCCATTTTAGGATTTTATAAATCTTATTTTTGAGATAATGAATGATACAAAAGATATCATTGATCAATCGTAAAGAAAAAATATTAGGGATTCCCATACATTTAATATCAAATTTTTTCCACCCAGTTTCATAAATAAATCCTTTAAGTAATGAATATGAACCTTATCAATAACCCTAGGACCTACCCAAATCACCCTAGGCGATTTTTAATGAAATAATAGGGATTTTAATCTATTTAAAATTTAAATTATTAATTTTTAATTTATATTAATGATTATATATAAAAATTATTAAAAAGAACATCTGGCCATGAAACCCTAACTTTACAAAAATTTTCAGTGTCTAGTTATTCTATAGGACTATTTAACTTTTAATATAGATGTATAATACCCATTTTATTGAATTTTATTAAATGAAAAGGAACTTACTAGTAATTTAACCTTGTTGAAAAATAATTTACCCAACAAAAACCTACCCAAAATTCAATAAAAAACCCATATTTTGACCAAGTTAGTCCCCCAATGTAAAAACCAAATTTCAAAAAAGAAAATGAATACAATATACTATTTTTATCATTTAACTCAATATTTGACATTCAATTAAAAAAGTAAATATAACTCTCCTTAAAATATAAACAGTTAATGATTATTATTTTAAGTCTCTACAATCCTATCATTAGATCAGGTGGAGTATTGAGGGGGTCAACATGTAATTCCACGATTCAAGACACTTGAACCACACATGAGCAAGTGTCTCTATGTGACCACAAACACGTCTCTTGGTATGATAAAGGATGATAGTTATAATTGATATAATAAAAGGGATCTATAAAGAATTTTCCATAAAAAAAATCCACAAGGATCATTCATGAATCTACTAAAAAACCACATAACTTATTCATAAAATGGAAAAACCCAAAACTTATTGAAAATATAAAAACGGATCCATGAAGGAATCCTACTATCTAGAAAACAAATTAATAAACCCATGTACAACAAAATAATTATATTCATAGTGATAGTATTAAAATAAATAAAATAAGAATTATTATAATAAATAAAAATTAGGATCGTTGGACACTATATATATATATTATAACAAATGGAAAAAAGTGAAAATGGACTTGTACCCAAATCATAATGAATCACTAGAAAAATAATTGGCCTATATGATTTGGATAAACCCAAACCATGATTCCATCACTAAGATAATACCAGTACCTAAAATGAAACATAAAGGTCTTCCTATATATATCAAAACCCATGCCATGTATAGGGGTAGGGAGTGATTCTAATGACCTAGTAGGATTCCCCTGCTTTCCTTGAAGTATTAAATACAGAATTTTATGTGTCTTTTTAGGAAAATATTAGGATATATATGAAGATTTATCATTGAAAATTTTCTAGTTAGAAATATAACACAAGATGCACATGAAAAAAATATTTATGCTGATATGTATAGATGACATATGAACCATGAAGACAGACACCAAAACTAGCCAACTCAAGAAATTCCCCACTTACCTATAACCGATGATCTATTTACCATCATGATCAAATGAGGTATAATAAATTTCCTATATTACCTTGGCATGCATGTCCATGATTATATCTCAAACAATACTCAAAATTCACACAATAGGGTCCTACCTAACCCATTGGTTTTCTCAATAATTATAAAAAAACCAAATCAAAAAAATATCATGGTAAATAATTAATGAACCAAGAATATCAAAATTGAGTGAACAAAGAGGGCCCAAACTTCAATAAAACATCAAATAATAATGAAAAATAGAAACATAAAGTCAATGAAGTCCCAAAGCAATAATTAAAAATTAATAATAATATTATGATAAAAAAAGGAAAAATAACGAATTAGGCCCAACCATATGAAATAAAAAAAATTTGTGATCACACAATACCCCCATCAAATCTCACTATTCCTCATCAAAACTATCTTTTTGTCTACCCATAGAGCAGAACTGGCTTTATCCTCTACACCAAATTTCATTATAGGGATGAAACCAACCACCCAATGGTATATATCCTAGGATACACCATTTTTAATTAGTCTGTATGTCATCATCACCCTAAAAAACTAATTGTTCCATTTCCAAGATCTTACCTTAGTTGGGTCATTTGGAGGATTCAGGTCATCTCTATTTCATGTATCCCATAATTTCCTCTTAAGGGATAGAAAACATACCACCTAGTTTCTCATCAATCATCTTTTTCATCCAAAAACCATAGGTAATATAAAATCTAGAATGATATCTATCCTAACTATGAAAATTGAAAAATGTATGTGACGAAAAAATACTGAATCTTGTCAAGATAATCATTGAAAAAGAAGAGTTATATACCCATTCATTTTGTATCATAAAGGAATAATAAAATATCAAATAGGTCAATAAGAATGAGTAGGTAACTTAAAACTCCTAAACCCATTCCTAGATTCATACCAAGGAATCCCAAGCCACAATACAACAACTCATGAACAAAACCTAAGAAATAAATCTATGAACATCGTAACAAATTCTGTAATATCCCCTGATCTATCACTCTCTCACATGGAAAAAAATTATTAGTTTTGAGAACTCAAAGTGCCTCTATGTATGCCAGAGGATTCCGACTAGTAGTGGGGGTGTGATGAATATAATGGGGATACTATGCCCCTGGTATAGAGTTACAAAACAACAAGATAATCAAATAATAAAAATTTCAGAGTAATGAAGAACTATAGAAACTAAACATCATACAACTGAAAAGTAAAGGAGAACCAATAAACCAATAAATATGAATCATTTAATTATAGTTTGGTATGTATCTAAATATCAAACTGAAAAAAAATCAGCTGACTCAAATTAATCCTAAAATACTCTAGTGCTGAACCTAATTTTGTACCCATCGCCTAACTCTAGCCCATCCATCATGCAAAAAATCAGCAAAAAGGTCCCTTTCCCTTGTACAAACCTGAATATACCTAATAATATCTTGTACCAAACAGTCGCCTGAATATGGTGTGAGTAAAACTTAGTCTGTTTACACCACTATTTCTAAACAAAACAATTATAATAATGAGTTCATGAAATAATGTGACAAACATGTGTATTAATTTATCAAGTAACATAATACATAAATAAACCTACTTCTTCACCATGTCATAATGTATCTGAGGATAAAACACAACCATGAACACCATAACCATATATCCATGGGAAAAAATTAAACAACTCTGTGTTGAGCCTACTATATAAGAATTTATGTATGGGAGAAGGTAGAGCTCACTCAATATGATAATTGGAACAAGATATTAGGAAGAGACTACTAAATATATTCATTATAGTATGGGACTTGTCTGATCTTTCTTGATATAATCATAACAATATAGTACCGTTTAGAGCAAACAAAATATATGCATTATAGCATTGGAATGGACTGATCTCACTTAACATAAGAATTATATAATTTTAACACAATAATTCATAAAAATAAGTATATCACAACATATGGCCCAATGGTTAATTCTTTAAATTACAATTTTTATTTAAATTACATTATTCACTTATCAATTTGGTTTAAAACCATTAACATGCCATCCATTTAAAAAAAATCAATTTTCGTAGTGAATATATTTCAAGAAGTCTCATGAATCTCATATCATTGTAAAAACAATATAATCCATTATAAAACCCTCATATATATTCAAGGGTTCACTCACCTAATGGGTATCCTTAATCCAGGTATTTATCAATTTGATCAAAGGGATCTTAGGAACAATCTGATTCATGATATTGCACTTACAATAAAATTTAGAAGACCATAGGGTTAAGTTTTAGGTTTCTAACCTTTATCTGGACATTTAACCACACCAAAAACGGGTAATTAAAAAAAAATAAAGGTGATGAAGATAGATTAAGGAAACATAGATCCAAAATATCTCAGTTAAATTGATCCAACTATAATCAAAACCTTTACACTATAGTGAAAGATAACAATAGAATATAGTGGGGAAACATAAGAAGAACACCTCACCATGGATTGAATGAAGAAATAGAATTTCTAAAAATGGGTGAAGGGACTGTAAACTTCCTACATCACCTTAGGATTATATAGGAGGAACGACTGCATTGAAGGAATTAAAGAACCATACACACAAAAGGCTTAAAATCACTAGGGTCAAGACTTACACTATGTCTAACCCATTCACATCATGTATTTCTCAATTAATGGGATACAATGAAAACCCCATCACCTTAGGTTAATATATATCTTGATTTATATTTAGAAATTATGAATTAGGATTGTAATGTGTAACAACTTCACATCATTAACTAGTTCACAACCCATGTATGGTTCTAGTTACACATAATGTAAAATATACATGGTGTGTAATTGTCCATCAAATAGTTTTCATCACAACTTATATTAATGTTCCAGAAACACTTATGAAACCTTACAAACCACCATGGGACCCTCGTAATCCCATTTAACACATTTATACCCAAAATCCATTAATCCAAACAAACATACATTCCCAAAATTTAGGTTATTTTTATAGCACCTTGAATTTTTATGAATTATTTTTATTAAATTAAATTACTTTGATGGGATGTGTTACTGGAAAGGAGAATTTAATCATAAATTATCCACAAAACCATGTTAATATTTCTCTATACGCAACACTTTCATGGCTTGAGTTAAACAAAACATTGTGTTTTAACAAACCATTATATATTCTTAATTTAGTTATTTAAATGTGCTTGTTATAACAAAACCATTTAAATTAGTAATATTAATATTAATAAAAACATTTTAAATATTATTCATTATTTTTTATCTAAATATAAAATATTTATAAAAAATACTTACTTTTGGGTAAAGTCATTATATGTTTAAAAAATAAAAATTTCTTAGAAAATTTCTATTATGTACTTTTATGAACAATAATATAATTAAATTTTCAAAATTTTATAAATCTAATTTATTAAAATAAAATTCAATTTTCAATTCATAATTTCAAATTTACCTTTGGGTAAATTTTTGGGTTTTTTTAAAAAATGATCATTTTTTATTAATAGTAAAAAGTGCTGAATTTTAGTTGAAAACTACTTTTTCATTTATTTTATTTAAAATTTGAAATAATATTTTAATTTTTTTAAAGTCACAATATTTAAATTATAAATTTAAAAATATAATTTATATTATTTGATTAAATTTTACATTGAAATTGGATATAAAAACTGTCTAAAACTTTCATCATTTTCACTTTAAAACTCTTTCTTCTCGTCACTTCTACATGAATAATATTAAATTAATTTTTCTAAATATTTTAATGGAATTTAGAAAAATATATTCCATATTTTTAATAATTATTATTTTTAATTTCTAATAATTATATATAAATATTTGACAAAAATTAATAGTGAATGAAGTAATAATTAGTTACATCGGTTAAGGTAAAAATGGGTTTACTATGGGGTAAAAATAAAATGATAAGAGTCACATTTACCTATTAAAATGTCACAAAAAAATATTTCATAGCCATATTTTGACCATATAATTTCTTATTTTAAAATTTTAGCCATTTTTTCTCTTGGTTCATGTGAAAAACAATGTCTCATTCATTTGTTTCGAAAATACCAAGTGTTTCCTCTTCCCCACTTATAAAAGGCCACCCATATAATCTCTTCTTAGAACATTTATAACAGTTTATATTTTGAAATACCTAACAAAATATCTTTAAATATTATTTATCCTCATCCTAGAAGCCTTATTTTTAGAAAAACTCCATCCTAGGATAGATTTTAGTTGAAACCAAAGGGCAGTACATAAAGAAGAGGCTCCATTTATGAAAAAGAATTTTTTATTTCTTCCCACACCACTTAAATTATTATTATATCATTTTTATATAAAAAAATTAGTATATTTAATATAATGAGATTTTTTATGTTAATTTCATGACCTAAAACATACTCCACTTCCATTAAATGGTTTATAGAACCATCATTCATGTGTAAGATAAACTACCTCCTCCTGAACTACTGTCATTCATTTTTCTATTACCAATTATCAAGGATGGTAGTAAGGGTGGATTTATTATATATATATATAATAAATTTATTATTTTATTATTATTATTTAATTTTTATATCACACATAATATCATTAATTGTATTTTGTAGAAATACTATAATGTCTACCATGTGTATGACGGACTACCGCCTCACGAAGCGATCTGATTCATTAATTATTTACCTAGAATGTACTAAGGTTGGGTTGAAATAAATATGAATTATATAATATAACCATAAGTATTTAATGATAAAATATATCATTTAATTTTAATTCTTTCTACATAATAAAAAAATGCAAAACAACATTCATGTTTACTTACGAACTATTGTCTCTGTGAACTATGTACTTTCTATAAATAATTTTTTTAGATTAATATAAATAAATATATAATGAATATATATTTTATTTATATAATTATTATAAATTTTATAATATATAACCATGATCAATGTATTAATACCAAAAAATTAACAAGTTAAAACATATACGAAAAACCAAGCGGTTATTACCCAAAACATATCATTAACATGGAATCATTGATAAACGATTAAGAAAAGGTCATAATAAAATAATACATGGTATGATATATATGAATATGGTTCTATAATATATTTATAATAAACTTATATTTATTATAATATAGTTTTGATCAAGTACAATGGAAGATAAGTCTTATGGTAAGGGATTTTTGCCTCAATTTAACTTCTTTGAGACATACATTATGTTATGCACCTATATTCTTCCACGAGTTGAATATATAGACCCATTGAAATGTAATATCATAAATTTATTCAACATTATTATATTTGAATATTAATTTTAGGTTATTACTTCATGGGTATTATGATTCAATGTTTCCAAAGTGGTACATATTTTATGTTACAATATCACATTTATCGAGATTGTTTATGATTAAGTATCTAGTGTTGAAATATCATGATATAACTCTCATGAAGTATCATGTATTATATTCTCCTATGGTTACCAATGATATCAGTATATAATGGTACCATTTTTAACTCTTTGGTAATAAAAATATTTATGAAAATGATTTTATAAAAATATGTATTTTTTTCTTCCTTCGACCAGAAATATATTTTCTTCAAAAACCCTATTTTAAAAAAAAAATTAATTTTTTTATTCTATGATGTGTTCTAAAAGAAATTTTAATCCATTTTTTACTTTGAAAAAAAACAAAGGAATATCAATGAAATTTTTAAACAATTCTCGTTAGGATTTTAAAGAAAATGTGAAAAGAATCTTCATTTTCACATATACAACATGAACAAATTTTTATAAAATCATAAGAAATAATTTTATTAATGATTCCTTTTTATGTGTTAAGATTTACTTTCTACTAAAAATGTTTTCAAATTTTTTTATGTTTTAAAAATAGTTTCTCAAATAGGAAATGATATTTTCCTCAAGAAATACTATAAATGATATTGCAAAATTATTTTTTATCTAAGATGGCATTTATTGGTGTTACCTATGAATTATTGGGGATATTATCCAAAGATAAATTTCATATTAATACTTAGAAAGGTTTATTTTTTGATGTAATTAATTTTATAAAACCCTTTTCTCTTCCATTGTTCATACTATAAAGAAATTTTTATGAATTCCAATTCATTTCATGTGTTATTCCATGATAAAATGAATATGAAGCATATATCTTTTCTATAGGTAATGATATGAAGAAATGTTTATGAAACCAATTTTAGTTCATGGGTTATGATATGATAAATTTTTATGATCTTTTTTTACACATAAATATGTTTTTCATTATGTGAAGGGATGGACCTATATCCCCAATTAATGAATTATGTAAATATTTTCATCACATTAGATAGACAAGACTAGAATGGGGAATACACTAGGTTTAATAAGAAAGGATCGAAATAGGAAGTGAACCCAACTGAGTAATACATGGATTGAATGAGGATTGAACCTAGTCTAGTAAATATAATTTTCCTCTATGATGTTCTTGGTAGCGATCCTTGATTAATACGGAAATTATTTTCATGGATTATGTGTATACCAAAACTTCCATATCTTATGAAAATGATATGATATCATAGATAAGGTTGTTTTATTCCCTTATGATTCATGTATTTTTAACTGAAAAACTTTATTCCATGGCTCATGATTATGATATTTTATATACATGTTATGGTTTTCAAATTTTATTCTCATGTTCTCATACCCTTATTCTCATGTTATAATAATATATCACCCTTGTTTATCCTTACTGATAATTTTAGAAAACCCTTTATTTTATTTAATTTCCCTAATATATGATGAAATATATTATGTATGATGTTTCTAGAAGGATGCTAGTCATAAATAATGTAGTAGTAAATGATTGAGCTCATTTATGTTCTAATGTTTATGTTTCAAATATCACTAAATAGTTATGGACTTTAATCATTTGTTTGTGTAACTTAATGATTGTTTATTAAAAAATTATTTAATATATATGTATGTTAATTAAAAGTCATTATAGTTGATATAAAATGATAGGATTAGTTATCCTTTGGAAACTAAGATGATAAAACCTTAGTCAGATCCCTAAGGACATTTTTAAGTATAAGTCTAAGGATGAGTCAATTCATAAGAAAATTTCCTAGAATGTTGGTAAATGATAGAGTAATGGGTTTCCATGAAATTATATCCTTATAAGAATACTAAAAGAGGATGTGGATTTGGAATAGTTCTACATAAGGGTAATAGCTCTGAAAACACCATATTGAGCATGAATAGATCATGAAATGGTACATGATAGTAGGCCTTGATGCACACTTGGTTTGAACCTCTCATGATATATGCATTGGGAACTCACAAAATATAACATCCCCAACCCAAGATCCACTAACTGGTGCCCTGATCTGGGTGGTTAAATGACCTCAAGCAGGCCTCCCTGTATGCCAGAGGTTGACAACTAGCAGCAAGGGACTAAGTAGTTATATGGGGAGACTATAACCCCTTTTACCAAAGTAATACATGGCAATAAGAATATAATAGTGGAAACACTATAAAAAAACACAATTCATAAATAAAACATTCCAAAACTGGGTACAACACGACCAAAAATAAGTATATCATGCAATGCTATAATGCAAAGTGAACAAAAACTGAAATGAAGACAAATAGCGGAATCCCCAAAACAGTCATGGCACTATGTCCCAAACCTCAACCAAGCTCATCCTGAATCCTGACTCAATTCCCAAGCACTTATTCCTTTCCCTTCTACTGACCTGCAACCATGAAATCTTCCTAGGTTCCCAACGGTGGCCCGAGTAGGGTGTGAGTACAACTTAGTAGGCCACCACCAACTATGTCTATAAAATATCCATCCCATAGATAGTGCATGCAGTAGTAAAAAAACAAGTAAAGGAAGCAAATTATAAGTCTAAGCTTAATTTGGTACTTTACAGTTAACCAGTTGAATAACCCACACTCATTCCAAGATACTTTATTCATCAATTCACCCTTTATATGTGTTCAATGGATTAGGCAAGATCAACATTCACAACGTGATAGAATTAAAGAAATCCTATCTCACTAGGAATCAAAACACAATGATTTTCATTATCCTCATCTTGAAGCATTAGTTCAGGTGGATGCAACTGTTAGGGGAATGGAACTCTCTCCCCTTACCTAACCCATGAATTTAGTGGGTGGATTTTGGAACCTTAGTCAAAACTCAACCCGTGGGTGTAGAACAACAAGTCTATACCCCAAACTACCAAGCTAGGTGCACCTGTTTTATTTAACATTCATCCCATTCAACCACAATTCAAAACCAAGCATCACTAATGTCATTAGGAACACCAAAAAAAATTCAATGAATGGGAATTTAACATTATGGCACAATCCATTAACACATTTTTCATTGTTAACCCACAATATTCATCCCTATTTCCATTTACCATTCCAATCTCACTAAGAATAATCATGTATAAAGCTGATCCCTTAGAATTTCCCATTATCTCATGCAACCCCTTTTCAAGCCAACCAAACACCCACAACGGTCTCTGCCTAACCAAGGTGTGTTACTAGGACTCCCATTCACATCCTTCCAACTTAATATAATATTCACCCCAGGGTCTATGTTCTGACACAATGACCCTACATTTACTTAGCTAAAATCTATGTCCAGGATGGGAATACTCCATGGGTGGCCCTATCATTGGTCACATCTTCCTCCATGCATCCCACAAAGAACATGAGGGTTTCATTAGGTTGTTTAGACACCCTAAACATCACATCACAACAATGGAACAAAGAACTCATCATAAGAGGGTAAGAATCAAAACCCTACATGCACAAATTTCCATAAAACTCAAGGGATACAACTTGTAGACCATATACCAAGAATCCATTAATTAAATCCCTCTCAACCAAGGTCTTAGATCCCGATCCAACATCCCTTTAAAGCCTCAACCTAGATCTCACTAAAAATGAGAGGTTTGGGAGGTTCAGATAGAAATTACCCAAAATACAAGACCTAAACTAGAAAAGGGAGAGGAGGAGAAGATTAGACTCACTATGATCTTTAATTCACATCCAATGACACTCCAAATGGTCATGAATCGAAGGCCATCAATCCTTGGAAGATATTGGTCCCTTTTGTTCATTCCTAGGGTTGCAAGGGAGGAGGAGGAAAATCTCGGGTGAACATAAACACCCAAGAGTGGAAATTTTGTAATTTTTTTAATAGTTTCTGGCTGCATTGTTTACACACATGATTTTCCAAACTGTTCACCAATCGTGTGTCTACCACTATCCAAAATCCCACCTCCATCAGGGTTTCCTCAGGCTTTTTGTACGGTTGGCACTAACCGTGCACATACCATGCGGCCTACCCAGAAAACCCCTTTTTTTATCCTTTTTCATGTCCTGAACCCTCAGAAGATCCCCGAGCCTCTTTATGGACTTGGGTAAGCACTTAATTAACAATAATAAAGGTCTTAAACTGAAATTTAAGTAGGACATACCTTACGGAGAATCCGGGATCTTATAACCTCCCCACCTTATAACGGCCTGTCCTTGAGCTGCTCTTTCGAGCATCACTGAGTTTTTAAGAAAAGAGTTCGGGCCACTAGGCCGGTATATCTGATTTTGGCTCCCTTGTTTCCTCCTGAACTTTTTCATGATTCCACAGTACACAGACCAAAGTCACAACCTTGCCCCTCAAAAATTTCTTAATGCAGCCCACGACATGAACCAGATGCTCCTCAAATGACAAATCAACATCGATCTTAACATCATCAACGTCTAGAAAATGAGATGGGTCAGGGTGATATTGCCAAAGTTGTGAAACAAGAAACACATCATGAATCCCACTATACCGCTGTGGAAGATCCAATTGGTAAGACACAATCTTGATCCTCACCACAATCTCATATGGCCCCACATACCAAGGTTACAACTTTCTCCACTTCCAAATTTGACAGTAAACCAAACATGGAGACACCCAGAGAAACACACTATCACCCACCTTGAACTCTAGAGGTCTATGATGCTGATCTGTGTAAGACTTCTACCTACTATGTGATATTTCCATATGTTTCTGAATCGAACTGACCTTCTCAGACATTTCCTTCATGAGACCCAGCCCCAACAACTTATACTCTACCACCTCTAACCAACACAACATAGATCTACATGGTCTTCTGTAGAGTACCTTAAAAGGAGACATCTGAATTGTATCCTGAAAAAAATTATTATAGGAAAAATCAACTAGAGGTAAGTTTTTCTCCCATGAGCCATTAAAATCCTAAAAACAAGATCTCAACATGTCCTTTAGCACCTAAATTGTTCATTTCAATTTCCCATCCATCTATGAGTGATAATCTATAATCAACAACACCTAGGTTCCAAGTGCCTTCAGTAACCCATGAATGAAGCGCAAAGTGAAATTCGGATCACAATCCAAAATGATGGTTCTCGAAACACCATGAAACCATACTAACTCTCGAACATATAACTCACCGAGCTGATCAACTATAAAAGTTTTCTAGATCGATAATAAATTATCCACTTTTGTTAACCAATCCACAATCACCCAAATTTCATCACTCTTCTGAGGTGTCCTCAAAACACCAACCACAAATTACATCATCACATCATTCCATTTCCATTCCGAAATAGAAAATGACTACAAAAATTCATAGGGACACTGGTGCTTAGCCTTCACCTGTTGACAAGTCAGGCACCTTCCCACAAATCTCATAACTTTTTTTCTTCATTCGAAGACACCTAAACTACCCATGGATGTAACAATACATTTTAGTAAAACCCTTATGTACTTCCCACATCGATGCATGGAACTCATGCATCAAATATTTCCTTTATCATACCGGTACCACAAAATGGTCATGAACACGAGCAACACCATCCGCACCAAAAACCCATCTAGAAGGTGACTCCCCAACTATAAGAATTTACTTCATAGATAAACACTCCAGATCTTCCGACTGGGTATCCATAATTGGTCTCAAAAGCATAGATTTAACTTATATGGATTCGAGAGTCATCTTCCCTGGATTATCTTGTACCTCCAGATGCATCTCAGCAAACAAGGTCATCAATCTTCACACTGATGATGATTCTTGGACCACCTGATTCTGAGTATTCTAGCTTAGAGCATCAACAACACTATTCTGTCTTCATGGTGTGTAAACCAACTCAAAATCAAAAGATTGTAGGTATTCAACCCACCTTTACTCTCAAAGATTTATATCATACTGAGAGAATATGTACCTGATAATTTTATGTTTGGTAAACACCATAAAAGGTTCTATCAACATGTAATGCCTCAAATACTTCAAGGCATGGACCACTGTAGCTAGTTAATGGTCATGAGTTGGGTAATTTATCTCATGTGGTCTCTACTATCTCAACCCATAAGAAAATACCCAGGAGTCTTGCATTAGAATTGCACCAATTCCAATAAAAGACACATCAGAAAACAAGGTATACTTCTTTCCTGGTTCAGGTAAAACCAGGATCGATGCAGTAGTCAACCGCTTATTCAGCTCTTGAAATTCCCCTTCACATAATCCTAACCACTCAAACATAACTCCCTTTTTGGTCAGACTGGAGAGTGGTGCGTACAAATGAGAGAATATCTTAACAAACATCCTATAATAATCATCAAAACCAAGAAAACTACAAAAATTAGAAACGATCTTGGGATGTTCCAAAGACACCACAACCTGTAATTTCTTTGGATCTACCGAAACAACCGATTTGGAGATGATGTGTCATCAAAAGTGCACCTCACTAATCCAAAACTGACACTTTGATAGATTGATGTAAATCATATGCTCTCTTAGTTACTCAAAATGATGTCAAGTTGTTGGGAATGATCGTCATGAGTCCTGGAGTACACTAAGATATCATAAACAAAACATCAAAAAACTGGTCAATATATGGGTGAAATATCCAGTTCATCAAATCCATGAACACAACTAGTGTATTGGTCAACCCAAAAGACATTACCAAAAATTCATACAACCCATACCTACTTTGGAAAGCTGTCTGTGGTATGTCAGAAGGCCTCACCCTTAACTGATGGTATCCCGATCTCTGTTCGATCTTAAAAAACACTAAAGCACCTCTGAGCTGGTCAAACAGATCATCAATTCTAGGAAGAGGGTATCAGTTCTTCACTGTCATTTGGTTCAGCCTCCTATAATTGACACAAAGTCTAAGTGACCCATCATCCTTTTTTTCAAAAAGAACAGGTGATCCCCAAGGTGATATAATAGGATGAATAAACTCTTTATATTCCAATTCCCCCAACAGAACCTTTAGTTCTTGGAGTTCCTCTAGCGCCATATGATATGGTTGAATGGAGACTTGGTTTACTTCTATTAACAAATCAATGGTGAAATCAACATCTCTCTCGGGTGGCAACCTGGAGAAGTACTCAGGAAACACATCCTAAAACTGATCCACTATCGATAAGAATATTTCCTGCTCCATCTCCCCATAATTTAACATAATTCATGATACATTGGTCATGATATCTCCAAACTACTGGAAAAGAGGCCTGGAACGGACTGACCGAGCATCCCACTCACTATAAAGAACACAAGTGTCTCCATCATGGGACATAAATGTTACCCGACATCAACAACAGTCTGTGCGGGCTTGATACAATTCTAACCAATCCATTTCCATGATCAAGCCAAAACATGAAATTTATAGAACAAACATATCCCATAGAAGAAGATAACCCCAATCTCTAGAGGACAACACTTACATTACCTGATGTTCTCAACTCATACTCCCAATGAAGTATCGAGTTACATTACCCCACATGCATTCTTCATGGTCAAACCCAACACAAATATTAACTAGAAAGATATAAAAGAATGCGCAGAACCTATATCAAATAATTCACTAGCAAGCAAGGAAGATACAAGAATCATACCTCGAACTGTGGATGATCCTGCCTCACCACCCTCAGGTGTAGTCTGAACTGCATGGATTTGACCTGCCCCTCTACCCAGGCCCCCAACATGAGTACCCTATGCTGCACTACCTGGATGGTAATAAAGGTCTCACCCCAGAGTTCCACGTCCACCACCCATGCTGGTACGACCTATAGAGATCCAACTACCAGCCTGATTTGGGGTTACCGACCCCCTTCCTGCACTCGACATCTACTTTTGATTTCCTTTATTTCCTAGCTTATGTAGGTACCGGTAGAACTTCTGCACATGTCCTAACGTACCGCACGCTTGACACTCTAATGTTGGTAGGAGAGACTAGACACACATGTGCCCTAAACTACCAAACTAATAGAAAAAGATCAGGTCACCACTCTGAGAGGTTTCCCATCTTCTTTATTCTCTGTAAACTTCCACCCTGCTGAAAATTTCCAAAATGGCACTTCCTTCTCTCGGAAGCTGCAATACTTTTCCACCCAGCTTCCCCCACAAGCTCACTACCTGAGCCACCTTGAGTTTCCCTCCGAGATAAGAGCCTGATTTACCACTTCATGAAACCTCTTAAAAAGAAAGAAATTTACTTGAGACCAGATCTCATGTCTCAACCTGTCCTGGAAACGTCTCTCCATAGCTTCCTCATCTCGAGTAAAAGCTGGAATGAAGCGATACAAATCAGTGAAACAAATAGCATAGTCCATCACTGACATTTCCCCTTGATTAAAACTCATAAAATCCTCCTCCTTTTCCTATCTTAGGGTCTCTAGATAAAAATTTCCAAGAAACTTATCCTGGAAGTCCTTCCATAGAATTCCCTCAACCAGTTCTGTTTGGACCATGACGTCCCACCAATGCTTCACTTGGCCTCTAAACATATAAGCCGCCAACTTGACTTTCTTCTCAACATGAGTCTCTAGATGATCAAGAATAGTCTGGATAGACTCGATCTATAACTATGCTACCTCTGGGCCATCCTTTCCGGTAATGGTCGGAGGGTATTGTAGCTAAAACTCTCTGGTCAGCTTGAACAAACATGGCACAAACCGCCCTAGGCCCCGTTCCGTCATATGCATAAAACTAGAAAAGTTCTCATGGAAATTATCCTCCCTATCACCCTGAACCACTGGATTCTCCTTTTCCACTACTAGAGGAGCCTTATCAGCAACATTTTTTGGTCTCCCAACATGCACATGTCTTTACGACAACATTTATCTACAATGCCAAACACAACCTTATAACGAAGCACTAAAGCTATCACGAAAAAAGGGATAACATACAAAGGTTCATCATTGGACATAATCAAACACTTTACATATACCATTCCACCACTCCCATCAAATTTAGGACACTTCCCTTAGCCATTACTCCTAGGACCATGACCAACATGGTTGACCAACTCTCACAGTTTCAAGCCTTTATTTCTCACAAAATTTCAAACTTTTCCACATTCCAAGTTACATTAACAACATATTAACCCACTTTAAATTCTTATTAAACATGTTCCTTGATTATCACCTAACCTTTCTACACCCCTTGTTACCCATTCACATCTTCTTATTAGGAATAACTTCATCACTTTTAAAATAAATAATGCAACCTAACCTTTACATTCCGCACACTCATTCCATGTGTTTTCCTACCATGGTGCATGTAAATTATCTTTATAGGTGCCTAGGATGATGCATGAATTCACAACCTAGTGCCATTTTAGACACAAGTTAAATATCATAAAATCATCAAATCACACAACAAGGGCATCACCCGATAGTGACATATCATCACATGTAACAACACATAACAAGAACAACAATTCTCACTAAGGGTGACTTCGGTTTTCCCCCAAACATGGGTAGGATTCTCCCAAGAAATATCTAATTAACAAGGACCAACACTATAATAACCTCCATCTACCATCCCTAAATAGAAATAAATATAAAGTACCTCATTTGATACTACTTTGTAATGTCCCCTACCCGGGAGCCACTAACTGGTGCCTCGAGATGAGTGGTTACATGACCTCAAGAACTTCTCCCCATAAATTAGAGGTTTCCGACTAATAGTGAGGGTCTGAGTAGTCATGTGGGGAGACTATACCCTCTTTTACTAGAGTAAACCACAATGGTAAAAATATAATATCAGAAACACTATAAAACAGACAACACAATACATAAATAAACCATTCCCAAACTGGGTACAACACAATAAACAATAAATATGTCATTCCATGCTATAGTGCAAAGTGAAAAAAAAACCAAAATAAAGAAAAACATCAGAATCCCCAAAATGGTCTAGGAACTAAGTCCTGAACCTTAACCATGATCATACCAATTCATGACTCAATTCCCAAGAACTGGGCCCCTTCCCTTCTCCTAACCTACAACCATGAAATCTGCCCAGGTACCTAATGACGGTCCAAGGAGGGTGTGAGAACAACTCAGTAGGCCACCAACAATGGTGTCTAAAAAATATCCCGCCCATAAATAGTGAATTTTTTGGTAAACAAAAAAAGTAAAGGAAACATATTATAAGGAAAAGCTTAATTATGTTCTTTTTAGTTAACCAGTCAAATAACCCACACTCATTCGAAGGTACTTTATTCATCAACTCACCCTTTATATGTGTTACATGGATTGGGAAAGATAAACATCCACACCATGAGATAATTAAACAAGTCCTATCTCACTAGGCATCATAACACACCAATTTTCATTATCCTCACCTCAAATCCCTTGTTCGGTTGGATGCAAACATTATGGGAATGGAACTCTCTCCCCTTACCTAACCCAATAATTTAGTGGGTGGAGTTTGGAAAATTAGTCAAAACTCTACTCATGGGCATAGAACCTCAAGTCAATACCCTACACTACCAAGCCAGGTGTACATTTTTTATTTAACATTCATCACATTCAACCACAATTCCCAAAAAAGAATTTCTAATTTCATTAGAAACATAAAAACAATATCAATGAATGGGAATTTAACATTATGTTACAAAACATTAACACATTTTTCATTTTTAACCCACAACATTCATCCCCATTTCCCATTTCCCATATCTATATCACTAAGAATAATCATGTATAAATCTAACCCCTTAATATTTCCCATCATCCCACTTAACCCCTTTTTAATCCAACTAGACACCCACAAAGTTCAGCGCACAACAAGGTGTGTTACTAGGACTCCCAATCACATTATTCAAGCTTAATATCATATTCACCATGGGCTCTATGTTCTCACACAATGACCCTACATTTACTTAGCTAAAATATATTTCTGGGAAAGTGGGAACACCCAATGGGTGGCCCTAAACATAGGTCACATATTCCTCCATACATCCCATGGGGATCATGAGGGTTCCATTAGGTTTTTTAGACACCCTAAACCTCACATCACAATAATGTCACAAATAACTCATCAATAGAGGGTAAGAATCAAAACTTTACATGAAAAAATATCCATAAAACTCAAGGGATATAACTTGTAGACCACCTACCTCGAATAAGTTGATGAAATACCTCCCATCCAAGGCCTTAGATCACAATCTAACACCCCTTTGAATTCTCAAACTAGATATCACGGAAAAAGAGAGGTTTGAGAGCTTCAGATGGAAATCTCTCAGAATACAAGACCTAAACCAGAAAAGGGAGAGGAGGTAAATATTACACTCACTAGGATGTTAAATTGAAATCCAATGACACTCCAAATGGTCAAGAATTGAAGGGGATTGATCCTTGGAAGATCTTGGTCCCTTTGGTTCGTTCCTAGGGTTGCGAGGGAGGCGGTGGAGAAAAATCCTGAGTGAACATAAAAACCCCGGAGTGGGAATTTTGTAATTTTTTTAAAATTTTCTGGGTTTCATGGTTTACCCACAATATTTTACAAGATGTGAAAAAACTGTGTTGATTCCACTGTACAAAATCTTATATCTTGCACAGTTTTTCTGGGATGTCTACACGGTTAGCACTAACTGTGCACAGACCGTGTGACCTACCCATAGAACCCCCCTTTTATCCTTTTTCATGTCCCAAACCCTCAGAACACCCTTGAGACTCTTTAAGAACTTTGTTAAGCACTTAATTAACCAAAATAAAGGGCTTAAACTGAAACATAAGTAGAACATACCTTACAGATAAATCCAGGATCTTTCAAAAAATATTAATGACCCACCAAGAATTATTTAAATAGATGATGACTATGATGGATCTAGGATAAAACTAATGTTTCATAGGTAAAATAAGAAGTATTTATGATATATACATCATATAGGTTGTTTTTCAAGATTATTTGGTTCCATACTATGATTATTGTTGTGAATGCTATGATTTTTTTAGTCAATGGCTAAAACCAAATGGAACCATGTTAATGCTGATTGTGATTGAAATTTCAATGATTATCCTCTTTATAAACCAGATGTTTTGGGATATGTAATGAAAAATATCATTTCTATTCTCACAGAACTTTTTTAAGATATAAATCATGCTAGTATTGAAAATGAACGAAGAAGGTAAAAATATTATATTGAGTCCTTCATGAGGAATCTTCCACCTTCCATTAATGAGTATTATGATCCACTGGTTTCTAAATAATGGGTTAGTACAAATTAAGAAATATTTTCAATAATTCAGTGTTCATAACATGAAAAATTAATTTTGGTTGTATTTCATTTGTAATGTGAAGAAGATCAATGGTGTAATCCTATCATGATTACAAGGAAATATGATGAAATCAACTCTATTGATTGGGATGAGTTCAAGAACTTATTTTTCAATAAGTACGTTCCTCACATTCTTTATACAAATATGTATAATGAGTTCCATGAACTAAAGAGAATGAATGATAAATCTTTTGGTACATATGATGAAAATTTTACAACACTTGTAAGGTATTCTCCTAGTATTAGTATTCAACTTGAAAGTAAGGTCAATCGATTATTTAGTTTCTTAAAACAAAGTCTCTGAAAGGAATTATCCCAAAAAGAATTAAATATCAATGAAGAGACTAATCAATGACCTATATAGGTAAAAATAGTAGTTGAAGTTATGTACAAATATCATGATTTCTAAAGTAATAGGAATATGGAGTAAAAAATAAAATCTAACAAACATTTAGTGAAGAAGATGGGCTTCCCTTTATCCTAAAAGTGTGGGAAGAAGAATGGAAGAAACTTCCTCAGGGGACATGTAAAATTTTTATGTGTGGAAGGGATGGTCATATAGAAATTGATTGTTGAAGTGATAAGAAGAAGTCACCTAATGATGGAATAGTGAGAAAGATGCACAAAATTTACCACCCAAACATTAGTCCATCATGTGTAAGGAAAATAGGTTTTATGATAACCAGTTATAAAACCTAAGGATTAATGATGATGATTGAAATTAAAAACCTCTTAAGCTAAAGAAAAAAGGATAATATCAGGCAATAATTATTTCTAACAAATTTTGTAGTGATGACATGGTGAAAGGTTCACTTACCATCCATTATAGAACTACCAATGTCTTTTTTGAATCAGGATATACCGATTAGTTCATATTTGAATAATTTTTTAATGGTATCAAGATTCCACCCAAGTGATTAGATGTGAAATTATTAGTGAAACCCCATAATGGTATTATGATCCCATATCAAGTCTATGATTCTTATCCAGTTGATATTGGTGGGAATGTTCTTCCTGTGTATCTTTTCATTCGTCTTATGGTTGAAATTGATGTCATCTTAGGCATGAATTGAAATTATTTGAATAAATCCCAAATATATTTCTGAGGAAGGGAAGTTACATTTTATTTTACTATCCAACATATTATTGTATAAGAATGTGTTGATTACTAAGAAATTATAATGGAGATTACATCCAATTTATGATCCTTAATTCCCATTCATAAGGGCTATTCATCTCAAATGGTAGGGGAGAAAATCAACATCGATGATATGCCAATTGTTTTGTAATTTATGGACGCCTTTAAATAATAGTTACCATACCATACACAAAAATGTGGTGTTGAGTTATCAATAGAACATATACTTTGTGCCACACTAATTTTGAAAACTCCCAATAGATGGAACCTGATTGAGTTGCATAAATGAAAGAAGAAAATCATTTAAATCCCTAAAAAGGGATTCATTCGGCTATGTGTGTCACCTTGGGGTGTATATATTCTTTTTGTGAAAAATAAATATAGAACAATGTGATTTTTCAATTATTATCACGAATAGAAAAGTATCACTTTTTAAGAACAAGTATCCTCTTCCTCGTATTGATGATTTGTTTGATCAAGTGCACAGAGATCAATACTTTTATAAGAATGAACTGCATTCTGGGTATCATAAATTGAGGTTCAAGGAAGAGGATATACCAAATATGATATTCCATACAAGGTATGTAAACTATTAATATATATTTGTGACATTCATTCATAATAATTCCCCTTCTATGTTCATATTTTTAATAAATAGAGTATTTAGGGATTACCTAGATCGCTTTATGGTAGTCATTATAGATGATATTATTATATACTCAATGAGAAATAGAGAGCGTAAATAACACTTTATAATTGTACTAAACACTTTAATAAAGGAGTAAAAATATTAAAAATTTAAAAAGTGTGATTTTCCCAAAAACATGTTTCATTTTAGGGTCACATAATCTCCAAAGAGTCTGTATCCATTGATCCATCAAATATGGAAGCTATTGGGTGTTAGACTAGACCAACCACAGTGACTAGGATCCCTAGTTTTATTATTTTATTTGGATATTATCAATTGGTTGGGGAGAATTTATCATGTGTATCTTATACTCTGACCAAGTTCAAGGATATGAAGTGAATATTAATCAGCACAACTATACATAAATTACGTTTTAGTGAATAATAGTTTGTAATCTATAGTGATGATTACAAGAATGGTTTGTGATGTATTCTTATGAAAAATTACATGGTTATAGCTTATGTCTTAGGAAAATTGAAGATTAATGGTCAAATTTACCCAAATCATGATTTAGAGTTAGCTGTGGTAATTTTTTCATTAAAGATATAGATGAATTGTGTTTATGGAGAGAAGTGTGATAAATATAATGATGATAAAATTTTAAAGTATAAATTCACACAGAATGAGTTTAATATGTTCCAAATAATATCGTTATAGATGATTAGTGATTATGAATTGTCAATATATTACCACCCTAAGAAAGCGAACATAGTGGCCGATGCTTTGAGTCGAAAAGATCATGCTAACTTATCCATGAAGATAATTACAAATGATATAATATTTAAGGATTTGACAAGGATGGATCTATAAATAATGATGTAAGGGTAAAATATTATCTTTATGAATTGAATTTTGAACCATCTATCCATGTGATGATTAAAGAGGTGGAGAAGGAAGATATAGAGTCGTAAAGGAAGGATATAAATGTTTATATGTTTAACCTTGATCATGAAAAAATGACAAGGATGAGGTACCTTGTATGTGTTCCTTCCATATAATATTTTAATAAGGGTTTTTATAGGAACCTCATAGTTATCCATTATATATTCATAATAAAAGTTTAAATATATATGGATTTTTTAATGAATACTTCTTGTGGGATGGAATGAAGTGAGATATCAATGAGTTTGTATTGAATAACTTAGTATACTAAAATATCAAGGATAAACAACAAGATTCTAAGGGGATGTTACATCCATTAACCATACCAAAATGGAAATAGAAGAAAAACACCTTGGATTTTATCATTGGAATTTTATAAACCCGTAAAAGGGAATAATGATATATGGGTTGTAGTTGATCACCTTACAAAGTTATCAAAGTTCCACACTATTAGAGAATAATTATTTTTGGATCTAATTTCCTGGATATGAATTGAAAAAATGATAAGGTTTCATGGAGTACTACATTCCATTGTGTATAATTGGGATATGAGGTTGAAATAAATGATTTGAAGAAGTATTCAGCAAGATCTGGATACAGAGTTGAGTTTAATCACTATATATCATCCCTAAACATATGGTTATTCTAAATTAACAATTCATAACCATGAGTATATTTTGAGATATTACTCTATATTTCAAAGGTGGTTGGGATCAACACATTCCTATAGTTGTTGTTTTCATTCGAAAATTGTTTTTAGTCAAGAATTTAGATGGATCCTTATGAATCATTCAATGGATATAGATTTTGATCTCCAACATTAGGGAATGAATTTGGAAAAATATATCTATTAGGACATGAGATAGAAATGAAATGGAAGATAAGGTTAAATTCATTAAGAAGAATAAAAAGGTTTCTTATAGTTCTAAGAAAATTTATGATGATAATCACTGACATGATCTAGAATTTGAATTTAGTGAATAGTTGTTTCTAAAACTTTATTCATGGAATAAGGTTAAGTGATTTAGGAAGAAAGGGAAACTAATCTATAGGTTTATCATTCCCTTTTAAATTCTTGACCATATCAGGGTAATATCCTATTAATTAGATATTCCACCAAAATATCTCAATTTCATGATGTGTTCTATGTATCTATCATGAGGAAGTACATAACTAACCATTCACATGTAATGAACTCAGAGGTTATACAACTAGATCAAGATCTTTTGTATGAGGAACAACCAATGGAGATCTTAGATTATACAAAGAAGTTTCTAAAAAACAAGACTACTCACCAGGACAATAATTTCTAGAAAATCCACTAGGTTTTGGAATCTATGTGGGGACATGAGGATATGGAGAGGAATAAGTATTCTCATTTTTTTGTATCATAATGACAAATTTTGGGGTTGAAATTTATTTATTTGGGATAATATGTAACACCCAGAGTTATTATGATTTTTTGGATTAAATTAGATTTATCTGATGTAATGTGTTAAATGAAACAATAATTTCATGGTTAATTATATGAAACAACAAGTTAATCTTGTGCTACATGCAACACTGTTTTAGCTTTTGTTACACACAAAACTGAGTTTTAACAAAATAATTATATATTTTTTATTTAGTTATCTATATGTGGTTGTTATAAAATTTATATTAAAATTATTAGCATGAATAGTATTAATTACTTTTAAAAAATTATTTATGATTTAATTATATATAAAAAATATTGATAAAAAATAATTAATTTTCAGAAAAGTCTATATGTTTTAAATATACTATTTCCTCAAAAAATGTTTTTTTTATTTTGGGGAAAAATAATAATTTTTTTTTTCAAAATTTTAGAATTGAATTTGATAAAATAGAAATATTTTTTGGATTATGAATTTGAGAATTATATTTGGGTGAAGTTTTTGGATCTTTTTTGAAAATTTTCATTTTATGATTAGTATTGAAAAATACTTAATTTTATTTGAAAAATGACTTTTAGTTAATTTATTTATAATGATAAATGACATTTTAAATAGTTCTTACTATTAAATTAGATCCATTAAACAACTATTAATTAAATTTATGTCCTTATAATTAATTTTAATTTGAAATTGGAAATAAAAACTTTGCAATCATTTGATCATTTTCACTTTCAAACACTATTTTCTCCTCACATGTATGAGATTAACATTATGTTAATTTCTTCCTCCTATGTGAATTTAATTTTTAAATGGATTAAATTTTTGGAATCATAATAATTTATAATTTCTAATATTTCAAACTATTTTTTTGTCCAAATTTAAAAGTGAATGTAAAAAATTTAATTATCATGGTTAAGGTAAAAATGAGTTTACCAGGGGTTAAACTAAAAGATAAGGGTCAAATTTACATATAATATTTTCAAAAAAATAATTTATATCCATATATCTACTTTTTAATTTATATTATTTTATTTTGAACAATTTTTGATCCTTGGTACAAGTAAAATTTATGGTAGCACTCAATTATTTTAAAAAATACAAAGTGTGTCCTCTTCCCCACTTATAAAAGGTCAAGAACTCTCCAATATTATTAAACAAATTCTAGCCTAATTGTTTTCTAATATGTACCCAAATAAATTTATAAAATTCCTCCACTAATCCTATAATGATTATATTTTGTATAAATCCATCCTAGGATGTTTGTTAGTGCAAACATGAGGAGGATACCCAAAGAAGAGGCAACATTCATTAACAAACTTTTTTGTTTAATTTATTCACCCACCCCATTGAATTATTTTAATATAATTATTATATGTTAAAATAATTATATTACATATTATTATATGTTTTTATGTTATGTGAATGACCTAAAACCATCCCCACTTCCATCAAATGGTTTATGAAAGCAGTTTTTGTGTGTATGGTAGACTATTGCCTCACGAACAAATGTCGTTCTATTTTTCATTAACCCTATCAAGTCTATACATAATGATTTATTTATTATATATATATCTGTTATATTTATTATGTTATCATGATTTTTTAATTGTTATATCACACATTTCCTTATGCTTTATAAATTTTTTGGAATACAATAACATCATTCATATGTACGACATACTACCACCATAGGTAGCGATGTGATTCATTAACGCTTTACATGAATTGTTTTTAGGTTGGGTTTACAAAAAAATTCGATAAATATTAAATCAAAATGATTCTATGATTCTAATACATATTATTTAATTTTATTTTTTTCAACTTAATATGAAAATGAGAAACAATTTTCTTGTGCACATACAACCTACCATCTCCATAAACAATGTATTTTCTATCAACAAATTTTATTGATTAATATTAATATATATATAAAGTGAATATATATGATATTTACATAATGGTTGTAAATATTTATTTTATTGAACCATGATCAATGTAATAAGGCCAAAAAATAAAAACTCAAAACTTATATGAATAGTAAAGCAGTTATTACCCGAAACATAACTCTAACATGTTATTGTTAGTAAATTGGTAATAATAGGTCTTAAAAATCATATATCATATGATATATATGAATCTTTCTCTATAATATATGTATAATATTCTTATATTTATTATACTATATCTTTGAATGAGTGCAACAGAAGTAAAGAATTAAATTAAGTGATTTTAGTCTCAATTTCCCTTCTTTGAGATATAAGTTATGTTATCCACCAATATTCATTCATGAGGTTTATATAAATCCCCTTAGATGTGTAATATCATGAAATTATTCATCTTATTTATATTTTATGATTTATTTTATTTTATTTCTTCATGGGTATTATGATTCAATGCTACCAAAGTGGTAAATATTTTATGTTAAAATCTCATCATTTATCATGATTTATTTTGACTAAGCCTCAAATATTAAAATATCATGATATAAATCCCAATAATCATCATGAATTGTATTATATTGTATTTATATATGATATCTTAAAATAATAGTACCATTTTACCACTCTCAGGTACTTGAAATGTTTAAGAAAATGTATTTATGAAAATATGAATTTATTTATATCTTCAGACAGAAACCTATTATCTTCCAAAACCATGATTTCTTGAAATGTTTTCAAAAATTAATTATTAATATTTTTTTTTATTTTAAAAATAATTTTTACCCATGTTTTAATATTAATAAAATGAATATAATCTTCATGTTTTTTACAAACAATTACATTTTGGGTTTTACTAAAAATATGAATGGAATATTTATTTTAACATGTATGAAATGAACAGATTTTTCCAATGTCATGACCAATAATTTATTAAAAGGATACATTATGTATTTTCAAATAAAAATTAAATGAAAAATGTTTTCAAAAATTTTATATTTTAAAAATATTTTTTCAATGTTGAAAGGATATTTTTCTCAAGATAGGTTTTAAATGACCTTTCAAGATTATTTTCCATCTAACATGAAATTAGTTAGTGTTAGCTAAGACTTTATGGGGATATGATATAGTAATACCATTATATTATTTTTATGTATGGTTTATGTATTAATGGAATTAAGATTATGAAACCATTTTCTCTACAATGGGTTATACCATGATGAAATGGTTATGATACCTACTTATTTTCAAGGGTTATTATATAATGAAATGATTATGAAACTATCTATTTTACACTGGTTATGATATGATTAAATGTTTATGATAACCATTTTATTTCATGGGTTGTGATACGAGGAATGTTTATAATATTTTGTGACACATAAATATGGTTTTCATTATGTTATTGGTGGGACCTTTACCTCACTCTAATGAATTGGGTAATGATTTATATATCATGAGATCGAAATAACTAGAATAGGGAGTGAACTTATCCCAGTAAAATAGGGATGGGGTGGTAAGTGAACTTGGTTTAGTAAGATATATTTGGAAAGGGGAGTTAACCCAGTTCATTAATGTAATTTTTCATCTATGATGGTTTTGGTAGTGAGACTTGAATAAAATGGAAATTATTTCATTTATTATTATGTGTATTAAAAAATCCATTTCTTATTTTAGTGTTATTATCTGATGGCTCATATTACATGGTCAAATTATGATTCATGTCTTATGAAATTCCAATATTTATTCCATGACTCAAGAATTTAATTTTGATATGAATGGAATGGTTTTCAAATGTTATTCCATTTTTTTCATACCCTTATTCTAATGTTATGCTTATATATCTCGATTTTTCACCATTAATGAGAATCTGAACACACACTTTCTTATGTTTCTATTCCATATGTTATGATGAAATTTGTTATGATATATGTCTGAAGAGGGTGATATTTTTCCAAAACATTGTGGGATATTATGTAACTAACTTATGGATAATTGTTTATATTTCCATGTTTCCAAAGGCACTAAAGCATTATGGTCCTTGGGTCTGTTTTTGTGTAATGTAATGAATATTCAAGAAATATTATGTAATTAAAATTTATTATAAGCCTAGTTTGTAATGAATTTTTTCCAAAAATAACCTCTATCTCAAAACAACACTCATCCACCATGGTTTAGACACAAAAGAAAATTTATTGCAATATGTTTTATGAAAAAATCAAATTGGTACATACCTAGAAAAAGATATGATCCTACAAACTCTTTACCATATAATAGCTCTTCCCCGAGTTGATCCAAGAATCATTGTGGGGTATCAAAGAACATTTATGGCCACTATGCTTGCATATAAAACTCCCTATCCTAGGTATCCTCCTAAAGAAGGCTATGTTTCCACTACACTCGAACCAGAGTTATAGTCCTACATCAGATATACTTTTGACTATGGTCCACAATCTATATCAGATGCTCCTCCAATGATGCACCAATACAATTCATGATTTCCTAAACATCTAAAACATGAAAAGATTAATGATAATATATTTAATGTTGTAACACATGAAACATATCATGCATGAAACTATAGCATTATGGAAGGTTTAATCAGTACCCCACTGGACTGACCTTATCCACTATCTTAAACAACCCATCAAACGTGGGCTCTTTCTTTCCCTATTTACTGATACAACATTATCCCAATCTTTGTGACACCCAGTAGAGAACTTGATGAAAAACCTTGCAATACATTGGTCATATATGATTGTGAGTGTAATATTTATTCAGGCTCTTCATGGTCACTGACCGCCGCCCAATCAACCGAACCTACTCAGATGTCTCATGCACGAGACTTGTCTAAAAAAAGAACCAACTCACCTACCTCCATCCAAAAAAGTGGTGAACAACATTCCCTACCCTAAAATATATATAATGGTTCCATATTTATCGATTCATAGATAATATTATTATATGAAATCTCTACCATTTCCATATTATTTTCACATGAACCACCAAAATACAAAACATAGGCTCATAACATATCCTCCAATTCCTTAATAGTCCACGCAGATTGACCATCATTATAAGGTTTATAGGACATGATGAAAATAACATGTGATCCCATTGCCTTCTAAAGGACCTATTAGAACTGTTATGTGAAATGAGGAGTTGTGTCTGAAATGAAACTCCATAGAACATCATGCACCTGAACTATTTGATGCATGTAAAAACCACCCAAATCATCAAATGTGGAGGTCAACATAATAGGTAATAAGTGGAATAATTTTATTATTTTATCCATTATAACCTATATTCTATTATTATTATAGGTTTTTTGGGTAATACTTTCACAAAATCCATAACAACTTCATCCTCTTACCACATAGGAATGGGATGAGGTTGCAATAACCCAACTGACCTATGAATCTCTACTTTAACATACTAATATACGAAGTACCTCACAAAAAACCATGTTTCCTCCTTCTTCATTCTTGACCACCATTACCATCCATAGATATCACAATACATCTTTTTCAAACCATGATGTACCACCCATCTATAAGAATGAAACTCACTCATCAACTCCTCACACAAGCATGCAAGAACCCATTCAAAATCCATGAAAAATAATAGAATTTACACTAAAAAGAGACCATCATGATGTTGTATCCAGAAACATATAAACTATCATTTAGAACTAAGTCTTACATATTAGAAAACATCTATATCTTGATCTTGTCCAGAATTATAGGTATAAAAGATATTGAGGTCAGAGATACTCTTCATTGATACTCCTGAACATGTAGATGCAAGTCTGTGAAGAGATACATCATCCAACACTCATCACAAGACTCACACACTACCCTTTTCAACATCATTCAGCTCAAGGAATCAAAAATTATGTTTCCATTTCATGGTGTATAAGCCAACTCAAAGTTGTAAAATTGACGGTAATCAACCCCCTCCTCTTCTAATGGTTTAGGATCTACTGAAAAAGACGTAATAAAGGCTCTTGTGGTCTGTGTACACCAAAAAAATATTTCCCATATGATAATTTCTCAAGTATTTCATGGAATGTAACACCCCATATAACTCTAGATTGTGAGTATGGTAATTACTATTTTTTACCCTTAGTTATTTGAAGATATAAGAAATCACTCAGTCCTCCTGAATAATAAGTTCTCGAAGTCTGACTCCAAATAAATCATAGTAATTAGCATATTATTTACCTACTATAGATAAAGTGAGGATAGGTTCTATGTCTAGCGTACTCTTCATCTCCTAAAAGGACCACTTGCAAGAAATTGACCAAAAAACATCAACACTTTCTTTTTCAGCCCGGACATATGTTATTCTAGATGGGACAAGTCCTCGATAAAGTGATAATAGTAACTAGATAATTCCAAAAAAATTTGAATATAAAATAAATTCTTGGGTCATTCTCAAGATAATATGGCTACAACTTTCTCTAGGTCCACCTAAACATCAGTATCTAAGATAACATGACCCAAAAATTCACATTTTCAATCGAGAAACTGCATTTAGATATTTTGGCATAAATCTAATGATCTCTCAATGTACATAAGATGATTTAAAGATTTGTATCATGAGCATCTGAAAATTTTGAGCACACTAATTTTTTATTGACAAAAAACACCACAAAATAATCCAAAAAAAATTGTCGGATCCGATTCATCATGACGATGAATCCAACCGATGGGTTTGTGAGCCCATAAAACATTACTACGAATTCATACAAGCTATCTATGCTCTTAAAATTAATATGTGATACGTTATATTATCTCACCATTAAATAGTGGAATACTGATGTCAAATAGATCCTGGAGAAGCTATTACCACCTCTCATCTGATTTAACAGATCTTCAATGCATGGAAGAGGATACTTGTTCTTGACTTTCATCTAGTTTAATATCTAATAATCCATATATAAGTGCAAGGAAACATCATCATTCTTAGAGAATATATCTCGAGAACCCCACATAGATATACTAGGAACTATGAAACATTTATCTTCTATATCTTCCTAATAGACTTTCAATCCTTGATGCTCTGCTATCCCAAATCCATGTGGTGGGGAAGAAACTGAATCTTCCCCCAAGACCAACTCAATCGTGTACTCGATCTCTCAGTCTGGTGGTAATCCGGGGAACTCATCAAGTAGGACACCCAGGAAAATATATACCACTAAATAAATATAATCCTATTTCATTAATCCATTATATAGAGTTAGTATTACTATATAGGCCATGAGACAATATAACCTGCACTTAATTGGTCATGCATGACCAGCTTGAAGATCCCAATCACCTTGGTGAGAATAGATGCATCCTTTTAGAGATAGAAAGGCAACTCTACTCCATTAAATGTAAATATTATCCTCATATATGACTAAAACATCTATACCAAGAAACAAATAGAATTGTACCATTTATATCACAAACAGTTCCTAAAAGATATGGTAACCACCAATATCTAGAGAACATGCCTTATAAAATATGATATTACATGACTGCACTCCCAATAGGGTGTGTCAATGGTCAAATAAACATCCATTATTCCCACAAGTAAGACCAAACCATTTTAAAAAAGGTAAAAAAGGAATGTGATGATCCTGTATAAAAAAATACATAAGAAAGGATAGATGATACAAGAATTGTACACCTGAAAGTAGAAGGTCATGCATCCAAAATAGCTAGAGTAGTCTGCATAACATGCAGCTGAGCAACCCCTATACCCTTGGAACAATATTGAATCCCCTTAGATATTAACTCTATATGGTGTTGTTGTTCCGACACTAGTGTAACACATCCCCTGTCTCAATCTAAACATCATGTGGAAGAACAACAACCTTCATTCAGAGGAGTAATTGAGTGCTTTAAAGACTCCAGTACCTATCCTGATCCCTTGCTACTTTTTAGCTGTGATAGGTTTTCCAAAACATTAAAGATGGAACATCCTACCTCTAGAAATGAACTCCATAGTGGGTTACAAACACTGAGGCCTCTTATAGACCAACATTCTATACTGATATAACTGCAACAGAACACGATTCTGAAATGGATTCCCACCACCCAAATTTCCCCTCCTATTATATCCTTGGTGAAAACTATTAGAGAAAAAGTTTTTCTACTAGGAGAATAGATCCTATTTACCCTGCTAAAATATCCTTTCTACAACATATGGAATATCTATAATTCACTTCCATGATGATTCTCATATTCATCACATTTGAAAAACTACTCAGACAAAAAAGTTCACACATGACCTGATATCATAGAGAATCTTTTCCTAAAAACCCTTCACACTGGAGATCTCATTGGTAGCTAAATGTAGTAAAAATTTCTATTAATTAGTGAAATTTTTAGCTTAGTATATCCCCAATATTCCCTCCAATGTTAGATGCCTCAACTCTTGATCCTTCTCATCCATCAACATCTATATATAGATGTGGCTCAAGAACATCTCCTTGATGTCTATCCAAGATAACTCCACCTATTACCCAACCTTATCTAGCATATCCCACCAATGCATGGTAGGTCCAGAAAGCATATATACATCAAGATTCACCCTCATTTCAGAAAGTTTACCTAGGTACTTAATAATCAAATGGACTGGTAGAATCATAAACTCGACTACCTGGGGGCCTCAATCCCTAGTGAATATAGGCATATATTTTAGCTGAAACTCCCGAATTAGATTAGACATCGACAGAACGATTAGAACATTCTCCATTTCCATGTACAACATGAACCTCAAGAAGATATTTCAAAGAGGAAAATCTATCTAATATTTAGAAGCCACAAGAAGCTATGATTTAGCTATGTTAAGAGCATGTTGACTACCCATATCCTAAAACTAAATAAAAAGATGACATGGAGGAATTATATCTACACTAAAAGTATGCATCTTATAACCTTATCTAAAATCAAATTCATCCTCAATATGCGATAACAATAGAGTACCACTCATTTGGGTCTCTCTATATATTTCTTAATGTTTTTATAATGACATAAAAGTTCATTTATTCTATTTATCAAATATATCAAGTATCTCATACCATAATTTATATATGAAATTATATAACACATGAAATACAAATGTCCATATCATGTACAATGCTTGTCAATATATATCCCCATGTGCCTATCGTGATGCATGCATAATCATCTTGCGCCACACTAGGATATGATTAAAAATATCCAGATACAATATAATATTTAAATAATAACATCACACAACATATGAATCATATAAGGTAAAATAACATCAATTGTAATAAGATAATAACATAAACAAAAGTCCCATCCCTAGGAACTTGGATTTTACCTTGTATATGGGTTATCTAGTCTCATGCGCACGATCATTACTATGTCCCTAAATATCCTAAATTCATTTATACCTTTCAAAAATAGTAATGACATAGAAATAAAAAACCATCTACTCTGATAAAACTTTGTGACATCCCCTGATATGGAACTCTATAATGTTTCCAATGAAGGGTTAGTAATGAGACATCAAGTGAGCCTCCACATATGCTAGAGTTTTTGGACTAGAAGTGGGTGTGTGATGAATATAGTGGAGTGAATATAACCCTGGTATTGAGTTAAAACATAACTAAATAATTTAATAATAATAATATCATAGTAAAGAAGAAAAACATAAACTATATATCATAGAACTGGAAAGTAAAGGAGAACCAAGAAAACCATAAATAAGAATCATGTAATTATGAGATGACAAGTATCTAAATGTCAAACTCAGAGAAACATAATTAAAATAATCATTTGGTACAAAATTATCCCAAAAGACTCCAGTCCCAACACCATGCCACGCCCATCTCCAAATTCTAGCCCATCTCACAAGAAAAAAAAAAATCAAAAACTAGGTCCTTGTACCTTGTAAAAAACTACATCGATGTAATATTCTTAGGTAACAAAAGTTTTCTCTAATAGGGTGTGAGTAAAACATAGTAAGTCAAGACTACAATGTCTAATAAAAAACTATCTGAAAATAAGTGCATGCAATAAAGAGATAAATATTTCTATTAGGTAGTCAATTTATACAATACATAAATAAACCTACATAGACACCATTTAAGAATGTCTATTAGTATGTAGTAAACCCATGCCAACCATAACCATATATACATGGGAAACCTAAATGATTCTGGGTTGAACACACTATATAATAATTTTAGAATGGGATTTGGAAGATCCCACTCAAAATAATCATTTCAGCATGGGAATGGATAGAGCCCACTCACTATAAGAATTACAACATCAAATGGGGTTGATCTCTCTCAATATAAGCATTACAATATGGGAATGGGCATATCTCGCTCAACATATGCATTACCAAATGGGACTGGGAAGAGTCCTCTCAATAAAATCATTACATCATTTTAACATGACAAGTAATAATATAAAGGATTCAACAACATCTAATCATTTGTATCGATGGTTAGTTCTTTAAATTACTATTTATATTTCAATTACACATTTCATTAATCAATTAAGTATTAAACTATTAACATTCCATCCATTTCAATAAAAAAAATCCATTTATATGGTGAGTCTCTATAAATAAATCACCTGAATCTCAAGTCTTTCTAAACACACTTTAATCCATTATCCAATTCATATTTAAATTAAATTATTCGCTCACCCAATGGGTATCCATATGATAGGTCACTATTAGTTGGATCCAAGAGATCCAAGGAACAATCCAATTCATGATTTAATTAATTAGTTCACACATGATGTTAGAGACATAACAATATTGCACATACTTAAAAATTTTACCAGACCATTGGGTTTGGTTTTAGACCCCAACCTTAATTTGGTGATTTAGACGCACCAATAATGGGTAACTCCAACAGAATTAAATGTGGTAGAGATCAAATAAGGCAACCTATATTGAACAACATCCATGTTAAACAGATCTAATTTCCATCCAATGATCTCCATCACAATGAAAAATAATAATGGGAGAGATGGTTAAAACCTAAGAACAAAAACTCACCAGGGATCAGAAGTATAAAAAAAACTTCCAGAATAGAGGGAAGGGACACATAATTGCTTGGATCACCTTATGTTTTGAGAGTAGGAGGGTATGCATTGCAAGAATGAAATAATCATATGTACAGTGAGATTAAAAATTATAGGGTAGTGAATAACATGGCATGTAACCCTTTAACATCTTGTATTTATCATTTAATGAGAAACATTAAAAACCCCATCACCTCAATTTTAGTATTTATCCTAATAAACATTTACATGATGTGAATTAGGTTCCCTTTATGTAACTGCATCACATCATTAACCATTTCAAGACCTATGTATGAAGGTATTTACCATTCATGTAACATATACATAGTGTGTAATTCTCCATCAAACATTTTTCATCCTAGCTTTGATGAAAGTTCTAGAACCACCCTAATGCCTTGAAAACCCATGGGGAACCATCATAATCCCATTTAACACATTTATTGCAATAATATATTAATTCAAAAAAACATACAACCCCAAAATTTAGGTCATCTTCCCCAAAAAATATCCTTGTCTCTGAATAATACTCTACCACCATAGATTAAAGAAAATATAAAACCCAACACAATATTTTTAATGAAAAACTAATGGAGTGATGTACTTGATAAAAATGGGATCTTACAAATTCCTACCTTAAAATAGGAATTAATCCCATAGATATCCTATAAGAAACTAATGAGGCTAATAAAAATCACAAAACAACAACAATTTCCTAAAGGTAAATGGTTAAAATCCCACCATCATTTGGTCAATATCATAAAATTAGACCAATCATAAGCATATCCCAAGGGTTTTATAGACCCATGACACGATAAAACTTTAATAAATTCTCAATTAAGACTAAGAAACCCAAAATTAAATGTATAATTTACCCTAATGATTCTTTTATATAATTCAAAATCATAAACTAATATATAAGATACCATGCAACCATAATCAATTTTCTCAAACATGAAAATATGATTTGGAAAAATAAGTGTCCCCCATATAATTTAAGAGACACTAAGACAAGTCACAAAATAATAAATATTGGATTAATTTAAATCCATATATAAATCAATTCTACTTCCATTAAATCAAAAACCAAAATTACATTCACAATTTCAATAAAAATAAATATAATGCTGACTTTTCACAATTAAGGACCCCAATAAAATCCAATGAAAATACATTTTGTGAACAACTCCATTGTTTTAAGAGACCATATTCAATAATATTTCTTTAAATATTTATTGTAAATTTTATTTCATTTTAAAAGATACCGCATTTCAATAAAATTTTTAAAAAGGGATTTTTTTGTATTTAAAAACCAACTCACTCCACTAATCAAAACATAAATAGACCACATACCCTCATTCTACCAAGGCTACACCAAATGCCGATTTTTCATGATATGTGGTTCTTACTGACTATTGGGCCAATATGACACCATCCCAAAATATAGAGTTATATTAAACCATGTTTCATAATCATGTCTACGATAATAATAATAATGAAACATAAACCTAAACTCTCTAAATAATAAAGATTCTCAATAATGTAAAACTATACCTACCTCAATAAATAATCTAAAGTAAATTACAGGCCAGTATCAACAACCATTGATCTCATGAGAACCTATCTTATCCATGAAAACAAACGCATATACCAATTATTAATTTGAAGTAAAATTCCAAATTTTAAATAAGTGACACCAAAATAACTGGATGATCATATAATGTAAAAATATCGATCAAAGGGGTTCACTCCTCTACAAACACACACATGAAAATACAGTTACACAAATCTATGAATTATAAATCTGAATTGATGAAAAATTTGAACAAAATTATCCAAATTTTCCAATTAAATTATTCATGCAACATACATAAAATCAAATGACATTCAATTATGATTAATGTTCCTTTTTGAGCCACATATAAAATATTTATAAGTAAGGTCCATCATATCAAAGTGATTCCACAAATATTTGGTGGAATCATATATCAAGACCGTAACCCATCCATCCAAATAAAATATGATCAATGGAAGGAAGAATATGGAAGGGAGGGATAATAGTACCTTAGATTTAATGAACCAAAGATTCTCAAATCACCCAAAATGAAATGGGAAAAAGAAATTTAGATAGAAGTGTTGGGATCCCTATTCCTTCAGTTGATTGATGATAAAATATCCTAAGGGGGTTCTAAAATATATAACTTAGAAAATTACCAATGTCCCCATCTAAAAAAGTGTTTTCGGGCCTACCATTTACTTGGTTGTTCCCCACATGGTACTGGGTGACTCCATAAGGTACTCAGTGTAGAGAACCGATAATTAGGTGACCCAACCTAATGGATGTCTTATCTAGAAGTCACGTCAAGTAATTTATTCTCTTGGATCAAATAACCAATGGAAACAATCTATTATAACCCACCATTTTTCTACCACTATAAAATAAGAAATCACTTTTGGTGTTTTTCTACTAATATACCATCCAAAAAGCATCTCTTCAAAAATTATAATCATAATCAAAACAACCCTTCATCAATCCTGATACAAAATTTCAAATTTTAACATCAACTAAATTGATATGATTTCATCCCTTATTTGATTTCTCTTATTTTAAATTCTTAGGTTTTTTAAAAACTCTCTATCCTCATGATTTTATTTATTATAAAGGTACGGTGCCCCACCATCCATAATTCACGACCCATACTAATTTTCAATTCATCATGAACCCCTATTGTTCTATCTCTAAATTCCAACCATATATTTGATGCATGAATTTAATACCCCATGACCTGCCAACAAAAATCCATGTTACCAGATCACTGAGACATCTACCCATCAATCCACAACCTTAAGGACCACACTAGCATAATTTTACTCTAAGATAAAAACAGATTTTCTTGAATACCAAAATCAATCATCCATGATCCCTACAATAGAAATATATCATATGGTAAAAAACACACACTAATAAACTTGCGAGACATCTATATCAACAAATATTTAGCCTGATGGTTCTATTCACCTAATGGAATAACTACCTTTAACACCCTGAGATTAAAACCTAACACTATGTTTGATAGAGTATAAAATATACAACACCAAACAAAAATTAACTATGAAATATTATTATTTAAATATAATCGTTATATCCTAGACATCGAATTAGTGGGCATGAATAGGTTTAAACACATAATTAAATATATTTGAAGGAACTAATAAATATTAATTTAATGATTAATTATTATTAAATAATCATTCATGTTTTAGTATAGTCATTTTACTATTCAAAATACATTTTCTTAAAAATTAATTTTAATTTATTCTTATGAATGAATATTATAATTAATTTAAGGAACTTTTTAAGGACCCCGGGACACCCTGAGAGTGGAGGGGTAAATCAGGGGGGAAACTTTTTCTTTTAAAGAGATGGATCTTGTTCCCACATTGGTAGGAACTTGTTAAACCTATATGATGAATATGATCATAAAGTAAACATTCACATGCAGAGAGATGACACAACACTTTTTACTTGGTTAACCACTAAGGGCTACGTCCAAGGAGCATACACCGACAAGTTGTCGGTCGTACCAAATTCTACTATTATTCACTAGTTGTGGATTATAATGGTTCTAGAATAGTCACTCTGTCCCAGGCTCACTGCCTTTACAAAGGTTTAGGGATAGCTCACTACGTCCCTCGGGTCACTCTCATTGACTCCCCCAGGCTCACTGCCTTTGGTGAAGTCCCACTCAGTTTATAGACATGAAGGTCTCTTCATCATTGGAAAAGAATGCATCCTCTATTGTATGTAGATGCTCTGTTGATGTCCAACTCTCACCAGTAGACTAATCTCACTTTGCACCGAAGTTATTGGGCAATCTTCCATCTTTCGTGCAACTTCAAAAAGACGGGCGTACTACAAAAACACCTGGCGCGCTTCTCCAGGCCAGCTTGCAATTTTCAAAGATGGCACAAAAGTTATAACTGGCACGCAAGTCTACCTCAACCACTTGCGCGACACTCACTTCTACAACTCCAAACTTGCGTGATTCACATTCCTTTTCACCCAAACCAGTTATGGCACACAACAAACAACTTTCGTGCAACTTATACTTGCGCAACACACAACCACTTTCGTGACTACTACACCTGTGCGACGGGAGCACTAAACTTTTCTATGTCTCGAAATTTTTTACAAATGAGGAGGGGTTGTCCACTATTTATAGGAAAACTGGACACCCTACGCGGTGGCACGCAAGCCTATTCTCGGCACGCAGCTCTAACCGCCCTAGCCTCTGTCGTGATACTCACTTGCACGACCAAACCAATACTTGAACGAACCTATTTATTTTTCCATATTTTGAAGATCTGATCCCAAAAAATATATGGCACGCAACTTTCCAATCCTCCTAGGCACCGGCGCACAAGTCCTTTCTTGGAAATCAAGTCACTTGCGCGACACATGTCTGGCATGCAAGTCCCTTTCCCAAAAACACGGTTTTCCCCTTTTATCAATTTTGAGGTCTAGAAATTTGGCAAACACTGGAAAATGGTGCCTCCTTCAATACTATTATCTGCTTGACCTGTATGAGTACTTTTCTAGTGCACATTCTGAACTTCCTCTGAGGATTGACAACAAACACAAACCATTATCCAATTCATACATAGATGACCATGGTTCCTACAATCTCCCTCTTTGGGTTTTTTGGCAATCGATAAATAAATTCAATATATCACCATCCTCATGTAGACCAAAAATGCAAGAATCAACTCATCCCAAACTCTAAGTCTACGTGAGAAATGCTCGGTGTAGAAAAAAAAGAGAGAAATCTTTAATTGGGTTCCCATCCAATGTATTCCTTCTCATTCTTCACATCCTATCACTAACACCGAATCTCATCGTGTCACAGAAGCATTACATGCCTGTACATGCCTGAATTTATTCCTTTCTCCCCCATTGACAATAAACCTAAAGACGGATAATTGTTCCTTGTTCAGCTCAAACCACACTCCCCTTGGATAGTATCTCCTCCACAAACCTGCATCACATCCATAAACAGATTAAAAATAGTTAACATAACCGGGGAGAGGGGATTTACGTGACCTCCTTATGCATGGGGAGGTGGCTGAACACCGAGGTTCAACCGATGCATGACAAATAAAGTTGTTGACAGTGGCTTGGTCAGGATATCATCCACTTGCTCATCAGTTCCCACATGATACATTCTAATCACGCCTTGTTCAACATTCTGTTTGATAAAGTGATACTAAATTTCAATATTTTTCATACGAGAATGATGAACCGGATTCTTCATAAGATCAATTTCACTCTTGTTATCACAGTAAATCACCATTGGTTGCTTCACCTCATCACCAATATATGTTAATTATTTATTCATCTATAGCAGTTGAGTGCATGCCTTTGTGACAGAGATATACTCAACTTCAGCGGTACTAAGAGAAGTACTTTCTTGTTTCTTAATCAACCAGCAAACACATTTATTCCCAATATAGAATGATCCACCATTGGTGGACTTTCTGTCCACAACATCGCCAGCCCATTCAGAATCAGAAAATGCTGATAATTCATAGTTCCTTCCTGCAGAAAAGTATAAGACACAATTTTGAGTACCTTGAATATATCTCATGATTCTTTTTACTGTTTCCATATGTTCCTCCTTTGGATTAATCTAAAAGCGGGCTGCAAGACATGTGGCAAAGACAATATCTGGCCGTGTCGCTGTCAGGTACAGTAGGATACCAATGATCTTCCTGTACATGGTGGGATTTACAGAGGTCCACTCTTCAGGATTTCCAAGTTTAGTTCCAACTGCAATCAGAGTTGAAATCGGTTTAGAGTCTTGCATATTAAACTTCTTCAGCAGCTCTCTTACATAGTTTTCCTGAGAAATGAAAGTGTAATCCTTATTTTCAATCACCTGCAGCCCCAAGAAATATGTGAGCTCCCTAATCATAGACATTTCAAATTATGATTGCATGTGATCGGAAAATTCATCCACTAATTTCTTCTAGCTTCCACCAAATATGATATCATCAACATAGACTGGAACCATGAATTGATCATTTGGAGAATTCTTCACATATAGATTTTGATATAGTCCTCCTATTTTGAATTCTAGCTTCTTGAGATACGATTCCATCCAAGAATACCATGCTCATGGTGCCTGCTTCAAACCATATAGAGCTTTCTTCAGTTTTCATACCTTTGTTTCATCAGTACAAAGAGAAAAACCCACTGGTTGTTCAATGTAGACTTCTTCTTCAAGAACACCATTAAAGAATGTTGTCTTGACATCAATTTGATATACTTTATATCCTATTTGGAGTTCCATGGAATGGAAAATCCTGATTGACTCTAGTCTAGCCACTGGAGAAAAGGTTTCTTCAACATCAAGGCATTCAATCTGGGAGTATCCTTTACATACTAGTCGTGCCTTATTTCTGATAACACTTCCATGCTCATCAAACTTGTTCTTGAATATCCATTTTGTACCAATCACATTGTGACCTTTGGGTCTCTGGACAAGATCCCATGTCTGATTCTTGTCAATCTGACCTAACTCTTCATTCATGGATTTTACCCATGATTCATCCTTTGCAGCTTCTTCAAATGAGGATGGCTCCACAACTAATAGAAATGCAGATTGCGTGTTATTCTTCATCCTCCTTATTTGTGTGGGTGCACTCCTGTCCCCAATTATGTTAGATGGATCAATCTTAGCTCTACGATTTCTCTTGTATGGTTTTGGTGCATTCTCTCAAGCCATAGTTTCTTATTCTGATTCTTCTTCTGAGTCAACATCATGATGTGACTGCTAAGTGTTTTGTAGAGCTTCCTCTATTTATGTATTTTTATTTTCTCCACGTTCACTTTATTCCTCCCTTTCTATCACATCAGCATTTGACTTCCATGAAGCATTTTTGTTTTTATCTTCGATTATATTAACAAAACTTATTTCTACAATCCTTCCTAATCACTTGTTGAAACACTTATAGGCTTTTCTATTCATTGGATACCCAAGAACAATTCCTTTATCAACATTGTCACCAAACTTCCCTTGATTTCCTTATTTATTCAGGATAAAACTTTTTCTTCCGAAAACATGAATGTATTTCAATGAAGTCTCCCTTCCATGACACAATTCATATGGTGTCTTTATTTCTCCCATATAAAGCCCTGTTCGATTCTGAATGCTCACTGTAGCTTCAACAGATTGCTTCTAGTATTGGCGAGAGATACCACTCTCAATCAGCATAGTCTTGGCCATATTGTTGACCTGTTGATTCCGACGATCAGAAACTCCATTTTGCTGTGGAGTTCTCACAGCAGCTACCTCATGCTGTATTCCATGTTTCTTTAGGTAATTCTCAAACTCAATGGACGTGTATTCCCCTCCATTGTCAGATCACAACACTTTGATTTTTCGTCCAGTATCATTCTCAGTGATTTTCCGATATGTTTTCATGCAGTCAAGCGCTTGTCATTTCTTGTGAATGACCATAACACATTCCATTATACTGTAATCATCAATTAAAAGGACAAGGTACATTTCTCCATGAGTTCCGACAACATTTATCAGCCCACATACATCTGTATGAATTAGATCAAGACAATGAGATTACCTTTTCTTCTTTGGGCAATATGAACTGCAGACCAGCTTTCCACGAATGCAAGCATCACAAGACTTTTCATGATCACACTTCAGAATGGGGATATCCATGAATATCTTCATCTTAGATATCTTTTACATGTATTTTTGGTGAATGTTACCTAGCCTTAGATTCCACAAATTGTTTTCTTCTTCAACAGAAAAATAGCAGGAGTTCCCTTTTCTGTCAACCTGATATAAGTTTCCATCTGTTCTAAAGCCTTTCATAAGAGAATTCCTGGTTTATTCATTTATAGTGAAACCTTTTTGATTAAAAGTTACTATGAGCCCTGAGTCACAGAGTTGACACGTAAAGAACTTCAGTATTCTTTAGCTCTCCATTGGCGAGAGCAGTATTCCCACTTCCTTTAATCTTCAAAGCACCATCATTACCAAACCTCACTATTCCATCAACCTTATTTTTAATGTTCTTAAAAATGTCAGCATTTCCCATCATATGGGAAGAGAAACCGCTATCCAGAATCCAGGTACTGTTGCTTTTTGTAGCTTTGAGGGCCACCTCTACAAGGTTGGATTTCTCAATTTTCTTCTTTTCCTTCCACGAGAGATTGGATTGAGTATAGAGCACTGATGTCCTTTCAATTATCTCATCTACTTATATTGATTCTTCATATTCAAAGTCTTCTTTGAGAGGAGAAAACCTGTTTTTAAGAGAAACACTATCTTTTTGACGAGATTTTACATATCTTGAACTCCAGTATGAGGTGTCCATGTCCCTTCTCTGCCTGCAATTAACAGCCTTATAACCAAAGTTAGAACAACGAAAACAATATTTGTAGAAGTTTTTTCTTCTAAAAGAATTAGGATATAAATGTTTTCACCTTCATTGAACTCCCAAATCTTCCCCATTCAAGTAGCTCCTTGCTTCTTCGCAATATGACATGTAATGGCCCAAATAGCCACAAAACTGACACTTCGTGAGAGGAAGTATCTTCTCACTTGAATTTCTCCTCATACCTTCTTCTGTGGGATAATAGTATGAGGGATCCTTTTTCCACTAGGCTCGAGGATAATCTTATTTTCTTCTTTTAGATTTAATTTGGGGTTTCTATTTCCTCACTTCAGAAGACTTTCCCACATCACCCACTTTTAGCTTGCCTTTATTTTGGTCACCTTTATTTGCAGCATTTGATGATTCTTCCTCATAACCAATTCCACTATTTCCCATGCAGGTAGGTCTTTTATTATTTAAAATCTTTTCAACTTCATTAGAGAAATGTTTTGATCTCTCCAACAGATCATCATCTGAGAACCTTCCAAATTGTATTTTCTTCCTTGATTCTTTTGAAATTGAATCCTTTTCAAGTTTATTCCTAATATTAACAAATTCCTCCTCAAGACTCTCAGCAGTCTTCGACTTTTCCTCTAGTATGGAGGTGAAGTCATTGATGACCTTTGCCTGCTTTTCAATTATTTGCTTCAGATCCACTACATCATCATTGCTTTCAAGTATTTTAGAGTGTACTTTCACCAATTCTACCTGTCTTTCAATTTCAACTTCAAGTTGATCAATATATTCAGTTGGTTATTATACATTTTATTTCCACTTATTGAAACTCTTAAATTTTATCTTGAGATTACTAACAGCATCCTTAAGTTGCAACTCGGGATCTGCACTAGTTTTCAACTGATTTTCTCCACTAGTATCTTTTGATTTTTCAACAGTGGCCATCATGGAAGCATGTTTCCCAGTTTTAAATTCTGGTTATTCTTCATCACAGAACTCAATTTCATCATCCTACTCTTCACAGAAAAAACTTTTTCATCTGTATTATCTTCCTAGATTTGAAGTCTCCCTTTTAAAAAACCTTTTTCGAGGCTTTTTAATGTCTTCTACTTTGCTTTCATCATCATCAAACTTTCTTTGGCACTGAGAGGAAATGTGCTCGACTCTTCCACAACGAAAACATGCCAGAGGTAGCTTACCTTTGAATTTACCTTTTCCATTCTTTAGCTTCTTGGCAATGAGAGAAAGAATTTCCTTTTCCTATTTATCTTCACCAACACTATATTCTGAAATTTTCATTTTTCAATGGATTTGAATGCCATTTCTTTTATTACACGAGTCATGGCATCTTCGGGTGTGACTCTCATCTCATATTCCACAAGACTACTTAAAAGATCATCCATAGATAGTTTAGACAGATCTCTTTCTTCAAGGGCTGACACCTTTGCACTGTAAAAAGGTGGAAGTCTTCTCAAGATTTTCATTACGATATCAATGTCATTGATTTCTTCTCCAAGACCTCTAATTTCTCCACAACTTTAGTAATTCGATTGAAGAATGAATCTGCATTCTCATTAGGATGCATCTTTAGATCGTCAAACCTTTTGTGTAGGAATTGTAGTTTTTCTTCCCTCACTATTCTATCTCCTTAATAAATATTTTCAATTTTATCCCACATGGACTTTTCTGAGGTGAAACTCCTTACCTTTAGATAGATCTGATCATAAAGGGGTGCGGTGAGAGCATTCTGCACTTTAGCATCAGCATCAAGAATTTTCCTATCGGTATACGTCATAGCCAGTCATGTTGGATTAGTAACATGTATTCCTTAGACATTGGAAAAAAGTACTTCCATTAAAATGGATATTAGATGATATATCATTATATTATTCCAGATCTAGAAATTACTTCCATCGAAGAGAGGTACTCCCTTGAAATTTACTGCATTCTCCATGACGAAAAAGGACAGATTCAACACCAGAAACCATTACCCTCTGGTACCACTTGAAGGACCCCGTGACACCCTAAGAAGGGAAGGGTTAATCAGGGTGGAAACTTTTTCTTTTAAAGGGATGGATCTTATTCCCACGTTGGTATGAACTTGTTAAACCCGTATGATGAATATGATCAGAAAGTAAACATTCACATGCAGATAGATGACACAACACTTTTTACTTAGTTCACCACTAAGGGCTACGTCCAATGAGCATACACCGACATGTTTTTGGTCGTACCAAATTCCACTATTCTTCACTAGTTGTGGATTACAATGGTTCGGGCACAGTCACTCTGTCCTAGGCTCACTGCCTTTACAAAGGTTCAGGGATAGCTCACTACATCCCTCGGGTCAATCCCACTGACTCTCCATGGCTCACTACCTTTGGTGAAGTCCCACTCAGTTTATAGAGGTGAAGGTCTCTTCATCATTGCAAAAGAATGCATACTCTTTTGTATGTAGATGCTCTGTTGATGTAAAACTCTCACCAGTAGACTAATCTCACTTTTCACTGAAGGTATTGGGAAATTTTCAGCTTTTGTGCAGCTTTAAAAAGACGGGCGTACTCCAACAACACTTGGCGCGCTTCTCTAGGATGACGGGCAAGTTTCAAAGACGGAGCACAAGTTATAACTGGCATGAAAGTCTACCTCAACCACTTGCGCGAAAATCACTTATACAACTCCAAACTTGCGCGACTCACATTCCTTTTCACCCAAACTAGTTATTGTGCACACCAAACAATTGTCGCGCAACTTATACGTGCGCGACACACAACCACTTGCGTGACCACTACACCTGCGCGACAGAAGCACTGAACTTCTCTAAGTCTCAAACTTCATTGCAAATGAGGACGGGTGGTCCCCTATTTATAGGAAAACTGGACACCCTGTACGGTGGCACGCAAGCCTCTTCTCGGCACACAGGTCCAACTGCCCTAGCCTCTGTCGCGCTACTCACTTGCACATCCAAACCAATTCTTGTATGACCCACTTTCCTTTGCCATATTTTGAAGATCTGATCTTGAAAAATAGATGGTGTACAACTTTCCAATGCTCCTAGGAACTGGGGCGCAAGTCCTTTCTCAGCGCGCAAGTCACTTGCGCGACACATGTCCGGTGCGCAGGTCCCTTTCCCAATATCACTGTTTTCTTTTTTTTGTCAATTTTGAGGTCCAGAAATTTGGAAAACACTAGAAAATGGTGCCACCTTCAATACTGTTATCTACTTGACCTATATGAGTACTTTGCTGGCACACATTCTGAACTTCCTCTGAGTATTAACAACAAACACAAACCATTATCCAATTCATGCATAGATGACCATGGTTCCAACACTTTTAAAATAAAATATTTTATAAAAATAATATAATTTTAGAAATAAAAATACCCAAATTATTATTTTTATTGTTTTTATTTTTCTAAGTCTATTTATATTTTTATTAATTGTTAAAAATTATAATTTTTTTAGAACTGTAATTTTGTTTCTCGAATTTACAAAGTTCTATTTTATCTTTTAAATATTTTCAAATTAAAATTAGTTATATTATTTTATTTTTTGTCTACTTAAGTTAATTTTAATAAATTTTTTTTGTTGAATTAAGTATAAATGATTTTTTATACCTAATAGATTTTTTTTGAAAAATCATTTTTCATCACGTTTTGACGTTTAATTTCAAATTAAAGTCATCCCCTTTAATGAATTGAATCTTAAATATTGACTCAATTTTTTAAATCAAAATATAATAATTTATTAAATTGTTTCCTGTTAATTTTGGTCAGTATTAATATTAGTCGTAGTAAATATTTATCACTATAGTATTGTTAAATAATGTAATTAAGGATAAAAATGATGTGACGAGGCCTAAAATTCTCCTTTAAAGTTGTATTTATTTTATTTGATATGTTTTTATTGGCCATGATAATACAATAGTCAAATATGTGGTAATCTAATGCCACCATTCTTTCATTATGTCATTTATATTATTTTAGGTGCATATAATGTAAAAACTGTCATTCTCTTGATTTTAATATTTATAATATTATTTGATAGATATTAAAAAAACTATATTCTATTATAAATGGTAAATTTAAAGATAAATTATATTTTTATTAGGTTAGTTTATTTAATATTTTAATTATGTACTATGTATCTTAAATATTTACTCAATGCTGAAATAATTTTATTAAATTAATAAAAAAATTCGATAATGGATTTCAAGAATATTAAAAGTAATATAATTTGAATAAATTATTATGTTAAAATAATTTTTTAGATAAATATAAAATAATATGTATGTGTGAAAGGATTATATAAAAATTTATTTAATTTCATTTCTTTATCAATATCAAGTTAAATTAATAGTTAAAAAAATGATATTCATGATATTTTAAAATAAATAATTTTTTAATAAATAAATTAAAAAGAGTAAAAATATTATATTCATCCAAGTGAATGATATATTCGTAAAAATATGTTCAATGTTCCCTTTATGTTCCGATTATCCTTTTATCAAAACTTTCATCACTCCTTTATTTAAAAATACATTAATATCACAATAATCATTAGAAGGGATAATTGGGGGTTAAAACTAAGAGATATGGGAAGAAACATGTAAACATGTCCAAATTTTATTATTTTAGATTTTTTGGAATCATAATAATATTATCGATGAATAATGTCAATTTCAATCAATTTTTACATGAAAATTATGATATTTTAATTTAATAAATTAAGAAATTCCTAAAATTCAACTCCCCTCACTTATAAAATGAAACCTACTATCCACATTTATACACATTTAAAGAACCATTCATTTCAACCAATAAATTCAAAAAATAACTTATTACCATCCCTTACAACATTATAGAGGTCTTAAATGAGGAATAATATAAACATTAGAGTGATTAAGGTGTAAAGAAAAATTGGTTTTCCAAAGAAGATGTCTAACTTTTAACCGAATGATTTTGTTTTATTTTTTCTTATAGATACTTCAAATCCCCATCAAACATGATGAAATAATAAAAAAGTATATTAGATATACTGATATGTTTTTATGTTAATGTAATACCCTATATTCATATCTTCTTAAATCAAATGGGAAATGAAATCGTAGTTCTTATGTACGATAGAGTACCACCACACAAATTGATGTAATTAGTTTTCAATCCCTTTCTCTCACAGCTTGTTATAATGATGTATTTAATTTTTATATATTATATTCATGAAATATTTTTGATTTTAAAATGATAATATATCATCTACTTTCTTTCATTTTGGTCTACTTAATATTTATAACGTCGTTCTTCTGTACATGTATACAACAACCTCCATGAAGCGATGGGTTTCGTTTTCTATCACCACATCACATAAATGATGTATATGAGTTTATTTAATTAAATAATATGCTATTATTGATAGAATTATAATTTTTTATATAAAATTATTCTTAATTTCTTTTTTTCATGATAATTGAAAAATGGAAACATAACTCATTTGTGTGTATGACTTACTGCCTCCATGATTTCAACAAAGTTAATTTTTATAACCATATTTCATTGTTTATTTCAAAAGTATAATTTATGTATAAAAATGACAATTATTTCATGAGTATTATTATATAGATGATTTAATAGTGACCTCTTTTACCAAAGTCAACCTACCGAAGTCATTATAGATATATAAATAGGATATCATCAAAACATTTGATGTGAAATTAATTGATTATGTAATTAAATATAACATGGTAATAATTAAAATAAAAAGAATAATAAACACTATAAGGGTTATTAAGTGAGTATATAATGAAAATAAGTTTATTATTTAGTAAGATAAATAATTCATGTGATGAATCATACTTGTGGCAAGGTGTTTTATAACTTATTTTCTTTTCATTATGTAATATTACATATTTTTTATCTATGTTATTCCATGATTATTTGTGTAAAAAAATGATTTCATTATGTTTTATTTAAAAATTTTTTCAATTATTTATATTTTTCCGGTAATTATTTAATTTTTTAATTATCACTTCAATGATACAATATTTTTATGGTTTTCTCTTATAACATTTATTTCCATGATATATATTCCATTTTCATCATTTGTTTGTTTCATGGGGAATATGTAATGTCACATTGATATGATATATCATGATCCCATTTAAATTAATAGTATGTAAAGTTTCATTTAATGTTATTTATTTTATCTCGAAAGGTATGTAAAATACTCAGTGTTGTGTTGAATTGATTTCTTGAAATTTTCTTTTCGTAGAAAACCACCAAATTTTCATATAATGGAATTATAATATTTTAATAAACAAAAAAAGATGTTAAAATATTATAAAATAAAATAAAATAATATTAGAACGATATTTATATTTTTTCTTGAATTAAAGTCTCCCAATTTATTCCACCGACCCTCTATTGCATGAGTTTGGTGATTTTCACTAGACCAATCATTTTATGGGGAATGCTACTCCTTTTACCAAATACTATATTACTGAGTGAAAATAGTAGAAACTTGGTAAAGGAGAATAAGATCTTCCACCCAAGCTCTAACATGGTTTTACAAATAACATTCTTCAGCTTGTTTTACCTGCTACGTTTACAACATGTGATGAAAAAACAAAATTTTACAGGTTCAATATAAAGTTATATGATAAAACTAAAAGAAGAAATAAATCTCTAGTAGAGATGATAATAAAATAATATAACTCGAGTAGAGTCTTTTAAAATGATAGAACATATTATTGATATACTATAGTTGTAGGTTAAGATTATTATTCTTCTTAATCGTGAAAAGTAGAGCGACATACAATAGATTCGAGATATAATGAATTATTATATATTTAATAGATGCATGTACTCTTCTAAGTATACATATATTTTAACATGATATCACCTACCAATGTATTATAAGATGCATGAAAAAGTTTTAACCTAAGCATTTAGAAAATTATTAGTAAGATTCAGGATTCGACACATGTCCTTTTTCTCAAAAATACCTGCAATAATAAATATAAATAAATTACCCTTGTTCTTATTTCCTTTATCCATACATGATTTTAAATTTAATATTTTTTACCATAAAATGGCAATCCATTATTTAGATATTGAATGAAATCAATAAAATCTCAATCATGTGATTTATTGATAATAAATATAGGTTTTAGAATAACGTAGATGATAGTAAATCATCATGTAGCCAAATCCTACATTTGAAAACACATAGAAAAATTATATACATAGTTGAAATCTCATCACATAGAACGATTTTCAATGTATCTGAATTCATATAACTAAATTGATTTACTTAGGATTTTCACTGATTTATTGAAATATAATGTAGCTGATTTGATCCACATAATCGATTTCACTATGTATCTGATTTACATAGTCAATTACTCCTTATAACTGATTCACAAAATCGATTGAACTATGTAGTTGATTGGTCATGTAGCTGTTTTAATGATGTAGGTTAATTTCATGTTGGATACTCTTCTATATATCTTATTTTTGTAAGAGAATTGTTCAAATAATAGATTTACATAGCTGAATTCTCATCTATACATTTCCCCACATAGTCAAATTCCTTACATAGTATATTTCTATAGAAATATTAAAATTTCATCCAATATTTCCAAATTTTTATACATAATAATTTTAATAGCTAAAAGACTAAAAAAAGAGATAAAATAGGACAAACACTCTTATGAAAAATCATTAGTAAAGTATTAAGGGTATTTTAGATCATTAAAACATAAAGTACATTAGATATTCTATAACAACATTAGTATTCTATAAATCTCCCATACTTGAGGATCAAGAAACCCAAAATATCTTAAAGAAATAATTTTAAATGGTTTACTAGTTTTTTTCACAAAACTATAATATATATATATTACTTTTAAAATTCACCATTTCTACCCCATAGACAAATACTTAATCCCTTAATTGAGGATAAGTGTTTCTAATTTATCAAACTATAACAAAAGACTTCTCCCCTTTTTTGTGAAAGGTTAAAAATTATCTCCCATTATGTGTAATAAAAAAGGTTGGGATAGGATATGAAAAACAAATTTAATATAGTACTTTGAGTAATGAAATATTTATTTTTGGTGGTGAAAATGATAAATGAATAACAATAAATTAAAGAAATCACTAAGAGAGGTGTCATAAAATAATAAAGAGGTATTTCATTTATTGTAAATTGTATACAAAATTACATAAACTCATCACCCAAAATAAGGTAAATAAAATGTATATTAGTTACAAACCTTGTATTATCGATGGGATTGAAATGAGTATGTGAATTTGGTGGAGATATTTTGAATGAAGGTTCAGTTTAAGTTTTGGTTGGAGTCTCCATTTCTAATGGAAGGCATTCCTTTCATGGTGTCTAGGTAGCTCTATATTTGGAACGAACAACAATATGGACTTATGGGAGGTGAGAAGGACTACTGAGAATATTTTTAAGGATGAACATGAGCCATATAAAAATAATATATGCTAGTATAAACCAAATGTACATTCTAGACCAACTCAGATCATGAGGGTCCTTTATAATAATGGTTAACAACAATACCTAGATCAAATTTTCATTCCTCTTTCTAATAGACTGATGATTGATCATAAAATGCATTAATTTTATTTCTAGAACATCTTTATATAGCACTAAGATCAGGATCAAGAGGACATATTCATATTATATTAATCAAGGATTCAACCCACATACCAATATTGGAGATAATATATAACTTTTAGAATTCTAGATGAATGATAGAGGCCAATTTATGAATTTTAGAAACAAATGATAAACCCCTTCTGGGAATTATATTGAATTATTTTGTGGAAAATGTGAAGGATCACTAAAATTCAGAGGACTAAGAAAAGGGGAAATGTGAGAAGTAATTAGATATGACGTGTCACATCCATGACTTATTTTAAAGATATTTTTCATTTAATTTCTATTCTTTCTTTGTTTTGGGGGTTTCCCATGCATTTTTTGTGGAAATGGTGGGTTTTCAAAATTTGGGCCAAATCATGAGACCATTTCTATATTTAAACATAAATTTTGTTTATTTTATACCTCTTTCATTTTTCAACATTTTGTACACATTCCACTTCTAACATGGCCTACCCTAACCCAGTAACAGCACCTTATCTATTTGTACCCCTTATAAATCCATAATCATATTAGATTTGAGTTTTTAAGGAATTGCGCCATCCCATAAGACCATTTCCATTTTTAAAAACAAGTTTTTTTTTATTTAAAAAATTATTAATTTTATACTCTTTTTTAGTAATTCAACCTCCCACTCGAAGACAACATCCCTAGACATAGTAAGAATTTTGATTCTCCCTCTTTGAAGATGATTTCCATCTAGGATTAGGGAAAACCTTCTCAAGATTTCTCAAATAATTTAAATTTGAATAGGTAATTTGTTTCCTTCATAACTCCTTCATTTTTTACTCTTTTCCCCCATTCCAGTTCCAACAAGACCTCATAATCCTTATTCAAACCTCAATTTAATGTTTTTCTATTTGGAAATTCAAATACTGATGTATTTTGGGATATTTATTCGAGATCCTCAAGTAAGTGGGTTTACTTCTTAATTGCTCTTATTTGATTAGGGTTTCTTCTATTATTCTTGAAGTTTCTAATGTCCAAAAAGTATAGTTTTGAAAATAGGGTTTGACCTCCTAATCCTTATTCAAACCCAAATTTCATTTTTGTATGTTTTTAAATTCATATATTGAAATTTATTGGGATATTTCATCATGATCCCTCAAGTAAGTGGGTTACCTTCCTCCTTGATCCTATTTGATTAGGGTTTCTTCCCTTATTCTTGAAGTTTCTAATGTCTATAAAGTACAGTTTTGAAACTAGGGTTTGATGTTGTGTTTCATAGTTTGAAATTCTAGTTTTAGGTCTATTTTAACTCATTTGTGGGGTGGAGGTGGTGCGGTTGAACATTCACACAAAGATTTGAGGTTTTTGACACTCGTGGTAGGTGATTCCATGGGTAATCAATGCTAGATGAGTTAGATTTTCTGAATTTCTATTTATAGAACAATTATCATCCATTACCCTTACTGTGAATTCTGGTTTTGGTGTCTTTTATTGAGAAAATGATTTTTGGGAACCAATTTTGTGTTAAATTAGATGTCTTACATGTATATTTTAGGTTATGCCAAATTGGGTTGTTTTATAACTCATGTAATGATTTTATTGAAATGTTTTGGGTGATGAAAATTCTGTTTTTGTAAATATGGGTATGAACATCGTGTTCAAAGTGAGATTTTAAAGGGATTTCATGTGTAAAGAATTTTTAAATTTTGTGAAGTTGTTTTATTGAAATTATAAAGGATTTATTGAGTGGTGTAAGTGGTGAAAAACATGTGTAGATACTATTTTGAGCTTATTAAGACCATAAATGATGTTTTTATGTGATAATGGATATTTTTATAATGAGATAATGGTTTGAGAACAAATGGGGAAGCTCGGGTACCTAGGAGGGTAGAGATGTACTTTATGTTATTGATCAAGATGCGTTTTGTCCCTATTTCACTGAGAAAAATGGATAATGAAAACACTAAAAAAACTATATTGATGATGATTGGGGACCACTAGTCTATAACTATGTTCTTTATGAGTGGATCATGCATGAGAATAGATTTTTATATGGTAACATTACACTGATGTACGGGGTACATGGGACCCGAGACTACCTAGTGACTAGGGGTGTTCCCAAGATTGGTGCTCATTAACTCTTATGTTTTTATCTTTGAAATATGGTGGGTTTCTCTGGAAAATATAGTATATTACATGTTTGGTTGAAATTTTCTCTTTTATGGAATGTTTACTTTGAAAACTGTTTACATTTTAAAGTTTCATTCTTTAGAAATTATTTCCACTACCTCTTGTTTATCAAAAATGGAATGATTTTTATCTTATATTGTGAACTATATAGAATATATTGGTGGTATAATATTGGGTTTAGTCTCAAACCCTATTTACACCTTTTGGGTGTAAGTAGACTTGGTCATGTATGACACAGGAAAAGGATAGGATTTGGGTGATGGCGGTTCAGGGTGTTAGTTCCCATCGATGGTGCAGAGTTATGGAGACGGCTTGTGGGTGAGGAACCCTTATCATGTGGAGTCCTGATGATATTTTTATGTTTTTTTTATGTTTCTTTGGACCTATTTTACTATTATTAGACCTATGTATTCAGTTATGGATTTTATATAAACCTTGCTTGTTATGAATTTTCCAGATTCGGTTTATCGAATGTTTTTTATGTTTTATGTATCTATATTCAAGTAAATCATTCCCAAACCAAAATAAATGATACCCGAGAACTTGTTCCAGCCTATGGGGATAGGTAATGCCCTTCGGGCCCTGTCACGAGCTGGGTTTGGAACCATCTTTTATAGATACCAGATTTGGTTCTTGACAAAATGGAATCAAAAGAGGTTAATGTTTTTGGGTTGTATTATTATTTTGGGATGAGTCAGTCTAGAAAATAGCTAGGAATATTGGGACTCATAGTTTTGGTCATGAGTGGGGTTCTTGGATCGCACCTCTCTTGGAAGACCTTGAGTCACCATTGGATATTGGAATTTTTTATTTGACTTCACTTACAGGTGAGAGGTGTGGGATACAGATTACACATGGACATTGGGCAGGGTTGACGTAGTGGTTTATTTTATTGATGTAATGTTTTTGGATTCATTATATTTTATGATATTGATGAAATTTTTGGAATTGTTGTATTAATTTTTTCTTTTGTGACTTTTCCGTTTTTTTTCAATATGCCTCCCTGGAAAGCTCCCATGAACCCATGAGAGGTAGCCAGAGAGAGTTCTCCCTCACCGCTTGATCAGAGGCTAGTAAAGGTAGTGGTTCGGGCTGTCCAGACTCTAGGACATGGACCAAATCCTATTCCATCACCTCTTAGAGAATATGAGACTGGACCTTGTAAGGGCAAGGCCAAAGAGTTCCCGATAAATAATCCTCATACTTTCCGAGGTACCATAGTACCCCAGGAAGTATAGGAATGGATTGAAAAGATCGAGTGTATGTTAGAGTTCCTGGATACACCCTAGAAACTCAGGGGGAAGTGTGAATCTTTTCTATTAGAGGGTCCCAACCAGAGGTGGTGGAAATCAGTACTTCAAACAAGGAAGAATGAGGAGATGCAAAAGGGAGATTTCAAGGCCGTGTTCAATGAATAGTACTGCCCTAAGGTCTTGACATATTCTAGGTCCCAATGAATTTTGGATCTTGTCCTAGGGGACCTTTCTATGATGGAGTACGCCAATCATTTCACTGAGTTGGTTCATTATTCTCCAGATATCATCTCTAATGAGTAAGCAAAGACCTAGAGGTTTGAGAAACGATTATGAACAGAGATATACTCCACGGTTTTCTTATTTAAGATGAGGACATATGATGAGGTGGTTTATCAGGCATGTATGGTGGAGATTGAATGAATAGGGAGAGCTGGTTTCTCTAGGACAGTATGAGTAGTGGGTAGTGTCAGATCTTTATATAAGAAAAGGAAGTGGAAGGATTAGGTGAAGAAGGGATGTTGTAGTTCAGGCCACTCTTCAAGGAAGTTTTCATCTATGGATTCTGATGCGAGATTGGTTGTGTGCAACCTGTTTAGAAGACCAGGGAACATCCGACCATCATGCCCACTTCCTCCAAATCCATGTGATCAATGTTTAGGTAAGGGTCATGTGCAACAATTTTATGGGGTGGCGCGTCCACATTAGAGTGGGGAAAAATCAGTGGCTTCAAGAGGAGTGTCGGCACAGTCAGAGACGTCGGGAATGGGGGGATCTCGATTTAGTGGCCATTGTAGTAGTGATGGTTCATCTTTTGGGTAGATCTATTTTAGTTCAAAACCACATACTATTGGTCATCCTCTGTAAAAGATCAGACATCTCCATGCGGTGGATCAGGAACCAGTAGGATATAGGTGGGATTGTCTAAAGTTAGAGGCACCATTTTGATTGCATCTTCTGTAGATGATACTCTTTTTGATACTGGTACCTCTGTTTCATTCATTTATTCCTGTTTTGTGGACACACTGACATTTCCAACCGAGTTTTGTCTTTTGCGATGGATTTGGTGACACCACTAAGAAAGAAGGAGCAGGGTCTCAGGTGCCCATCGTGTGCGCTTTCCGTGTCAAGGGTTGATATGAAGTGAGACGTCTTGGTCTTATATATGGAACTATTTTACATAATACCTATAATTTATTGGTTTGTACACTTCTAGGCGCACATAGATTGCTATAGGCAGTAGGTCAGTTTCATGAAACCTGATGAGAGTCTTCAGGTTTTTTGTGGGGAATGGGATCCTTGGTCGAGTATTACGGGACCTCCACTCCCGGAGCTGGGAGATGGTATTTTTTGTTATTTTCACTAAAAATAGAGTATGGTGGAAATTCTCATGATGGTGGACTACCTCATGTAGTTGAGGATTTTTCAAAGTTAATTTTGGATGATTTTTCTGGTTTATCCCTAGAGTGGTATGTGGAGTTCTATATTGATCTGGTGCCAGTAACAGATCTAATATCTCTTCCTTCATATCGCATGGCCCACACCGAACTGAGGAAATTAAAGATACATCTGGAAGACTTAGAATCCAAAGGATTCATTTTCCTGAGCATATCTACTTGGTCCGCTCTTGTGGTGTTCACAAAAAATGATGATGGGTCCCTCCTGTTGTGCACTAACTACCGAAAGCTGAATAAGGTAAAAATCAAGAACAAATATCCTTTTCCCTGAATAGATGAATTTTTTGATTTGTTGAAGGGGGAAAGTTGAATTTCTAAAATCGACTTGCATTCAGAATATCATCAACTCAGGGTGAAAGAGGAAGATATTCCAAATACAACCTTCTGAAGCAGGTATGGACACTTTGAGTACCTGTAATTTCCCTTCGGGTTGATCAATGCTCCAGTGGTATTTCTGGAAATCCTGAATGTGGTGTTCCATCAGTGTCTCGATTATTTTGTCATGGTATTTTTGGATGACATCCTAGTTTATTTAGGATATAAGGGGGAACATGAGCATCGCTTTCAAATCATTCTGGGAAATTTACGAGAGCATCACATTTATGAAAATTTTCAAAATGCACTTTTTGGACCAGGGATGTAAAATTTTTGGGGTATGTGATCTCAGAGAAGGGGGTTTCAGTGTACCTTGAGAAGATAAGTGTGATTATGTCATGGGAGCAGCTGAAGAACGTGTTCAAGATCAAGAGTTTCCTCACCCTGTTTGGTTACAACAGGTGGTTTTTTTGGGAGTTCTGTCGGCTTGCTTCTCCCATGACCGTGCTCACCCAGAAAGGGGTGAAGTGTGTATGGGCCCTAGAATTTCAGGCATCCATCAAGGAGCTGACGAGGTGGTTGAATACCACTCCTGTTCAAATTTTTACAGAGGCTAGAAAGGGGTATGTGGTGTATTGTAATGCTCTTGGTATGGGTCTTGGGTGTCTGCTTATGCAGGATGATCACGTGGTGGCATATGGATCTCGCCAACTCTGAACACACAAAAATAATTCCCTGACCCATGACATGGAGTTAGCATCTATGATTCCCCCATTAAATACATGACATCACTACCTATTTGGGGAGAAGTTTGTGGTATACTATGATAACAAAATCTTGGCCTATATATTCTTGCAGAAGGACCTCAACTTGAGGCAAAGCCGTTGGATCAAGTACTTTTAGGGGTTCTAATTGGACATTGTATATACCCCAATAAAGAGAAATGTGGTGGTCAGTGCCTTAATCAGAAGATTTTCAGTGCAAGCCTTGAGGATGTCCAGTGATTAGTGGACTTTGATGGGTCTCTTTGATCAAATGCATGTGGAGATGAAGTATCACAGTGGAAGTTTTTTCTTGGAGAGAATTTAGTTGACTCCTTATCTCTAGGAGTTGATTTAGTGAGAATAACCTAGTGATGAACTTTGTCAGTGGTTGAGGCAGTTTCATCATGGTAGGGAGACGTCTTCTGATTTTTCATCACCTCCCAAGGGTATATTGTTCTTAGGGGTGTTCAGTAGTGCCATTATCTCTAATGAAGGTGGTGATGCAAGATATACCCCAATCTTAGTGGTCTATCCATCAGGGTTCCACCAAGATGTATTATGATGCCATTCGGTAGTTCTGGTATCTTGATATGAAACGAGACATCGCAGAGTTCGTGTTGGGATGCTACACATGCCAATAGGTGAAAGAAGAGCATTAAAGGACCTCTAGTTTGCTCTAGGCGTTACCCATTACTATTTAGAAGTTTCAATAGGTCTCCATGGACTTTATTGTTGGATTGTCTCGTACACCTCAGGGTAAGAATGTCATTTTTGTGGTAATTGATCGTCTAACCAAATTATCCCACTTCATTCTGATCAGAGATACAACCATAATGGATGAGTTGGGCCATTTGTATCTTTAGGAGGTGGTAAGGCTTAATGGTGAGACATCATCATTTGCCTAAGATAGAGACCCCAATTTTACTTATTGGTTTAAGAAGGCTTTTAGAAGGCCTTGGGGTCTCAAATTAAGATGATCATGGAATACCATCCTCAAACGGATGGACAGACGGAGTAAGCGAATTATATTTTGGAGGACAAGCTCTGTGCATGTGTTCTGGACTTTGGAGGTTTTTGGGATAGCCATTTGGTATTGGTTGAGTTTTTTATATTGATAGTTACTAATGCTTGATTCGAATGGATCTTTCTAAGGCACTCTATGGGTGAACTCGTCGGTCCCCCTGTGTTGGGATGAGGTAAGTGAGACCTCACTACTGGGGCCAAGTCTGGTGCAGGAGATGTCTAGGAAGTTTAAGTTGATCAGGAAATTCTTATTGACAGATCAGAGTCACTATAAATCATATAATACCCAGAGTCATTGAGATCTAGAGTTTTCTATGGGTGATAGGGTATTCTTGAAAGTGGCCCCTCATCTGGGCCAACGTCGACTAGGAAACAAAGGGAAGATGACATTGCGGCATGTCAGACCTTTTGATATCACCAAGCATATTGGAAAGGTGGAATACCATTTGGCCATACCTTATCCATTGACATCCATCCATGACATCTTCCATGTCTCCCAGTTGAAGATATACAACCCAGATCCATCCCATGTACTGAATTGGGATGAGCTGAATATAGAGCCTGATTTATCTGTTTTTGAGCGGCCGGTGTGAATAGTGGACTTCTAAAAAAGGTTCTTTGGGGAAAGTCTATCCCACCAGTCTAGGTTCTTTGGCTGCATGGGAATGATACACATGATACATGAGAACAGAAGTCATGGGTTGAGGAAGAGTGCCCAATGTGGTTTTCTAATCTAGGTTCAGGTTGAATTTATGGGGCAGAAAGTCTTTCATTGTGGGGAGAATTATCACATCCATGACTTATTTTAAAGGAATTTTTTCATTTATTTTCCATTATTTCTTTGTTTTGGGGGTTTCCCATGATTTTTTGTTTGTAAATTATGGGTTTTCAAAATTTGGACCAAACTGTGAGCCCATTTCCAGATTTAAACATAATTTTTTTCTTTTATAACTCTTTTATTTTTAAACATTTTGTACCCATTCCACTTCCAACATGTCCTAAACTAACCTAGTAACACCACCATATCAATTTTTAACCTTTAAGGATCTATAATAATGGTGGATTTGGGTTTTTATTTAATGAATTGGGTCATCCCAGAAGCCTATTTCCATTTTAAAAAAAAAATTGTTTATTTAATAACATAATATTTTTTTTTACTTTTTTTCATTGAATCCACCTCCCAATTGAATAAAACATCCTTAGGTGCGACCCCAACTTCACTTCTCCCTCTTTGGATCTCATTTCCATCGCGGATTAGGGAAAATATTCTCAAGATTTCTCAAATTGTTCATATTTGAGTAGGTAATTTGTTTCCTTCATAACACCTTCATTTTCACTCATTTCCCCCATTATAGTTCCTACATGACCTCATAATCCTTATTATATCCTCACTTTCATTTTTTTCTGTTAGAAAATTTAACTGCTGGTGTATTTGGGGAGATTTCTTCAAGATCCCTCAAGTAGGTGGGTTTTCTTCTTCCTTCATCCAATTTGCATAGGGTTTATTCCCTTTTTCTTGATGTTCCTAATGTCCAGAAAGTAGGGTTTCAAAACTAGGGTTTGATATTGTGTTTTATGGTCTGTTTTAAATTTTTTGTGGTGTGGAGGTGGTGCGGTTGAAATTTTGCACCAAGATTTGAGGTTTTTGACACTTGTGGTTGGTGATTATATGGGTAATCAATGCTAGATGAGTTATATTTTCTGAATTTCTATTTTTTATCACACTTATAATCCATTACCCCTACTACGAAATCTGGTTTTGGTGACATTTGTTGAGAAAATGATTTTTAGGTTCCAAGTTGGTGTTAAATTGGGTGTTTGACATGTCTATTTTATGTTATGCCAAATGGGATTATATTATAACTCATGTAAGGGGTTTATAGAAATGCTTTGGGTGCTGAAAATTTTGTTTTGGTAAATTTGGGTATGACCATGGTTTTAAAAGTGGGATTTTAAAGTGATTTTGTGCATAAAGCATTGTAAAATTTTGTGAAGTTGTTTTATTGAAATTTTAAAAGTTTTATTGAGTGGTGTATGTGGTGAAAAACATGTGTAGCTGTTGTTTTTAGTTTATTATGAATAGAAATGATGTGTCTGTGTGATAATGTCTTTTGGTATCATGAGATTATGGTTTGAACACAAATAGAGAAGCCCAGGTACCTAGGAGGGCGGATATGTACTAGTACGCTGGTGATCCAGATGAGTTTTGTCCCTATTTCACTGAGAAAAATAGACAAAAAAACACTAAAAAAACAATATTGATGATGATTGGGGAACAATAGGTTATGGGTATGTTCCTTACTAGTGTCTTGTTCATGATAATGGATTTTTCTATGGTTACTTTACACCGAGGTACAAGGTACATGGGGCCCGAGACTACCTAGTGCCTAGGGGTGTTCCTGTGATTGTTTCTCATTGACTCTTATGTATTTATCTTAGAAATATGGTGGTTTGGATGGAGAATACAAAATATTACCTGTTTTTTTGAAATTTTCTCATTTATGGAATGTTTCCTTGGAAAATTGTTTACATTTTATTGTTTCATTCTTTAGAAATTGTTTCTACTACCTATTGTTTATCAAAAAAGGCATGATTTTTATCTTGTATTTTATACTCTATGGAATATATTGATGGTATACCATTGGGATTAGGATCACACCCTACTTACACACCTTTTGTGTAAATATACTTGGTCATGTTTTACATGATAAAAGGAAAGGATTTGGGTGATTGTGGTTCGGGGTGTTAGTTCCCATCCATGGTGCAAGTTTTGGAGACGGCTTGTGGGTGATGACCCCTTGTCCGGTAGAGTCCTTGGGGATATTTTTCTTTTGTTTTTATGTGTCTTTGGACCTCTTTTACTATTATTATACCCATGTATTAAGTTATTTATTTTTTTATAAACCTCATTTGGTATGAATTTTTCAGATTCGTTTTATCGAATGTTTTTGATGCTTTATGTATCCATATTTGGGTAAATCATTACCAAACCAAAATAAATGATACCCAGGAACTTATTCTAGTATGAGGGGATATGTAACACCCTTTGGGACTTTTCATAGGCCGGGTTTTGCGCCTACTTTGATGGAAACCAGATTTGGTTCGTGACATGATGGAATTCCCACTGAAAGCAATATCATAATTTTCTCCAATGAACTCAACATTCCCATTATTATACCATTTACATACTATATGTTTTTTTCGATACTTTCCAAATTCTCTAAAAAAAATTTAAAACCTCTTTAATAGTATTATTCACTGGTTTATCTAGACTATATACAGAAAGAGTCAGATAAGTAGGTTTCATTGAAGGAAAATACTATGAAGGTATATAGAAAATCAAATATTTAAATATAGAATAAACTGAGTCCTAAAAATTTCATAAGATTCTAAAAAAAATCTTATTCCTTAGAATAAAATTTTATTCCTTCAATAATCCAATATAATTTTTATAAATAATTCAGAAAACACAGCTGGTTCTTTGAAACTAGATTAAGTGACTTAAAGCTATACATTGAGAATATTTTGATATAACAAGAATCTATTCCATATTTTTTTATGATTCATTACTTAAGCACAATAATTTATTTATGAACCTATAAGTTCCCATAAAAATATTCACAATATCTTATACAGTGCCATTTAATTCCATAATAAGATACTTTTTCAACTTTTTTTACCATAGATGAGGAAATTAGGTCACACTGAAGATACTGGATCTGAGATGAAATAGAATTCAATTCTGATATCAACTAGTCAACTCAAGTCTAAAAATATAGAACAACTAAAGGTTATAAGGTAGAAGTAGTATATGAAGAAAAATTATTGACTAATTTCTATTTACATATCATAACACATTGTAATTTGTGAAAGGTTTCATTTAATTATATCCTAACAAATTATGTTTTATCATAGAATTCTTGAAACATTATTGATTGCACCATTGTAAGATTCTGGAGGGAGTTTCTCTTAGATGAAACCATAATTTAAAGTTCATTAAATATAGTATTTGTAGGACAATAATATTTCAATATTATTACCAAATATATCATCTCCTTACATTCATTATAACTTACCTCAAAAGTATATTTCTAAATAGGTGGGATAGAACATATGCTATTTATCACCTATGTCTAGGTAGAAAATAACCCAAAAAACATATTGAAACCAGTCTTGGAGACTGAGGACTCATCTATTTCTCTAATACCATCACTAAAATAGAAATGATCCACTTTTAAATCTTATTACCCAGATCTATGGTTACAAAAATACTACATTAAAGTAGAAGAAACAGATTGATTTCTTGAGTAATATAACCTTTTGATAATAAAGGTTGTTATTTTCTTGAGAAACATGTCGTAGGGATGGTTAAGGTGGTGTGTAAGAATGTAAAATAGTCTTAAGAACTATATGAATAACCTTATCTCTATAAAAAGGTGATCCATGAAGAATTATATTTTCTATCTGATGTTATAAGACGACTTTATTATGGGATTCTACCCCAAAGACACCAAGTATATCCTCAACTGGACTCTCACCAGGAGATTTTTTTTTTTGTATCAACAGTTGGAACCTGAACATTTTAATTAACTACAACAACTATAGAAACATTTCTCTAAGAATCCTCTTCCACATTAGGTCATAACACTAGAAATTAGGTTTATCTCTGGTAGCTACTATCTCCCCCACTTCCCTAACTAACACTGTCTTGGAAGGTATTTTATTCCTAGATAGAAATGATTATAATGGATCCCCTTGATCCATACCTTGATGAACTATAAGATTCAAGGAAATTGAATAAATTTCTACAAAATACCTATGCATTTTTATAAAAATACTAGATAGTTTCTTACTCCTATGACACTTCATAACACCTCCCACATTATGATCCACATAATTTATATTTAAAAACAATGAGATCAGTCTACCCTAAATATAATAGTTAATCTTGAATATTATTTTGCTGTAATGATGCATAAAGTGCATCATGTATCTAGGATAATTGATATTACGATTATTAATCACAACATACAACAATTACATGTGCAAAAATAAGACCTCCATATCATAATCTCTCTAAGCTATCCAAAAAATCACAAACATACAAAAATTATATCACTCTATATGTAAATCCATTATAGGTTTCTTTTCAAGGGTAAATATACTGAACAAGACATTAAATAAAGTTTTCATTCAATTTGAGATTATAACCACCACGGTTTAATTGAAATTGAACTCCCCTCATGAGGACTTTTAAGAAACTCATTCAGCATAGTAAATGAAAACAAAACTTCCTTATAATTATCATTAAAAGAGAATACATCCTATAATAGATTGAACTAGAACCCAGATTTCTTCATAAGATAATTTAACACTTCCCCAAAAGAAAACAACATTTATTCTCATTAAATATTAAATCTCAAAATTGAAGCAATGCAATTTTCTTCAGTAACATCTTGGTATTATTTCTCTATACCATATCAATGTCATTTCGAGTAAGAAAGCCTTAAAATATACTAAATTTTGATTTATTATAAGAATTTTAACTTTCTTAATAACTTAAATTTGACTTTCGCATGAAATAAAGGGTTAGTTGATGTTTAAGATAAGATTTCAGGGTTTAGGGTGTTATTTTACCTTCAAGAATTTGATACTTACATGAATATAAAAAGGGTCGAGTTCCCAATAAAGTTTTAGTTGGGAGAAAAAAATCCCAAAACAAAAACACACTGATTTTTTTGTTTATTATAACTAATATAATAAAAATGGAAAATAAACTAAAATAAATTAATTCTATTTGTAAAATCAAAAAATTTAGATATATAATTCATTACATTAATTTCAATTAAAACATAAACATTAGTAAATAGATAAAGAGAAAGTAAAATAAAATAAAAATTTATTAATATGATGGGAAAAATTAAAAATTAGATTAATTAAATTCATTTAAAATCTAATAAATATAATTCACTTTTGATGGAATGAAAAAATTCACACATGAGCGGTATAGTAAAAATAGCCGTTAACTGATTCTCAATTTAGATGAACTCAAGCATATTATCAATTTTTAAGCATAATATCTTAAAAACGATTCCTTTAAACTATATAATTTGTTTCTGAATGATTTATGATATTTCTCAAAATTTTGATAGCACTAGTGTTATCACATTTAATTAATTCTTGATTGAAATTGAATCCAAAATCTATCATGTTGTGTTTCATCCACAATACTTGTAGACGATAACTACTAACAATATTATATTCTTCTTTAGTGGTGGATAATGCAATAGAGTATTGTTTTTTTACCAAGCTAGGATACCAAGTATTTACTAGGAAAAAGAAAAGATCCTAAATTAATTTTCCTTTATAGACTACAACTTTCAAAATTTTCATATGAATATTATGTTTAATAAAAATCATAAGTTTTTGTAAAAATTAAAGAAAGATAAATTATTCAATTTAAATATCTTAAAATTCTTATATAATATTTTAAATGAGATTCCAAAATATTTTATTAAAATTTAAAATAAATACATACTGAAAATATGATATTTGGTATACAAGTAGTCCAGTACAATAAACACCGAATTATTACAGTGTAAATCATGTTGTTAGCTAGTTTTCATATTTTATCAAAGTTAATAATTTGATTAGAACTCAAAGGGGTTGTAGATACTTTAACACATTTGAGGCCATATCATTTAAGTACATACTTTATGTAGTTTCTTTGATTTAGAAGAATCCTAATTTTTTTTATAAATTTAAAATCCAAGAATTTAATTTAACTCGCCCATCATTCTCATTTCATATTCATTTTTTATGAGTTTCAAAAAATAGTCACACAATTCTTTATTTGTTGAAAAAAATCACATAATAAATATATATAAACTAAAAATATTACAAGATAAAGTGTTCATAAATATATTAGGATCTTCCATACCAACTAAAAAATATTTGATAAAATACATGGACATAATCATTCATAACAATATCTAAGTACTTTTTTAAGGCCATAAAGATATTTAGTTTAAAAAAAACTGAATTTAGAAAATTTGATTTTCCAAAACATGGATGTTGTTCAAAATAAACATCCTTAATAAGAAAAACATTTATAAAATCTTATTTTACATCCATATGATATAATTTGAAATTAATATGTGATACATAGTCCAAGAGTATCTAAATGGGTTCTAATCTACCTATAGGTGAAAATATCTCCTCATAATATATTCCTTATTATTGAATATAACCTTGAACTATAAGCCTTTATTTATTCATTGTGATAACACCATTATTATTATATTTCTTTATAAAAAAACACTGTGTTCCTATAACCATAATTTCCAATGATCTATAAAATAATTCTCAAATGTTTTTCCTATTGAACTGGTTTAATTCTTCTTACAATTATACAACCCAAACCTCATATAATAAGGTAACTTTTATAGTCTTAGGTTGTAGTTGAGATAGAAAGGTATAAAAATATATGATATTTCATATACTCCTAGACACAATACCTTCATCTAATATTCCTATTTCTATTTATATAGGATGGTTCTTAAGTGTTTCAGTTTTTGTAGGAAGTAGACTTTCTAGTTCACTTATATCCAACCTTTAAGGATTTCATCTATTAAAATCACATTCCAATTCATCATCATTTTTACTTTAAAAGGGAGAGACATGTATCTTATTTTCTATAGTTTCCCTTAGTTCATCAATTTGTTTCATTTTGTGATCAAAATAATCACATTCATTAAATCTCACATGAGTGATTCTTAAAAAATATTTGACCTTTCGTTGAAAATATTATATGAATTGGAAGTAGTTGAATATCCTAATAAGATCCATTTATAATCCTTTGGATCGAATTTACTAAGATTATATTTAGTGTTTAGAATATAATACATGCATCCAAATACTTTAATGTAACTAAATTTTGTGTTTCCCTTATTCCATTATATAAAAGGGTGTTGTCATTAGTTTAGGTCTAATTAGAACTCTATTTATTAAATAATATTCTATATTTATAGCTTCATCCCAAAAAATTAATAGGTAGTTTATATTAACATAAAAATACACTATAAATTTATTTAAAAGTATTATTTATCCTTTCATCAACACCATTTTTATGGTGTACGGGGAGACAAAAAAGTTTGTTCGATGCCTTTCCCTGAAATTTTGGAACTGAACCCAAGGTTTTCAAATTCTACTCTATGGTCACCTCTTAAAGTAATGCTTTACTAATATTTATATTTTTTAACGAACTTAAAAAAACATATAAAAACAAAAAAATAGTTACATTTAAAATGTTAAAAAGAAAACCCAATTAAATCTAGATAAATCATCAACTAATATTGAAAAAAGGTTTTAAACTTAAGATTTCCACTCTAGATGGCCCAAAAAATCCATATTAATCAGTTATAGGGGTCTATAAGTTGAAACCTCATTAATTGGTTTTAAAAGGTTACTTGTGTTGGTTTCCCATTTTTCATGCACACCATAACTTATTTTTAATCAATTTATGTTGAGTTAAGTCTAAAAATAAATTCCACTAATATAATTTTCTCAATTAATAAATATAACATTATCCTAGTCATTTATGACATATCAATGTTTAATTTTTTTCATCATTTAAACTAATCAGTTGTTGTCAACTTAAGGATTTAATATCTAGAGTGTAGATATTAATTATTCTAGATTCCATAAAATTATGAATTTTATATTTAAAAATATACATTAATTATTTTAAAAATTAACTAAATTACACTCATCATAAGTTTTATAAATACTTTGACGTGATGCTTTAAGAATTCCACATAAAGAACTTTGTTGATGTGGAATGAGCATGGATTCTCAAATGATCTAACACAAACAATTTTCTATTGAAATTGTCACAAAAACTGACATATCATCCATAAATCTTTGATGATGAATGAAAATTTAAAAATTTATCACTCATACAATTTTAAAATACATTATCATTGATAACTTTTTACCTATAATGAAAAATCAAACAAGAAATTGAGTTGGTACCGATATTTTATTGGGTTTATCAATGTTAGTAAATAAATATTTGGGAACCCAAATATATTTGTGCTATCTAGAAATTCAAGAAAATAATTTTGAAAAACATTTTCAAAGATAATAATTTTAATCTCCACTGAATTTTAGGATTATAAAACTTTTATTTTTTTGAATAATGACTTAACACTCCATAATGAAAACAAGAAGTTTTATTAACATAATTACTTTTGTAATAATTAACAAAATAGTTTTTATAAAAATTTTAGATTCCCATATTTTCCTTTTATTCAAAAATTATTTTTTTGAGTTTTTTTATTTATAGGATATTTATTGAAATATTTTTCACCTTTAGTGAAAACACATGAAACATTTCTAATTTCTTGAACTTTTTTTTGAAATTATACAATCTTATTAAGATATTTAATACATGATGTAACTGAATTTCAATGCTTGGTATTCAACTAATAATTTTATTATATACTCTTTTTAAATTACCACATCACTATTGAAATTTTGAAGATATTTATTTTTATTTTTTAAATATTTATTTCTAGTTTACATCATCCTAAAATATTAATTAAGTTAATCATTTGAGAAAGTATCATTTTCTTATTCAGAATCGTTCTTGAAAAAATATTATAAATAAAACTCATTTAAAAGTTAAAAAATGAACATGTTGGACTTTAAATTAGAATCTAAAGCTTCTAAATATGATGAGGTTACGTCACTAATTTTTTTTGAGGAATGATATGTTTAATTCATGGATTTCTTGGATTTCTTCTTTTAACATATATTAATGATGTATTTTTTCCCTGATTTCTTATTATATTATATCTATGAAAAATCTATTTTTATGTGTTGATGATTTTATGAATTTATATTATCTTTTATGTTTATAATTATGATCAAAATTAATATACTTTCCTAAAACATATTATCTTATTATAGATATTTTTAACTTTTCTTACAATGTTAGAAAGTTCACTATCCAAAGTAGAACAACAAAATTATTCTTCATCAGATGACTCAGCTATTTGAACTTATTTTCATTTATTTTAATCTCTTAATGTCGTGATAGTTAAAAAGAATAATTTTACTTCATATATAATAGTTTTTTCTAAGCTTCAACTTCTATATCTTCATCATACGTCATTAGAGTTCCAATGGGATCTCTTACTTTGATATTCCTAAATTATATAGATTTTATAATGGAAGATGATATAAAACTCCACTTAATTGGTAATACTCTTATAAATTGAAAGGATTTTTCTCACTTATTAATTGGTGTTCCTACAGTAACAACATTATTTAGAATCTTAGCGAGTCTTACATTCAACTGAGTTATGCTTTCTCCTTAAACCATTTTGAAGGTTTGATATTTTTGTTTGGTAGTATCGTATATGATAGCCCACACATTGTCTATACCTTTTTAAGAAAATTTTATAGTATTCTAAATTGCATGGTTGTTTGACATTGAGAAACTAGATTAAACCCATCTAGACCTAATACATAGATAATAATATTAATAGGAATTGAATTCAGATCATAGCTCACTTTAGTGTCAGTATCCTAATTTTTTATGTGGTATATTGAATTGTATAAGTCTTCATGGATTCTAGATAATTATTTAAACCAAGGTTCTATAAATAGAGGGTCATTCACACCTTACAAAAAATATAATTCTCAGCATTAAAATAGGGAGCTTGAACTATTTATATACCTTCTCATTTATCAGACATTTCATCCATTTGAAATAAGATATTTGGACTTCAACCTTTAACCACTAAGAAATCAATAGTAAGAATCTCTGATACAAATTGTTGTTCTCAAAGGTCATTAAATAGTTAAGGATGGGGGGGGGTGAGTTGAGTTCTTGAAATTCAATTTTCTTAGAAAACCAACCTATTTTGGGTATGACTGATGTATAATATTTTAATAAACACAAAGAGTAGTGGAAATTAAATAACATAAAACAATACATTATGAAATAATTAATTATAGTGCTCTAAGAAATATAAGTCCCCTCATCCACTCCACCAACCATTTTCTCCAATGATTTTGGTGATTTCAACAAGACCATTCCTTTTGTTGGGGGATGTCTAATACTTTTACTAGTAACCACATGGCTTAATGAATGGAGTTGACACTTAAAACAGTAGCATATGATATTTTATCCAAGATCTAGTAAGTATTTAAAAACATATTCCTTCAAGTTATTTTACTAGGAACCTTTACAATGAGAGATGAGAAAAAAGTGTTTACCGATTTAATAAACAGTTGTAAGATACAAGAGATAGAACAAAGAAATCCCCAAGAGGGATGTTAAGAAATTAATGATGCTCATGGGGAGTATTCTAAAATGATAACACAAATGATCAATATTGGAAAAATATAGATCAGAATTTCTCTTAAACTTTTTCACAAAAAAATTATGTATCATACATGAGATTCAATGAGGAAATATTTTTTTTATATATAACACATAATTACCCTCTTATATATATATGTGTATATATATATATATCTACTTTGACATGAGAGTATGTACTATGAATTTGAAAATTAATGTAAAACTGATAACTTAAATATAAAAAAATATCAATAAAATCTAGGATTATAGACATATCCTTTTCTCTAAAATACCTCAGTAATAGTAAAGAAAAATTAATTATCCTTGTATTTTTTTCTTTCAAGATACATGCTTCTTCTTATTATTATTTTTACCATAAAATGGTAATCCAACCTCTAACAATTTCAAGAAATCATTAAAAAATCACTCAAGTTATTCAACAGTAATAAATATAAGTTTCATATTGACATAGAAAATATTATATCATTAAATATAAAAATTCAAAATTTTAATTCACATAGATAATTAACTACACAAATGAATTATCCTCACATATCCAATATTTTCATGTAGCTGGATTCATGTACCCAAATTGATTCACATTGGAGTTTTATTCATATATCCAAATATTATGTAGCAGATTTGAATTGCATAGATTATTTCACCATGTATCTAATTTACATAGCTGAATACTCCACATAAAAAATTCACGTAACTGATTGAACCACATAACTGATTTGTCATATATCCATTTGTTGGATGTAGGTGAATTTCACATAGGCGAATGTTCAACATAGGTAATTTACATAATTGAACACATAATGTTAGTGATTTACATTACTTAATTCTCACATATTTATTTATCTACATAGCCAAATCACTTACATAAATTATTTTTCCATACATAAGAAAATTTCAGCCAAAGATTCCTGAATTGCAGACTTAAGAAATTTGACAGTCAAAACACATAAAATAGAGATACAACAAAATGAAAAAAATTTAAGAATAAAATCATTAGTAAAGTATGAAGGGTATTTAGGGTCATAAAAACCTAAATTAAATGGGATATGTTCTAAAAAATTATTATTCCTACATTTTTTTTCATGGGTATTATGATTGAAATGTTATAAACACGATAATGGTTTGTTTTTGAATCCATTAATTATTCCTGTATTTTTATATTTAGGTATATATTTTGGGAACTATTATATATTTATATCCTAATCCCCAAATATTTTCTAATCCTATAGTTATTTATGTATTTTATAGGATTCCCTTTAATTTTCCACATTTAAGTTGATCAAAAGACTGAAAGAATGTTTTCAAGAAAAAATGACTTTGTTTTCTATTCATTGAGGAATATTTTTTTCAATGTCCATTTTTTCTTAAAATGAATTTCATGGATATTATTTTTATCCTATAATGATTTATTAGTCTAATTTTTACCCATGTTTTACTTTTTTAAAATTTTTAAAAGAAACATTCTTTTCATTATCCCAATAGGGCTCTTCTTATTGAATGTGTGAACGAAAAAATTATTTAAATGTACATGAAATGAATGAAATTTAGCACCATAATTACTGGTCAATGTTTCTAAAATTAATTTATATAATTCAATATTTAATTTAAAATTTAATTTTTTCCTTAATTTTTGTTTAATTTTATGATGTTAAATAAGTTATTCAAAGTAAAAAGGGTATTTTCCTCAAGAAATATTTCAGTGATATTTTTTAAATATTTTCTTCTATGAAATATTATTTTTTTGAATATTATTCTTTATTGAGGATATAATATAATGATACCATCCTGAAAATTTATCTATATGGTTTATAATCAGTTTTGATGAGGAATGTATTGAAAATCTCTATACAAGTTCTTCCAATAGTGAAAGGTATTGATTTTTAAGTCATATTCATTATGTTGTATTTTTTATTCATATGATGAATGCATTAAATTTATTATGTGATGGGTGGATCCTATTATTACATTGCTACTCGATGCATCAACATGTCTTATGAGACCAACTAGTTTGGGTATTTAATCCAGATCTTACCCATTTATGTAATATGTCTTTGCACAAGGTCTTAATAGTAATGTTATGATGTCTTACATTATACATTTCATCATTATAAAATCAATCATATATTTCCAAGTGATTATGTCAATAGTTATGATATCTAGGGATAATATTCAAGTTTATTTGAATTTTTTGAATTGTTTGATCATAATAAATTCCTTTAAAATTATTCTTCATGCATAATTAATTAATTAAATGGATTGTGTTTTTAGTTAATTACCATTCCATATTGATTATGTCTCATTTAATCAGTATATCTTAAATTTAACATAACTATTACAAATATATTAATCTCACCCTTATTTTTATTCATTTCCTCTTTATATGAAGAAAGAATAACTGGATGAGTTCAATGATGCAGGGTAGTTAATTTCACATTGTTTTTTAATTTATTTTTAATGTAATATTGTAAAAATGTATGTTACTAGTTTAAAACAGGCTATTGAGAAATTAAATATTTTGAGATGTGATCACTTTTATCTAGTGCCAATGTAATAATGGAACCACCAGCTATGGGCTAATAGTTTTGGTGTCTTTAAACTACTAATGAATGATTTTGAATAATAATGCCCTACACTATTGGAATCATAAGTAGATTATGAATCCCAAGTGTTCTGATCCATGATACTATCGAAACTCGTATCCAGTTACTCTATCCCAACACTAAAAACCCATTAAATTTTCAAAATATATTTTTCTATAATGAGAAGAATGAGTAACATGTCAAACCCATAACTTAAACACCCAGATCACTCCAGGTTAAACCATAAAACCACCCTGAATTACCTATGTTTCAATTTAATACTTTTAATCTTTATAAAATTATTTTATACACCTAGAAACACAAATATGTATTTATATACCCTAACATTAATTTTTTTCATCACAGTAATTAAAGAAGAAATTTTTTATTCTTAATATAATTTTATAAAAAAAATATTCTCAAAACAAAATTTTAAAATCATTTTAAAAAAATATTTTCCTTAAATTTCTCAAAAAAAAATCACAACACTTTTACACAAGCTATGAGAAATTTCATGAGTTTTATTATATAAAATAGGGTTCTTAAAAAATCAAACCCCCCCACCCAAAAAAACCATGGATATATAGAATTAAAAAAATACACAACTAGTAATAAATAAAAAAATCCCCTTAGATCCATATTAAAATATTCACACCCGATAATGTATTCAAGAAAATATCAAATAGATTATTAGTTTATTAAATTATTATTGAATAACAAATAGAAAACATATTAAACAAACCCACCCATGGTCCCATGTATCTTATAACAAATATACCACTAACATAAAGCATGGAAAAATTATATGCTCTTATTCAATCCCTTAGAATCAACCTAAGTCTACTCCATCTAAAAATTGTATTCTTGATCAAATAACTCACTCAACCTGGAGTGACAATTCCTCAAAATGGAAATCTCCTAACTACATGGGTTATAATATATATGTTATCCTGCGTCTCGACCCTACTAATTAATGCACTTTATTAACCTCCCAATTTCTAAAATCATATCATCAATTATAAATAATATTTCCATTACTAAACACATACTCTAGTACAAATTTGTAACTCCTTATCCCAAGTTACATGAATAGTACATGATCAAGGATATTTACATGACCTCAATAATTCCTCCATGTATGTTAGGGGTTTCTATCTAGTGGAAAGGGCCTAAAAAATTCACATGGATACTATTTCCATAAAATAAAATTATAATTCCAACGCTCAAATCATTAAAAAATTCTGCATTACCTATCCATATAATAATCATTCTAAAAACCTATATAAACATAAAAATTTCACCAAGATAGAATCCGATAGTCTAGAAAAAAACCAATAATTGTATTCATAATGAATCAGCAAGAAGAAAGAACACAATAATTCACATTACATGAATCATTATAAAAATAAAACAATAAGATAATTTTATAGTAGTTGTAAAAGAACAAGTAATAAAACTTATTAATCCCCTATATCCAATATTAAAATGAATAACCTATAAAATAATTGGGCTCTAACATCATGATTGAACCAAAATATGATATTTTCACTAATATAATACCTATATATAAAATGAAACTTGAAGGTCTACCCAAAGACATCCAAACCTAAGTTTTTCATGATGGTATAGGTGATTCCAATGACCTACTAGAAGTCATTCGAATGTATCAACAAACTAAATAAAAAATAGCATGTTGATTTTTTTGTAAATATTTGTAGATTTTAGATCAATTCTTAGTGAAAATTACAAAACAAGAAAAAAACCAAATACTCCTGAAAATCATACCATTTCTTACATGAATAGAGTCACATACACCCTAACGACATATATTATTACTACCCTACTTATTCCAAAACCCATATTACCATAACCAGTTACCTATATAACCTTGTGATGAAACATGGTATACCAAATTTCCTCTCTTATCTCAACAAACATTACAACCATAATATCCCAAAAAATTCATAATATACATAAAAGATTCTCACCTAAAATATTGGTTATCAAGATACATATAAATAAATTAAAACCATAAAATACATTAGTAAATAAGTATTAAAACAAGAATATCTAAAATGGGAAATAAAATAGGACTTTCCATTAATCAAATTTGAAATGATATTTAAACACTAAGAAAAATCATAAAAAAGGTCACAACACTTAAAATTATAACTAATAATAATATCATGATAAAAAATTGTGAAACTAAAGAATAGGGAATGACCACATGGAATAAGAATCACGATTATCATTCTCTCCTATATATAATCTTTTTTTTCATCACTAGAAATATCTTCAAAAATACCCATAGATCACCACTGGCTCATTCCCATGCCCTAAATATTATCCCTGGTCTAAAAACCACTACACGATGAAATAAATATTTGGTTTCACCCTAATCACTTATATTTTTTCTCACTATTAACTTTATTAAAAACCAACTTTGGGATTTCCCAGACCCATACCCCCAAATCCAGTGCTGATAATCACATAAATTACATACTGGCATCAATACTGACTATAGATTAACATATAAAACTATCAGATGATAACATGTCTTAATGAAAATACTGAATTACTTATATTCCCAATACCATTTAGTTTTAGAGATATAGAGAATTATGAAAACATATATACTAAAAAAACTAATTTTCTTCCAAACTAAAGGATATATATCCACAATATGAAAAACTATTTAATCAGTAATAAGAAGTTAATATCTCCAGAAAATTCTCCACACAAAAATTATTTTAGGCGTATCATGTATAATAAATTTCTTCATAACCTGGGGCAATAGAAACATAAAAAGAGTGACATAAAATTCTTAGTAAGGAAAAAATTACCACCAAAGAAATTATTGTATAAATATAGAATAAATATCATGTTAGGAATAAGTAATCAACACAATTCCATGAACAAAAAAAATTAGAGCATAATATATTGATTTATAGAAAAAGTAAATAGATCACTTGGATAAAAATAACATAATTCATAGTTGTGGAATGCATAAGATAAGAAGACTTGATCATACCATCATGGCCTTATGAAAGACATCATTATCTCTATCAAGACTATAGTCAATATGTCTTTCTAAATTATGTTGGAAAAAACTAAATACCCACGAAAGTTCATGTCATGAGACCTACTGATCCACCAAGAGTTTATATAATTTTATTCCCAACCATTCACTTTTTAATTCCAATTCATTAGTCATATAAGATAATTAGTAGACAATATATAACCAATTTTCCTAATAATCAATCATATTGGAAGTATTATATAAATAATTCAAATATATTTTCTCATGTAAACAATATAGATTACAAGATCATAACCCATCCATATAATTAAGGTCGATGGTTAAATAATACATAGTCAAAATTTCTGAGTAGTTAATAAGCATCCATAATAGAATAATAATTTTTCAACATTTCAATAGTTTAACAATAAATAATATTTTTTACATTTTATGTAAGAATTTAAAAACCATAAATAATATCTATTAATGGTATATGATGAAAAAAATAATTTCAACGTTCAATTTTTTATGGGTTCTAGGTTAAAAATATTCAAACAAAGGAATAAAAAACATTTTATTCAAAAATAAAATGCATTAGAATAATTTTTTTGACTATTCATGAAGGATGGTTAGAAACAAATGTTAGTGAATGATAATATCATTGATATAAAATAACATTAAATAAGATATAAAAAGAAATATGGTGGATGGTTTTAAAAGAAAATATCCCCAATAGAATTAAGGAAAATAAAATGGACGTTTACAAAGATGAAAAACATCATTTTAATGTAATTATTTAAATGGTATCATACAAAAAGGGATTAAGAATAAAAAAAATTAATACTAGGATTTAAATCCCCAAAATAATATATATATATATACCTATATGTTAGATTATAAATAATGTAACGTAAATCCCATGAGTAAAAAACGTTTTTTATATGAATATGAAAATCGAAGTGAATACTTTTAGAAAATAGTTTTAACATTGATGTAAAATACAAACATACATGTCTCTTTAAAAAGATACTTTTGAAAATGTGAAGTTAAATAATATGAATACCATTAATTTTAAAAATAATACCCAATAATTGTTACATGATTAATAAATTATGGGTTTTTATGGAAATGTGGAGTTAGAGATAATGCCTTTGATAATGATAATAAAGGAGCCTTTTTAATAATTGGATATAACCTTTTTTTAAAACCCAATTTATTAAAAGGGTAACCAAAATATTATTATCATTAATAATTCATTTTCTGAATGTGGACTACAAAATACTCTACAAAAAACATATTAGGGTTGAATAACCTATGCATGGAAGGAAAACATTGAAGATAAAAATTTATAACTTAATTAAAGAATATTTGAGCAATCAATATCCCTTATAGGAAACATACTTCATAAGGTAAGACATATTTTAAAATTATTTATTTAGTATTAATTTAAGTCACTATAAAAATGACATAATAACAAATAGGATAATCAAGAACAAAATGTAACCAACTTATATGAACTAAGTTCAAGAGAGGATCATAACTCAATGAAAGAAAGTTGAGTTGAAAAAAATAATTACTTTTGGGGTATCAATTGAATCAATAACCATTGGAAAGAGTTTATAAGAATTCATATAGTATATCCCATGAGATATAAAACATTCATGATAAAAAATACATCTACGGTAAAAAAATACTAGAAATATGGAAAACATAATTCACACATTATATTATGATTCAAAAAATAATAATTGAGACAAAAAATATTAACCTTTTATCATAGCTTCAAACAATTCACTCTATCCTAGAGTATAAAAAATACAGATATAATAGTAAATTATTTCATGACCTTACTCATATATCTTTAATTTATAATCTTTATTTATAATCATTCTCTATATGAATTCTAGTTTTTTATTACATATTTTAAATATTTTGTGTGCGTAATATTGATTTTTATGAACTAATTCCATAAATGCTATAAGTATTCATTATTTGAAAAAAAAATCCACGATCATTAAATGTATTATAATATATTTTCCATGATATTTATAGAGGTATAATTTCTTTCCATGGTAGTGTTTATTACAAATTATGAGGATTAAATCAACAATGATTATATTTTACTGGTTCTTAATGAACATAATGAATTTTATTAATTAATCATTTTAAAAATAATATTATTATTAGCTAAAAAAATAACTCATTATTTACTTATTTATATCATATATTATTATAAATTAAATTCCCATATTCATCCAGGATAAAAATTTATATCATTGTTCATGTAGGTGGTCAAACCTACCCAAACAAAAACACATAGTAATAAATAAATGATTATGAAGTGATTTAGTTATAATATAATTATAATAGAAGAATAAGGATCTTATAATGGTTTTTATTCCTCATATTGATAATAGGATTCCTAGTTTACCATTATAGAGCCTTAATAATTTCATAATAGTCATATTTTTTCTTTTTAACCCATTTTTATGAGAATCAATTTATGGTGGTTCTGAAACGGATAATTGATATCAATCTGTCTATGAAAGAGATAGTCCACACATGCACATAGATTTTGATTTCATTTTCAATAGAAAATGGAAAAGGATTAATATGGTTTTCCATTTTGGAATATAAAATATTTCATAATTTTAGTAATTATATATTAAATTCCCAATTATGAACATCCTTGTATGCATGTGAAGGGAAAAACATGCAACATTGTGGATGTGGAAGTCCACACAATTCCCGAATAACAGTTATAGTTTTCTTAACAAAAAATGGGAATTTGGTTAATTATTATACTATCATTATAATAATATAATATTATACTAATGGTATAGGTGTTATAATTTAATTATGGTGTAAATTATTTTGATAAATAATATTTTCACAAAAATAGGTGAAAATTTGAATGAATAGGTTTGAAATTTACACCTCACTTACCAGACTATCTCCTTTGTAAAGGTGGTCAAGTGTTTAAAGGATTTTATTTTGTGAAAAAATTACCTCAATGTGGACAAGAAGATTTTGGAATGGTTTTGGTAGTTTATTAGAGGTACCAAGTGGGTTTTGGTGTTAGGGTAACTAAGGAGCATGGTTCTCATGTTATATGTGAACAAGGATGAAATTTTTATTAATACCCAAAAAAATTAAATAATGAGAAGTCACACTGAAGGAACATAACTACAAAACTGGAGAAATAATGTTGAAGGTATTTGATAATGTTTGTAAATTCTACAACCATCCATTCCCACAAATGTTTAAACGTGTTTTTGATCATTACCACTTAATTAAACCTTTTTTTATCCATTTTTTTTACCGATGTAACGAGTTATTAACAAAAAAAACTTATTCCTTATTCCAATATATAAATTTGTTGGTTTAAAATATTTTGGACCTAATGATTTAAAATTTAAATTTGAATTTTATTTATTAATTTTCTAAAATTGATGAAAATTAATTTTAATGTACTCAATGTATAATTTATTTAAAAAATAATTTTAAAAAAATAAAATTTATGTTCCAAAATATTTTTGGGTTTTTGAGTTAAAAACAAAAATTGTAAATTATAAATACAATTAATTAAATTTTTTTCTTATCAAAATTTTTCATGAATTTACAATTCATGCATATAGAATATTATTTTTATAAAATTCTTGATTTTCTTAAGAACAACATGTTTCACTATTCACCTAAAAATCAGTATTTTTGAATAATTCATTTAATTTACCTTTCTAAAATATTAATATAATGAGTAGAAAAATAAATTTGATTTTTTAAAATTTAAAATTCAAAAAATTAGAAAATAAACTTTAAAATAAACATTAACATATAATGAAGAACTATTTGTATAGAAAAATAGTTTTTTTAGATTATTAACCATTCTCATACATTTTTCCTATAATTTTCTAATTTAATTATTGTCAACTAATTTTTTATATAAAACATATTTTATCATCACTAATAAAATGGTTCATAAAATATAAATTCTTATCATGTAAAATAGAATTATTTAAACAAATACATTTGTAATCATAAAATGACCATAATATTTTTTTTTTCTATACCAATTAAAATTCATTCATATTAAAAATAGAATTTATTTACATTATATAAATATCATAATTTTTTTAATATTATTATTTTATACAAATTTAATGGGTAGGTATTAAACATGATACTTAAATATTTATATATTATGAAAATATATCTCATTTTTGTTTATATTTTTTGTTGTGCATAGATAAAGTTATCAAACACATTGAATTAACTTAAGGTAATCGCATATTAACATATAAAGGACTTACATTACCACCTTAATTAAATAGTGTCATTATAATTCTAATTATCAGTAACTAATAAATGTTTTTTATAGTATTCTTAATATATTATTCATTTGAGGTATAAATTATTATATAAAATATTATATACACTATTAGGGTAGATTAAGTAACTTATCATTAAAAAAATTAATATTTCATATAATCATATATTTAGCTATGTTATATTCTAATTATAGTTTTCCAAAAATATAACATTTCTAAAACCATCTGAATTTTTAAAACATTAGACAATAGTTGAACCATATAATCACATAGAAATTAAAACTATCTATAACCCTCAAGTGATTTTATCAACTAGGACATAAGGCCACACAACATAAAATATATATCATATTCCAAAAAAATGAGATAAATTCATGAAAAATATCATGGATCACTTTTTCATCAAATTAATAACCAATTTGAAGTCTATGAATAATATTTATTATTTCTAGAAATCAATAATCTATTTATTACCTCAATATAATGAATATTTTAAACCTAAGAGTTATTCATACCATAATCATGTATTCTAAAATAGTTATCCCTATAAATATAACCTTGTTGTAAAATTACTTTTAAATGTTATTAATACCATTAAATATATGTTTCCAAACCTTACTGTATAATTATTGATGAAAAATCCTTAAATAATTCAAATAATATTCATAACACTGATAATATACTATAATATAATCGATAAATATCACTCAATAATGAAAAGAGATAATATTTTAATGATTTATTTTCTATTAAAATATCACTCTTGTAACCTATGGTAAGATTATGAAAATCAGTTTTACACTATAATACAAATATATTATAATTTTGAACCATTTAAGTATGATCCCTTACTTAACTATAAGATATAGTGGTTTCTAGATACATACCTCTCTTATAATTAACTTCATGGTCATATAAAAAAAAAATATTAAAACAAAAAAGGTTATGAAAATATCTAAAATATAAATATAAAAACATCATTCCAGGTATTTCTTTTCTATGGACACCTTTATTTTTAACATGTGATGCATTTTTCTAACCAATGGATCCTTTTTTTAATACTTGGTTATCAATTTTTATTTTTATATTATATTTTATATCATATTAGTCAACATCATACTTAAATCCTTCATAATGGTCCATAAAGAAACTATGTAATAGATATCATCATAACTTGGGGAAATATAAACAAAAGAAATAGTAAGCTCAAATGTTCGGTAATGGATTACATCTCACAAAGAAAAGCATGGAATAAATATAATGGAAGGAATAAATAATCATAATAATTCTATAATTAGCTGAAATTAAGAGAATAATATATAAATTTATAAAAAAAATAAACTCATCACATGGATAATAATAACTAAATTCGTGGTGATGGAATGAATAATTCTAGGAATCTTTATCATACTATTAAGGCCTCATCCAAGTCATATTTCATTCCATCAATAAAATAGTCAAAAATTATTACTGAAATATGATATAATACAATAAATATGTAAACATGTTTGTCTTATGATTCCACCAATTCATCATTTGGATATATTATTATGAGCCCCACCGATAACATGTTTAATTCCAATGAATACATAATACGAGAAAGTAAACAATACATAATAAAATTTTATAATAATCATATGATTAGAATACCAACATATTAAATAACAATAATTTCATATTTTCTGTAAAATGGTAGGATTAACATAAACCATGTAGAGAAAGAAGGTGTATTTTTAAACAATATATAGTCAACTTGCCTGAGTAATCAATAAACATCGGTATCAGAATAAAAATATATAGAATTTCTATAGATACCAAATCAATATATATAATGTCTTTATATAAAATAAAACCTCAAGATAAAACATTATGGAATAATATTATATGGGTAAGTCAATAATTTCTCCAATCAATCAATGCATAGAATTTAGGTGAACATCATTCAATGAAATGAATGGAAAATTGGGAATTCATATAGAAAATGTTTTGTATGAAAAATTATACTTATTAATGATGGATGGTTAGGAAATTAAAAAGTTGTTATGGATCATATCATTGAATGAAAATGATATTACATAAGTCATCTAGAGGAATAAGTTTGATGCTTGAAAAAGGACATATCCCCAATGTAACAAAGGAAACTCAGATGGATATTTACATAGATTAAAAACCTCCATGATATTATGAGTTTGGAGCCCAAAATTATATACATATATTTATTATTTAATAATTCATCTAACATAAATACCACCAATGTAAATCATTTTGAATATGAAAATTAAAATATAGGTGAAAACTTTTTAGAAATCATTTTAACATTGATGTAAAATAAAAACGAATATGTGACTTTCAAAAGTAACTTATAAAATTACAATGTAAATTATTTTGAAAGAATTTAATTCCAAAATTAAATATCTAACAATGGAGCCTTGAAAATGACATAAATTGTTTTTCTTTAAATATGTATTCATTGATAAAACATTTGATAAATAATTTAAAATGTACATTCTATATACATTGGAATTACCTTGGTTGAAAACACACATTATAAAAAGACTAATAAATCCTTCATTAAAATTAAACATCATTTCCACAATGAGAATTATAAATTACTATATTATAAAACATTATTGTGAGAGAAACCAAGTGTGTATGAACCATGTTCAAGATAAAACATTATATATCAAATATTGGATATTTTAGCTATTAATATCACTTATGGGAAACATACTCTATAAGGTAAGAGATATTCAATAAGAATTAATGAATAGGAATATAAATCCATAGATAAAATGGGATAATACCACATAATACAATCAAGAATAAAATTATCCAAAATTATATTAAATATTTCCATGAGATAATCATAACTCAATGAAAAAAATTTGAGGTACCAAAAAACCTTACTACTAGTGTAATAGTTGAATCAACATCCATTTTATAAAATAAAAAATTATTTCAAATAGTATATAACATGAAATTAAAAAAATTATTATAAAAATAATTTATGGGAATTAAATACACCATATAAAGAAAAAAATATGCACAAAATGCATTATGTCTCAAAGAATCAGAATTGAAACCAAGAAAAACATTACCATTGATCATGGATTCCACAAACACACAACAACCACATTTTAAATAAACACACACATACACACACACATATATATTAATAACTTATTTTTGAAACACACTCATATTTTTCCTTTTGTAACCATCAATAAAAAATTCTCTATAATAATTCTAGTAAGTTATTACTTATTTTAAATATATGGTGTAAGTAATCCGGATTTCTTTGAACAAATTTCATAAAAAGACATTTGTATTCATTATTGGAAAAAAATACATCATTAATAGATCATTAAAATTAATATAATTTATTTTAAATGATAGTTATAAAGGTATTATATCATTCTATGGTATCTTTGGTTAGACATCATAAGGATAAAATCAATAATGATCATATTTCAATGACTCATAAAATATGAACAATTATTTATAAATAAAATATCTTAACAATAATGTAAAGATTATAGAAAAATAACTCATTATTCACTTATTTATATCACATATTACTATAAATTAAATTTACACAGTCATCCATGTTATAAATTTATATCATTCTTTAAGTATATTGTTAAACTAACACAAACAAAAACATGCTTTAATTAATGCTATATTATTAAGTTTCATAGTTTAGCATAATTATACCTAAATAATAATGATATTATATAGTGTTAATTAGTGTGATATATCCTAATAATAAATAATTTTAATAAAAATATAACCAATATATGATTATTTTATAGTATGAAGAAATAATGTTTTATCTTAGAAAGCTTTTTGGATAGTTGAATTTACCCGGATTCGTTAATTCTCATATTATAAATAGATTTAAAATTTTATCTTTAATAAAAATTAATAATTCTTTATGAATCATATTTTTTCATTAAACCCATTATCATGAATATCCATGTGAGGCGTTGATTAAATGAAAAACTGAAATCAACCATTTAGTGGAGTTGATAGTCTACATGAATGTATTGATAGCGATTTTATATTCCAAAGAACGAGGAAAATGAGTAATATAGTTTATAGTTTTAGAGTATAAAATATTTTGTAAATATCATACATATATATTTTTAATTCCATATTAATAACATATTTTTATAGTGGTGAAGGAAAATAAAGTGCATTGCATCATGGAGGAGACAGTCCGCCCAACACATAGATGGCGTTTTAATTTTTCTTAGTATAAATGGGAATGTTTGTTAATGTATGTACAATAATTATAATAAAATGAAATTATATTAATGATACTGATGTTATAATTTAAATATGGTGTAATTAATTTTTGAAAGAAGAAGTGAATATAATAGAATCAATGTGATATAGGGGAGTTTATAAATTTATACCTCACTTCTTAGATTATGTCTATTGAAAAGGGGATTACGCCTTTGAGTTATGGTATTTTTAGAATAGTATAACCAATTTAAGGAATATAAGAATATTTAGGATCGATTTTTTCATATTAATTACTGAAATATGGGGGTTTTGGTGTAATGGGAATTGAGGAGAGGAGTTCCCCTTTTATAAGTGAAAAGGGAATCCGATATCTTTAAATTCTCGAAACTTCTTAATATTGTGAAGTCACTCCCTAGAAAATAATCTCCAAATTTTCTGAAATAAGGTAGTGGAGAAGATATAAGGTAATTTTATGCCTCATATAATCATTTAAACACATTTTTTAAACATTTTTGTGGTATTTCCCTCTCGGTTAAGCTCTTTTTACCCCCTTTTCATTTTTATCGAGGTAACTAGTTTAAAAAAAATAAATTTATCCTGTATGATTGTAAATAAATTGGTCCTTATTACATAATTTTGACTGAATTATTCAGAATTTTTATTCTATTTAATTCTATTAATGTTTTAAAAGTGTTAAAAAATTAATTTAATATATTAAACTTATAATTTATTAAAAATAATTTTTTAAAATACATAAAATAAACTCTAAAATGAAAAATATGGGTTTGTATATTAAAAAAATAATTTTTTTTTAAAAAAAATTTGTCTCATAAATTTATTTAGAAATTTTTAATTTATTATTATAAATTGATAATGTCGTAAATTTCATTTTATTTGTAAAAACTGTATTTTTTTTTGATTCACCTAAAAATAAATATTTTTCAAAAAATACTAAAAAATAATCTTATAAAAATATAACTATGATAAATCCAAAAATAATTTTATTTTTTTCAAATTGATATTCTAAAATTTATATATTTATCATTTAAATAGAAACACGAGATATAATGAAAAAATATTTTTATAGGAATATAATTTTTTTAGAATATTAAAAATTCTAATTCGTATTTCTGATCATTTAATAATTAAATTATTATTATCCAGTTATTCAAATATATTTAATCGTAATTAATCACATGTTTCTTCAAATATATATTCATATATTATAATAATTTAATATTTATAAAAATATATTTCTAACATAAAATTATTGTATTAGTCTTTTTAGGGTTAAAAACAAAAATTAGTTTATATTTAAAGTATGATTTATTTTATTTCTATATATATTTTATAAATTGATTACTCATTTTAATTATTTCAAATTAATTGAAAAGTTTTTAATGATTATGATTAAATATTTATATTTTATCTAATATTATTGTGGTCTTATTTATGTTTGGTGTTGCGTGCGGAGAAATCTATTAAACACACTGACATAGTTAAATGTAATCATATATTTATATCTTAAGAAGTTACCATGTGTATCGTGGTTCTGGTCAAACCTCAGGTGGTTCCATTGATGGATTTACATAGCTCTATATCATGCATCCCCCATCACCTTCCAAGGGTCGACCTCTATCCAACATAGTAACTTTTCAGTCATCACTCTCCATAAAGATATTGATATGGAATAATATATCTAAAGTATATTTTGTCCATTCTAGGAAAACTAAATAATATAAATAAGCTCAAAATAATGATTCTCAAGTTTCTAAAGATGAACATTGATCCGAAAGTCCATCCTTGACATCTCCTATATTGGGTATTAATACTCCATCCATATATTTATCACATAATCACATTGTCTCTCTAGTTAATTTCTTAATCAATATCTATCATAATGGAATCATCCAAAATAAAAAAGAAGTAAAATATTTTATCCTCTTATCAACTAAAAGGAGGAGGTACATATGAACACATTAACCCAATTATAGATCCATATCAATGATACTCATTCTATGAGGTCTAAAACTCATAAACTCATCGTATGCCATCAATCAAAGAAAAAATTGACTAAGTATTTACATAACCATTGAGGCCATTCATGACGATCTTCTATAAGGAAATCAAGAGTCTAATAATAATCATGAAACATAAATAATATGCCACTGTTTAATAGTGGACATATCACCCCTCACTCAATCAATATCATAAATATATAACCATCCCAAGGGTATCCCATGGTTTTTATGGACCTATGCTATAAGGAAACCTAACCATGTTCTTAATCTGGTCTAACCAACACACCACCAAAAGAAATATTTATATGATAGAAACTATGTTAACATTAATCATAATGAAATAATAGTCAAAATATTATTAAATAATAATCAAGACAATCACACATGAGAAAAATCATTTGAAAATGTGGTGTTACCCATATAAGGTCAAAAAAACCAAAACAAGTCCCAAAACTAGCTCCTATGGATTTATTTTAAAATAATTTTAGAGAACCTATATTTTAATTCAAAACAAAATCCAAAATAATATATATAATTTAATTAAAAAGTCCCTTCATGGATGTTTTATTCAAATAAGGTCCTTGGTCAACTCCCATGAAAATAATTTTAAATATCCCCTCTATTTTTTTAAAGATCATTCTAAAACCCTTTCTTTAAATAATCATTTCACTTTAATTTTACACTTTAATAAAAAACTGTTTTTGAAAAACATTTAAAAAATAAAATCAATTTTCATTTATAAAACTAACTCACAACACCCATAAAACCATAAAATATATGACCGACACTCATTCAACCAAGGAACCTCTAACAAACCATTTATAATTATATATAGTGCTTATTTAGTATTAGGAAAAAATTAGTCCATTCTAAATTATAGAGCGATATCAAAAAATATCACACAATCATGATAATGAAAAGAATAAATATGAAATATGAACATAAAATAACCAAATGATAAAGAGACTTGATAATGTAAATTCCACCTACCTCAATCTATCATCAAAAATATAATCCAATATAATATTGACCTTCTATAAGATCACGATCACCTAAATCATCCTTTAAAAACAATATTTCAACCAATTAGACATTTAAAAACCAATTTTTTATTTTGAATAATTGATATAAAACTCACCTAGAGATCATATAACATAAAAACATTTGGAAATGGTGTTTGGCCCACTCCCAACATGAAATCAAGCATAAACTACATAAAATACCTATATTATGGACAAATTCAAAGGAAAATCTAATTTAAATTATGAAATATCACTTTTTAAAGACATTAGAAATCATGAATCAACTCAAACATTTTGAAACTATGAAACAAATTATTCTGTGACTTATCTAGGCATCATATATAGAATCCCCATTATATCAAAGTAATTTATACATAGTTTGTTGGAATAAAATAAAATAACAGTAACCCATCCTTCCAAATTCAAAAGAAGATAAAAAATGTAAGAGGAGATAATTTTATGGACATATTACCATATTTTTGATAAACTAGATCCACCCAAAATTTATAATAACCAAGGTTAATAGAAAGTCGATAAGAAAATAAAAGGAGAGATTTCCCTTCCTCTAATAAATTGAATCCAAAGGAGACCAATGGGGTTCTAAAATAGAACACCTGAAATATTACCAAAATGGACCTATAAAGACCAAACATCTCATTCATATATATTAAATCATAAAATACTAATATTCATTACATAATATAATGGTCTTTATCAGAATTATAGAGGTATATGGTCTTTATAATCATGTATACAAACACAAATTGTTCATAAGTGAACTGAATTTTCTCCATATAAGCTCTTCATAAATATAACCTTTCTTAGACATATCATACACAATAAATTTCTTCATAACATGGAAAAATAAACATAACAAATGGAGATATTGTTTTTGTAATGGTTCTAGACCTAGTAGCCAAGAGTTAGTGGCTACATTATTACATTAGAATAAGATAAAAGGAATCACATCCCAAAGGAATGAATAATTTATTAGTTTTGGAAAACTAAATATATACTTGAATATCACATTAAAAGTGAAATCATAAAATACAACATAAAATTTTCTTTGGGTACACTACCAATCTATTTAGAATATCCCTACATATAAATCAAAATACACTTCTTAGAATCCTGGGGAAGGGAAACATAAGAAAGGGGAAAGCTCTAATGGATAGTAAGGGTATTTGTAGAGCTAAATATATTATTAATAAATAAGGAAAAATAAATATTATAGGGTAAATAATTGAAACACATTCCATTCAATAAATTACATGATCATAATGTGGAAGGAATAAATGAAGATCAAATAATTCCATATAAATAATCACATGAGCCATACACTTAACCATGGATATTCTAACTAGTCAAATAATCCCATGGAATATAAATAAAAAATCACATATTTATGGAATGAATTATTATATACATCATAACCATATCATTGAGGCCTTATGACAAGATAACTTAAATAAATGTGTAAAGCCTCAGTCAAATAGCCTGTTTAATTTGTATCATTAGACCTAACAATGCATCAAGGGGCTATATGAGGCCCCACCCATCACATTCTAAGCCCAATTCACCCCTAATATGAAATGAGTGAAACATTATAAATATAAAAAATTCATATTTAAAGTCTATAATATTAAATGTTAATACTTTACAAAACATAAAAATATAATCACAAACCATTCATAGTATTTTAGAGAGTGGAATCAAAATAGTAAATTTCTTGTCAAATTGATCATAAAAAATAATAAGGGTGGTTTCATTACATTATATTCCCAATGAGGAATAAGTTAAATATTAGTTTTTTCATTAATTAATCAAAATACTGTCTAAATTCCATTAAAAACATTCTTGATGAAAATATCATTTTCAGTTTGAAAATCACAGTTAAAAATTTAAAATTTTAAGAATTTTAAGAAAATAATTTTCTTTAAAAATATCTATATAAAATTATAAAGGAATATATAATGTAATTAGTGGTCATGGAGGTTGGTAATTCTATATACATTGTATAAGCTTAAAAACATTTCTTTCACGCTATCTTTGAATGGTTAAATAGTGGGTTGTTCAGAAAAATACAAGAATATTCTTTTCAAACCATTTTTAAAAAGTAAAAAATCGGAAATAAATTTAATTAATAAATTATTTGATCATTTTTAAAACATTTTTTAAAACATTTTTAGAAAATATAGATATGGAATGATAAAGGGTTCTTGACTGAACAGAGAAATGAAGTCAGTTTTCATTAAAAACATTATTTTTGGTCTCTTTTATCATTAAAGAGAGGAAAATGAGGAGAAAATATATATTCTATAGAATTATATATAGTAGAATAAAATTAATGAGTTTCTTGAAATATGTATAATAATATTTCATCATAAAAACATTAATCACGAAAAATTCTAATATACTATGAGATTTTAATATAATCCTTTAAAAATTTGGTAACATCTGAATCAAAAGCACCATGAAAGAAGTAAGGTAAAATAAAATATTAAATAACATGAATATAAAGGTATCTATGATTTATCATATCAAAGTTGAAGTATATACACCACAAAAAATTACTAAGTTGTAAATGTGGAATATGTCTCAAGGATTTAAAAGTGAGACGTGAAAACCTTAACTCTGGTTTGATCTCCTTCATACATGTACATACCTACTATATAATAAATAAGTATTATTATAGATATATTGAAAAACCATAATCCTATATATCATATCATATATGATTTACTAATAATCTTTTATGCCATGTTTACTAACAATTACTTGTTAAAATCATTATTTGAGTGATAATTGCTTCATTTTTCATATATGATTTGGTTCGGTGATTTTGTTCCTTTCACATAGATCACATATACATCATATCAATAACATTAAATATGATATAAATATGATATATATTCATTATATAATAATTTATAAAATTTTATAAAATTTAGATAATGGGAAATGAGTTACACCATTCATGGAGATGATAGTTCGTATGTACGCTTGAATGTTGTCTCTATTTTACTAAAAGGTGGAATGAAATAAATTTAAATAATATTTCTCCATTAAATAAAGATTTTTATTATATATAATAAATCATATATATGTTGAGTTAAAAGTTATACTTATGAATCTTCCATTTCTTTTATTTTAGAAATGAGAAACTCTTTCATAAATACCTTATTACTAACTTTTTATGTCCAAAGTGTTTTTAGAATATTTTAGTAGAAGAACATATAATATTACCTTAATTATAAGTAGTTTTAAAGTGATCATTAATATAAACTAACATTCTTTATTGCGATTATCATAATGAGTATGGCCCCTATAAAAATTGGACCCACCTTTCGCAGAATAGATTTAAGAATTTGTCTTATCTTTATAATGAAGAATATTTTATAATTAGACTAATATTGGAACTAATGTACATAATATTCACACTCATAAAGAATATATAAATGAAATATATTAGTAAGTCCAATGGATTGACTAAGTTTAAATTCTGAATATGGAAAACTAACATTTATCATAATGGAACATCTTTTAAATTGTGATGGTGTAATTAAATATGACACAAGATATTCTAATATGATAGAAAGATATGAGATGTAAAAATATAGGTTTCTAAGTACTTGTAACAAAATCAGAGAAAATATGATCGTTGGGAGTTTGCTTATAAATACCCGGTTATTTGAAGAGTTTGGACTTATCAATTTTGAGTTGTTTAATTTGGAAATTATCTTTTTACAAGAGATCATAATGTTACAAAATGTGAATGGATTGTTCTTAGTCTTTTGTAATTGTTTTATAGTTTTGTATTCTTAAGGTAACCTTATCAGGTTTTCCTCTTAAGAAAACTTTTCTATTGTAATTGTATATCTGATATGTGATTTCAATTGAAAGATTATGGGGATGGAAAGACAGAGAAAATATGATCTTTGTATTGATGAATACCGAGGATAAACAGTTATAACAAAAATGATCTTCATATTAAGGTATTTCATTAATAAGGAAAGAATTAATTTTTTATAAGTAAAAAAACAAGGGGTTACCTTTAGCCATGGGTTTTTTGATCTTAATCTTAATATTAAAGGAGGTAAATTCATATAAATATATATAACTCATTCTTATATTAGTGATATTTATTTTTATTTTCTATTACATGATTTTTTATTCAGTTGTTCTTATTTTCAATTGTTTTTAATGAAACGTGTTTGATTATGATAATCTTTAATATGTTAATCAGATATTATATGAATCTGATCTGTTAACATTAATATAATTGAATCTTATGTGATTAAAATTATTACCTTGATATAATTTTATCCACACTGGTTTTAATTATTTTTCTCTGATATAATGAAGTTATTCCTGATTATAATGCTTAGAAATCAGTTTTAGGTCCAAATCTAAATCCAATCTTTTTTACTTAAAGAGGTTTTTGTATTATTTTATTTTAAACTCTTTTAGAATAATTATTTAAAACTATAATTATCCCTTATTGTAATAGAACAATCTAGAACATATTTTTTTTCGATTTTAATATCAATATATCTCATATTGATATCTAACGGTTGTTATCGGGGTAGGATTCCACTGCTCAAATACTTAATTAACATTTGTTTCAGTACTATTTCAAGTTTTTTTAATTTTTTTTAAAATCTATTTTTTATAAAATTATACGACACAAACGTTCTTTTTTAATAGAATATTTTTCTCTAAAATGATAGGTTTTAAAGTTAGGTTTATAAAGAAACTCAATCCAAATAGACCGACTATTTTTGATGTTTCTAACTATGAATATTAGAGAGATAGAATGAATACTTCTGTTATCCACACTAGGGTTGATATTTTTTTGATTCTCAATGTAAATTATATGATCCCTAATAAAAAATTTATTTCCATTATTAATTTTGAGAATAAATAGTATCAACTAAGTTAAATAGTAAGGAATGCCTAGATCTGTTCAATGACTAGAAACATCTATTTAAAAAATCATTTTGTGAAACTAAAAGTAGTGTCCGAAAAATCTCAAGGTTACACATTTTGGTACTTAAAAGGGTTTTGAAACTATAAGAGAAATTATAAAGGATGATTACCAAGAATTTGATTTTTTCTACCTGGAGAGTATGTTTCCAAGATGCATCAATGATTTAGGACTATAATAAATAGTTTAGAAGATATTTTTGAAAAATGCTTAGATGATGTGATTTATATAGAAACTATTATAGATATCATAATGAATGAATTAGAATATAAGAGAAAAATTGTTTATGAAACAATGAAATTTAATAATATCACTCTGGATAAACATATTGGAACCTTGATGTAGTATGAAAATATACTTAGAAGAGATGTAGAGAAATAGAAAAATAATAATGCAAGAGTTTATTTGTCTAAAACTAAATTTCCTAATAAAGGTCAAACTATTGAAAATACTATTCTATCTTATAGAAAGAAGAAAGTCATTATGCTATATGATTCAAGTGTTTTTGAGAATTCTGAAAATTATTTAGCTAATATTTATTAGGAGTTGAACAAGATAGTTGGTAAAAAGTATTTTCAATACCGATAAAAAAAGGTAATGAAGATAAAGGGGATAATAAGAATTAATTCACTTGTTATTAATGCATAAAATCCAGACACATCTGACCGGATTATCCAATGCTAAAAAATAAAGATATAAAATATAAAAATTCTCGTTGGAATAAGAAACAGTTTTAGAGGTTAAAAGTAAATAAAGTCTTTAAAGATAATGATTCATGGAGTGAAAGTGGAAAAGATTCATCAGATAAATATTTTTAAAATAATAGTTCATAATAGAGGAATGTTGGTATTCTTTATAGAGTACCTAATGAAAATATTTATCTTATGGACAAGGTACACACTACCAAAAAACATACTAATTTGTCCTTATATTCTAATTATCCTGATGAGAAGAACTAAATATCTTCTCATGGAGAATCCTTTTCATCTGAAGATAATTCATTACCTTCCTACGATGAATTATCTTGCTTTGATAAATTTTTAGTTTACGAAAACTGCAATGTTAGTACAAAACCAAATAAAGCTAAATTAAGAATTGATATTTTAACAAATGGTGTATCATATCCTTCAAAAGGTATTGATAAATAAAATTCTGAAAAATAATCATTTTAAAATATTTAAAAAAGTGATTTCTGAAAAAAGATAGTTTATAGACTAGTTTTGATGAACTGAATTCGAAAATTAATACTTTTGAGAGTAATAATTTTCTATAAAAAAGTATGAAATTTCTTCTTGGAATAAACTTTTTTCAAACATTATAACTAGTAAAGAAAAAATTAAAAAAATGTACAAGAAAATTCAACCTCATGATACTAATTCCTTAATGGGGCATACTAGAAAAAACATTTTTTAGGAAAATTTAATTTTTTCATTAAAGTGGAACCTTTTGTACCAAATTTCAATGTGGTCTACATTAGAAAAATAATTGTTCTCTTAGTAAAATTCAATTCTTAGGTTTCCCAAGTCATATTTTTCAAGAAAAATTTGGATTATTAAAATATTATTTTATGACTCAAACATACCCAAAAGGTTTGGGTTTCTAAAGTCTAATGTTTCACTTTCAGGAAAAAAAAGATAGTACAGAAAACGAGTACATGTTACATGAATAGTGGATATTCCTAGAACATGACTGGTAATTAAATGTTTTTGAAAAGATTATCAATTTGAAAGGTGGAAAATTTACCTTCAGATAAAATTTTCAAGGAGATATTATTTCTATATGTAACATAGTTCTTCTTGGTAATGAATTAATTTAATATTTGTTTGATATAGGTATTAAGAACTAATTTATAAGAATAAGTCAATTATGTGATGAAAGTTACTTTTTGAATATTAGAAATGATAAATATATAGTACAAAATTACAAGGATGAATATATTCATTATTCTAATTGGCATGAGGATGCTTACACACTTGTCTTAGAATACCTTAAGAGCCAAGAAATACCTCGTATTAATACAATTGAAGATCAATATTGGTTATGGAATAAAAGGTTAGGACATTATAACCAAAATAACATATCTATGTTAACAAAGAAATGAATTGTTAAGGATCTACCAGAACGTAGAATTGATTCTTCAATAGTCAGTTATCCTTATCAATTTGGCGAGAAACATAATTCATGTTTTAAATCTATTAATAAAGTCTTGACTACTGATTCATTATGGTTAGTGTACATGGATTAATTTGTTCATACACAAATATGAAGTATCAGATGAAAGTATTATGTTTATGTCTTAGTTGATGATTACACTAGATATACAAGGGTCTATTTTTTAACAAATAAATATGATGCCTTTTTCTATTTTAAAACTATGGATTAAAGATAAAAATGATAAAAACCTTCCCTTGATAAATATTCATAGTGATCATAGTGGAAAATTTGTAATGTATTTATCTAAAATATGAAAGATAAACTGCATATATTTTTACCCAAATCTGATGAAATTATATTTTTAGGTTATTCCATAAATTCTATGACTTATATATTCTTTTAAAAAATTTATTATACTGTCGGGGAAACAGTAGATGTTAAGTATTATGAAACTAATCCTTTTGTTTTCAAACAACCCAAACCAACATCTTACTTGGTTGATATTTCGAAAATGCATTTTCAACCTTTGTTAGAAAATTTATCTTATAAAGAAAACTCACATGAAATTGTTTCTAAAGTATTTAGTTAGGAATATTTTCTACATTATATTGATAAACAAAGTTTACAAAACCCATAAATTTAGTTTTTCTAAGTAATCATCCTAGTGATAATATCATTAGAGATTTTTATAAACCTATTAGGACTAGATGTTTCATAAGAAATGAAATATAATATCTAGATTTCATTTCCCGATTTATACCTAAGAATCTTGATGAGGATTTAGTTGATGAGGATTTCAATAAGGCTATAAAATATAGTCTAAATTAATTTGAGAGAAACAAATTATGGACCTTGGTTGAACGAGCTAAAGAAACTTATATAATTATATTAAAACGGGTTTCCAGAAACAACTAGGATGAAAATAGCATTATTACTAGAGATAAATAAATATTATTTTCTAAATGTTATAACCAACAATAAGACGTATACTATGAAGAAACATGTGCACTAGTAGCTAGATTAAAATCTATTCATATTCTTTTCACCTTTACAACATTATTTAATTTAAACTTTTATCAAATGGATGTGAATTGGGATTTCCATAGTGGTTATGTAGAAGTTGATTTTTATATAGAAAAAACCCTTAATTTTTAAAAATAAAAACTATATTTAATATTTTAATAAACTTACCAAATCATTTTGAAGATCTAAACAAGCCCCTAGAGCTTGGTATAATAGATTAACATGATTTTTGTAACAAAACATTTTTGTTAAGGGAAATGTGGATTCCACTCTTTTTATAAAAGAAGTCAAAAAAATATTATTATTGTTCAAATCTATGTTGATGAGATTATATTAGGATCATATCAAAAATATTTAATATATTCCTTTACGAATCCCATGAAGTTTGAGTTTGAGATGAGTATAATCGGTGATTTAAATTTTTTTCTTGGATTTTAAATTTCTCAAAAACCAGAATAAATTTATATATCTATACATAATTATATAAGATATCTTATTAAAAATGTTAGATATGACAGTACAAAAAGTATTATTACTCCCATCAGAACCTCAAATACACTTTATCTTGATTAGGATGAGAAACCATTTGACAAAAAGATTTTTAGAGGTATTATATGATGTTTAACATAATTAACTACAATTCGACTGGACTTAATGTTTTCTATATTATTATGTGTAAGATATCAATAAATTACAATGTAATCACATTAAAAATTTGTTAAAATTTTTCTTAATTATGTTAAGGGAACAATGGATTTAGGAATTTATTATTCTTATAGATTTTTTTTTTGAATTTACAAGTTTTTTTGTTGCAGACTTTGGTGGTTGTAGAATGGATAGGAAAATTAAATTTTGGTATTATTATTTCTTCTGAGACTCATTATTTTCTTGGTCTTGTTCAAAACAATACTCAATAGCACTTTTCACTATAGATTCCAAATACATTCCAGCTAGATGTAGTTGTACTCAAGTGTTGTGGATTCAACACACACTCCCTAAATATGGCATGATTTTTACTAAAACTCAATTAATATGTGATAATAATTGTTTCATTGATTTAGTTAAGAACCATGCACATCATTATCATGAAAAAACATAGATATTAGGGATTAATTTGTTAGGGATCCAAAACTTAATAGAGATATCATTTTATAATTTATTAAAAAACATTAATAACTTGTGGATATTTTTAAAAACTATATCATTTGATAGATTTGAATACATTAAAAATAAGATAAAAATGATCAATGTAAAGTGATCTTTCATATATACTTATCTTTATATATATATATATCCTTAATTTAAGAATCTCCTTTTTATAAGGAGAGTATTTATGTTTGATTTTTTTACAAAACATTTGTTTTTCAAAATTTTAGTTTTCTTAAAAAATTTGTAATGGGATTTAAAAAATAAAATTTTTAGAGTTAGTATTCTTAAAATAATCATGAGACTCATGAATTTTTTTCAATTTTTCTATACTCAAGTTTTCATATTCATAATTTTTTTTCATAATAATTTTTTTTATTTATGAATATCATATTGAATTCTACAACAATTTAAATATTATATTGCTGTATATTTTTACAATAAAATTGTATTCAATATTGTAACATTTTTTCAATCTAATTAACTTATAAAATTCATGATGAACATTTTTATCTATACCGATGACACATTCCAACTCTGAAAAGTTATTCTTATTATATTTTAAATTTTTCCCTATTTCATTAATTTTTTTTAATAATTGTTGTTTTGATATTTATTTTTTTTATTTTAAAAATAATTTTTGTTTTCATATTTTTTTTAATGTCATATTCTATATAAATATAAAAAATTATTTTTTTTAAAAAACCTCAAGAGTTCTTAAAACATTAAATCTTTCTTCGAATCATTTTTTATGTCAGATCGATAAGGTTTAATATCGATTATTGGATTTATTTTGGATGATGAATCATCATGTGATCTGCATATATGTGGGGACCCATGTCCCACATCAAAATATTCAGAAACTATGCCTCAAAGTGCTTTTCCTCTCAAAATCATCTCGTTCAAATGTTTTTGTTATCTTTGAGTCACTAGCTTCTTTTCCATACAAAATTCCTTCTAAAAAGGATTATAGTGAATTGGATTTCATCTACGAAATGTTAATTGATTAATATTCTTAATAAAATTATTATTTGATTTAGAAAAGGATTATAAAATTAATTGAATAAGAATCTCATTCCATAGAAAACTATGATGAAAATTTTGATCATGTTTATCTGAATCATGTTCAAAAAATTGATAAATATGTTATGTTTTTTATATATTATGAGGAAAAAGGTTTCTTTTATAATAAATTAAAATGGATAAAAAATATCATATAAAATTTTTCCAGTATGCTAAAATTACTATCCAATGGAGAATTTTTCTTTCCTTCTCATAAGTTCCCAAATAAAATAGGGTTATTTTGAAAAAAAAAGAAGGATGAAGAGTCCTTGTTTTCTCATGATAAAAAATATCGTAAAGTGAATAATCTCACAAAGATAAATGAGGTTGTTTCTCTTTAAATTAAAGGGTTCTTAATTCCATGAAAATGGAATAGTGATACTTTAAAGGTCGCTAATTTTTTATGTTTTATTTTATTTTCAATATGAGAAAAATAGATCTTATTAAGTTCATCATCCTTAACATTAAAAACATCAATATTGGAGATATTAAATAAGAAATCATCATGTTTCCTGCCATTTTAGAAAATTAAATGTTATATATCATGAACAATTTCAACATTTTTAAAAATTAAAGTTAGAAGAATATGAAAATAAAATTCATCAGTGACGATACTCTAAAGAGAATGATGTTTGGTTTTGAAGAAGAATCAAAGAATTTTGTTGATATATTGGGTGGTGATGATACGGGAGAAAAAAATTCTATGAAATTTGATAAAATTGTATAGAAGAAGAAAAAGAATGTTGAAAAGACTCATTAAGAAATGAAAAGTACAGCTGATACATCCCCTCCATTGAAAACTAAGACAATAAAGTCAGTTCTAGATGAAGTAATTGATGAATGGATAATAAATAATGTCAAATGGAAAGAAGGTGGTCCAAAATTAAAATTTTATCTATTCGTTTCCCTTTCTATAATGACTCATAGTACTGATGTTTTAGAAAAATAAGTAAAATAAAATAAAAAGAATAATAAAATTCAAAGTGCACAAATTATAGATTCTTTAACAAAAGGCATTGGGGTATCCTTAAAAAATATTGTTCTTTCTTCCCCGACAGATAAAATAAACTACGATGATGGATTGAGATTTCAATAAATATACATGGATGATTTGGAAGTTCTCTATGTCACAGAAAAGAGAAAGGATAAAGTTATTGATAAATCTATACTAGATGATATTGATAATTCAAGGAATGGTTATTAAAAATAACAGGATATTGATTAAATCAATGGAAAAATGTGTTGTGTGTGTTGAGGTCTTAGAAAATACTAGTGAATGTATTCAAGAAGGAAGTGAATATATAGAAGGTATAGTTAAAGAATAAGTTTCTAATGAAGGTGAAAAAGATGGAGAAGATTATTAATGGTCTAATAATGATGAGTTGAAAAAGGGGGTTGAATATGAATAAGAGAATGAAGATGAATAAGGAGATAAGGATGTTGAATCCAATAAATTTTGTTTTAGGACATCACATGCTTAATCATTATAATTACCCCAAAAAGTTGATAAAAAACTTAATGTCTAGTGATGAAAATATCCCCATCATATAAAGAAGTAGAATCATCATCTAAGAAGAAAAAAAAAGACGAGAATTAAAAAATAGGAGGTGATAGAGATCAGTCTGATAAAATAGATACTGTATAAATTCTTAATAGAAATGAATTTTATGAAAGAGTTAAATTGTTGGTGTCAAAGAAAAATAACAAAGTAAAGGTAAAGAAATTTGAAATCCAAACCAACTATCTATATTTACCTGATATTAAAGTATCTGATTCAGTGAATATAGTCACTGTTCAAGGATTTTATTATATAATTCATTATTTACAGAGAATAGAATGAAATATCCAATAATTTACAGGATTTGAAGCCGAGGTTGATTTGATTCTGGAATCTCAAATTGAAAAATCGGAGTCGATTAAAGTTTTATTTGACAAAGTGATTCAGAATAAGGATGTTCTTAATGTACTTTAAAAAGTTCTCAAGAACATAAGAAGGCATATAACAGAGTTGTGAAATTGTCTCACAATGACGATGTCGATATCAAACTATAAGAAGAATATGTTAAAGTTATGATGAAAACAAAAAATCAATCCACAAAAGCACTTAATGAGTTATCCAATGTTATGAATGATATGGTGAAACGTGTGGAACAATTAAATAATACCAATAACATCTGGAATCACGAAGTGAAAGACATGAATGGGAATGCGAAGTATAATAAGTGAAATATTTTAAGACTCAAACATTAAAAATATGAAATCATTGCTCGGAATAATAAAAATAATGAATTTTTAGAGAATATTTGAACCCAATATGAAGTTTTACCAATGTTTTAGGAAGATAGAATGAGTTCAAGAATATAAAGACTATTCTCAAATCCTTAGTGAAGAAATATTACCATATTTTTTCTTTGAAATCTTATCGTATTTTTGTAATGTTGTTTTTAATGAATTATTCTTCATTTCATTAAGAATTATTTTGATTTTTTCTAATTCAAGTTGGTTTAATGTTATTCCTTTTTTAATAGATGATCATGATGTTGATTATTTTTTTTGAATAGTTATTTCTCTAACTGTTTTCAAGAAACCCAATAATTTTCCCCATTATTTTTGAAAATGATTAAAGGGGAAAAATAATCAAACTTTGGGGAGAAATTTTCTTATTATTTTATGATGGGGGATAAAATATATTAATGAACAGAATATGATCCTTAGGGGGAGATAGTTGTTTTCATCACCATATTCTGATGAGTTATAAAACTATAGGGGAGTAAATAATTATTTTTTAATTCTGAATATGAATTAATTTAAGGTTAATGGAATATAAGTTTTTTAAATTAATTTTTTATTTAAGTTTTATGGTTTATACATTCTAAAAGGGGGATAATTTTTCTTCAAAAATTTTACTTATGAATTTTCCATTAATTTTATTTTAGAAATTAAAAACCCTTTATTAGATACTTTATAAATAAAATTTTATTTATCAGCTATTTTTAGAATGTTTTTTTAGAAAATGTATAATTTTACCATTATTAGAAATAGTTGTAAACTATTCTTGAATATAAACTAAAATTATTCCTTATAATTGTCATAATGTTCATAGACCCTATAAAGACCAGACTCACATTAATCAGAATAGATTTAAGACTTTCAGTCTTTTTTTGTACAGAAATTTTATTAATAATGAAAATGATAACAGAAATAATGAAAATTGGATTCACACTCCTAAATAATATTCTAATTACTTCAGTTAAGAAGTCTATCAGACTGCATATGTTTAAATTCTTAATATGGAATACTAATTTCTATTATAATGGAACATCTTTTACACTATGATGGTGTAAATTCAATATGAATCTAGATATTATATTTTGTTAGAAATATATCTGCTATCAAATTCTATATTTTGAAGTCCATGTGACTAAATTGGAGAAAATATGACTGTTGGAGGATCAATATGACTATTGGGAGATCACCTATTAATACTCTTCCATTCGAATAGTTTTTAGATAATAATCTTGAGTTGTTTAATTTGAAAAAGTTCATTGTGTGAGAGATCTAAAGGTTAAAAATTTTGAATATCTTTTTCATAGTATTTTTAATTGTTTTAGTATTTTTTTCTTCATAGGGGAACCCTGTCTGGATTTTCCATTAAAAAAACTTCTGCATTGTAATTGTGCATCCGATCTGTGATTATGATTGATGACTTATGGGGATAGAAAGCCTAGAGAAATATGATCTTTGTATAGAGGGATACTAGGGATAGGAATGTCGTCCAAAACTGATATTTTTATCAAGTTATTTCCTTGGAGAGGAAATACATACATGCTTGTAATTATAAAACTATGGGTTTCATTTAGCCAAGGTTTGTGGATACCTTACTCTTAAGATTAAAAGAGATCAATTATTTTAAATTCCTATAAGTCATTCATATATTGTTTCCATTTTTTTACTTTTCTCGTACAAGTTATATTTTTACACTATGTTAATTTTTAATTATTTTTATCATAATGTGTCTTATTATGATAATCATTAATTTGTTAATTAGATCTTTTTTGAATCAGATATGTTAACTTTGATATAATTGAATACTATGTTATTATAATTATTACTATGATATAATCATATCCAATATTATTATGATTAATTTACTATGATATATCAAAATATTTCCTAATTGTGATACTTATGTAATTAGACTCAGTTCCATGTTTGAAACTAATATTTTTACTTAACAAGGGTTGTGAATTTTTTTAGTTTAAACTCATTTAAACTAATATTTTTAGAACTATAATTCACACTCCCCCTCTCTTGTAATACAAATATCTAGAAGATATTATTTTGATCCTGATATCAATATATCACATATTGATATCTAACAAAATATTTCTTAAATGTATCCTTACTACCATCCAGTTAAAAAAATGAAAAATAATTCACATCGCTATGTGGAGGTGGCAACCCGCACGTACACATGAGTGACATTATTGTTTTCTAATGAGATAGAAGGTAAGAATTTATATGTGATATTATAATTTCATAAATATATAAATATGATAAATATCATATACATATGTTTAATCCATCATTATATCCAACTTAAATATGCATTGGTGGAAAACGAGTTACATCAGTTCAAGAGGTAATTGTATACCATACACAGGATGAATGGTTTTGTTTCCCATTTGATAGAAGAGGGGATGGATATAGGTTATTCCATTAATAATATAAAATATCAGTATTTACTATAAAACGGTTATATTATTTTATCACAATTGTAGAATATTTCAAGAAGATATAGGAGGAAGTAAAATGGAAACTCATGGTTAAGAACATTACCTATTCTTTAGAAAACCTTTTTAGGTTTATACCAAAAGCCTTCCCAGATTAGATTTATGATCAATACAATAAATATAGGGTATGGGTAAGGATTCTATAAATATAGTTGGGTATGTATTGAATGATAAAAAATGATTTGGGAGTGTTGATAAGAGAAAATAGAGGGTGGTATTTTCTAATTGGGGGAGATGATACACTTGAATTTTTTGAAAATAAAAAGAGATTCCCAAGTTATTAAGATGAAAAAAAGATAAAAAAATACTCAATATTGAACCATTGATTACATAGTGTTTGTATATGACCATAAAATAAGAATTTTACACGATCATAGGTCATTTTAGCAATTTTCTTTTTAGTTTAATCCCCTATAATGTCAATTTAACCTGAACTGTGGTAATTATTTTTTAATATTTTTACTATTCACAAAGACAAAAAAATAACATGTAATTGTTATATTATTTTAATTATGATTATTCAGAATATTTAATCCATTTTTTCAAATTAAATTTAATGAAGTGGAAATATTTATTTTAAAAATAATCTAGTTGTTATGATGAAAAATTGGTTTTCAAATGATAAAGTTTTCATAAGTATATAAATTATTAATAGAAAAATGTAATATGAAATAAATTATAATGAAATAAACAATATTTATTATAAAATATTTTAATTATTTTACTTTTAAAAAAATTAAATAAAAATGTACATTTTTCAATGATTTAAATGAAAATGTAGTTTTCAATTAAAACCAGTATTTTCACTATTCATCAAAAAAATTAATTTTTTTAGAAAATAATTAAAAATATAACCTAAGATAATTTATGAATTTTGTTTTTAAATATAAAGTTATGTTTCAAAAAAATAATTTATAAAATTGGAAAAAAATTCAATGTATATGTGAAAAGTGTGACGAAACAAACATTTTGAAAAATAAAGTTATTTCAAAAAAAATTCTTTTCATTAAAATGATTCTAATTTTATTTTTAATAAATAGTTAAAAATTAAATTTATTTTATATGCATGTCAGACATATAATTTCAATAATTGAGCTTTTTCTATCTATACCGACTAATTTAACGTCTAGGTTAAAATATTTTTATTTAAATAAGATATTTTTCAAGTCATTAAAGCTCAGTGTCACATTTCATATATACTATAGAACATAATGTTATTCATTTTAACATATCGAGGTTGCAAGTTTTGAAAGTTATAAAAGTGTTAAAATTTATTTAAAATAAATAAATCATAAAATCTTAGGGGGTTACATTCTTCACAACTTTAATAATTATTTTTTGTAATTTAAACTTGCTCTTAGAAAACAAGGGTTAGACATTTGAAAAATTATTTTTTGGAAAACCCTCATCGTAAAAACGAGTTAATAAAAATTCCATTTAAAAAGTGGGAAAAAGAAAAATAAAGGTTATCTATAATATCACAAAATAATGTTTCCAATTTGTAAAAAATTAGCATTATTAAGAATGAAATCATAAATAATTATGAGGAGTGATAAAGATGATTGTTCAAAAAAAAGTAAATATATAATAGAATGTTAGTAACCCAAAATCTATAAATATATGATGGAAATGAAGGTAATATGATAGACTATTCATTTCATGATGTTTTTCCTAAATTTGAGAGATTATTTTACTATCACGATAGAGAGCACTAGAAAATATAACTTTTTCCAAAAGGGTCTGCAAAAGACTCAAGAGGGGGTGAATTGATTCCATGAAATTTTATTTTCTTGGAAAACCCATATATTTTGGATATTAATAACATATAATATTTTCATAAACATAATTAGTTGTGAAAAAAAATCATATAAAAATAGAATATAACATATATATTTTTAGTAGTTTGGAAATTTGAAGTCCTTTAGGAAACTCCATTGATATTCTTCTCCAAGATTTTAGTGATTTTCACTAGAAAAATTCTTTTTTAGGGACTATAAGTTCCTTTTCTAGGGACTACACAATAGAGTGAAATAATTCAAAAACTTTTCACAATAAAACATGGAATTTAAATGGGGATCTAATAAGGCTTTACAAACAATAGACTTTTGGTTATTTTACCATGAACCTTTTACAATGAGAGATTATAATAAAGAGAGTTCACTGGTTCAACAAAAAATTGTAAGTTACAACTAAGAGAAAAAATGAATTCTCCCATAAAGATGATAAGGAAATAATTCATCTTAAAGAAACTCTTCAAAAAAAACTTTATAGATGATCAATATCTCATAACTGTAGATTAAGATGCTTCTTCTTTGTTTTTAAAAAAACATAGCATTGTTGAAGACCATTTACAGAGAGAGAGAGAGAGATCATAAAAAATTGTTTTTAGAAACATCTGTTATTATATATATATTTATTACTAACTACTAATATATATATAAATCCCTGAAAACATGTTTACTTAATAACACAGAACATGATCTATAAAATTTTGGATTAGAGATATGTTCTTTTCTCAAAAATACCTGAAAAATTATAAAGAAATTTTTCCCCATATATGTGTTTCCTTTCATAATACCCAAATTTTATTATAATAATTTTTACCATAAATAAGTAGTCTATAATTTAAAGACTTCATAGTTGTATTAAATTCTCAATCAAGTGATTCAATGGTAATAACTAGATAGTTCTATATGATGTACCTAATTGAAAATAATCTAGTATACAAATTCCAAATATGAAATGACATGAATGAATTCACATAGGAATTCTTCACATAGCCAATTTCTATCACATGGAATATATTTATATATAGCTAAATTCATTTATCCCAATTTATTCACATATTATTTTTACTCACGTAGCCAAATCTGATATAGCCTAATAGAACCACATATTCGATTTCACCGAGTATTTGATTCACAGATCCAATTACTCTACAAACCCAATTCATGTAACTAATTGATATGCGCAACCAATTACTCTCATAGTCATTTTAACTAAATATATCTTAATTATCTTGTAAATACTTCTCCACATTTCCAAATTCCATATGTGTCTACTTCTTCCTGACTTATGTAAATTCCAGTAAAAAAATCCTAAATTAAATACTTAAGTATTTTAGTATCTGAAAAACATAAAATAGAGATAAAACATAATGAACATACTTATAAAAAACTCATTAGTAAATTATGAATGGTATTTGATATCATTAAAACCTAATGTACATGTAATATTTTGGAACAACATCCATAGTCTAATAATGTCCATATTTTTTTGACTACATTACCCATTACTATTAAATAAAAAATTACAAAAGATTTAGTTGTATTTTTTCAAAAAAACTATATAATATATATTAATTTTAATGTGTATTTTTTCTCAACCTTATATTGAAAATTATCCCCTGAGTATAAATTGATGAATACCCCCCCTTTGAATAAACATAGTGTAAAAATTTATAAATTATCCACTTTTGTGAAAGGTAAAAAATTATCCCCATTTTTATGCCATTAAAAATGATGTTCAAGTAGTGGGAAAAAATTTAATTTAGAAATTGCAATGTAATGTACTATTTATGTATATTTCAAAAACTGAATGCGTAATTATAGAAAAAATAAAATTCAATAAACAAAATAAAGAGTTTTAAAAAATTAAACATAATCAATCATTAAGAAAAAGATAAGATATGAATAACATAAAATTAAAACAATAACTATGATAAATATTATAAAATAATAAATATTTCATTTATTGATGGTCAAAATTATATAAAATAACATCCAATCAATGCCCATTTTTTTAGTTATAAGTCTAAACTTTATGTATGGTTTTAAAATGAGTAGTTGGTATAGATGGAAATATTTTTAACTTTTGGCCTAGTTCGGTATGTGGTATGATTTTCCATTATTAGTGATATTACTTCCTTTCCTGGTATTGAATTAGATCCACTTTGTGATCTAATAATAACATTTACTTATAGATTATGATGAGGGACGTTGAGAATATTTTCAAGATACAATTGACCTATATTAAAATCATTGGTTATAGAATACCAAAAATGCACTCTTTATAGGTTCATAAGCTGTGATCCATTTTTTGAATGCTTAGTAGCTATGTAAATATGTAATTTGGCTTGATATTTTTGATAGATCATGGATGGATCATAAATAACATTGATGTTCTATCTAGTGAAAATCTATGTATCTGGAGGATTGGGTATAAGAGGAATTACACAACTCATATTAATCAAGGATTCATAACACATGTCAATCCTGATAACATTATATGACATTCATAATTCAATAAGAATGATAGAGTCTTGATTATGAATTTTAAAAATAGATGAAAAACCATTTTTTGAGAATTCATTTAAATAATTTAAGATGTCCTTATGAAAAACATAAAGGATCAGTGACTAGAGGAGGACTGAGAAAATGATCATTTTTAGAAGTTGTTATAGGAGGTGTAATTTACACTATATTATTCTTTATTATCCATTCCAATTAACTTTTTATACCTACCATTCATCAATTTACAGAGTGTATCTTTTTATACATAAATTCCATTATCTATAGTAATATTCTAACATATTCCTTAAAAATAGAATACATAGGTTCAATATGAAGTGATATATTAAGAGAAATATGTAAAGGATTCATTCGAGGAATATGAATCATAGGCTTATTGAAAACCAACTCTTTACCTATAGAACAAACTAGCACAAATGAAACATTAAAAGATTCTAAACCTAAACCCTCTTCGGTGAAACTAGATTTCAGTACATCAACAACCCTGTAGAAATTTTACAATTATGAAAATAATTATTATAGTTCCTAGACAGTGGATCAAGTGACCTATAATCTATGCATTGATTATATTTAGATACATCCAAAATAAATTTCAAATTTCAATCAGATTCATCAAAGGATCCTAAAACATCATTTATGGGCCTAATTGTTTTGATACCATGTTTTCAAATAGCTGCTATGGTATCATGGGACTCTCCCATAATATTGTTATTAATTTCTTACAACACAAATTCATAAATCAGGTCATATATAATATACTAGATCCAAGAAGAAATAAAATTGAACTCTCATAACTACTGATCAGATCCACTTGGAAAATCTGGAACAAATGATGTTTCTAAGGGAGTAGCAACGTAGGTATAACATTTCTTGATGAATATGAATTGAATTATAATAACACTTCTTGTTTTTTACAATTTTTACTTCATTTTATCCTAAAAGATTAAATTTCATCAATGAAATCTTGAGACATTCCACATTGCACCATTAGATAGTTTTGGAGGGAGTCCCTTTGATATGAAACTATAACTCAGAGTTCATTAATAATAGATTTGTTAAGAAATAAATCATTCAATCATATTACCAAGGATTTAATTTCATTATTATCCTTATAACTTACCTCATATAATGTATGTTAAACATTAGGGATGAATTGAGTAATCATTTTCTACTCTATTTTGATGGCCAAAAACCCAAACAACATATCAAATCCATTCATAGAGATAGGGGAGTCATTTAGTTCTCTAATATAATATTTATAAGAAACAATATCCACCTTCCAATAATAATAATTAACTAAAATATTGTTGAACTCCTCCATTAAATAAGATGAAAAATATTTCATTTTTAATCTATCTGAGATTTAACTAATTGATGGTGCTTTCTTAGGCTCAACAGATTTTGGAGATAATGCAAGATGTGTGTGAGAATTATCAGAAGTCTCAATAGACAAATCACATACTCTAGATCCATCAATAGTTTAACTATAAATAAATTTATCAGTTTTATAATGATCCATGTCAACTTCATCTTGGGTTTCATCATTAGAGGCACTAGGCACAGTCTGAACTGGCCTTACCTCAAGACCCATAATAGTTGTCTCAACAATTGGTTCCTTAATATGCTAAACTTATATTGTACATTGAGAAAAATGGATCTGAAAAACCTCTTCCTATTTCTTTTGAAATGTATCAACCATAGTAGAACATACCATAGGCAACTTAGGTTTGTATTTGGTAACCACTATCCTATCCACTTCACTAGAACGCACCATCTATGTAAATTATTCATCCCTAGGTAGTGATTTTTGTGATGAATCACCCTGATCTAGACCTTCCTATCTATGGGTGTTTAATAAATTTAAAGTAGGTTTTAATAAATATATTATTTTTTACAGGCACATAGCAGATGGGTTATTACACTTGTGACACTCCATAACATCTCCTTCAGTAAGATCCATTTCATTAATCTTTTTAACCAAGGATATTGTTCTACCATAATGTTAGTAGTTTATCTTTCAACTTCCTTTATATTAATGATGCATAAAATGAATCATGTACCTTTGTAGGTTCAATTTTAGATTATTTATCTAAATTAATAGAATATATATTTCTGGAAAAAACATTATCCATTTCCCTATCTCTCTAAGTTATTTTAATTTTCCTAAAAAATGTTCCACTCATTAGTATATAATCTATAAGTATCTCCTCAAAATAAAAGGTATCTAACAAGAACATAAATACCTATATTGGTCTAAATTATATTTCTTTAACAAGAGTTTGACTAAAATTAAACTCTCTATCATAAGAAAATTAAAGAAACCTAGCCAACTGAGTGGATGAAAAAACAATTTGTGTTTCTGTTAACATTAAAAGAGATAACACCTATTTTTTATTGAACTATAACTTGTATTTTCTCAAAATATGATTACATATTCTTCAAAAATAAATCTAGATTTATTGTCATCTAAAATGGAATCCCAACCCCAAAACTGAAGGAATTTCTTCACCAGTAACTCGGTACTCTTCATCAACACCATAACAGTGGGCACTCAAGTGATTAATCTACATGACGTGCTTCCTTTGGGATTATTAGAAGAACCATAACTTCCTTAATCATATTACATTGAATTTAACATGTAATAAAAGTAATTTTTAGATGTCTACCAAGGATCTAAAGGGTGAGGTAGATAATTTAGTTTCATGAAGATAATGTATACATGAATGGAAAGAGGGTCACATTTAGATCTAATTTTAAGTAATGGACTATATTTCATAAAAATATTATGTACTATATTTTTTTGGTCTATTTTACCTATTAAAAAAATAAAATAAAATAAAATAAAATATCATTAAATATCATTTTCTAAACCCAACACATTTAAAAATAAAAAATAACAGACTAATTAATATCTATAAAGCATAAATAAATTAAAATAAAACCTATTAATAAGAAATGAATAATAAAAAACTATAAATTAAATTCATTTAAAATATTATAAATCAATTATCATATGAGAAAATCAAAATGTTCACGTGCAATGGTCTTAGTAAAAATATCTTCTAACTAATTATCATTAGAGATTAAATCATGTGTAATATCACATTTTTAGTGTGGTTTATTAAGAAAGGATTCCTCTAATTTATGTTCTTTGATCTAGAATGATTTATTAGATTATTATAAAAAAATATTAGAACATGTGCTATCAAATTTAACTGACACTTGATTATAATTGAATCTAAAATCCATTAAGTTGTGTTTAATACATAATACATGTGCACAATTACTACCTTCATCAATATATTCTACTTTGACAATGGATAATGAAGAAAAGTGTTATTTATTGCTATTTAATGATAATAGGGATTTACCTAGAAAATTAGAGTTTAATATCACACTCTTTCTGTCTAGTTTAAAATCACCAATTTTTGTAATTTCATTTGGTGTTAAATTAAAATTAAATGTTTCTGAATAAAATAAGTAAAGATAAAATATTCCATTGAAATACATTACAATTATTTTGGACTCTTTTAAATGATATTCATTAGTATTTTTTGGATATTCAAAAAAATAACAAACTTTAGACATTAAATTTAGTATTAAAATAGTTAAATACAATAGACTTCCAGTTATTCCTCTATAATGTTTTTTTCAAAAGGTTTCCAAGCTTCAGCAAAGTAAATATTTTCATCAGAACTCATAGTGTTGTTATTTACATTACCAAATTTAATTATATACATTTTAAGTATCTTAACTATGCATCTTACTTTAATCATCACATTCTCAATTTATTTTTGATAAATTCGGAATCCTGGAAAATAATTAAACTCACCAATCATGTTCATTTCAAATTATATTTACATGATTTTTGAAAATTCATTACATGATTTTTTATTTGTTGATGCGAAAATCACATCATTGTCATAAATATGTACTAAAATAATATCAAAATATAATGTTTTATTAAATATATTAGGATATTTTTTACCTACTAAAATACCATTTGTTTAAAGAAAATAACTTAAATGATATTACCAATATATAAGTGCATGTTTAAGGACCTAAAACTGTTTGGTATATTTAAAAACTGAATTTGTAAAATTAGTTTTTTTAAACCATGAGGGTTTTTAACATAAAATTATTCCATAATAAATCAATTTTCAAAAGCATATTTTATAACCCTCTGATATAATACAAAATATCTATGTGATTCATTTTCTAATGTAATCCTAATATCATCTAATCTAGATACTATTGCAAATATCTCTTCATAATCTATCCCTTCTTCCTGATTGTAATATTTAGCTACAATTCAAGCCTTATTCATATTGATAAGTCCTTGATCATCCTATTTATTCCCAAAAAACCCAATTTTTTCCTATAATATGACAATAGATAGAATATGAACTAATTTTTAAACCATGTTATATTAGAACTAGTTTAATTATTCTTGCATTGCTACAACCCATCTGTCATCAACTAAGGCTTATTCTATAGTCATGGGTTCTAGTTGAGTTAAAAAGGAAGAAAAATCTACAAGATTTCCAACACTAATTCTAGTTCAAATATATTAATAAATGATTCATATAATTTGTTTCCAAGATAAATTTATTAAGGTATGTTTATTATCTAAGAGGCACACTTTCAGGTTCATTAATATCGACAATTTCAAGATTTGGTTCTAGAAAAGCAAGTTTGAACTATTAATAATTTTTAATTTTAAAGAGAGTTATAGGTATCCAGTTTCAAAAAATAATCACTTAGTTCATCAATTTGAGTTATTTTGTGAAAAAAAGAGCCATTTCATAAAATTTCACATGACTTCATTCTCAAATAATCTTTGTATTTTTTATTAAAAAATCTATATTCATCTTAAGTAGTAGAATATCCTAGGTTGAATCCCTCATCAACCTTTGGATCAAATTTACCAAAATTATCCTTATTTTTTACAATATAATGTTTACATTCAAATACATTAATGCAAAAAACATTGATATTTCTCTAATTCCATAAATATATGGTTTTTTCCGTAAAACATGTATTGTTATAACTTTTTTATGACACAACTTGGTATATTTATAGCTTTAACCCAAAAATGAGTAGACATGACATATTTACATGACATTGTCATTTCAATTAATTGAAAATTCAAATTACTTATCTCAACAACACCATTTTGTTGATGAGTATTAGGGGTATAAAAATCATAGTTGATACCATGTTTTGAATTATAGGAATTTCACTCATAATTTCTGAATTATCCTCTAGGGTCAATTCTTAAAGAGATAATTTTGGCATCATTAAATTTTTGAACCATTTAAGAAAAAAAATAATGGTAGAAAAGGCTTCACTATTAACACTTAAAAAAGAAAACCAAAGTAAATATTGGGAAATAAAAAACTAATAAACAAACAAAATATTTCCTTCTATGTCTTGAAAATCTATATGTACCAAATAAATCCATATGAATCAGTTCTAGGGGACTTGAAGTATAAACTTCTTAAATAGTTTAAAATATAAATTTTGTTGCTTTACCATTTGGAAATAATCACATAGAATCTTTTTATTAATCTTAATTTGAGATGAATAAAAAAAAATGAATTTAGACAATTTTTTAAAAAAAATACACATTATGTTGTCTCATTATTCTAGGCCTAATAAAGCATTAATTTACTTTATCAGTAAACAATCCACTCCTTGTCTCATTATTCTAGGCCTACTCAAACTGATCATTAATGATCCACAAAAATAATGAGGATGGTATAAATAAAAAATACTACTAGTGGGGGATGATTTAAATAAGGGTTTTTGTAATTAATTAATATAAATACTATAAGAATTTTATTAAAACATTCTTGACAAAAATATTATTTTCACTGTGAAAACGACATTCAAAAACATGAAATTTCTATAATAATAAGAAACAATATCTTTATAAATATCCTTGTAAACATGTAATGTAATCTTAAATGTAATGAGAGGTTATGATTATGGGTAATTATATACAAATAATATAAGATAAAAAAATTCCTTTCACAGTATTGTAAAAGGTTAAAAAGTACCTTAATAAGAAAATAAAAAGAATATTCTTTTCAAACCATTTTATAAAAAGTAAAATATGGGAATAAATTTTATTTAATAAATCATTTTGATAATGTTAAAAAAAACATTTTTATAAATAAGGTATATAGAAAAAAGGGCTTACGATCGAAGAGACAATTTAAGTTGATTTTCATGGAAACAATTCTTTTTGTGACATTAGTTATTAAACAGAGGAAAGTGAGTGGAAAAAATATATTTTCCCTAAATAACTATAGGATGATAAAGTTCATTATTTCCATGAAATATCAATAAGAATATTTTATCAATATAAATTTAATCATGAACAATCCCAGTAAATAATGATTTTGCAATATAAACATTTTCCACTTTCGTGAATTCTTAATCATAAGCCCCATGAAATAAAAATTCATATAAAACTTCAAATACCATGAATATAAATAAATTTTTTATATAAAATATCAATTAGGAATTATATACAAAATATAAAATAACTAACTGGTGAAGACATATACATCTCATAAAAGTAAAAGTTAGATGAGAAACCCTTACCTCAGGTCTGATTTTTTTCATTCATGTCCATACCTTTTGTATAATAAATATGGTTTTTTTTTAAATTTCTTAAAGATAAAAAATCATATATATCATACCATATATTAATTACTTATTTCTCTTATTACATGTTTATTGACAATTCTTTTCTAAAAACACTATTTTGGGTGATAATTGCATTGTTTTTTTGTATGTTTTGGTTCAATAATTTTGGTTCATTTATTTTCTTCATGATTCCATCATATAAATATTATATCTATGATATCAATATCACATATAATCATTATATAATTTTATTTATTTTTATTTCATTATTTTTAGAGATGGGTAAATGAGTTACACCGTTAATGGAGAGGGTATGGAGTATTTATGAAAGAATGTTTTTTATATTTTTACAATATTTGGAAGGAAAAAAAGTAAAATAATATTTCACCATTTTAAAAAATTATTATATAAAATATATCATATATATTCATTAAATATTTTCTTATTACAATCTATGTGAAAATAAAATGAAATAAAATCACATCACTACGTGGATGAAACATTCTATATGTACGAACGAGCGACATTATTATTTTGAAATGAATGGGAAGTTATAATGGTTTAAGGGATATTATAAATAAAAAATTATATTAAATTAATAAACATTATATAAAAATGTTAAATAATTAATTATATCCATCTGATATAGGTGGTGATAAAAAATGAATTACATCAATTCGTGAGGCGGTAGTCTGTTGTACACATCATTAATGGATCCATTTCACATTTTATGGAATAGGAGATGAATATAGATTATTTCCATAATAAATGGAATCTAATTATATATTAGTTAATGTTATTTTATTTAATATTTTTTAATATTTTAAGGATATATGGGGGAAAGTAAAATAGAAAAGCATGGTTAATTAGATTCCATTTATTAGGTTCACCTCTTCTTCAGAAAACCTTCTTAGGTTCATATCTAATTCCTTCCTTGATTTTATTTCTAACCAAACCAAAGACTTTAGGATATGGGTAGGGTTTTAAGTAATTAATTTTTTTAGTTATTTTCTGTACCAAAAGGACTTGGGAGTTTGAAGAGGACATGAGAGGGTGTGGCCCTTAATAAATGGGGGAGAAGACATACATGTAATTTTTTTAAAGAAAAAGTGATAACCTCATTTTTTACAGGCCAAAATTCTCCAAAATGGATAACACACAGACCACGGATGATATAAGGTAGAAATATGATAATAAAATATCAATTGAATACGTTTATAGGTCATTTTAACCCATATTATTTTGATTTAACCCCCGATAAACTCGTTTTAAACTTAAATGCTATAGTTAATTGATACTATTTTTACTATTAATTATGAAAAAAAGTTGAAATTAAACAATAATATTAATTAAAATGATTCCAATTATTTAATATATTATTCCAAATAAAATTCACAAATTTTGAAAAATTAAATATAATATTTTTATCTCAAATGTGATAAAAAATGGTTTTCTAAAGACAGATTTTTCATAATCAAAATTAAATAATAAATTGATTCCAATGACCTAAATTTTATTTATTTTATTATATTAAAATAAATTTTTCTTAAATAAAATTAAATCAAAATTAAAATTAAAATTGATTTAAAAGAAAATACAGTTTCTGATAAAAACCATTTTTTTCAATGATAGTAAAAAAATAATCTTTTTTAAAACTCTCAAAAATTCAATCTAAGATAATTTTTAAATTATGATTTCAAATTTCAAGTTCATTTTATAAATAAAATTAATAAATTCATTAAAAATTATTTTTAATATATGTGCACAAACCACAATGAAACAACCTTTTAGAAATATATAATATTTCAGAAAACATTTATTTTTCTTTCAAATGATTCTTATCTTATTTATAATGAATAAATAACCATTTGATTTTTTTTCTTGTGGAAACCATATAATTTTATTTATTTAGTCTATTAAATTCAAACTTAGCAATTTAATTTCTAGGTTATCATGGTGATATTCAATTAATATATTTCATGGGTCGTTTAATCTTAATGTTTCATATTGTATATGCTATCAAAAATAATTTTATTTTTTGTAAAATATCAAGGTTTTTTATATTTAAAATTTCAAAGAGTTTAAATTTATTTAAAAGAAATATATCATAAAGTCTCTAGGTGTTACAAAAATTTCCTAGTAAGGGTAAACCAGGGAGATAAGAACATAATGTGGCCAGAAAGGTATTATAAAAATGGAATAATATTTGAAAACCATTCTCTGCATATCATAAATCATAAATGTGAGTCTTGGAATAAATCATGGATGTTAATAAGACATGAATAATAATGTAATAAAATATGATTATACATGAGAGTATTTCATTGTAATAATATGTAGATATTTAGCATACACATAATCATAGAAAATGATTTTCATAGTATTCAAGGATCATTTCCAAAACACTCACCATGTAATGGGTTCACTAACAAATCCATCGTATTATTCATTGTTCATTCCCAAGACTATCAAGTGGACAACGTCACTTATAGAACTAGGATCACTCCCAATTATTATTCTATTTATATCATAAGATATCACCCTTTAGCCAATATATTGGAGGGAGATATAGGTACCACCAATTAAATAATAAAAATCATAAATATATCTTCCAAAAGAACATAAAAATTTAATTATATTAGAACCCTAGAAAATAAGTTGGTTTCATACCAATTTCATCATAACAAAACTAATGGAAAAGAATTGGGTTTGAAAATCATTCCATCATTTTAACATTGTATAACCAATAGAAAAGGAATGATTTTCATTAATATATTGTTGTCATAAAAATATACCATCAGTAGAATTAATGAAGATGATATCATTGAATTATATCCTTATTAAATCTTAAGTAACATTAAATTATTCCATATTAGATTAAAAATATTTTTAAAATATCTCAAGAACCATTTTGTGAGTAAAATAACATCACCACTTTGAAAATAAAATTTTAATAACAATAATTTTAGAAAAAATTAAGGAAATAATTTTAATTTATAATATCCTTGTAAAAATTTGATTATATTTTTAAAAAATTCAGTGTCCATGACAATGGAAAATATCTTTCATGTCACATACAATAAATCAATGATTCCTTTCACATTTTCTATAAAAGTAAAAAACACATTGTTTAGAAAACTAAAAGAATAATCCATTAAAATAATTTTGAGAAAAATAAAAATTTATTTAAATTATAATTTTATAATTGTAAAATATTTTGATAAACATTTTTAGAAAGCATGTACATGTAAGAAAATTTATTTTATATTGAAGAAAGAAATAATGTGAATTTTTATTAAAAATATAAATTTTAGACTATTGAGAACATGAAGGGTGTAAAATAAAAGGAAAGAAATTATTTTCATGAAATCAATTTAGGATGATAAAATTCATCTGATTCATTTGAGGAATATCATAATATATCTTCATTGGATTTATAATCATTAACAGTCCTTATTAACAAAGAGGTTGTAACATAAATCCATTACAACATTTTTATCTTTTGAACCATATGCCCTAAAAAAATAACATTAGATGGATATTTATATCATATAATTCTCATTATAATAATCTAAAATTACAAATATTTTATGTATATACACCACAAAAAATAAGTAATTTGTGTATAAGGGATGTGCCCCATAGAAATAAAAGTTAAAATAAAATCAATTACCCTAAGTCTCAACTACTTTTGTAGAAATTTTAAAATACTTTAAAATAAAAATATATTTATTGTCCATATATCATATAATAATACTCATATTTATCATACCAAATATGAATCAAATATAACCTTTCATTATACTTTTGTTTACTATTCATTATTAAAATCATGTTTCAGATAAAAAATGTTTCATTTTCCATTTATGTTTTGGTTTGGTATTTTCATTACTTTTACATTGATAATGGTCCCATAATATAAATAATTATTACCATCATATAAAATCATATATATTCAATATATAATTAATTCAATTAGTATATTAAAGTTAGAGATAGAAAATTAATTACATCATTCATAGAGATAATAGGATGTGTGTATATATGACAACTATACCCATTTCCTCCACAGATGGAATGAAAGTTAGGTAAATATTTTATAACTTTTAAAAATTTGTTATTATGTCATATATACCACATATATACTTTAAATTTATCTTTATTACTTTTTATTTAAAGTGTAAGTGAAAACTAAATCACATTGCTTCGTGAGGCAGTTTTCCACTATACACACGAGCAACATTATCATATTCACACATAATGAAACTTAGGAAGGTATGTGTGATATAATAATTATCAATGTATAATTAGATTATAAAAATCCTATAAATATTTTAAAAACATTATTATATAATGTAGTTTTAGGTGGTTATGGGAAAGAAATTATATATGTTTGCGAGGCGGTAGTCCACAATACACACGATCGACAATTTCATTTCACAATTGATGGAAGAGGATATGGAAATATTTTATTAAATTATCATAAAAGATATACATATATTTAATATAATTAATTTATTATCTCGTCATATTTGAATAATATTTAAGGATGTGTAAGATTAAATAATACTAATACACAAGTTTAATAATTTTAACTCTTCTCAAGAAAACCTCTCAAGGATTATACCTAAGCCCTTATTAGGTGATTTTACTAATAAAACTAAGACATATAGTATGTAGGTAAAGAATTAAGGATTATATTTGGGTAAGTATTATCCTAACTAAAGGGTTTTTATGTGTAATGAGGAGAGGATACAGGTTCCCATTTACAAGTGGTGGAGAAACATAGTTGGAATTTTTGAAATGAAAATAGTGTGCCCAAGTTTTAAACAATATAAACAGGTATAATATGGACTATTATCAAATCTTATATGTGATAAGGTCAAACTATGTCCCTATAATGGGATTTTTACTTGTTTTCAAATCATTTTACTCCATGTATGTTTAGTTTTTCCCACGGTAATCCAATTTTAAGCTAAACTATTGTAATTTTTATTATTTTTAATAATAATTTTGAAAAAAATAAGTTCATATTATTATATAATATAAATTGTTCAGATTATAAAAATGGAATCCATTTTCTCAAAATCAATTCATTTAATTGATTTTTTTTTGAAATTAAACCTATATATGAGATGAAAAAAGTATTTTATAGTGATTTTTTAATAAGAATAAAAAGTTTAAATATCTAAATTTCATAATAATTTTGTTCTAATGACCTAAATTAGTTTAATAATAAAATAATTAAACTAATTTTACATTTAAAACATTTTTTAATAAAATTATCTTTTAAAATTGTTTAAAGGAAAACACAGTTTTTAATAAAAATAAGTAATTTTCAATATTCACTGAGAGATATTTTTTTATAAAATCATATAAATTAAACCTTAGATAATATTGATAGGTTGAGTAAGAATAATATTATTCAAATAAATTTTCTTAAAATTTCATAAATAAATTTTATTATTTATCCATAAAAATTAACAAAAAAATCATTTTTTAGGAAAATTATTTTCGAAGAATATAAATAATTTTATAAAAATTAAATAAATGTTTAGAAAAAAAAATTATTTATCTAAAACATTTACACATACTTTTAAAGATATTTTTATTCTTATTGATACTTCCAAATGTAACATCTATGTTATAACTATCATGTTTAAATTTTAATATTAATAATATAATATCGATCATTACAAGTCAGTGTTGGGTGTAATGAAAGTTATCAATGAAATTAAATTTATTAAAAAAATTAATTTGACAAAATATAGGGTTGTTACATTATACCACCCATAAAATGAATTTATTCCTTGTAATTAATCACTAAGATTAGAATAAATGAGGATATATCTGCCTTATAATATCCTCAATTTCTCAAATAGGTTCTTTAAATTGATGGTTTCACTATAAAACTATTCCCATTTAAGTGGTATTGTTTTGATTAAATTTCTCTTTATGATCCTGAAAATATACCCATTGATCCAAAAAAAAATTATTATCTTTTGGTATTACTTATGAGTTCAATATATATGAACAAACCTGTAACTACTTTATTAGGATAGATACTTGGAACACATTATAGAATCGATAGAGGTTTGGAGGAAGTGTCAATTGATAATCTACCATCCCTATACGATTAATAATTTCAAATGGAATTATATACCTAAGGAATAGTTTTCCATTCAGTATGTATCTCATTACCTTATTCTATTGTGTAATATGTAGAATCACCTAGTCACTAACTTCAAATTCTATATTACATTAATGATTATCATTATAAATGTTTTCAACTTTGTGATGACCTTATGTGAGGATAAATGGTTTTAACCATACCTTCCACTTATTTATCTAGTTTTGGTCCCCAAATTATTCTTTCTATATCCTAATCCCAACATGTTGGATTTCTACACATCATTATATATGGGGCCTTAAAATAATCCATAAGAATTATTGAGTGAGATATATTATTGTAAGAAAACAAGACTAGAGGAAGGTATTGATCAAAACCATATTTTAAATCCATAGAGCATGATCTCAAGATATCCTCTATAGTTTGAATTGTTCTCATACATTATATCTATTTGAGGATGATACAAAGTGTTGAAACATAAATTCTTATCTAAATCCAATTAAAGAATTCACCATAGATTCATGGTAATCTATATATCCTGATAAGATGCAATATAATGTTTCACTCCATGAAATCTTACCACTTATATAATTTATATTATGTCAAGATGATTCTAAGATAATTCTTATCTAATAGTGATGAAGTGCGATGTATTTTTAAAGTGATAAACTATAACCAATATATAATTATTCCCTATAGATGTTTTGTGGAGTCTAAAGACAAAATCCCTAATGATGTTTTCTCAATTAAATTGTGGTATGGGTAATAGTAACAACATCACCATATATTTTTGTCACCAAGCCATAATTTTTTGTTTTACAAAACACAAAGAAAAAAAATCTTCAATATCGCTTTTCATGCCATCCCACCGAAAATAATATTTTGGATCTCAATATATCATTTTAGTTCTAGGATTAATAGATAATTATGAAATTTGATATTTATATAATATATATTTCATCAAATATAGTATATAAAGAACACACATATGTTTCATAAACTATACCATTCAGTCATAATCAAGGTTAAACTCTAGAAAATTTATAACCTTCTTTAGTAGCTCTATATCATCATTTTTTCTCTTTTACCCTCACAAGGAAATATTGTTAAGAAATTATTTGATAAAGATAATATTTATCCTCATCATCAATTATTTTAATATCCATAATTTTCAAATCCATAAATATTAGATATTTTATGACCATTATCATAGATATTATAGTATGATTCTTTTGACTCAATACATCAACCACCTTTTTCTCTTTCTCAGGGTGGTAATGTATTGACCAGTTGTATTATTTAATCATTTCCAACCATATTCTCTTTCACATATTCAACTACTTATTTGTGAATTTATAAATTATTGTATATTTTTTTGTATATATATCAAACATTTATTAGTAAAGAAAATTTTTTCCTTCTATTTATGAAAAGGTACTCTAGTTAACATTAAATCATGAGTTCGGTAAATTTACTAATGAACCATTAATTATCATGAGGAATTGCTATAGTTATGTCATTCTACATGAAAAATCATCGCAATAAATTATTTTATACAATAATATATATTAAAAACCCTCCTCTACTGCATGGTAATGTAATTACATGTGCACTAAATAACCTTTACATTAGTCACTTGAAATGTTTCTAACATTTATCAACCTAGAAGAACTTGGTTCCATACCTAGTTAACATAGTGATTACAATATATATTGATGATAAATTCTTTACAAACTATTGATAATATTTTTCCAAAACAATAATAAATTGGATCCCATTAACTTTGGTGGGTATAGACAATGATCAATAGCCTCCATATTTTATAGATATATTGATATGCCCTCTCATGATATTATATGACCAAAAATGAAACCTTTTTTATCCATAATTCACACATTGTAGATATTACATATGTTGTTTCCTTACTTAGGGTCTTTAGTACAATTCCCATTTGATCTTCATATTATTCCTTGTTCTTTGAATAATTTTGAATATAATCTATCAATACTATCACAAACTGATCAAGGTAATCTATGGAGACTTTATTCATGAAATATATAAAGATATTAGGTTCATTAGTAAAAGAAATAAAATCAATATATACTCATTGTGTCTATACCTTATACAGAATGTTATCATTCGATTATCCTTTTTATTTGATATCAATTGATGATCTCCACAATGAAGGTCAATCATGGAAATGTATAGATCTCTACATAGTTGAACAAACAATTCATCAATATAGGGCATAAGATAATTTTTATTTTTTGTGATCATGTTCATTTCATGGTAAACAAAAATGTGTTTCATCGATCCATATTTATGTTTAACAAACAGAATAAGTTCACCCTAAAGTGACACATTTGGCCGAATGTGTCATTTTCAAGGTTCTCATGAGGTCTCTTCTTTAATTATTGTTACTCAGCCAATTTTGATCTATATAGAGTCTATGAAATAGTTATAGTGAAAGGTATGAATTATATTGAGAAATAAACTTCACATTTTGGTGGAAGACAAGGAAACTATTCTAGATTGAATTTTTTTTGTACTACATGAATATCATTTATGTTTAGTTACCCCCTAACTATAGGAGTTTAAAAAATCCTTTTGAATGGTAATCGAGGCTCAAATAATGAATGTGGTTTCCATTGTAATGAAATATTTATCATTGCATGGATAAAAGATCACCGGTTATTTTGAATTATCAAACATGAATTACCTTACTTGACAATTATAAAGGAATTTATATAGTGAAAGATAATCCATGGTTAAGATAACATAATATTCAACAAGAGAGATAATAATAATATTTGAAGGAAAAAATTCCCATAAATATTAAAATGAGAAGAATCATAGAATTGATATGCGAGCATCATTTCATTAATGTTTTTCACTAATAATTCAGTATATAATAATTGAGGATGAAAATAACATCCTTGAATCCATTCCATTATATAAAGAAATTAACATGAATAAGCTTCAATATGGAACATTAATTTTTTAGCATACCCATCACCGCCTCTACTTCATCCTCCAATCTCAAATACTTTTCTAAAACCAAGATTTTTATCCTAAACATCTAGAATATTTGATCCGAGTGGTAAATAATTGAAATTTAGTTATTGGATGTATAATTTATGGAGCCTTATTATCAATCTATGGAATGTTAGTTTTAACCTAGGTCATTTATTTTCAATGTCTTTAAAATCCTTCAGGATGGTTCAAAAATAATTTGCGAGTTTCCAAAACATATCTCCTAGGTGTGAAACATGTGTCATTTTCATGCACTAGGTGATGAACGAGTCAAATCCCAATGTACCCTATTCTAGGTTATTACCCCCCAGGTATAAATTTTCCAAATCCATATTAACTTATAGCATCCATACAAGGATTTATATTCAAGGAAACCACTCACTCTATCATCAAAATTGTAGGACATTTTTTATACATTGGTGTATCTATAGAATTATTTTTAGACATATCCTAAGGGATATAACTAATGTTTTCTCATCCTTTTTTGAAATTTTAACTAAAACATTAAATGATACAAACTGTAAAGACCCAAACATATCATATATATATATATATATATTACAACATAATAGATGCTCATTCGTTAAATAAAATAATGTCCCACAATAGAACCACCTAGGTTGAGTTTCTTTCGAAACTTGCATATATAAAAAATGGTTCATATGTGTACTAATTCAACTCCCACTAAGATATTTAAATCTATAACCCTTATTATGCATATCATACATAATACTTTTCTTCAAATCCAATGGAAAATAAACATAACAAATGGTGTGCTAAGATTATCAACAAGGGTAAACATGGGAGATATAAACATAAATGGTGGATAAATGTATGATGAAAATAGAATAATATTTGAAAATTGTTCCCTTAATATCATAGATCTTAAACATTATACATGTAAAATATTATTGTAGTTAAAAAGATAATAATAATAATGTAATCATAGGACATGACCCATGAGAGTATAATATTGGTAGAAGACTTATATTTTTAGCATACACATAAGAATATAAAATCAGTTCCTTAATATTAAAGTATCACTTACAAAACTATCATAGTGGAATGTGTTCACTCCCTAAACCATTATAGTGGTCAAGGTTAACTCCAAATACTATAATAGTGTGAAATGTCCCTTACTAAAATGATTTCACTCCACATTTCTGTTTCATTTATCTCAACATATATCAATATTTACCCAATTCATTGGAGAGATATATATGTCCCAACATTCATATAATTCAAATCATACATATTTATTCTATATGATCATAAAACATTCATTGTATCAGAACCCATGGAATGAACTGGGTTTCATAAACATTAAATCATATCATAACCTCTAGAAATGAAATACATTTCAAAAGTGTTTCATCATTTCATCATAAAATAACCCATGAAAAAAATAGTTACAAAAAATATGTTCATCATAAACATAAACTATCTTGAGAAAGAATAAAGATGGTATCATTAGATTATATACCCAGTAAATAATAAGTAACATAAAATTATGTCATCTCATATGGTAAATTATTTTGAAAGATCCCTTAGAAAACATCTTGAGGAAAATAATACTTCCACTTTAGAAGTAACTTTTTAAAAACTAGGTGGAAGTATTTTTCTTTAAAAAATATCCTTGTAAATTTATAAAATATTCTTAAAACATTTAGTGTCCATAAAAATAGAAAATACAATTCATTTTTTACATGTTAAAATAAAAATTTATTTCACATTTTTGTTTAAAGTAAAAAGTACCACATTTAGAAAACAGAATGATGATTCCTTTAAAATATACTGTTTAAATAAATAATGGGAAAAAATTTCTTTAAAAAATATTAGATAATTTTAAAATATTTATACAAACCATTTATAGAAAACATGGGTATGAGAGAAAATTGAATTTCATCCGAAGAGGGAAATACTGTCTATTTTTGTTAAAACCATTCTTTTGTAATCATAAGTATATAAATTGAGTAAAATGAATATAAAATAATAATTTTCATTACATAAACCTTAGGAGAAGAAAATTAATGTGTTACATGAGAGGTATATCATAAGATGACATCACTAGAAGCATAATCATAAACAATGCTTATAAACAATTATGTTTTAATATAAAACCATTAACACTTTTATAAATTATGAATTTTAAGAAAACCTAAAAAATAACATAATATTAATATGTATATACAATAATTTTCATGTGAAAAATCTTAAAATACGATCATGGGATGTATATACACCACGCGAAATAAGTAACTAGTGTATAAGACATGTGTCCTATAAAAATAAAAGTGAGATTAAAATATCTTATTCGAATTCTTGACTTACTTCCTACACATTTGAAAAACATATATTATAAATATATGTTTATTATACATAATGTTAAGAACTAAACTCTATAATATTTTTTAACAATTTATTAATAATTCCATGTTAAAATCTCATTTCGAGTAATAAATGCTTCTTTTTCTGTTTATGATTTATTTAGGTATTTCTAGTCTATTTACATTATCCATGGTTATATAATTCCTGAATATTTAACCAGGATATAAATACATATAAAATTAACAACATTTCCACTAAATTTATCGATAGAAAATGAATTACATAGATCATGGAGATGGTAGGTCATACAAATGCATGAACATTGTTTCTATTTTATCAATAGATGGAACAAAAGGAAGGTAATTAATAAATAACCATTGTAAAGAAATTATGATATCATATATATATAATATATTCAATAAATTTATCCATATTAACTTCTATGTAAATATTAATTGAAAAATGAATTCAATCGCATCATGAGGTGGTAATCTTCTATACAAACCATCAACATTATCGTATTCCCATAGAATGAAATATTGGAAGTTATATGTGAAAAAATAATTAAAAAAAATCATGATATAAATATAATAATTTTTTTAAATCCAACATTTTATTCAGATGTGATAGGTTTAAATGGAAAATGAATTACAACTATTCATATGGTGGTAATCTATCATACACATGATCAACATTTTTGTTTCTCATTTGATGGAAGTAGAGTTGGATATAGTTTTTTTCAATTATAAAAGTAAAATATCTGTATATATGAGATATTTATGTTATTATATAATTATAGTTAAGCAATATTTTATTCAGGTGGAAAAAGAAATAAAAAAACAATTTTTATGACTTTTACTCTTCTTTGGAGAATCTATTTAGGCTTATAACATAACCCTTAATAAGAGGGTTTAATTTTCAAAATAAGGACTCTATGATATGTTGAGGGACAAATATAATGGATATGGTCAATTATTTTTTAAACTAAATGGTTTTTATAGTGTTAAAATTAGAGGATGGGTCCCTTTTTTAATTGAGGGAGAGGATTAACTAGGATTTTTTTAAAGGAAAAAAGTGTTCCCATTTTTTAAACATGACACAAGGATATAAAATTTCTCATTATCAAACTTTTAATGATATAAGGTTTAAATATTCCCATAAATGAGGTTTTTATTATTATTTGAGTTCATTTAACCTCTTAACATTTTCATTTAACCCCCCCCCCAAATGTATTTTAAATATAATCACGTTAACTAATTTTTATTGTTTTTACTTATTATATTGACTAAAAATTAAGTTAAACTTGTGATATAAAATTAATTATTATTATTAAATATATGGAATCCACTTTTCCAAATTCAATTCACATAATTGGTGAAATATAATTTTAAATTAAACCCATATAGGTGCTGAAAAATAGGGTTTCCAAAGAGAAACATTTTATAAGTAGAAAATGTTTTAATATGGAAAGAGAAAATAAATTTGATTATAATTAAATAAATTTGTCTAATAGTAACATTATTAAACTAGTTTATCTTTTATTTTCTTACACATTATGGATCTTTGTATATTATTTAAATTAAGATACATTATTTAATAAAAATCAGAAATTTTTACTATTTATCGATAAATTAATTTTTTCTTAAAATTCCAAACAAATCACTACAATAATTTGAAATTTTTTATTTATTATATGAGGTTAATATTTTAAAATAAATTTTTTATAAGTTTCAAAAAATAATTTTAATATTTGTTCAAAAAAATAGATAAAAATAATCCTCTTGTGATTTGGTATTTTTGAAGCATAAAAATATATTACTAAATATTTGGAACACATTTAAAACTATATTTTATTTTTCTGAAAAAAATTTACATAACTTCTAAAATATGGTCATCCCTATTCATATCTCCAAATTTAACTTTCAGATTATAATGGTCAAGTTTAAATATAATATTAACATTATATCACTATTCGATAAAATAATGATTTGGGTGTAATTAAATCTATAGAAAAAAATAAATTTATTCATTATAAAAAATTTCATAAAATTTCAAAGTGTTACAAACCCTCTATAAAAACTAGTTTTTGAGCCCACTAGGTACTTGGTTTTCCTCCACTAGGTACATGGTGACTTCACCTGCTACCCCATACAGGGAATCGATCTCCTGGTATCCCATCGAGAAGGAAATCCCCTTTGACTGCCTCATAAATTAGTTAGTGGTCCTAGGATGGGTACCTAGTGGTACCTATCTCCCACCACCCTAACTGTTTTCCACTAAAAAATTATGAATATGCATCATCTGTTTTTTCACTAAAATCACACCCCCCCAAATCATCTCCTAAATCATTTTCAACATGGAAAAACACCCCTTAATCAATTCAAATTAAAAATTAAAATTCAATCACTTATCACATTAATGGGTGTCTATTCCTTTCTATAGTATTTTAACACTTATAACTATGGGTCATTAATTAAATAATCAAAAAAGTATCTCATAGAAAGGTTTAAGAATGATTATAGGTCAATTATATGTGAGAATTATTATTTTGAAAAGGATATATTATTATCAAACCTAATTTTTGAAGAAGACTACAAAAAATATACTACAGATTTATTAGGCTCATGTGATAATAGTAAAAGACTATAGTATTTTAATATTCATCACTAGTAGGAAGTATAATGACCATGATGTTATTTTTTATATGTATTATTTTATGAATTATAAATTATATAAGTCTTTTTTATAAGTATTGGATAATATTTCATAGAGGAGAACTTTGGGATAATGATTATAAACATCCTCATATATACTTAAGATGATTTCCATTTATCTATTAGTAGTGTTTTTCATGTTCATCACAATAATGGAGTATTAGTAGAGAAATTAAAAGAGGCACCTATGGTTATTTATAGAAGTATATTCTCAATATCCAAAATATCATAGTGAATGAAATTATTGGATTTACATAGATAAAATCTATTGAAGTACAAAGGTCCAAACTCTAATGATGTGGTGGAGATTACTATTTAGCTTTAGAGGTCAATAAAAAAATATTGGATGTTATAATCAATTAGTGTACTCTATGGAGTGAATAAAAAATAATGGCCTTCTTTTCTTATAGATCATGTTATTTCTAATTTGATAGATTCGGTTTTCAGATCAATTTTTTGATAATTATTATCATATCGTCATTGAGATAAATTTTAATAATATATTTTATTATTAAAAAATGGACCTCTAATGATTCTGAGAAAACAAATATATTATATAAGTTTTCAAGGTTATTCCAAAAAACTCATACCATAAAAATAGTAAAGGGATTATCATTTTAAGAGTGATTTTTAGCCCAAACATTTAGTCCATTTTATCTAAATTTTTATGAAAAAAATATAAATAATGATTAATTAATTGATAAAATTGTATCATCAATCTATTCTCAAAATTATTTAGGATGGAGGATTTTTTATTTCTCTTAAAAATATATTTTATATATATAGTTAAATTATTTTCTAAATCATATTTTAATAAAGGTTTTTTTATTATGATGAAAATGAGAATTTTGATATTATATATTACATATATATCAATATAATCCATCACTGGTTTTAGTTATCTTCAAATCATAGTAGTTAACATGGACTTGATTGCATTATTATAGCATATGTGCACCCCATCTGTTCCTCTAAACACCTCATTAAAAAGTTTCCCACACAATAATTCCATCATCATCATCATTGATGACCATTTGGGACACTCTTATATAAAGGTGACAGTAGGGTTCATTCAATTACTAATATTCATCCTTAGGGACATTGAGTTTATCAAATGTTAGGAGGTGAGACACAATAAGGGTGCATAGGTGGAACATTCGAAAATGGAAATATTTATGCATTAGGGACTAATGATATTGAAAGACTAAACATTTTTTGTGGTATGATTTATATATTTACACATTATTTTATGTTTATTGATATTTATACTTTAGGTTAATTTATTTCATATATATATAATATGTTGTATAGATTTTATTAGAGAAAAACCAAATACTACTAGAGTCCTTACAATGAATTCATTCAAAATCTTTCCATAGAAAAATAAAAACTAAAAAATCACTATGGATTCTAATGAATTTTTTTATCCAATTTATTGATAGAGAAAAATAAATTACTATAATTTCCCACTTTATCCTCTCTATATAGACATTTGTTTATGTTATTTTCACTCAAAACTCCACCTCAAGCTATTCGAGATGAACTAATGACATTATAATATCACTTTGTATTATTTTATGAATATATGTACCAAACGTGATGAATAATTCATGAAAATAACCCACCAATAACTTAATCAATCCTAAAAACCAACTATACAGACTAAAAACCCCACCATAAATCTAATAAGTACTCCAAGTACTTCTGGGTTGCCCAATTCCAACCATCTTACTCCGCACTACCCAATATTACCAAAGTCAATGCCTCTAATTTAGATATAGTTCTATGGTTTCTTAAAATATTAGAGACACCTTGAAATTCCGTAAATATTTCATGAGAACCATAAAAAACAATCAATAATTGATGTGTGCTTCCAAACCCATCTAATCAATAATACACCACTACACTATCCATCAAACAAAAAAATGTTTTATCAATATTCCAATAAGTACCCATTGTCATAAAATATATACTTTTCCTACATAAATATGATTACTATATGAATCCAATAATATTTGGATTATCACTAATACATTGAAAATCAACTTTCACACCATTGTATATATCCAAATATCAATAATGAATAATTATGTTAAAAATTTCTTTCATGATCTATAACCCATGGAAAAAAGCCTGTTTCCTTGACACTCTATGACTAATCTACTACTACCACAAAATATATAATGAAGATACAATTATTTCCATGATATGTCATTACATCCTTGGGAGATACCAAAAAATAAAGAAACCACCCTCGTACCCTCAATTAGGCATTTAATGGCATGACAATATATTTAAGAACAAATAATAAATACATAAAAACTACTACATACATATACAAGCCAAAACTAAGAAACCTTGAATTCACATTTTGTTCAATTAACAATATATTCATCCCATATAATTTAGTCAGATATACCTTAACCAAAGGGACCCATATATAAACAACACTACCCAAAAACCTTTTGATTTAGATATTTTTTCATGAAATCTATGATCTAATCTCAGAACATCAATTACCAAAATATTTCAAAATGAACCCTCTATTTCTATGGAGTCTCTACTCTCAAGTAGTTAGATAATACCCATATCTACTCTATACCCATTAATTCTATGCCCAAGAACACTAAAATTTTAAACAATCCATTGTCTCTAAATATAATTATATCCTTACACATCAATCACAACCAAACATTCAAAAACTTTCTAAAAATTATATTTTTTCAAAGAAAACATTTTCCAAAGTATCATTTATTCAATTTTTTTCATTATTAACTATTCCTAAACTAAAAAATAAAACACTTAAAAATTCTAAAAACCAATATAAAATTTCTTAAATATTTCATTCTGGAAATGTTTTAAATTTTTATAATTCTACGTCATGATTTGTAACAATACCGACCACTTTAAAATTATTTGGTTCCAATTTTACCATACCCATTAGATTAATTCTCTAGAAAAATGTCCATTTTTTCAAACTAAATTAACAAATAATTACCCTACCACATAGTTTCCACTAAAATCACATAACATGAAAATTCATTCCCCTAAACATGCATTATCACTATAGATTTTAGAGAGACGTATTAAAATATACTTAACCTTAGGAAAATAATTTCCCCATCTAAAGACATCAATATAAGAATCCAATTATTATAAAATAAAACATGTATCACAAATAATTTTATAAACCTAATCAGTCACATAAAAAAGGAAAAAATATTATGTTCACCAAAATAAAAAAATAAGAAAAAATCAAGAAAATTACATTTTCATTCACAATGTAACACACCAGAATTTTATTTTAATAAAACCATGGAGAAAAATATTTTTTCCATAAAACATTAAAATTTTCATTTTTATCCTTTAAAAATATAATTAAATAATAAATCAATTATAGATTGAATCCATTTAAAAATAAGTCTGCATTTAATTTTAAAAACCCATTAAACCATAAAAAAGTTCAAAACCAAATGAGTAACACTACTTGAAAGAACCGTTTTATATTTTTCTTTTTTGATAAAAATTACATTTATAATCTTTAAAACTAAAAAATACTTGTAAACAACCATAAGGGAAGCATTATAAACCACACAAGACATTGTAAAAAGTAAGCATAATCATTTATTAAACTAGACCGAAGACATTAAAATATGTAAATCAAAACTAAAAAAGAAATGTAACCTTATCTATGTAGTATCTTATTTAATTTTAAATTATTCAATTATAATATAATTTTATAGGATCCTACCATTAATTACTAATACTCAATACTGTAAACCATGATATCATGCACTGAAATACAAACTCTTATTAAATCTAGTAAGATAATAGATAGTCAATAAGATAATAAATGGTAAGAAAATATGTATAATATTATAATAATATACTTATATAAAATTATTTTCATAAATTTATCTATGCATGTCCATAGTAATTTCTCACACTGATGTATTCTCTTTGTCAAATTTCAATAACTAGTATAATTAACTTTTTTACATTAAAATATTTAAAAAATATTTTCTAAAAAAACAAAATTATAGTCACACAAAATCAAATATATGTTATGAATTCCCTATTATGGTGATTCATCATACATAAAATACAAATCATATCTTAGTATATTTTTTTGAAGTCACCACACTTGGGTAAAACGATACCACACCAACTCTTTCTGAATAATCTTCTCTTTAAATTCATGTAATTATTTTTAAATAATGTATCATAATAAAAATATTGGCCATGAACATTTATAATTTATCTTTTGATTTCTAGTACATCCTATATATATTCTTATAAACCCTAACAAAACCAAATTGATATAATCTATAACATCATATATCAAAAAAATCACTAAAACATGACTCTAAGAAAAATCAAAATGTTACCTAGGCCTCACCACCATCCCTCCTCTACCCAAGGCTTAGAAAATATATATAACCCTCACAATAACCATGGGGAACTATGTAATTCCCTAATTCTAAAAATAATAAAAAGCCTATAAACCACAATCCTCACATGAACATAATGAAAGTAAATGTGTTTGAAACCATAAAACATAATAATATTAAATAATAATACTAGACATTATAAATATAACCATCTGCAAACATCTGACACACCACTCATTATGAAACCTCTACAAGCCTCCACTAGATGACTCCACTATGCCACCCAAATCTAGTGAATCAATTCCATGTAAACATAAAACTCAATTATGTTTCATAATAATATGTACCATGATACACATTTATGGGTGAGTACAAGACCTTGTAAAATAAAAAAAAATTACATTGAACCCATGATTCTAAAAGTACGAGAAGATACTATTTAATTTTAAAAAGACTTGTCCCAAACCATTAATTGTGGATAAAACCATATATAAATAGAGTAGATTTCTTCAGATAATCCCTTGGCCATTGTCATGGATTCTTCTTCGGCAGCTGCGGTGTTGCCTCTACTTTAGAAGCTGAAATGATGGTCGTGATCCTTTCGATCAACTTTGTCAAACAAAATGGGTGGAATAACATATGGATTTAGAGTGACTCCACCACTATTTTCCAAGCCATATAGAATGGTATGATGCACCTTTCTTGGCCTCTTACCACTGGCTGGATAAGCTGCCTTGCTTCACTTCTGGAGATTAGTTACATTTCCACTCATGATTTCTGTGAAGCGAACATGGTTGCTAATGGTCTCACCAATAAGGGAATCAATCAGGGTATCACTTGGTTGGATGATCTTCCAGATTATTGTCTCCCTCTTTTTGAAAAATATTGTTATAAAATCCACACCTTCAAACTTTTGTAAATTTTTATGGAATAAATTGTGTCTTGGTCTTTGACCGAGGCACCACCTTTCTAAAAAAAATATTGTATAAATATTCTAGCTTTACTATAAACCATAATCCATCTATTAATCAATTATGAATTCCCAAAACAAACTCAATGTTGACATTTCTCCAACCAATAACTGAGGGAACCCTTATACAATGATTAATAACCAAAATGACTATTACTAGCTCATGAGTATGCTGACTATCTAAAAATTGGGAAAACTTTTATCAAAAATATTCACACATCCATGTGATATTTTGTCATGACCCATCCTCGGAGCCCGTGCCATAACTACCCCAACTCCGCCTTCCATAGGCCATGGTCTGGCGACTAGCACCAAAGGCGTAAATCCCGATAACTGGGAAGACATTGCCTTTATAAAAGTAAACAAAACATCACAGAGTACAAGCAGAAGTAGTACACTAAGTACAAAAGAAAGTGATGAAAAGTAAGTGGGCCAGAATAAAAACCCATCTGAAAGTACAACTACAACTGAACAAAAGTACAACAGAAAAGACAAACAGCTGGAAGAAGGGAAGCAGCTCCTGCGTCGTCCTTCTCGGATCCTACCTGAAGGGTAGGTACAGATATCGCAGCTCTTGGATCGTCTGCCATGGACCCTACCTGAAGGGTAGGTACAGATAGCCTCCACAACGCTATTGCCCATCAACCTCCTCCGAGTATCATCTCATCGTTAAGTCCACCTCCAGGTACCGTCCAGTCCTCGAACACTCAGCCTCTGTCAGCACTGCCCGTCATCTGCAACCAACACAACGAGGTGCGGGCATAGCCCGTGCAGGGGTGAGTAGAAGATACTTAGTAGGGACCCCGAGACCCTCAAGGTATCACTAAATCCAACAAGGATAACCAATAAGAAGGATATCAACGAATAACCCTTACTTAGGTATAAGCCCATACTCATACCTAAGTTATCAAGAAACCCATCTAAATCATGAAGAAAAAAAAAGGTTATGATATCAATGGATAACCACTACCTAGGTATATTCCCATACATATAACTAAGTTATCAAGTGACCCATCTCAATCATGAGGTAAACACAAAGGTCATAGACTCAGCTCAAACCAGGATTTTCATTATCGAAACCGTAACTGCTAAAGAGCCCCGTCTCTGACGAGTACAGTGATCCTGTCACGACACCGAGGTAATACTCACTAACCTAAGACTACTGAGGTACTCCTCCTGTCGAGTACTGTGGGTCAGCCACCCAAACACAGTAGTGCTTCCCACCGGGGTCTGCCACCAAAACACAGTAGTGCACCCCCCCTAATAGCCTACAGAGGTACTCCTTCTATTGAGTACCGCGGGTCTGCGGCCTGCTACCAGGCACTCCGTCCGCCGTGGCTCTACACCCAAACTTAGTATTGCTCCGTCCACTACGCTAGTCGACTCACTCCAAGTCGAGTTGGTCAAGCAGTCGTCAGGTCTCAGCCAGCTACACAGTCTCCGTACTCCGTATGCTCATCTCCGGGAGGGTCCGCACCACGAGCTATAGGTCGATACTCCAAGTATTAAAAAGTCCCACTAAGAAGTATCTCAAAGGACCGCCTCGTCATATGGGTCTCAACGCAACAGACGTCGCGTCAATCGGACGCTCGGTCTGTGAGTTATTAGCCTTTTCGTCCTAGGGGCCCGGTTGGTTTTTTGTGAGAACCAACCCGGCCGTATCTCAACTGTACCCCGAACTCTCATAGGGTATACTAATAGAGACCGTTTCTCAACGTGATCACCAACGCCGCTGACGGTTCGTCAAACGGACCTCCAGTCTGAAAGTTAACAGCTTTTCCGTTCCAGGGGCCCTGTTGATTTTTGGGTTCAATCCTACCCGGCCACTATCCAACTACGTCCAAAACTCAGGCGAAGTATGCCAAAAGTTCCGTCTCATCAAGAGGAATCTAACAAAGTCAACGGCACGTCAATCGGACGTCTGGAGCTCATGTTATAAGCGTTTCCGATCCGAGGGCCTGATTGGTTTCGTGCTCGAACCAACCAGGCTATACTCAAAGTTCTCTGAAACCTTGAGTGTAATATACTGAAACGACCGTATCAATCCAAGGATCGCAACGCATCTGACGGTGCGTCGATCGGAGGTCCGTAGCCCATGTTATTGGCATTTGAACGTATCTGTTCGAAATTAGGGGGTTCAAGCCCGGTCCGACCCGACCCGATACCCCCCCCCCCCCCCCGGGTCGGCCCGAACCGGGCCGACCCGACCTGGGTCCGGGTCCGGCCCAATAGGGAGCGGCCAGGCCCGGTGGGCGCGGCCCGGCCCAGCCAGCGCGAAGCGGGGGGTTACAAACTCTCCCCCCCCCCCCCCCCCCCGCGGTTGACGAAACCGGCACGACTTTAAGCCGCGCCGCTCTGCCTCCAGAATGGTTAATCTGTTCTGGTTTGGCCCACCACCGCGCCGGTGTGGCGTGTTGCTGCCGGTTTCCGCGGACCGCCGAACGTGCTCCGGTGGTCCGTTTTGCTCGCCGACTTCGCCAGCGGTCCTCCCAGGACCCGACCTTCACTGCGGAGGATTCAAATTGACTTTGCGGCCCCATTTGTCATCACCCATCAATCTGCACACAATGATCAACCAGCAGAGTATTCGAATGGCCTCCGCGTCCCCTACTCCAGCCGCATTTTCGTTCGGCCTCAATGGCGCGGCGTGACGGCACCGCGCTTCTTCATCGCATTATTTCTTGTTTACGCGCGGTGTCGTTGCACCGCACCGCCTTTGTTCGACCCACAACGAACACAACATCAAAGGGGTATGAGGGTCGGCCGTGTTTGTGTGGTCCAACCTCCTCCTGTTATAATGATAGCAAGAGGCCAAAAAAATCAACGAAGTTCGTTAAATAAACTTGAATGAACATTGAAGCCCTACCTAGAAATTGATGTCGCACGTCGTCGAGTCGCAAAAGTCGAACGTCGCGGTAGTCAGGTGTCGCGGAAGAAGGGTTTAGATTCCGTCGACGTCGGAAGAAGAAGAATAATGTTGTTGTTGGAGATAATCACTGCGGTCGGCGATTTCTACCTTGACGCAGAGAAAGAGAAGAGTTGCTGGCCTTTCTTCATCGAGAACGTTCTATGTTGAAGGTAAAGTGTTCTTCGTCGAAGAAGAACCATTATACGTTGAAGATGCGTCATTTTTCGTCAGAGGGAAGTTCTCTTATTCTTCACACAAAATTTCTCCCAAAAACTCCAGAATGTTGTTAAGGTTTTATCACTCACCAAAAGCTCCAAAATAATATCCCATGATATTATTTTTATTCACACCTCAAAGATTTTAAAATTAAAACCAAACCACATAATTAATTAAATGAAGAGGATCATCTCATTAATTAAGGCATGTTGGGATGAATTAATGGTGGAAGGAAAAGGTGAAGAGTAATACAAACTTAAAGGAGGAGGAGATTAAAGAGGAGTTGGCACATTAAGTGCAAGGGAGTTTAAGGGAGTTATAAGAAGTTCAAGGGGTTATGGTCTCGTGTGGGCCCCACCACACTAAACTCTCCCATGGAAGGTTTGGTGGGTGTGGGACCCACCTCCCACATATTCACACATGGGAAGTTGGGTGGTTGTGGACCCCACCAACAACTTCCCATGGTAGATTTTAACTTCTTTGAATATCAAAAATAAAATTGTTCACAATTTTATTTATTTCTTCTTTAAACCCCAAAATTTAACTTCTTCTCCCATGCAAACGCACCTACGGTAAAAGTCCTTTTAAGCAAATACAGGCATTGTGAGTTCATCAGTGCCCTCATATTTCAATTCCGAGCACCGGTTACAAATATAGAAAAACCCGCTCGTTCGTTCACTGAACGTACCTGAGCCAAACTTCGTAAATTGATTCAGGGTACACCGGGCCTCGGAAGCAGGTGCCGTCAGAAACCACATACTCGTAAAATTCCAAAGAAATTAAGGGAAAAAAATTTCCATGAAATTCCTAGTTGTTTACATTACTCCCACCTCAGGGATTTACATCCCCGTAAAGATTTAACACAAATTAGGGATACAAAAGTGGTACTGAGAACGCATCTGATCCTCCCACTTCCATGTTCTCTCCTGGAGGTTCTCGAGCTACCAGTGAAAGCGCAACTGAGGAATCGACCATTCACGTAGGACCCGCTCCTATCGATCCATGATCTCCACTGGAACCTCTGTGCATCTTGGCCTGTCATCGACATCCAACTCCCTGAGGTCGATGATGTGTGAAGGGTCATGCACGTATCTACTTAGCTGAGGTACGTGGAGGATATTATGAACCCGGTGCAACTGAGGTGGAAAGATCAAGTGGTAAACTACCTTGCCTACCCTGCTGAGAACACAGAAAGGTCCGTTGAACCTCGGAGATAACTTTCCGTTTTAGCCACATCTCCATAAACCTCGTCGAGGTGAGACCTGTATAAGGACGTGATCGTCATCCTCAAACTCTAGAGGTCTCCATTCCCTAATTATAACTGAAACCCAAAACTCCTGCTTCCCCGTGGGTTAGGTTGACTGACTCAAGAGTGATCGACCGCACCCTACTGTGCATGAGTTTTTCCTATGCTGCCTGGGGTTTCCTTTTCACCGACCAAGGAAAACCCATCCCAACATTGTAGATAAACCATAACCTTTTTTCCTAATACAGTCAATCTGAGCATGAAGTGTGAATCCAATCCATACCGAGACCAACGTCATAAGGCCTCGATGCTGCCACCAAGAGATTCCAACTGAAACTCTCGCCTCGTGGGTCAGAACACACTGTCAGCATAAGTGTGATTATAGAGTCTCCTCCCAAGGTATCTCTAGACATGAGGGTCTAGTCTATGACTTACCATAAACTCTAGGTATGGGACAAGATTCGTGGAGGGAAGGAATGATTCATATCAACGTCTGTTACTACGGTAGCTAGTAGTGGACACAGACGGTCCCTTGAATCATTCTTAGAGCCATTGGGTCACACTTGTTGACCGCATGCAGCTACTCTCTTCACCTACCCTCCAGCTTCCTGAGCCTGGTGGGGACTACAAAGGCAGGTGATTGTAACATGTCGAAAAGTACACCACCTCATGCTACTCTCATAGTTATGCTTCCATGTCTACCGCCTTGCAGATTCATCTATCCTTTTTTACTTCCTCTACATGAAACATTTTACACGCCCAAGTCTCCGAGACTAGCGCCAGATTCCAGCTTTCCCACTGCTAACCTTCATTGACCGCATCCATTCAGCAAAAGAATTCTCAACCAAAAAGGTTCTTTCTAGCACCCTAGCATAAGTAGGAATGCATAGAGAAAAGGTACTAGATCAGATGTCCTTAAACACACCACAGTCATAGGTCCGAGCTCTATAGAACCGATCAAATCGCATTCATCGAGTAACAGGAATGGTTTGGTATGCCCCGATGAATTCTCAGCTACCGACATGTCGTCTTTCCGAAGCTGAATAAGCTCTAGAAAACTCTTAGACACATTCTCAAGACAGTCCTCAGATGCCTGTGAGTCAGGCTCGCCTCAGAACTTGAGGGTATCTGATGTTGGAACACATGTAAGGCAGTAAGTCTATATGTGTCACGTATCGGTATCGTCGGTTGTAACTGCTGACCAACAGGTAGTGATGTATAGCTGGAACACTACCCGAAGTCACTATCTCAGGCATAGGTCCACATACTGAAGCCTCATCACTATGAGGACCATCTTCATGGTCATTCCCTGGAAAACACTAGTAGCCAAGTCCACTATCCACTCTACTGATGTCTCAGCTAGGCGGAAAACTCTAGCAATCGCCTCCAGCCAGTGCTCTGCTGTCTGGGAATCTGCCTCGCCTCGTAACCTCGGAGGTCGCTGTTGCTGAAACTCATGCAAGACGCTCTGCTAGCGTGCACAGTTCGCTAGTATGGCTGGTGGCATCTTCTGCCCAACAGGTGGTGGTGCTACTGGTACACCACCCGAGGGTGTCAACATAGTAAAAAGGGCCCCGCACTGGAGCCTCGTTTCTCGGTGGGCCGTCATCAAGTACTCTCTCGGAACTCTAACAGACTGTCTGCGTGGAGACATCCTGAACAGATATGACATGGTCAAACAATTTATACCTGGTGAGCTGACCTAGTTTGAGATGGCTTAAAAACTCTTAGAAACACACACGCAATCAGTGTTTTTCGTGCACAAAGTCGGAAATCAGTAGTCAGGGTCCTGGTGTACGGATAAGTCGATCGCTGCACCAACACTGGACTCCCTGAACTAAAGACCACACTCGGTACCCTTAACACTATTGCTTCAAAAAAAGGAAAGATCAGAGTTCTGAGTTCTGTAGTAGAACTGACTCCTCTGATACCAATTTGTCATGACCCGTCCTCAGGGCCCGTTCCGTGACTACCCCAAGCCCACCTTCCATAGGCCAGGGGCTGGAAACTAGCACCAAAGGCGTAAATACCGATAACTGGGAAGACATTGCCTTTATAAAAGTAAACAAAACATCTCAGAGTACAAGAGGAAGTAATACAATAAGTACAAAAGAAAGTGCTGAAAAGTAAGTGGGCTAGAATACAAACCCAACTGAAAGTATAGTTACAACTGAACGAAAGTACAATAGAGAAGACAAACAGCTGGAAGAATGGAAGTAGCTCTTGGGTCGTCCTTCTCAGATCCTACCTGAAGGGTAGGATCAGATAGCGCAACTCTTGGATCGTCCGCCACGAATCCTACCTGAAGGGTAGGTACAGATAGCCTCCACAACGCTCTTTCCCATCAACCTCCTCCGAGTATCGTCTCGTAGTGAAGTCCATCTCCGGATACTGACTCGTCGTGAGGTCCACCTCCGGGTACCATCCAGTCCTCGAACACTCGGCCTCTATCAGCGCTGCCCGTCATCTGCAACCAAAACAACGAGGTGCGGGCATAGACCATGCAGGGGTGAGTATACGATACTCAGTAGGGACCCCGAGACCCTCAAGGTCTCACTAAATCCAACAAGGATAACCACAAAAAAGTATCTCAATGGATAACCCTTACTTAGGTATAATCCTATACTTATACCTAAGTTATCAAGTAACCCATCTCAATCATGAGGAAACACAAAGGTTACAATATAAATGGATAACCACTACCTAGGTATATGCCCATACATATACCTAATTTATCAAGTGACCCTTCTCAATCATGAGGTAAACACAAAGGTCATAGACTCAGCTCAAACCAGGATTTTCATTATCGAAACCGTAAATACCGAAGAGCCCCGTAATTGACGAGTACAGTGATCCTATCATGACTCCGAGGTAATGCTCACTAACCTAAGACTGTTGAGGTACTACTCCTGTGGAGTATCGCGGGTCAGCCACCCAAACACAGTAGTGCTTCTCGCCGGGGTCTGCCACCTAAACACAGTAGTGCACCCCCCCTAATAGCCTGCCGAGGTACTCCTTCTGTTGAGTACCACGGGTTTGAGGCCTGCTACCAGGAGCTTCATCCACCGTGGGTCTACACCCAAACATAGTAGTGCTCCGTCCACTGGGCTAGTTGACTCACTTCAAGTCGAGTCGATCAAGCAGTCGTCATGTCTCAGCCAGCTACACGGTCTCCGTATTCTGTATTCTCATCTCTGGGAGGGTCCGCTCCACGAGCTACCTGTCGATATTCCAAATATCACAAAGTCCCACGAAGAAGTATCTCAAAGGACCGCCTCATCATAGGGTTCTCAACGCAATAGACGGCATGTCAATCGGACGACCGGTCTGTGAGTTATTAGCCTTTTCGTCCCAGGGGCCCGGTTGGTTTTGTGTACAAACCAACCCGGCCATATCTCAACTGTAACCCGAACTCTCATAGGGTATACTCATAGGGACCGTTTCTCAATGTGATCACCAACGCCGCTGCCGGTTCGTCAAACAGACGTCCAGTCTGAAAGTTAACAGCTTTTCCGTTCTAGGGGCCCGGTTGGATTTCGGGTTCAATCCAACCCAGCCACTATCCAACTACATCCAAAACTCAGGCAAAGTATGCCAAAAGTTTCGTCTCATCATGAGGAATCCAACAAAGTCAACGACACGTCAATCAGACGTCCGGAGCTCAAGTTATAAGCGTTTCCGCTCCGAGGGCCCGGTTGGTTTCATGCTCGAACCAACCCGACCATACACAAAGTTCTCTGAAACTTTGAGTGTAATATACCGAAACGACCACCTCGATCCAAGGATCATACCGCATCTGAAGATGCGTCGATCGGAGGTCCATAGCCCATGTTATGGGCATTTGAACGGATCTGTCTGAAATTAGGGGGTTCGGGCCTGGTCTGACCTGGCCCGATACCCCCCAGGTCGGCCCGAACCGGGTTGACCCGACCTGGGTCCGGGTCCAGCCCAATAGGGAGTGACCGGACTCGGTGGGCTCGAACCGGCCCAGACGGCGCGGCCCGGACCGGCCTGGGCGGCCCGACCGGTCTGCGTGGCCAGCGCGGAGTGGGGGGTTACAACCCCCCCCCCCCCCCCCCCCCGCCCCGTGGTTGACGAAACCGGCGTGGCTTAAAGCCATGCCGCTTTGCCTCCGGAACGGCGAAGCCATTCCGGTTTGGCCCCCCACCGCGCCGGTTTCCGCGGACCACCGGATGCGCTCTGGTGGTCCGCTTTGCTCGCCGCCTTCGCCAGCGGTCCTCCCGGGACCCGACCTTCACTACGGAGGCTTCAAATTGAATTTGCGGCCCCGTTTGTCGTCACCCGTCAATCTGCGCACAACGATCAGCCATCAGAGTCTTCGAATATCCTCCTTGGCCCCAACTCAGGCCGCGGTTTCGTTCGGTCTCAACGGCGTGACACGACGGCGCCGCGCTTCTTCGTCGTGTTCTTTCTTGTTTTAGCGCGGTGCCGTTGCACCGCGCCGCCATTGATCGAGCCACAACGAACACAACATCAAAGGGGAAGGAGGGTCGGTCGTGTTTGTGCAGTCCGACCTCCTCCCGTTATAATGATAGCAAGCGGCCAACAAAAATCAACGAAGTTCTTTAAATAAACTTGAACGAAGATTAAACCCCTACCTTGAAATTGATGTCGCACGTCGTCGAGTTGTGAAATTCGAACGTTGCGGTAGTCGGGTTTTGTGGAAGAACGGTATCGATTCCGTCGACGTCGGAAGAAGAAGAAGAATATTGTTGTTGGCGATGATCACCGCGGTCAGCGACTTCTCCCTTGACGCAGAGGAAGAGAAGAGTTGTTGGTCGTTCTTCGTCGAGAACGTTCTATGTTGAAGGGAAAGTGTTCTTCGTCGAAAAAGAACAGTTATTCGTTGAAGATGCGTCGTTCTTTGTCGGAGGGAAGTTTTCTTCTTCTTCACACCAAAGTTCTCCCAAAAACTCCAGAACATTGTTAAGGTTTTCTCACACTCCAAAAGCTCTAAAATAATATCCCATGATATTATTTTTATTCACACCTCAAAGATTTTAAAATTCAAACCAAACCACATAATTAATTAAATGAAGTGGATCATCTCATTAATTAAGGCATGTTGGGATAAATTAATGGTGGAAGGAAAAGGTGAAGAGTTCTACAAACTTAAAGGAGGAAGAGATTAAAGAGGAGTTGGCACATTAAGTGCAAGGGAGTTTAATGGAGTTATAAGAAGTTCAGGGGTTATGGTCTCTTGTGGGCCCCACCACACTAAACTCTCCCATGGGAGGTTAGGTGGGTGTGGGCCCCACCTCCCACATATTCACACATGGGAAGTTTGGTGGTTGTGGACCCCACCAAAAACTTCCCATGGTAGATTTTAACTTCCTTGAATATCAAAAATAAAATTGTTCACAATTTTATTTATTTCTTCCTTAAACCCCAAAATTTAACTTCTTCTCCCATGCAAATGGACCTACGGTAAAAGTCCTATTAAGAAAATACTAGCCCTGCGAGTTCATTGGTGCTCTCAGATTTCAATTCCAAGCATCGGTTAAAAAGATAGAAAAACTCGGTCGTTCATTCACTGAACGTACCCGAGCCAAACTTCGGAAATTGATTCCGGGCACATCGGGCCTCGGAATCAGGTGTCGTCCGAAATCGCATACTCGTAAAATTCCAATGAAATTAAGAAAAAAAAACTTTCCTTCAAATTTTAGGGTCTTTACATATTTTACCACCACCTCACCTTATAAATACCAAAAATTTCCACACACTAATGTTATATAATTAAAAAACTCATGTATTAGACCTCAAAAATAAATTCATCTACATCAATAAAAATATCATAATCTCATAAAACTCAATGGAAAATTTTTCACAACATTAATACCATACAATGCAATTCTTAAAGCAAAAATAACATCATAAATTCAAAAATTAATGTGAAAACATAAATCAATAAATTATCCATGAAAATAAATGTCAATAATAATAATAATAATGATGATGATGATAATAATAAATCCTCATAGTTAATTCCATAATTCATTAAGGTAATCGTTACAACAAAATTTGACAATTTTTCTAAACATATCTGGATAACACTAATACACTTGGGAAACCACTATTTTTTATCACCCCAAAAAATCACTCCTAAAGTAATTACCTTCAAAATTCCATAATCACAACATCATTGAATAATTTTTAAAATATAAAACCATTTAAAGTTAATATTACATCAAATTCATAACATTTAACATAATGAGAATCATTGAGAATCAAACGACTATTTCTGATGGATACGCATTCAACCAATTGTCGATTATAGTGGGTTGAATTTTAGTTAATCATACACGTCAAGCTCACTATTTATGAAGGGTTTCTAATGGGTTTGTTCATAGAACTGGAATCACCCAATCGTTCTACATCATTGAGGAACCATATTTCTAATGACATACACTCATTGAGAAGTTTGGCCAACAATTCTTAACAACTCTTATTGTTCAAGAGGTTGAGAGGTTATTAACACCATATTGGAGGGAACTGTTTCCTACTCTAGGACTCTCTTATCGATTTAAGATATGTTCGATAATCATTTGTTAATTCCCAGGTGTGATGTGGGTCACCCTCAAATTATTAATCAATTATTAACATGTGTTAGAATTAGAATCATCTATATACATATGATGTTATTCATTAATCGAGATATCTATCTGTATCAATGGTACTCTATCAATAGTACGATATTATGTATAGTCATTCTTACATCGATGCTGGTTTTTAACCACTCAGTGTAGCGCTCTGGAGTTTATTGGTATCAAGGGAGATAATATTTGTTTTTATGTTGGGATCAGACACATAACCTAGGATTCCTATGAAAACCTATGAAAGGAATAAGAACCCATGTAGGTTGGTTCCACTTATTAGGACACATCCAAATATTTATGGTCATATGACAATGAAAATCGTACAATTTAACATCATTCAGTGAGTACGTCTAGGATGAAGGTTCCTAGTAAAATTATTCTGTAGGACATATACTGAGGCAGCCTATAGAACCTAGAATGATATAGATTCCCAATTTGAATAGGAATCTACTAAGAATGTGTCCTAGAGAGAATATGATTTGATTGGGGTGTTGGGTTTGGATCTTAGGGTGGATTCTTATATATCCCATTTGGATAGAAATCAAATCCCATGTAGATCAGCTATGAGGGACCACACATATGGAATCCCTATGATGGGTTTTCTTACAGGGGAGCATGGCCCTTTGAGAGTATTATCTTGGGGATTATTCATAAATAGTATTCTCAATTAAAGAGGTCATGAGAGATGTTTTGACGCATGGTGATTTGGTGGTTTTTTTTAGGATTACACTTGAATATGAGGAACATGGACAAGTATAGTGATGTGATTATGGGTTATACCTATTTAGAGGTCAAAAAGATATATTTTAGAGCTTATTCCTATAGAGTATGACCTTGGGTGACATTTGATTTGGTTGGGTCTTATTCCTGATGAGGGTTCCCATGGATAGGTTTCTATTGGGTTTACTCTTGACGAGGACACCCATGTTGGTGAAGAAAGGAAATTATACCAACTAAGAGGCCCAGATTCGGTTGGGACATAAAGTTGGAATGATACTAATAAGGTTTGGGGATCATGTGTATGTTAGGATCACCACCAACCTGTAATCCCATAGGATTCATGCTTGTTGTCAGAAGCAAGATGGATCATGAAATCCATGAAACCACAATATATTCTTTTCCCTATTGTTGGATACATGACCATGGGGACCCACGACTATGGAGGCACTCTAAAGGAACATAAGAGAATGATTTGGGAGAATATTATCAACAATAACATGCAACTAGATATGAGGATAACATGGTCATAGATATCCAGCAATCCCAAGAGTGATGATGAGTCATTCTTGAACTTGAGAAAAAAGATTATGTGGAAGATCTGGAAAACCACACACTTATCATTATCCTATAATGGAAGAGGATGAGGCAACAATTGTAGAAAAATGAGATTAGATATACCAATTACCTATTCCCTTTTGTATCGTATTTTGTTAGATATAACTATCAATAGGGACATATCCCTCAGGGAGCAAGGAAGAGAAAGAGTGAAACCTCACATAAGAAAGGATATGGGTTCACTCTAAAATGGATGCCATAAAATTTCATCTACAGTAATAGAGGAGGAACTGATTCCATGTTCAATGGAAGAGAAAGTATAATTCTCACACTACCCTCTTATACTTGGAGGCTCTAAGTCATATAGATGACAAGGGGAGAAAATGTTCCAACCCCTTTTTTTTAGTCCTAGAGTTACCTAAATCTATCCCCAAGGTTGGGGTCCTCAAGACCATAAGAATTCACATCCACGTTTGCCTCAAAGACCCTAACCATCATGTGTTACACGCGTGGGACACGAATGACCATAGGAAATTCTATCTAAATGGGAGACATGGTAGTTTTCCTTTTCTCATGGTTTTGAAAGTCTGGAGGCATCGGTGGAGGATCGAATTTGGTCCCTCCCAGAAAATGGATCCAAATGATGTAGAAAACATTTATTTTGGGATTGAAAAAGGACACAAAGGGTGGCTCACATAGGTCCTTGCTTAGAGGGAAGAGGTGCATTGAATAGTTCCTAGAATAAAATGGTATTTCTTCTTATAGGGGTGTGGAGGACTTCAAAAGATGGATATACCATAGGTAGTGGACCACATGAGAAAAAAAACTTGGGAGAGGCTTTGTTCTAGGTTCCCCATATTTCCTCAGGTTTCCTTGAATGGGTCTCACATAGGTCCCTTATTAATTAAGACTAATATAACAACCCATGGTTTTGGGAAATATGTTTTTTCCAATTTATTAAAACTAGTTGATATTTTTTTTCACAAAACACTGGATATAACTTATGTTATATGAAAGAAAAAAGTTTTTATTGATTTTTATGAAACACCATATCAAGCTAGCGCTTCATGAAACACTTATATTATCTTGTGGTACATGCAAGGCCTAGTTTTACTATACTATAATATGCTCTTAATAATATTATTATTATATTATTATAGTTATAACCTAGCTGTTTAAATGGGATTTATGAATTTAATTCATTAAAGTATGAAAATATGGTTTAAACATGTATATAATATGAATTTTATTGGGAACAATTAACTAAAAATGACAATAAAACCCTTTTTAAAATATAGGATTTTTTTCTAGAAAACTATATTTATGAAATCATATAAGTTTTACCTTAATAAATAAATAAATTTTGCTAACTTATTTTAATTATATATATATATATATATTATTTATTCAAAAAATTAATTTTCATCTTATGTTTGTTTTATACAGGATATGGTAATTAAACCAATTTTACGCATAATGATATATTTTTTAAAAAAAATAAATTTTTCTACCTACTAAAGGAGGACCCATTTTAAATCTAATTTTGACACATTTATAATTTTTATTTAATAAAGTAAACTTCATCTTTGAAATTTTTAAATAAAAAATTTATTTTGGTGTTTTTTTGTTATTTTTTTAAAATATTTTATTTTTGGATGAATAGTGAAAAATACAAAATTTTAATTCAAAAAATCATTTTTATCCAATTTATTTATATTGTTAAATTATATTTTAATTTTTATTTAATGTTTATTTAGATAAAAATTATATCAATAAATCCAATTTTGGTCATTGGAACCAATTTCAGCATGAAATTGGATATGAAATCATTTTAAAGTTTTTAAAATTTTCGCTTAAAAACCTGATGTCATGATACGTCTGCAGGATTAATCTTAAATTAATTTTTTCCAATTCTATGATAATAATTTGGATAAATTTATTATATATTGTTAGTCACAATTATTTATAATTTATCTTTAGGTCAACTTAGTTTTTGACTAAAATTATTAGAGAATATAATTAAAATTATTTACAACAATTAAGTTAAAAATTATTTTATTTAATGGTTAAACAATAATCTTAGAAGGTAAAATGACCTATAAAATCATCAAAAAGACATTTTATGTGAATATTTATACCAATAACATCTTTTATTTAATTTTAAAAAATTATTTGAGGACCATGATGTAAGTGATACCTCTCAATAGTGTTTACCTTTTTATATTAACAAGAATGACACTCCTCCACTATAAAAGAGAACTCACCCCCTCACTTTATCACTAATCTCAAAGACACTTTATATAATCAAAAACCTACCCAATTAAGATAAAAAAATTCTATCCCTTCATCCTAGAATCCTTCATTTTTTATAAATCTAACCATGGAATCCCATTGATGCAAACCAAAAGGATTTACCCAAAGAAGAGGTAATATTTTCCAACAAGATCTTTTGCATTATTTTATTTCCCCACCACCATAAATATTATTATTAATTAATATATAATAATATTAGTATAAAAATATTCAGGTGTATTTATTCTATGGTTTATACCTACACATACACACAATTCCATCATATGGGTAACTAACTTATCGTTCATGTGTGGTGAACTACTACCTCATGAAATGATGTTCATTTTTATCCATTACCACCTCACATAGTTGGGAATTAGTATTAAAAAAATATTTTTATATGATATATATGATATATATTATTTATTTATTTTTATTTAAATTTTATATCAAACATACCTTCAATCTTTCCATTTTGTGTAAATATGATAACCTCGTTTGCAGGCGTGTAGACTACTGCCTCCTCGATCTGATTTGTTCAAACATTACATGGAATGTGTTAAGGATGGGTTTAGTAAAAGTATATGATATATATTAAATAATAATTATAATTTAAGGAATATATATATACACACACACATATATATGTCATTTACTTTCTTTCTTGCAATACGACCATAAAACGAAAATAGCGTTCATGGGTGCATATCACTACGGGAAAAATGTGTATTTGCGACGGGTTATTTGCGACGGGAATAAATCCCGTCGCAAATAGTCCCGTTAAAAACTTATTTGCGACGGGGGTCTTTACCCGTCGCAAATAAGTAGTCTTTTGCGACGGGGAAGCCTATCCCGTCGCAAATAGTTTTCCCGGGCTTTGGCGCCAAATCCGGGGAAAACTATTTGCGACGGGGAAGCCTTTCCCCGTCGCAAATAACCGGCGGCGGTAAAAGGTATTTGCGACGGGAAAGTATTCCCGTCGCAAATAGTATGTTATTTGCGACGGGTCCCGTCGCAAATAACTATTTACCGGTTGACCGTAATAAATGCGGGCGAAGGTATTTGCGACGGTGCCCGTCGCAAATAATACTATTTGCGACGGGAATCCCGTCGCAAATGGACCCGTCGCTAATAATCTAACCTATAAATACCCCCATCCGTTTTTCTCAAATCATTCTCATTCTCCACCTTCTTCTGCTCTAAAATTTCTATTTCTAAATTTGAGTTTTTGTTCAGTTTAATTTTTTTCTTCGGAGCTGTTATTAAAGTTTTGAAGAACGATCAGAGCTCATCAATTTTCAAGGTATTTATGTTCATTTTAATTTAATATTTTTTTTAATTTTGTATTAATTTCAATTATTTTTGATTAGTTGTAATTTAATTATGTTTATATTGTTTTCTTACTTAATAAATTTAAATTATTAGTATTGTTTATAGTTAATGGTAATTAGGAATAATTGGTAATAATTTTTAATAATTAAGAATAAATATTAATAATTAGTAATAATTACCAATAATTAGTAATAATTAGTAATAATTAGTAATAATTACCAATAATTAGTAATAATTAGGAATAATTAGTAATAATTAGTAATAATTACCAATAATTAGTAATAATTAGGAATAATTAACAATAAATAGTAATAATTACCTATAATTTGGAATAATTACCAATAATTAACAATAAATAGTAATAATTAGTAATAATTAACAATAAATAGTAATAATTACCTATAATTTGGAATAATTAGGAATAATTAGGAATAATTAGGAATAATTAGTAATAATTAGGAATAATTAGTAATAATTAGGAATAATTAGTAATAATTATCAATAATTAGTAATAATTACCAATAATTAGTAATAATTACCAATAATTAACAATAATTAGCAATAATTAGTAATAATTAGCAATAATTAGGAATAATTAGCAATAATTAGGAATAATTACCAATAATTAGGAATAATTACCTATAATTTGGAATAATTACCAATAATTTGGAATAATTACCAATAATTTGGAATAATTACCAATAATTAACAATAATTAGTAATAATTTGTAATAATTACCAATAATTTGTAATAATTAGGAATAATTAGTAATAATTAGTAATAATTAGTAATAATTAGGAATAATTAGTAATAATTAGGAATAATTACCAATAATTACCAATAATTTGTAATAATTAGTAATAATTACCAATAATTACCAATAATTGCCAATAATTAGTAATAATTATCAATAATTGCAAATAATTAGGAATAATTGCAAATAATTAGGAATAATTAGTAATAATTAGGAATAATTAGGAATAATTAGTAATAATTAGTAATAATTAGTAATAATTAGGATTAATTGGTAATAATTACCAATAATTGCAAATAATTGCAAATAATTAGGAATAATTAGTAATAATTAGTAATAATTAGGAATAATTAGTAATAATTAGGAATAATTAGCAATAATTATCAATAATTAGTAATAATTAGGAATAATTAGAATAATTATCAATAATTAGCAATAATTACCAATAATTAGTAATAATTACCAATAATTAGCAATAACTAGCAATAATTAGTAATAATTAGCAATAATTAGGAATAATTAGCAATAATTAAGAATAATTAGGAATAATTAGGAATAATTACTTATAATTTGGAATAATTACCAATAATTTGGAATAATTACCAATAATTTGGAATAATTACCAATAATTAACAATAATTAGTAATAATTTGTAATAATTACCAATAATTTGTAATAATTAGGAATAATTAGTAATAATTAGTAATAATTAGGAATAATTAGTAATAATTAGGAATAATTAGTAATAATTAGGAATAATTAGTAATAATTAGGAATAATTAGTAATAATTAGGAATAATTACCAATAATTACCAATAATTTGTAATAATTAGGAATAATTACCAATAATTACCAATAATTGCCAAAAGTAATGTTGCAATCAGACAAACCAAGTCATTCCCTTCTTATCTATAAGAATCATCTCACATGAACCTTTACATAGACCATTCTTCCTTGAAAATTTAAGGGAAAAATAATGATATCCCCTAAAATTTTTAAGGAAGAATGATCTATGTAAAGGTTCATGTGAGATAATTCTTATAGATAAGAAGGGAATGACTTGGTTTGTCTGATTGCAACATTACTTGCGAAGTGATCAACCATGCAAGGACAATTATAGAGTTTATATTAGACATGGCTGACACAAACTTTTTATTGCGCATGACCTGACAATTGGCGACCCTTTAAGATTTGAACATGTTAATAATAGAACAAAGTCTGTTATGAATACTGATAATTTTAATATTTTTTAATTTTTGTTATTATTTTAATAATATTAATATTGTTTTTTCGTAAATATTGATAATATTTTTTTTATTACTAATAATTAGTAAACGAAACCTGCTTGGATAATGAAGGGAAAATTTATAATCATCTCCACAATGATGATTACCAAATTTTCTTTCATTATTCAAGCAGTTTTCCTTTTGCTAAGTATTGCTAAGTATTGCTAAATTAGTAATAAATAGTAATAATTAGCAATAAATTGTAATAATTAGTAATAAATTGTAATAATTAGTAACAATTAGTAATAAATTGTAATAGATTGTAATAATTAGGAATAATTAGGAATAATTAGGAATAATTACCTTATTACATTATTTGTATATTTTATTATTAATATTAAAATAATATAATTTTCTATATTATATACAATTCTCTTTTCTTCTGTGTTTTTTTTGTCTCCACATGTAATATTGGCATTCTTTTTCAAAATTATCAACCTACTCGCCAATGGGGAGGTGAAAGTGAATGTCAATATTACATGTGGAGACAGAATGTGAAACACACAGATGAAAGGAGAATTGTATATAATATAAAAAATTATATTATTTTAATATTAATAATAAAATATACTAATAATGTAATGATGTTATTATTATATAATTAATATTTATAAAAAAAATTATATTAGTATTATTAAAAAAAATAAAAAATCAATATAATATTAAAATTATCAATATTTGTAACAGGTTTTGCTTTATTCTCAATATATTCAATCCTTGCTTGAGTGTTTTTTCTAACAAATTATTCAAAACCAGTAATGCTTTTATATTTTATAGAAAAATATGGAACAACGAGGTCGTCAACAGTCATTATTAGATGACCGCATATGGATAAATCAACGTAGAAATCCAAATGGTTCTGGTTTAAATCCAGTATATATAGAGGGTGTGGAGATTTTTTTATCATTTGCGGCATCAAATTCAGAATTTGTTTCAGAAGGAAAGATAAAATGCCCTTGTAGAAAATGTGCATTGAGAACGTTTGACACGTTTGACAAAGTGGGGGAACATCTCTTGCGTTTTGGTTTTCAAGCAGATTATGTTTTTTGGTATCAACATGGTGAACGCAGTTCCAGAGCAGGTGATACCAACTTGATTCCAGATCCATCCCGGTTTCAAGATTTAGTACATGATGTTGCAGGTTCATCTGTTCAACATACAGAAACTCCTGCTGATATAGCTTCAAATCCTGAGTTGGGACCGTCTGAATTTTATGAGTTGTTGAAGTCTGCTGAGGATGCATTATATTAATTAAAATAACTTATTAATATTTTTTTTATTTATGAATTATAATTATAATATTATAATATTAATTAAATTATTTATTAATATTCTATTATTTTTATTTTTGAATTATAATTCTACTATTATTATAGTAATTAAAATAATTTATTATTTTCATTTGTAAATTATACTTCTATTATTATATTAATTAAAATAATTTATTAATAATTTATTTTTTTTTATTTTTTTTATAGTATTTGCGACGGGATACTATGCCCGTCGCAAATACTAGTATTATTAATAGTTTTTTATTTTTTTTAAAAGAGTATTTGCGACGGGTCCCGGTTCCCGTCGCAAATACTAGTATTATTAATTTTTTTTTATTTTTTTAAAAAAGAGTTTTTGCGACGGGTCCCGTCGCAAAAGGTATTTGCGACGGGCCCGTCGCAATAACTGTTTAAAAAGTTTTTTACAAAAATACGGAATACTATTTGCGACGGGGAGAATGCCCGTCGCAAAAAAAGGCTTTAGCGACGGTCCCGTCGCAAATAAGTTTAGTTGCGACGGCGTTTTCAGCAACGGGCTATTTGCGACGGGATCCCGTCGCAAATAGCCCATCGCAAATACCTGCTTTTCTAGTAGTGTATGGTCTACTGTCTCCAAAAACATTGTATTACATTTCATATTTATATATTTCATATATTATTATAATTATTTATGAAATAAATATAGATGGTATTTAAATAATTTTTTAAATTATAGAAATATGTAAATAATTATCTATGTAATAGGGTCAAGAATAACAGGTCAAAACGTATACAAAAAAACAAAGTGGATATTAACTAAAACATATCATTAACATGTAATTGTTAATAAATGGGTAATATAAAGTTATAATAAAATTATATAAGGTATTAGATATAAAAATATGATTTTTTGTTATATTTATAATAAATTAATACTTATTATACATGGGTTTTGAATGTGTATGATGAAATTCAAGACTTAAGGTAAGGTTTTTCTCATCTCACTTTTATTTCTACGAGTTGTATGCCCTATTCACCACTCATTTATTTTTTTATTGTGTATATACTACCAATGAATTTATTATATGACTATTATACCTACATTAATGTTTATCTATATTACTATTTTATTTTTTTTCATTAACGGTGTTTATGGTTCAAAAGTTACCGATTTGTTAAAGTAATTTTATCTCAATTAACCTTCTTTGAGGAACATATCATGTTATGCCCCTATATTTTTTTATAAGGTGTATATAATAAACTTTGAAATGTTATATCATGAATATAATTAAAATTATTACATTTATATGCTTAATATAATGTAATTATTTCCAAATTATTATGATTCAAAGTTACCAATGTGGTATGAGTTTTTTACTACATACTCATAATTTATTGATATTATTTATGATTATGATTCCATTGATTAAATAGTATGATACATATCTCAATAAATATCATGAATTTTATTATCCTATGATTATTCATGATATATGCATGTTCTTATAGCATTTACACTCTTTATTACATATTATGATTAAGGAAAGTGTTTTTAATAAAATCAGTCTTTATTTCTCTCTTCAGTCAAATTTTTTTTATTCACAAAACCGTGGTTTATAAAAATGTTTTAATATTTTTTATATTTATTAAGTATTTAAAATGATTTTAAAGACTTATATATAAAATTTTAAAATATTTTAAATGAAGAAGTTTTTCATTTTTTTTAATATTCCTTTATATGTTTTAAATGGGAAAAAGTTTTAAAATTATTTTCAAGCTTCCTTTATATGTTTTCAAAGAAAAAGGTTTTCAAATTTTTTTCAATCCTCTTTTAGATTTTTCCAATTTTATTTTCAAATAAAAGGTTCTAAAATTTATTTCAATATTCCTTTATAAATTTTCAATGCTATTTTCAATGAAATTTTTTTTCAAAATGTTCTATGATTTAAAAATAATTTTTCTTAGTCAAAAATATATTTTCATCTAGAAATGATTTAAATGAAATTGTAGAGATTTATCTATAAGAAAACAATTTTTAAAATGGTTTTATGAAAGGTATTTTCAATGAATGGAAATTTTCCTTAAGAAATGTTCGATGTGATCATTAAAAATCATTCTCCATCAATGATGGCATAGTTCATTATAGTTTATTCTTTACTGGGGATATAATCTAAGAATTTCATTCATATTATTTCATAAATGGTTTATGTTTTTATGGAATTATGTTTATGACACCCTTTTCTCTTCCATGATTTATATTCTTTTGAAACCCACTTCTTTTCATGGGTTATTCTTTGATGAAATTATTATGAAACCTATATATCTTCCATAGGTAATAATATGATGAAATAACTATGGTACCCATTTCATTTCATGGTTTATGACATGATGTTTATTAAACCCATATGTTTTAATTGTTCATGATATGATGAAAGTTTTATTATCACGTGGAACATTTATGTATGATTTTATTTTGTGATGGGTGGGACCTATATCTACCTTCAATGCATTGTGTAAAGATTTATATATTAGGAGATAATGAAGGGAAAAAAGTCAAAGTGCTTGGTCTATAATGGGAAATAGGTGTTACCTGATCCAAAATGGGAAACAAGTGTGTCTCAGTCCACTGTGAGAAGATGAGGAAACTTGATCCAATATAAGAAGATGGGGAAACCCGATCCACAATGAGAATATCAGGAAACATGATCCCCTATGGGAAGAAGGGGAAACCTGATCCCTTATAAGGAAAGGAATGTGAATGGTGATGGTGGCATGTCCTTATTAGTATGTGTAGTCCCCATGAGAATCCTTAATATGTTTTGGAAATGAATTTTGAATTATAGGGAACAATTTTTATATGTGAACCCAATTACATGTTCACAATTTTATACATGGACCTGGTTGCATGTCCATACGATTATGCAAGGGCCTGATTTCATGTCCATAACTAAATGGGTGAACCTGTTTATTTTTACACATGTTCAAAATGTTATAAGAATATGTTTATTCCATGATTATATTTCATATTCCTATACTAAGCTATCATGACATATTCTCTTTTAATTCCTTATGATTCATGTATTATGAACTACCAATTCTTATTCCATGATTCATGATTATGATCTTTGATATGTAGGGTCTGATATTCTATTTTCAAAATCATGTCGTTATACCCTTATTCTCATTATTATGACTATAAATATCCCTTATTTACACTCACTGGGCATCTGAACTCATCCCTTTCTTAATATTATTTTACCTATATTATGAAAATATTTATTATGTATGATGTATATAATAAGGGTTTTAGTTATGGAGAACTTATTGGGAGATAATGTATCTCACTTACTTACCAGTGTTTATATTTCCATGTTTTAAAATTTACTATAATAATATGGTATTTGGGTGTCTATTATAGTATTTTTATAAGTATTTCTTCAAAATGATGTGATGTATTTTCATATTAAGTGAGGGTCTCTATAGTTGGTATTAGATAAAAGGCTTAGTCATGTTTTGGAAACTTGGATTTGAAAACATTAGTGAGATCCATTGGGATATTTATAAGGATATATCTAGGTATGTATCTAAGTATAATCTTATGGTGTTATAGATTTAAAAGTAGATTTCATGATTTAGGCATACAATAAATATGTTTTCATTATTATGCAGTTTTATTCTATGATAAGTGTAAATCACCCGATTCTTTCTGGTCAAAGACAATAGCAGGAACGAGAAGGAACTGGGTTAACATTGAATGTTTCAGATGTGTAAAGTATGAAAATTATACAATTTATTTCCTAAGTGGAAATATCATGATGAGAATCAGGAATTTGGTACGAGTATTAGTTATATTTTTGATGATAAAGAGACTTAAAATTATAGGTGAAAGGTATGGGATGTTCTTATAGTATTGTTTACATTAAATTGATGAATAATGATTATATTGAGGTTGAGGAACCCTAATACATGATTCATATATCATATTCATGTAAATAAGTATTAAAAAATTTGTTTTTGAAGTTTGAGTAATAGTTTAAGAATAAATTTAAGAAGAATGATTAGATTGAGGTTGAGAAACCCTAAGACGTGATTCATATTTCATATTGATTGTAGAAATTTTTCTTTAAGTATTTTCCAAAATGTGTTAAAGGATATTAATGACCTATAAAATTGATTTAATGGAAAGGCCGCATTAAGGGAAGATAACTACTATTATGTTCCTAAGGATGAGAAAAGGATATTTTATATGGATAAAGAGATGATGATATTGATAATGTAAATTGGAAAATATTTGTCACCTTAGAATTGATAAGTTATTTTATGAAAAAGATAGTAATGTTATCATGGATGAATTTTACATCTTCTTAGATTTATGGAATATATCTAGAAATATTTTTAATAAGGAATCATGTGAGTTTTACAAAAGGATGTAAGGTAATTCAGGTTATTACCATGTTTCAAGAGAATATATGATGAGGGTATTAACTTTTTTGGAATGTGATATCCAAGAGATAATGTATGATATATGGGGGATTAGTGTTAAGCTAATTTAATGACCTTCTTTCTAAAGTTTTAGATATTCATATTTTATATGGTTTATAAGGTTGACTGTTTATGGAATGTTTTAAGATATGATTCATATGGGGCTTTAGATATTAAAGTATTTTCTCACCATATGGGGATTTATTCATATTAGATAACATGTGATAACCATTTTATTTTGATAAAGATAGGTGGAATAACTTATCATTCTATTTATTGATCTCATAATCTGCTAACACTTTAGTAATGATAAATTAACCTTCATTTCTAGGAATAATAGATGAAGTGAAAATTTATGAAGGCATAAGAAAGGGTAAGTTTGTCCTAAAATGATGTAAGTATATCATCCTATGACAATTCCTCAACATTATTAAAAAGGTTCTCGAAATAAAATGTTGACTTATTATCATATTTTATTATAACATCAATGACCTTTTAAAGCATCTTTGGGTTATGAATTTTTGATAATTAACTTTCTCCTTACCATGTTCTCTATCAATCTCAATCAGAACTTGATATTTGGATTTTTTTTCCATGTCCATGTTTTCATTTTCCCCTTATGTTCTCATGTGTAGGAATCTAGTTATGAGTTAATATTAGTAATAGTTTTTTTTTCAAATACCTTTTTTAAAAGGATGTTTTATATTCATTTTTATAATTTGGGTTTATATGAAAGTAAATTTCATGTATTATATTTTTTATAACCTAGACTAATTTCTAGGGATAAATACATTTAATAGGGAATAAAATGGAACACCTTGAGAATTTTTGAAATATGTTTTTCAAATTAATTTAAACTTTTTGATATTTTTCATTTCAATAAACACTGAATATAAATTATGTTATATGAAATAACCATTTTTTATTATATTTTTACATAAAACCATTTATTACTTTAACTACACGAAACACTTAGATTATCTTGTGGTATACACAAGATGCAGTTTTACCAAATTACAATTTTCTATTAATAATAATATTAAAATATTATTATAGCTACTACCAATCCATTGGAATGGTAGTTATGAATATGATTAATTAAATTTTAAAAATATGGTTTAAGCATGAATATAAGATGAATTATTTTTTTGAATAATTAACTAAAAATTAAAATAAAACCCTTTGAAAATATAGGAAATATTTTGCTGGAAAACAATATTTATGTAATCAAATAAGTTATACCTTAATAAATTAATTAAAATAATTTTGATAATTTATTATAATATATATATATTTTATATTCATTCAACTAATTAACTTTCAACTTATTTTAATTCTAGAAAAGAGATGAGAATAAAACAAATTTTAAGCATAAATATATATTCTTCTAAATTGAAATTTTACCACCTTTCAATGGAAAACCCATTTAAAATATATTTTTTAAAATTAAATGATTTTTTTTGAAAAAATAAACTTTATATTTGAAAGAGTAATATAAAAAGATACATTTGGTGAAATTTTAGTATCTTTCTAAAATATTTTATTTTTAGATGAATAGAGAAAAAAATAAAATTTTATTCAAAACTATTTTTTCATTTAATTTATTAATATAGTTAAATTATATTTCAATTTTGTTTCGAATTATAACTATATTAATTATAAATAAATAAATACAATATAGGGTATTGGAACCAATTTCACATTGAAATTGGACATGAAATCATTTAAAACTTTTAAACATTTTTCTTTAAAAACTCTATTGCGACACGTTTGCAGGATTAATATAAAATTATTTCCTTACACTTATGTGATTATAATTTTGAAAAATGGATTCTATATTTAGTATAAGAATAATTTTTAATTTAAAATAATTCCATTTTATTTTTGGAAAAAAATATTCATGAAAGTACATAAAAATATTTCTAGCGATTAAGGTAAAAATTAGTTTACTTAATGGTTAAACATCAATCTTAAGAGGCAAAATAACCTAGATCGTTGTAAGAAAGCTCATTTTATAGAAAAATTTCAACCAATTAACATATTTTAACAAATTTGGTCAATTACCGAAGGCCCATTATGTAAAGGAGACCTCTTAATAGTGTTTACCTTTTTTATTTATAAGAATGTCACTCCTCCACTATAAAAGGGAACTCACCCCTCTCACTTATTAACACCAATAAAACCACATTCGAGTGTCCAAACCCTACCCAGATAAGAAACCAATTTACATCATTTTTTTTAGAATACTCCCTTTGGGATTTTAGAAAACCAAGGAAGCCCTTTGGTGAAAACCGATTGGAGTTTCCAAAAGAAGAGGTAATATTCTCCTAAAAGATCTTTTGTATTATTTTCTTTCTCCGCCACATAAAATATTCCTATTAAATTATTATATAATAAAATAATTATCCTAAATATTATGAAATTTTTATATTCTATGGGTTTTACCTCCAAACACCCATAAATCTATCAAATAGTTAATGAACATACCGTTCTGGTATGGAGAACTACCGTCTCGTGAAACGATGTTGTTCGTTTTTCATTTACCAAATATAATGGTTGGGAATTATTATAAATTTTTTTTATAAAATTATATATATGATATTTATAATATATTTATTCTTTCTTTAATATTATATGAAACATATATTTATTATTTCCATTTTTGTGTAAATATAAAAACTTCATTTACAGATGAGTGTACTGCCTCTTGCTTGAAGTGATGTGATATGTTCACACATTACATGGAATGTGTTAATATTGGGTTTAGTAAACATATATGATATGTATGAAGTAATAATTATAATGGAATGATAAGATATATTTATCAATCATTTACTTTTTTTCTTTAAATGTGGAAATAAAAAGGAAACAACGTTCATGCGTACAAGCGGCCTACCATCTCCATGAATGTTGTATTCTATTTCATATTTCTATATTTTATAGATTATTATAAATATTTTTATATTAAATAGATATTTTATTTAAATAATAATTTATATTATTAAAATAACTAAATAATTATCTAAGTAAGTGGATCAATAATAACAAGTCTGAATGTATACGAAAAAAACAAAGCAGATATTACCCGAAACGTAAAATCAACATTGAATTATTAATAAAAGGGTAATATAAAGTAATAATAAAATCATATATCATATTATATATATTAATATGGTTCTACGATAGATGTATAATAAACTTATACTTATTTTAGAGTAGTTTGTAACATGTACCAAGAATGTCAAGACTTAAGGTAATGGTATTCTCATCTCATTTTTATTTCGATGAGATTTATGCCTTAATCACAACTCATTTATTTTTGTGTAGTGTATAAACTTAACATGAGTATATTATATAATTATTATACTTAAATTTATTTGAATTTACATTTCTATTTTTTTATCTTTCTTTTAGGGGTTTTATAATTCAAAATTTACCGCCTCAGTAGAGAAATTTTCACTACTAGAAAATTGACTATTTGGGATAAGTCATTTGCAACGGAAAAATGAACCATCGAAAAAGTCTCTAGACTAATACAATTTATAAAAAAAATAATTATTCCATCGAAAATATTTTTAGCATGGATTCCAGCTACCTGATACCCTATCCAATTATGACTGGAAGTTTAGATAGACTACTCACTCTATCGCAAATGCCTATCGAGTCAGAAGTATTTTTGATGAAATTAAATTTATGTCACAAATACTTTTAACCAATAGACTATTTGCAACAAAATTAATTTTGTCGTAAATAATATATTGACTTAACTAACGCACACCCTCTTCTTCTTCCTCCTCATTCTTCCTCCCCTCTTGCGCAGCACCAACTCCTCTCTTCTCTACACCACACTGTCTCCCCACTCCACCCTGTTGTGTCATAACACAAATATGGTGCTCTTCCATATTGCTTCACTACTACATCTCTTTCACAACTACGATGCAACGCAACCTCATGTTTCCGCACTTATATTTTCTAGGTACGAACTCTGATTTATTCTATTTCATTATTTTTTTCATATTTATATTCAATTTATTGAATATTGGTCTAGTAAAAACCTAGGTTAATCAATTTACCCAATTTCATTAATTTATTTTATATTTAGGGTTTATATAAATTTATTTGTTTTTATTTGGATATCCATTATTATTACAAGACCTGATTTCATTTTATTTCAGCATTAATATATATATATATATATATATTTGTATATCAGTTATTTTATAATGATTGTATTCCAAAATTGATCATCGAAATAATTGATCCACTGATTTTGGATTTTAAATGCCATTGATAAATAAGACAATGTACAACTGAATTGTTCATTTATTTGATTTTAGGTTTAATTAATCTTCGAAATTTTAAATTAGTTTTCAAATGACTTTATCATTATATTTGGGTATCAATTTTTGTTGGAAGATTTAATTACATTTGGGTGTCATTTTTTGTTACAAGATTTGATTTTAAATTTTTCTGCAAGATTTTGATTAATTTCGTATAAATTTTATAATAACCCCAAACATGTAAAACTTTTATAATGTTTCCAGGGTAAAAATTATTAAATAAAAAATTATTAATTAAAAAAATATCAATTCAAAAGGAATATTATTTTAAAAATATTTACTAAAAATTAATAATTATTTATTTATAGAAAATATTATTTCAATATAATCAAATTTATTAATATAAAAAATTAACTATTAGTAAAATTAGTTTTAAATTATATATATATATTGGATATATTTATTCTTGTTTAAGAAATATTTAGAATATATATTTGATGTTTTATATTAATTAAGAAATCAAGATATATATATTAATTATAAAAAATGTAATAATAATTTTAATAATTAATAATAATCATTACATAATTTATAATAATTAATATTTAATATTCAATATTATTAATAAATATTAAATATTAGTAATAGTTACAAATTATTATTATTAATTTCATATTTTCAAGAAATTATGAAAATATGTAAACACTTATAAAAGAAACAATATCAAATAATAGTAATAGTTAAATATTATTAATATTTAATAAAAAATTAGATATAAATAAAAAATAATTAGTATTACTTAATAAATAATTTTTTAAACTAGTGAAAATTTATAATTAATATTTCTAATAAATACTAATTTTTGTATCAAACCTTGCCCAAAAAATATGAAAATAATAACTAATGAAAATTGACAATAATTCATGTACATGTTATGTTAATTAAAATAATTTTTATTAATAATTTTTAAAATTTTTATAATATATAAACATAGTATTAATAAAATATTAATAATGATTCTCTCATGCGTGATGTAACCAAACACCCGACGCTCACAAATACTATGTTACACCTAGGGTAAAACTCATATCCCAGACCCAATAGTGGTCTCCAACTTTTCATACAGTAAACAGCTTGGAAGATATTTTAAATTTTAATAAGAAATTATAAAATAAATATTAATTGAATTACTCATGCGTGCAATGTAACTAAACACTCAATGCTTACAAATGTTATGTTGTGCCTAGGGTAAACCCCACATCCCAGGCCCAACAGTGGTATCCATTTTTTCATACAATAAACATTTTGAAATATACATTAAATTTCAATAAAAATTATAATAAAAATACTTAATAAATTACCCATGCATTCCATGTAACTATATATTTGACACTCGAAAATGTTAAGTCGTGGATAGGGTAAACCCCACAACCTGAACCCAATGATGGTCTTTGATTAGTCATATGATAAACCATTCAAGAGATGTTTTATTATCTACAAAAATAATGTGTGTGTCAAATATAATATATGTAGTATTTTTATTATATCTATGTCGAGCCACTATGATCCCCATAATCTAGTTTTAACCCAGCACCCCACTCTGATCATATTCTATAGAATATTTCAAGGTATTCAAATATAAAAATAATTTTCAACTATTCAAAGTGATCAGTAATAATTACTCTTATTTCTATTTCATTTTTAGATAACTATGGACCCACGATGTATAAAACAGTTTCTATTATGTGATCGTGATTGGATAAATCATCAAAAAAATCCAAAAGTATCTTGTATATATCATGTGTACATTTAAGGTGTTGGATTTTTTATATCATTTTCATCATCGAATTCCAATTTTATTTCGTAAGGGGCAATTAACAGTCCATTTTAGAATGTGATCATAGAAGAATCAAAACATTCAAAAAAGTAGGACATAATCTATTGTGTTTCGGTTTTCAGAAAGATTATATTTTTTTGTATCAACATTGTGAAAATAATTTAGTAGAAAATGCATTTTTTTGTTACAGATCAATCATTTCAGAATTTAGTACATGGGACTGCTGCTCCGTTTATTCGTGAAAAAAAAACTCAGAATGATATTCCAAATCATGAATCCTAATTATCTCAGTTTTACAGGTTTTGGTAATCTACTAAGGAGGCCTTATATATGATATTACAGATGAGAAAACATGAATATTTTACACATTTTATGTCTATTACACCTGATTTTTGAATGTCAAATAGTTGTTTCAATCAAATTTTCTCTTCGGTTAAATCATTATTTCTTGACAGAAATACATTACCTACAAGTTTCAATGAAAGTAAGCGGTTGGTTCATAAATTGGGTATTAGTTATCATAAAATTCATGCATGTTCAAATGATTTCATATTTTATAATGTTGATTATGAATCCTTGGTAAATTTTCGGAGAATCAATGTATAAAAGGGCACAATAAGGAATGTCCATAGTTCCTATGAAACAATTGATGTATTTTATAATTACACCTCATTTACAACATTTATTTACCTCTCGCAACACAACTAAATTGATAACATTGAATAAATCAAATATTTCCATAATTAAAAGAGCATAAATCATCTATGCGATGGTGATTCATGGAAACACCTTAATCATAAATTCCTTCTTTCGATTCATAACCTCATAACATACATTTTTGCCTTTCCACTAAAGGTCTCTATCCATTTGTTTCTTATTTCAGTCAATATTCTTGGTGGATTATTTTTATTACTCCATAAAACTCTCTTCCATGGATGTTGATGAAATAAAAATAGATATATTCAATCCTATTAATTCTAAGACATACAATAAAGAATATTGATGTTTGTTTGAAGCCACTATTTGATGAGTTAATTTATTTATGGAACAATGGTGTGACTACATTTGATATAGTTTCATATTCTAATTTTATTGTGACAATTGCATTATTAGGGATGATCAGTGAATTTCTAGAATATTCTATGTTATGTGGATAGAGCACACATGGTATAAAATCATGTCTGTACTACATGGATAAGAAAAAATCATTTATTGTTGGTAATTGGAGAAATTTGGGTTATTTCGACTATCATAAGTTATTTCTTCATAAGGATAACCCATTTCTAAATTATAGAATTAATTTTACAAAATGTCAAATTGAAACAGATGAACCTCTCACAGTGCTCTCTGGTAATCTAGTAAAATATATTGTCTCTACATTACCTCATGTTCCTTTTGGACCAACCATAAATGAAAAAAATAAATTGTGTTAGGAGATATCATAATTGGATATATTAGATTATTTTTTTTGGAATCTTCCATATTGGTTTGACTTTTTGGTTCATTGCATGTTAGATGTAATGCATTTAGAGAAGAATTGTTTTGATAAAAAAATTTATACTATTTTGAACACACTTGGTAAGACTAAAGATAATGTAAAGGCACAATTAGATCTTTCCTATATTTTCAGACATTCTGAAGTTCAATTAATTGAAGATTAAAGATCAAAAAAATTAATGAATCCAAAATTAGATTACTCACGTACTAAAGAAAAATGTTTATTATTCTATGAATAGATTAGACAATTGAGGTTATCAGATTTGTATGCTTTTAAGTTTTCTCGTTTTGATAGAAATGAGACTATTTCTGGGTTAAAAATTTATGAATGTCATGTAATGATTGATTGATTAGTGTATATTTGTCTTATAGAGCATTTTAATTATTCACTATGGGATGTGTTGACGGAAATATCGTATTTGTTTTGAGATATTTGTATAGAAACAAAGGATTATGATTCATTTTGTTTTCTAAAAAATGACATTGTTTCAATTTTAAGTAAATTAGGGGAAATATTTCCACCAGGATTCTTTGAATCCATGGAATAGTTAATATTTCATTTTCCATATGAAGATAAATGTGGAGAGAAAATACAATTCTGGTTGATGTATCTATTTTAGATATGTATGCAAAAATTAATGAATAAATTACGTAACAAAACATATGTTGAAGGGTTGATTGCAGAAGCGTACTTGCAGTAAAAAATTTCAAATTTCTTCTCTTATTTTTTTTAGTCGGAATATCCTTCAAAACATAATTGAATGGGTTGCAATGAAGAAATTTTTTATGATTTCACATACCATTAGTGGTTAGTTTTTAATCAAATCAAGTTTGGTTCTGGTGGTTATTGTCGATGATGGATTACAGATGAAGAACTATATAGAGCTCATACATATGTTCTTTTGAATTTTGATGAAATGATAATATTTGTACTACAAGTACTTTTTTATTTTTTTAAAAAATATTTATAAAATATAATTTTATTTACATTAACTTTTTTGTATACGATATGATGATCATATTAGAAAAACATTTATACTAATTATATATTTTTTATAGCTAAACATCTTCAACAAAATTTTACATATTGGTTTCAATGAGAGGTAAGTTGTGTTTCTTTCAATGGAATAAGAAATCAATTTTTAAATGATATCTATTATTAAAAGTTTTTATTTTTTATAGGAAACACAAAAAGAAAATAAAATTTATAGTCGATTATGAATACTCAAAAACCCTCCATCGAATTTTGTAAAATAATATATTAGGTATGTGGTAAATGGATTTTGATTACATACATGCATATATGGTGACTCAAAGAAAACAATAAATATTAGTGTTTCTTTGAATGTATAACATCATAAGGAAAGTGATGTTTTAATTGAGGTATGTTATTCGAGACCAAATTATGTAAAAATATTTAAATGTCATTGGTTTGATACTAATCGAGGGTTATGAGTTAATCTACGAAATAAGTCATTGACATTAAATATAATAGTGTTATTGAATCAAATGAACCATTTATGTTAGAACATCAAGAACATCAAATATATTATACAAATTAATTTTATTTTTCAAGAGATTTGAAGGACTAGTAGACTGATAAAAATGAAATCAAATAAAAATCAATTTACTAAAAATGAAAATGGTTCTGTGGAAGTGAAAAATATTTAAAATTTTCAAGAAACATATGAAATTATATCTCTTACCGAATGAGATATAAAAATCAATAATGAATCCCATCAGTTAAGGAATGATGACATAGATAATGTTGATGAAGTAATAAAGGATGATGAAATTGAAACTCATATAGAGTTTGATGATTCTAAATATGATGATTAAGAAATTGATCTAAATGAAAATTATAAAGAAGATAAATATTAATGTTTTATATTCAGGTATTTAGTTACAGGTAATTATTATATTCTAATATTTATATGTTTTTTATATTTGATATTTTTATTAACACTTTATTAAAAGTAATATTATTATATTCAAATATTTATTAGTTTTTTATATTAAATATCATTATTAATAATTTATTATAGGTAAGAATTTTATTTTTGTTGGGTGGAGATGATGCTAATGATCTACTTTATTTTATCACTGATGTCAGGATTCCTATTAATGATCCTGATTCAACTAAGAATCATGTTGGTGTGCCTATTAGGAAGGGGCTCGGTCTTTCTTGATCAATGATTTAGGGTCCTATTCTAGAGAGATGACAATCTATTGATTTTGATCCAGATATGTGTTTATTCTTTATGATATTTTTTACATTTAATTTATGTATTAATTTTTTTAATAATCTTATGAATATATGTTTTTATTTGCATATTTTTTTCATTTAACTATTGTGTAGGCTGGTGAAATTCTAAGAAATTATTTTTTTAAACCATGGGTTTCATTGGAAATATTTCTCATTATCGTGTGTCACAAGATGTTCAACCACTAGATTGTATATTATTAAATATTTTTTTTAAAAAAAATATTTAATTATTATTATATTTTCTTTATTTGTCTTGCAGAAATTATTTTCTCTGATTCCCAATAGCTATAAAGGTCATATCTAAGAGGAATGGGATATTTTAATATATGAACACTTTTGTTAGTTTCTACAAAACCTTTTAAAGATATCTATGGATAAATATTCTTATATTATTTTCAAATAGTCTTGTGTCTTACATCGACCTGACTATATCTCAGCCCAGGTATGGGATGGATTATGCTTCTTCGGGCTAGGAGTGACTTTTATAAGCAGATAATCATATGGAATTTAGAGTTGGGGGATGCAAGAGGTAACACATAGGGACTAAATCCATGGATTTGTCATATATAGATGACATATGGTAAGTTTTATTATTTATTAATGTATATATAACTTAACTATAGAATGTATGTTATATTATGAAAGTCACTACTAAACAATCTATTATGGAGTTTGAAGTGTATAATAAGATGTATACTGATCCTCATAGAAGAGAAGTTGTAGGAGGTTGACAACACCATATTGTGGTAATTATTTTATTTAAAAAAATTCATGGATATTAATTTTATTTTATTATAATTTTTCATTATATTTTTTTAAAAAAACTTATTAGGTTATGAATTATCATTAACAGTAGAGTCAACATGAGAGTGAAAAATATTCCACTAGTGATTTGGGTTTTGAACATGGGACTTAGATATAGGCAACATTACTAGGTTTCAAGGAAGGTCGGGTGATTGGTATAGGTTCTCAATTGACTCCTACAGGTTATCATGGTACTTATGTGATGGCATCAGTGAGTGCGAAGGGAGCTCATAGAGAGTCATTATCAATCCCATCATCCACGGAACATCATAAAGAGAATTTGAGAGCTCAGGATGAGATGATAAAGAAGATAAAGAAAGAGAGGGAGATAGAGCATGAGCAGCAGCATATGAGAGATGGCCATATGTTGGGGTATATACATTGACTTGCGCGTGGCGTCAGTATGAAGTTTCCCCTCTATTCCTTCAAGTGATCCTCATCCATATGATGACAATTGAGGATTTTTGAGGTTTTATAATGGTTTAGTGATTTGATTTTCCAAACATATCATGTTTGAAATAATGTATTACTTTTATGGATGTTTTAATTTTATTTTAATATTTTTTTTATTTTTATTGATTTTTAAATATTTTTCAATTTATTAATTAATTTTAAATATTTTAACTTTTTTTAATAAAATTTCATGTTTCTAGTTATGTTTAAATATTTTTAATTTTTTAATTTTTTTAATTATTTTAAAATATATAATTTTTTTTAAATTTTTCATAATATTTTTAATATAGTCCAATACTTTAATTTATTTTAATTATTTTCAAGTATATTTATTTTTTAATTTTTTTAATTAATTTTAATTTTTTATATTTATATTATTATTATAAGTATATTTTATTAAAAAAAATTAATTCCTTTTCATTAATTTTAAATTATTTAAATTATTTTTAATTTTAATAATCCTTTAGAAAAATGTTATTTGAGGTGGATGGATAGGTTTTCACCAATAAGTAATTACTATGGGACATCATAATTGGTTATTTAAAAATATTATGGTACTTATTTGCGACAGATGATCCATATATCACTAATAACCACCGTTGTGATGCTATTTTTTGTGATAGAGTATTAGTGATGGACACCATTTGTAAATGAATTTTTATGATTGGAGTTCTTCGTGAATACTCCATCATAAATAATAAAAAAATTTAGTAATGTTTCTCTCAATTTTCTTTCTTTGAGACACATGCCATGTTATGCACCTATATTTCTCTATGAGATGTATATACTACAATTTGATATGTTATATCATGAATCTCTTAAAATTCGTGGAATTTTAAGCATCATGTAATTTTGTTCTTTCCATAGTATTATGATTTAATGTTACCAAAGTGGTAATGATTTATTGCCGCAATATCACCATTTTTCAAGACTATCTATGATTTTTCTTTTATTGATGAAATTGTATGATCCATATCTCAATAACTCTCATGAATTTTCTTATCCTCTATTTATTCATGAAATAATCATTTATTTGTACTATTTTCCCACTCTTTGGTACTTTGGATTATTAAGAAAGTGTTTTTAATAAAATATGACTTTATTTCACCCTTCCGTTAGAAATTTGTTTTGTTCACAAAACCATGTTTTATAAAAAAAAATTACTATGATATTTAAAAGATATTTAATCTATGTTTTTACATTATAATAAAAAAATGTCTTAATTTGAATATTCTTTCCATTTTCTCATCAATGAAATTTTATAAACTTTTTATGTCGAAAAAAGAATATTCATCATGTATGGATTTACCCTCGGCCGTTTCCTTAAATCGCCCTATGAAAGTTTATAAGGTCATTTTCATAAGAATTATTTATCATGGTATTCTTGAAATTCATTATTCTAATGTGGTTTTCAAATAAAAAGGTTTTCAAAAAAATTATGTTAAGAACATTCTTAAATGTTTTTCAAGTCTTCTTTATGAGTTTTCAAACTATTTTCAAGTAAAAAGGTTTTAAAAAAATGTTTTCAATCATCCTTTAAAAGTTTTCAAGGGAAACCATTTTTTATAATTATATTCAAAATTCCATTATATGTTTTCAAGGGAAAAATATATCAATTTTTCTCAATAATCCTTTATAGGTTTTCAAGGTTATTTCAAATAAAATGTTTTTGAAATGTTTTCACGATACAATTATAAATTTCCATGGTTATTTTTATGGAAAAAACTATTCAAAAATTTTAATGATTTGAAAATAAATTTTCAATGTTGAAAAGCTATTCTCTTCAAGAAAAGTTTTAAATGAAATTCTAAAGATTTAATTATAATAAAATTAATTTTGAAGTGGTTTTATTAAAGAAAATTTCACTAAAATCTATTTTTCTAAATAAATGTTCAATGTGATATTTCAAAATAATTATCCATATAATATGAAATACTATCTTATATATTATGATTTTCTAGATATGTGATCCAATAATAACATTCATAATATTTCTTTAATGGTTTATTATTTGATGGAATGATGTTTATGACACCTGTTTATCTTACATGAGTTATAAGATTTTGAAACTCGCTTCCTTTCACGGGTTATGATTTGATGAAATGATTATAATTCCTATCTCACTTACATTGGTAATTATGGGATGAAATGTTTATAATATCCATTTCATTTCATGGTTTATGATATGATGTTCATGAAACCCATCACTTTTTATGGTTCATGATATGATGAAAGTTTTATTATCATGTGGAACATGTATATATGGTTTTCTTATGTGATGGATGGGACCTATATCTACCTTCAATGAATTGGGTAATGATTTAAATATCATTATATATTGGTTTAAAGAAAGTAAATAGTCTTGGTCTATAATGGGAAACATATGTGTCTTGATAAAAAATGGGAAAGAGGTGTGTCCTGATGAGGACTATGAAGCTCTATAGCATTCGAGGAAATCTCGGGAAAAGACCACTGAGTAGGATAGGGTTGAGAAAACCAAACTTCCCATTATAAGTAGGTACATTCATTACCATCGGTAGGAAACTCATATTCTCTCCCCTCATTCATCTGTGAGAGAAAAAGAGGCCTAGGGAGGCTTCCACGTCAAAAGGAATTGGGTCTTCCTCACACCCAGTCGCATCATATCCAAATTTCATGTGATCCTTAGCAATCCAATATTGTGAGATCTTAACTTGTGATTTATAGATTAATGTATATTTATCCAAGATGGAATTTATATCCCAAATATGGGTAATATCAGATCAAACATTGATCTCCACCCCGATAGTGATTTGGATGAGGTAATGTGGTATCTTTAGGAGCTGGAGGCCCCAATATATGAAACAGATGATATGATCCCAGTTACCAAGAGAGTGTATGAAATGATATACTTAGGATTTATTGAGGGGGTATCGTTTCATACAAATGATTAATGAGACATATACCTTAAACCTACTGATTTATTTCACTTTTTCTCATTAATTTTCTTATAATTCATTCACTGTGATTAATCATGAGGAGAATTTATTTAGTTGTTCATAAGAGATAAAGAATAATAAGAAATTTTTGAATATTTTTCAATAATAAAGGTGCTTGAGTGGCCAAATTACGGGCCCATGAGAACTCCCATCGAGGTAATGGATATGGACCTTGGGTCCCCTAAACTATCCCAGGTCCAGGGAACCATGATGGAGGTGATGGCTGTGGGAATTATTCAACTTTCACCTTATGTATCTGATTCTAAGAGGACATAGATAGTATTATATCCATCTTGATATAGTAAGTTAAAGATTACATTAAATTTGGCCTGAAACATGTTCCATAATAAGTATTTGTTGTAACGCCCTGACCCCAGTTACCTAGAGTCAGTGCATTATTACGTATCATTGGCATGATCACAAAAGATCAAGTCTCAGAAGACCGATTAGTTTAGTATCCTTGGAATCAACAGATACATTCATAAATGTTACATTACATCATAAAGTGAAAAACTACAATAATATAGTCTCCATGGTCCACACTCATATCCCCTTCAGACTATCCCTACAGGTTAGTAATAAAATATTTCTTCACATCCTGGGAAAAATAAAACACAGAAAGGGGTGAGATCAGATTCTCAGTAAGGATAACAATAGAGCGGAAACTTTAATAAATAAGCATAAATATTTAAGGAAATGTATACCTAAAAAAATCCTTTTAAACTTAAACTTCAAAATAATATGGAAAAAATAAAATAAAATAATTCCATTTACTTATTCACATGGATATTATACTAGTCGAATAATTGCATGAAATATCACTAACCACTTTCATAATGATGGAATGCATAATTCCAGACTATCATAACCACGTAGCCAAGGCCTCGTGCCAAGACTACAAATAAGATTTTGTCAAGGCCTCCTAATAAGACACTAGTTTGTCTCGTGAGACCTACCGATTCATCGAGGAGCTATAGCGGGCTCCACCCATCACTTATTAAGTCCAATGCATTCCTCATATGAACAGGTTTAAACATAAGATAAAAATTTGTATTAAAACTGGCATAAGAAATGTAAATACTTTCTCCATAAACCATGAATGGTATAAAAATAACACATCCACAGTCAAACATATCACAAAACCTTTAATACAATATGGAAGTTTTGTATCATAATAAATCAACTTCAAATAAGCTTAAAATCCATCAAAGGATGTTGACATATATGAAATCAAAACTATTTGAGAGAAATATCTATTTTTTTGAAATCATTTAAAAGTCACACATTTATTAAGGAAGTAATTTAAAAGAGATTTTTGAATTAAAGTGTCCCATACCACTTTGAAACTTTTGAAAAGAAATATCATTTCAAAACATTCATGTCTATATAAATAAATCCTTAAAATCATTTTGAAAACATGGACATTAATTAAAAATATTTAGAAAGATAAATCATTAAAACATTTAAAATTCTTGATCTTGATAAAGAGTACCTTTCACAAATTCTTAAAATATTCATTTTGAAATAATTTAAAAGTCACATAATTATAGAATAAAACATTTAAATTGAAAATATTCTTATAATCTTGTAAGGTAAGCTTCGAAGATTTTATAACGGTAGAAAATATCTGCATCCGCCGTATAAGTTAAAATAAACATTCTTACCTTAAATTTGTCTAAAGGTCAAAAAGTAACTTGTTTGAAAAACAACAAAATGATTCCTTTCAAAACACATAAGGGTATAAATGACTTTAACCCATTGTCTAGTAAATAGTAAAAAATGTTTTGAAATATATTTCTAAGAAACATGGATGTGGATAATAAAGAGGTCCCCGTAGATAATTACGTATAAACAACATCGGATAACGAAGAGATTGTGAAATAAACCCATACCTTGTACTTTTCCTTGGTAGAGGGTAGGTTAAAATCCTGTATAATGGTAAAATAATTGTTACTAAATTATACAACAATAATATACATTAATATGATATCATATATGATATTCTAACATTGATTTGTTTATAATATCTTAGTATTATCATCGCTTCGGGTGTTGACGGGTTATTTTTTCTTTATATTTATTGTTATTTGAGCCATATTTATTATGGATAGGATGTATATTATTCATATCCAGAATGATATCATGTCTCTAAATATTATTTTTAATCATAAAATAAAATTTAGTCTAGAATGGATACGATGGGGAATGAATCTCATAGCATTCGTGGAGACGGTAATCCGTACGTACGAACGAGCTACAATATCATTATTTTGATATTAAAATAATATATAATTGGATGGTATATCATATATATAGAGTCATTATCATGTTATATTTATTATTTACATGAATTACACATCATTATTATACCCATCCAAATAATAATGTATTGAATAACAATTACAGCATGACGTGGAGATGGTAGGTCGTACGTACGCACGTATGGTGACAAGTCATTAAAAGGGTGGATAAAATACTTAATATTGTTGTACCATATTTATAATAACATCAAAGTATATATAATATACTGTAGTTATTATTTTAGAATGGAAATAACAATGAAAGAATAAGTTGATGAAGAAAGGAACTTGAAAGAGGGTGGTGAAAACATTACCTCTTCTTCGGGTTATTCCTTTTGATTTGATCAAAAGGGCTCCCTAGGTTGGCTTTCTGACTAAAGGAAGGCCTCTAGGATTAAGTGAGGATCGTTTAGAGGGTATTTGGGCAGAGGTTGGCTGAACCAAAAGGCTTTGAAGGTATGAAGAATTGGTTATTATCCTTTTTTAAGGGGGAGGAGGGGCTCTTTAGAAAACAATTAAAATATTAATTTATAATAAATTCATATTAGGTTTCTAATGGCTCCAAAGTAAATTATTAATAGTCTAAGGTGGGTATGGGTCACAATAATTTCGTCCAATAGATTTTATACAGGTTTTGGTCTCTATATTAACCTTATCATTTATATTTAACTCTTAGTTAAATAGCTTAACATTTAATATGTCGCTTTGTATTTTTATATTATATGGTTAATAAACTTACTATATACTTCCAAGAGACCCCCATGTAGTCCATTAATGATACACCTATCATGATATAAGTCCTTTGTCCAGACATTAGATTTTTAGGAATAGAATATAAATTAATAATATAATATTTGTTTTAAAAAGTCATTTATGTCAATTTTGACAATATTTAATAATTTATTTTTTTTAAAGTGTTATAAACTTTATTAATTAGAAAAACATTCATTTAATCAATACTAACATGTCATATTAACCAATAAAATTCATGTAATTCATTAAAATTCTCAAATTATATTTATTTGGGTATTTATAATATCAATTATTTTAATATTTCACTAATAAGGTAATTACTGCATCATCATTGTGTCATAAATAAATTAAATTATTTAATGTCTAAAAATTATAAATAAAATACAATTATGTATTAAATATTAATAGATTTCTAATTAATATTTATAATAGAATTTATCTTATGTATAATCCTATATTAAAAATGTTTTAGTTATTAAACTTTGATTTTAACTATTTTAACTCTTCTATGAATTAAATTATAATAAATGTCATAATCTAATCCAAGTGGACCAAAGAGGTTCATCTTTTATTAATAAGGTATTTTTTGGTCGAATTATACTTAACCAATAGAATTACTACATGTGTTAGGGTAATAATAATATCATTTTTACCCTTAATTACCCTATTTACTTTTTACCGTGATAAATAAAAGTAAAAAGTTACTATTCACAAAAATTATTTTTATCTTATTTAACCAAATTTTATTCCTTGATATTAACTGTGTCTCTCAGATTTTTGAAATTCCACTCACAGAAGCGGTAAAATTAAGTTTTATGTGAATTTGCAAATTCTCCTAGGAGGTGGGTAAAAGACGGTGAAAAGTTCAATAAAATTTTTATATATCTAAATTTATTAAAAACTAACTCTAATTAATTACATTGAACTTATATAGGTATTATGTATCTATTTTGACATAAAATAAATTTAAATAAAAAAAATATTATTTAAATAAAAATTCGGTTTTAAACTATAACTTAGTGTTTTTCACTATTCATCAAAAATTAAAAGTTTTCAGAAAAATACCAAAACATTACCCTAAGCTAATTTTGATATTCTGAATTCAATAATGATTTCTATTTTACCAAATTCAAAACTTAGAAGTTTCATTTATTAATTGAAAATTAATTCCCGCTGTCAAAACCAAAAGGCGTATTTTTAAGAAATAATAACTACCAAAAGTTTGACACTTGTTTATGTCCAATTTCAAAGTGAATTTTTTAAAATGACCATAATTGGATTAAATGGTAAAAATATAATCTATTTATACTTCCAAACCATTAAAATTTATAATTTAACAATATAAATTATTTTTATTTAAAAAGTTGTTTTCAGTTAAAATATTGTATTTTTCATTATTCACCCAAATATGAAAGTTATCAGAAAAACACCAAAAATTTATTGAAACTAAATTCTTATGTACCGATTCTAAATAAGAAGTTTATTTTGTCAAATTGAATATATAAAAGTTTCAAATATTGGATTTAAAAAGGCTTTTCCATTAAAAGGTGGTAAAATTGGTTTTTTTGAAAAATACTTCTTTTATCTGAAAAAATTGTATTTGTTCTTACATTATGTCTAAGAAACTCATAATATGGATTCTAAAATTATAAGTATTATATAAATTTAAAAATTCTGTTAATACTAATCATAACTGCTTTTGAACGGCTTGTTTGGTAAGTCACGGTGTGTTAGAACTCGGTGTTGCGTGTAGTGCAAGTTATTGAATTACTTTGAAGAAATAATGTACTATGAAATCTTGGGGTGTTATATTCTTCCCTCCTTCAAAAAATTGCATCCTTGCAATTTGAAATTATTTTTTAAAAATAAAAGGTTGAAAATAGAGAATACCTTTGGGAATACCCACATCGGAAATTTGGTTAATAAAATTTTGTCTTAATAAAAGGAAAATGGAAATGAAAGGGTTACCACCAAATTATGATCTCGATTAGGAGAACATTGGTGGAAATTTAGGAAATATAATTGGAGGGAAAATGCAAATATTTGTAGGTAGTGATTGAGGCTATCAATCATAAACATGTGTAAAATTGAGGGCCTTAAATTCCTCAATCTTTGATGATTTAAAATACCATCGGTTCAACAAAATATCTGGTATTAGGATAACCAAGTTTTTGTTTTAGGATCTCTTAAATAAAGTATAAGAATTAATTTCTTCATAGAATAATAGAAGAAGAAAAATATATACTTGACCAGTAGAGTCCCATCCTTTAACTAATTTCTACCACAAACACGTCTTTCACTCTAAAAGATACTAGAACTTAAGAATAAAATTCTATTTATCCTATTCGTATGTGGTTAAAAAAATGAATTTATAATTTATCTACCAAACCCTTTTTTAAACTACATTATTCAATCCAGGACATCACATGGTCTAGTGGTAGGTGACACACCCTTGTCGCCCTTCGATTGCGGGTTCAAGTCTCGCGGCCTTGCCGGACGCGATGGGTTGCCGCCCGACCTCCGGGTTGTCCTTTTATGGCAATCCAAAAATAATCTCAAACTAGAATTATCCAAAATACTTCTGTCCAAACTCATAGTCCAAAATTTATAAGGAAGGTAAACACAATGAAGATCCTTTTTTCTACGTAATAACATGTGAACACCTTCATCATGTATTCTTTTAAAACACTACAACATCCTGAATTACCATAAAACCTTATTGATTACATTCATGATCCCATATTCATTATAGAATGCTGGATATACTCTTTCTATCCAAAAATGTTGTAAACTCCAAAAATGATGGAATATACAAATCATTAATCTGTTTCAAGGTAATCAATAATATCCAATATAATTTATCCAAGTAAATCATGTATTATTCCAAAATCACTACCTCGGTATCAGAACTATATTATGATTTATCTTTCTCTCAACCATATATTTTCCTAAAATTTGACCTGTTATTGAGTCACTTTTCTTGGTTACACACAATCTCAAGTCCTTAATGAAATAGTACCACAGTACAATCCTTATATACTCCATAATTATTATAACCAGTACATTGTTGATAAAACACTCAAATGACATAATTCTCTAATAACAACATAAGAACTCTAATCATTCCTTCTCATATTTGGTAGTATAATAACTTGATTATTGTCCAATTGTATCATTTGGTGCATACTCTTATGATTTGGACATTGGTTTGCATAGTGTCCCAACTCCTTGCAGATGAAGCATTGTACATTTGAAACCTTTTTCTTACCCTTGCAGTCACGTGCATGGTGTCCCTTTTCTCCACACATATAACAAAATCCCATTCCCTTTAGGCACGTTCCATGGTGTTTCTTCCCACATTTATCACATATGGGAAAATTCTTCTTTTCCCTCTTCCCTTTATCAATCTTTCTCTCTTCCATCATTTTCTTCTCTTGCTTCCCTTCATAGCCATAGAACTTAAAAAATTATTTTCTTATCTTATTAACACATGATATTATTTCTTCATATGTTGAGAATACATGGGAGACTATTTCTCTTATAAATGTTGGCTTAATACCGTGAAAGATATGATCCTTCTTACTCTTTGGATCATATGTATTGCCAGAGTTTACATTCCTTCTACTGGGCACCATTCCTATACAATAGCATAAACTAGGTCAGTTTATGAATTGCAATGAATAATTCCAAACTTTTAAAATACCTAATGTAAATTGAATGGTTTATGGATATAATCCATAATCATAAGGATGTTTTAATTGATGAATTATATTCTCATAAACCCTTCATAATGATTTGTAAAGAAAATGAGAGTTATCCTAAGCATATCCCCCGGGAGTGTCGTAACCAAGAGTGCATCAAGCCCGTTGTTGTGCAGCAGTTCCCATTCGAGTCTAGCTCAAAGAGGTGTTTTTGGGTTTTACTACTAGGTATATATGTTCCAGAGCCACCTCTACCTACTCTTATCCGGACATGGATTTATTGCTCTGATAACTCACAAAATCTCTACAATACCAAAATTCTGGGAAATTCTTCTATACTAATCCTCAAATTATATCTTGTGACTATGTGCTCTAATGAGATTTTATCTAAATCTAGCTTCCAAGTTTTGTACTAAACTTCCTCTGATACCAACTGTAACGCGCCGACCCCAGTTACCCAGAGTCGGTGCATTATTATATATCATTGGCATGATCACAAAAGATCAAGTCTTGAAAGTCCGATTAGTTTAGTAGCCTTGGAATCACTAGATACATTAATAAATGTTACATTACATCATAAAGTGAAAAACTACAATAATATAGTCTCCATGGTCCACACTCATATCCCCTTCAGACTATCCCTGCAGGTCAGTCATAAAAGTTTTCTTCACATCCTAGGAAAATAAAACATAGAAAAGGGTGAGCTTAGATGCTCAGTAAGGATAACAATAGAGTGAAAACTTTCATAAATAAGAACAAACATTTAAGGCAATGTATAACTAAAACAAAAGTCTTTTAAACTTTAACTTCAACATAATATGGCAAAAATAAAATAAAATAATTCCATTTACTTATTTACATGGATATTTTACTAGTCGAATAATTGCATGAAATATCACTAACCACTTTCATAATGATGGAATGCATAATGTCAGACTACCATAACCACGTAGCCAAGGCCTCGTGCCAAGACTACAAATAATATTTTGTCAAGTCCTCATGCCAAGACACTAGTTTGTCTCATGAGACCTACCGATGCATCGAGGAGCTATAGCGGTCTCCACCTGTCACTTATTAAGTCCAATGCATTCCTCATAAGAACAGGTTTAAACATAACATAAACATTTTTATTAAAACTAGCATACTAAATGTAAATACTTTCTCCATAAACCATGAATGGTATAAAAATAACACATCCATAGTCAAACATATCACAAAACCTTCAATACAATATGGAAGTTTTTTATCATAATAAATCAACTTCAAATAAGCTTAAAATCTATCAAAGGATTTTGACATAGATGAAATCAAAACTATTTGAGAGAAATATCTCTTTTTTGAAATCATTTAAAAGTCACACATTTATTAAGGAAGTAATTTAAAAGATATTTTTGAATCAAAGTGTACCATTCCACTTTGAAACTTTTGAAAATAAATATCATTTCAAAACATTCATGTCCATATAAATAAATCCTTAAACTAATTTTGAAATCATGGAAATTAATTAAAAATATTTAGAAAGAGAAATCATTAAAACATTTAAAATTATGATCTTGATAAGGAGTACCTTTCACAAATTCTTAAAATATTCATTTTGAAATCATTTTAAAGTCACATAATTATAAAATAAAACAATTAAATTCAAAATATTCTTATAATGTTGTAAGGTAATCTTTGACGAGTTTATAACGGTAGAAAATAGTCCCACCCGCCGTATATGTTAAAATAAACATTCTTACCTTAAGTTTGTTGAAAGTTCAAAAATTACCTTATTTGGAAAACGACGGAAAGATTCCTTTAAGAACACATAAGGGTATAAATGACTTTAACCCATTGTCTAGTAAATAGTAAAAAAAAAATTGAAATATATTTTTAAGAAACATGGATGTGGATGATAAAGAGGTCCCAGTAGATAATTACGTATAAACAACCTCAGATAATGAAGAGATTGTGAAATAAACCCTTACCTTGTACTTTTCCTTGGTAGAGGGTAGGTTAACCTCCTGTATAATAGTGAAATAATTGTTACTAAATTATACAGGAATCATATACATTAATATGATATCATATATGATCTTCTAACATTGATTTGTTAGTAATATCTTAGTATTATCATCATTTCGGGTGTTAATGAATTCTTTTTTCTTTATATATTTTGTTATTTGAGCCATATTTGTTATGGATGGGATGTATATTATTCATATCCAGAATGATATCATGTCTCTAAAAATTATTTCTAATCATAAAATAAAATTTAATCTAGAATGGATATGATGGGGAATGAATCTCATTGCGTTCGTGGAGACGGTAATCCGTACGTACGCACGAGCGACAATATCATTATTTTGATATTAAAATAATATATAATTGGATGTTATATCATATATAAAGAATAATTATAATGTTATATTTTTTATTTAAATGAATTACACAACATTATTATACCCATCCAAATAATAATGTATTGAATAACAATTACACCACGACGTAGAGACGGTAGGCCGTACGTACGCACGTATGGTGACATGTCATTCAAAGGGTGGATAGAACACTGAATATGGTTGTACCATATTTATAATAACATCATAGTATATAGAATATAATTTAGATATTATTTTATATTGTAAATAACAAAGATAGAAGAAGTTGAAGAAGAAAGGAACTTCAAAGAGGGTGGTGAAAACATTACCTCTACTTCGGGTTCTTCCTTTTGATTTGATCAAAAGGTCTTCTTAGGTTGGATTTATGACTAAAGGGTGGACCCTAGGATAAAGGGAGGATATGTGAGAGGGTATTTGGGTAGAGGTTGGTGGAACCAAAAGGCTTTGATGGTATGAATAATTGGTTAAAAGTGGTGTCCTTTTATAAGGGGGTAGAGGGGCTCTTTAGAAAAAACTTAAAGTATTAATTTATAATAAATTCATATTCCATTTCTAATGGGTCCAAAGTGTATTATTAAAAGTATAAGGGGGTTATGGGTCAAAATACTTTCATCAAATATATTTTAGACAGGTTTGGGTCTCTATATTAACCTTATTATTTATATTTAACTCTTAGTTAAATAGTTTGACATTTACCATGTCACTTTGTAATTTTATATTATATGGTTAATAAACATACTATATAGTTCCAAGAGACCCCCAAGTGGTCCATTAATGATAAAAATATCATTATATAAGTCCTTTGGAAGAACCTTATATTTTTAGGAATATAATATCAATTAATAATATAATATTTGTTTTAAAAACTCATTTATGTCAATTTTGACATAATTTAATAATTAATTTTTTTTAAAGTCTTAATAACTTTATTAATTCTAAAAAAATTCATTTAATAAATCCTAACATGTCATATTAACCAATAAAATTCGTGGAATTCATTACAAGTCTATAATTATATTTATTTGGGTATTTATAATATCAATTATTTTAATATTTTACTAACAAGGTAATTCCTGCATAATCATTGTATCATAAATAAATTAAATTATATAATGTCTCAAAATTATAAATAAAATAACATTATGTAGGAAATATTTTTAGATTTTTAATTAATATTTATAATCAAATTTATCTTATGTATAACCCTATATTAAAAATGTTTTATTTATTAAACTTCGATTTTAACTCTTTTAACTCTTCTTTGAATTAAATAACAATAAATTTATTAATCTAATCCAAGTGGACCAAAGAGGTTTATATTTTATTCCAAAGGATGTTTTTGGTCGAATTATACTTATACAATAGAATTAGGACATGTGTTAGGGTAATAATAATATCATTTTTACCCTTAATTACCCTATTTACTTTTTACCGTGATATATAAAAGTAAAAAGGTACTATTCAAAAAAAATTATTTTTATCTTATTGAACCAAATTTTACTCTTTGATATTAACCGTGTCTCTCGGATTATTGAAATTCCACTCACAGTAGCAGTAAAATTATGTTTTATGTGGATTTGCAAATTCTCCTAAGAGGTGGGTAAAAGACGGTGAAAAGTTCAATAAAATTTTTATATATCTATAATTGTTATAAACTAAATCAAATGAATTACATTGAAATTATATAGGTATTATGTATCTATTTTGACATAAAATAAATTTAAATAAAATAAATAATCATTTAAATAAAAATTCAGTTTTAAACTATAACTTAGTGTTTTTCACTATTCATCAAATATTAAAAGTTTTCAGAAAAATACCAAAACATTACCCTAAGATAATATTGAAAATCAAAATTCAATAATGAAGTCTATTTTTCCAAATTATAAACATAGAAGTTGAATTTATTAATTTAAAATTAATTCCCGCAGTCAAACCCAAAAGGCGTATTTTTAAGAATTAATAACTCCTAAAAGTTTTACACTTGTTTATGTCCAATTTCAAAGTGGAATTACTTACAGTGACAATCATTGGATTAAATGGTAAAAATATAATCTATTTATACTTCTAACCCATTAAAATTTATAATTTAACAATAAAAATTATTTTGATTTAAAAAGTTGTTTTCAGTTAAAATATAGTATTTTTTACTATTCGCCCAAATATGAAAGTTATCAGAAAAACACCAAAAACATTATTGAAACTAAATTCTTATGTCCCAATTCTAAATAAAAAGTTTATTTTGTAAAATTTAATATATAAAAGATTCAAATATTGGATTTGAAAAGGCTTTTCCAGTAAAAGGTGGTAAAATTGCATTTTTTGAAAAATAAATCTTTTATTTGAAAACAATGTATTTGTTCTTACATTATGTCTAAGAAACTCATAATATGGATTATAAAATTATGAGGATTATATAAAGTTCAAAATTCAATTAATACTATTTATAACCACTTTTGAACGACTTTTTTTGGTATGTACATGGTGCGCTAGAACTCAATGTTGCTTGTAGTGCAAGTTATTGAATTACTTTGAATAAATAATGTACTATGAAATATTGGTGTGTTACATTTGTACTATCATATGATATCATGATTTACATGATATACTATTTCTGATCATACATGTATTTTGAATAATCTATGTTACCATCCTCCCTTGAGGGATATAAAAATGGTTCTTCAAGGATTGAAGAGGAAACCCCATGGGAGTCATGGGAACATGTTGATGAATCCATAATTTATAAGGATGAAGTGTAAAGAGATGGATGCACATCTAACCCCTTCCCTATAGGAAGGAGAGAGGGTCATGGTAATGTCATGTGTGCCCTTTTAGGTGTTGTATATTGGTTGTGACTTTCTAATTATCATGATATTTTATATTCATTTCCTAAATTGGAGGAACCTATAGTGTCAAATTTGGTTCCACTGTCACTCCGAAGGGGGAAAACAGGGATATCGGATAGTAAAATGAATGTGTTGAAGATGGACCTAACTCTTAATGGCCTGATGATGTTGTACATACTGAGGATTAAATAGAGGGGATCTTGGCATAATAAATTCAAGTCTTGATAAATCTTTCTAAAATACCCTTAGTAGTGAGGATTCTATGAGACTTGAAACCATGTATCATGAAATGATGCATCTATTTTTTTGAGACATTAATATTTAATGACCCCTTAATGAGTTGGGGATTTCCATATTTAATTGAATGGACCTGATTTTTATCATTCTTATCGTTTTTTATTAAACATATTTGAATTTATATTATTTGATGCTTCACAGTATTGATCAACTTGTGAATCATTGTCTGTCAAAATTGTTTCCAAGTCACTTCATGAATGAGGAATCCAAGTCTACCACAATTTTGTTTCCGATGGAGTTATGGTTGAAAATCACAAAGTGTGAAATCCCCAAGATCTTATGACCCCATCTGTAGAGAAAACATGAGAGGATGTTCCTCCAATAGAGGTTCTTTCTCTAGGAATTATGGTTGGTGTGCTGAAGAGGTATTAATCTTAATGGGTTGTCCGAAAATGGGTGAGTGTTATTAACTATTTTGGTTACCTCACCTCTTTTTTTGTATGTTAACCTTTTATTATTAAAAAAAGTGTAACATGCTATTTAGTTTCATCAACATCAATGACTGGACTTGATATGGGGGATTCTATGCTAATTACACAACCATAATTTAGTGAAGCTAAGGCTATTTTTGGGGGAGTGGAATAAGGTATCTCATTGATAGTAATGATCTTGGATTATGTCTCTCTCTTTGAGATTGACTCTAAGCCTTGTCAGGAGACATAAGAGGATTTTCTCTCTACATGTTGTTTTTACTAGTGGGATATTTGGAAGATAATTGAAGAGACACCTCTTGAAAAAACATCATCACCACTTCAACAAATTCTATCCAAGATTTATGTATTGGGATATTGTGGATATAATTATCAAAAGATTGATGATGTGGGGAATGTGATCATCTAGAAATAATAAGAGGACTAAGGATCACTGAATGTTGAGGGGAAAATAGCAGGTCAATTTGAGGGAATTAGTGTTTCCATAACTCGAGATAAGGTCATCTACTACAAGAAGGTGAAGCACCAAGATCTCCGAGATGAGAATTCTCTCCAAATAATTCACCTCAAATAAATTTAAATTCCAAAAAGGAAGAGGCAGTATAACTCCAATAATCCTTAGGAGGGGCTTTGGCAAGAAGAAGATATTTCATTGGTGCTGAAGAGGAGAAGCTCCATAATGTTGAGGAGGTTGCTCCATAATGTTGAGGAAGTTGCTCCTGTACAAATTGATGAGCTTAAAAAAAGATATAGAAATTTATTGGGGTATATTTCACCTTTACAACTCCTACGTTGAGGAAAAATGGTAAAAATTAGTAGCTAGGCTCTCGAACATGGATGTTCCCCTACACATTGAATCAAAAATTAATATGATTTTTTATTCTCAAACACTTGTTCCATAATTTTTATCTATACAATAATCACAATACAACACCAAAGAATTACTCATTTGATTAAATTTCATTATACTATAATTTCATTGACCAAGATAAGAGAAGTATTTAATTGATTCCTAATACATTTGGCATACTGATCATAGTTCATTTGTTTCTGAGGTTATATAAAAAACATTAAAAACTTTATATCTTTTTTATGTTATCTCCCTAATTTTCTCCTAAGTCCAACATAAGGAAGACTCAACATGAGAGACATAGACTTTTCTTAGACCTCCCTTTTTGGATTTTTATCCTAAAATGTTTTATATCTATTTCTTTTCATTGATTAATTTTTTTCACTAAAACCCTATGGAGTGAATGTCTAGCGATCTGTGACTCAACTTTTTTCAATATTTCAATTTTCAGATTTTCAACCTCGCTAGTATTGACTCTTTTTTTGAAATTGTAGTGAAATTATATCTTGTCTAATAAGACTATTTTTTTAGGATGATCATATTTTATAGAAAGTTTTCAAATTATTACCCAAACAAGGGTTGTGGGATAAGAATATTCCTAAATTATTTAGATATATGATGAGGAATTTGGAGCAACGATTTTTAGGTTTCCAAATCTATAACATGAATTTCAAGAATATAGGATGTCTCTACTGATGATGAAGTTACCACTAATTGAAAAATCCCATTTCATGGGATACTTTATACAATTCCAATTAGATAGTGTTACTAAAAATATAGATAAAAGCATCCTTAGGATGAAAGAACCTTTTGGGGGTGACTTATGCAAAGCCAACTGGGGAATGTTATATCATATTCATGTAAAAGAGTTATTAGGAATTCTAAAATTCTATTGATAATGGCCAAAGGATTTTTTTGGAGATTTGGATTTCTCAGTACCACTATGGGTGTTTTTTCTTAGGGAAGGTGTTTGAGAATGAAGATAACATTTTTTTGGAATTTTCCCATAAATAGGTAACAAATCTTAAATTAATTTGACTTTTGTGAAGTAGGGTATATTTTCTGAAATAACTGATGTTAGGGGGGAGGTCACTTTTTGAAAATTTTGAAGCATCATGTAGTTTAAGTTCTTGTGACTGAGACATTTATAGTATAGATTAATTTATTATGGTAATGCAATAGTTGTATAGTATAATATATTATGACTAAGACGTTATTCCATATAGTTTTAAGTCATATAGTGAGTAAATTATGCTATGCATTTTAATGATTTCCAAAAAGTACATTAAGGGGGATATAATTTATGATCATTTTCTTTGACTAAATGGTTGAATTATCTCCCATTATTGATAATCTGTATGGGAAGGTACCATGACATTCATGTATGAGTAAGGGAATGTTGGAAGCTATAATCTAGGGATTTCCAAATTAGAAGAGTGGTGTGGGGGAAAGGATAATCTAAATAGAGAAATAATCTCTCAAGGATGAAGTTATCAGTGGTTGAAGAAACCCATTCCGTGGGATACTCTTTTCAATGTAAACTAGGGAATATTACACCATAGTTAATAGTGGCATCCTTTGGCTAAAAAACCATTTTTTGGGATACTATATGCAAAGAAATCTAGGCCGTGTTACAACATAGTTTAGAAAATAGGTTTTTGGGACTTTCCACATTTTATTCATCATGGGTGAAGTAGGATTAATAATATTAGGGTTTCCTAGGACAAATGGTCTATTTTTGTTAATGGAAGGTACCATAATAAGGGAGGATCATTTCAAGTCAAACATAAAAGAGTATTAGGGAAATATAATTCCTATGCTAATCTAAACCAAGAACATGAAATGTTGTGTTTGTAGTTTTAAGTCACATAACTTTGACCGTATCATTACAAAAATAATTGGTGATATGTGTCCAACCAAAATAATATCATTCCTGTATACTTTGGTAGTGGGGGAAAATTATAAACCATGGATTTAAGGGTTTTTAAATTGTGAGTAAGGATATTGAAAAATATGGGTAGGATGAATGAAGACTGAATATGAATCAGGGGTTTCGACATAATGTCCTCAATACTTATAGGTAATGAATAGAATTCTCATGATGATGAAGTTACAACTAGTTTATAAACATATTTCATGGGATGTTTTATGAAAATGCATCTAGGATGTGTAATAACATAGTCAATAGTGGAATATTTTATCCAACAATCCCATTTTTTAGGATAATTTATGTGAAGCCATCTAGGGAATATTACAACATAGTTAGGAAAAGGAGTCCTCAATTATTAGACATTATATCCCATGGAGTTGGAGAAATAATATGAATATCTTCAAGCCTCCAGGATTAAGAGTATGACATGTGAAAGAGATGTTCCAGAAAAAAAAGGACTCATTTGGACTACAATTGGTCATGAAGTGTAGAGTCCCTTGCATAGACCTGAATTATATATAGAATGGGGGCTTCTATGTTTCCTTGGTGGAGCCCATAATTAGGGGACCCACATTAAAGGATCCTGCATAGATCATTATTCATACACAATAAATGGGGAATTTTTATTTACCATGTAGCTAGGACTAGGAAATGAGGTTTTAGTTTCACTACATATCTCACTGGAATGAGAATTAAGACACCTGTGGTTCTTAAGGTACCATGTAGTTTAAAGTCATGCAGTTAGGATGTTTCCCATGCAGTTTTGCATTATGAAGTAAGGGAATCTAGGTGGAAGGTGCCTTGATTTTTTTTGTGGGTGGAAAAAGGTATAGAACCCAAGTCCAACTTCATAACTTGTGGGATCAAGAATCATAACACACATTGTTCTAAAAAGAATCCCCCATAATGATTGAATTCATGTATGGAGAAAAATGGTTTTTTTTAATGTGAGATCATCCATAGGTTGAGAACCCATATTTAATCCTCTTGTTTAGATATTAATCACACATAGGTGAGTGGGGGTATTACCTATATTATATTTAATTTTGTATTGAGATTAAATATTAGAGTGTCACGTTGTATCTCATTGAAATGATAATCAAAACGCACATATTTCTAAAGGAAATCGAGTAATTTATTATTTTGGGACAAGGACTTCTAGTTTTCCTTGTATGGTCTTTCAACTAGGACAATTATAACACCAATATTAATTAGTATACCTCACATAAACATGATATTAATTTACCAGAAATCCTATTCCCACATGGGATATTATTGGCGTGAGAAATAGGGATTCCAAAAAGATTCTTTCATGGAACCAGGGCAACACAAATGAAGGGTATGAGAATTTATATTTTTTGGTGGATGGTCTAGGAGGTATGATCTAAGAATTTCTATAGACCTTATTATGATGAGAATCAATCAATCCGTATTTCTTGATGAAGTCCCTGTGTAGGTCTAACCCATGTATGAGGGGGGAATTATTTTCATAATTTTTTGTGGTTGGGCTTAGTTTTCAAAATTTGGACTTCACTACATATCTTATTGAAATGATAATAAAACTACACATATTTATTGAATAATAATTCATTTTGACATTATATGGAATGGATGTGGGCTTTTTGATGTGAAAAGAAGTATTTTGGTTGAACTAAGGAATAAGAATCGTGTGTCACTACATATTTTGTTGGAGAAAGAATCAAGCCACATGTAGTTCTTGAAAATATTTCCCCACATCAATTAGGGTCTTATAAGGGAAAATGGGATTTTATATTATACAAAGTGATGGATGGGATTAAGAAATAAGGTTTGGGTGTCACTATGTATCTCATTGGAATGAGAATCATTCCACACATAGTTCTTGAATGGTTTAATATGAATATTAGACTCATACACATGGAATGTGGGAAATTTCATTATTATGTCTACTCTTAGGATCAATTATTTATGAAACTATACATATCCCATCAAAATGAGAATCAAGACACATGTAGTTATCATAATTACTGTGAAGTTTATCATCATGTAATAATGAAGTTGTTCATTCAATTTCGTGTATTTCAGAAAGTTTATGATAATGTTTAGGATTATACCTTTAACAGGGCCCATGTGCCACAATGGAGTGGTAGTGATGTGATTGGGGTTTATGAATGTGAGATGGCCATATTTTCTTTCTCAGGTCAGGACAAGATGGAATATCGACGCATTGAGGGGTTATAGTGATTTGATTGGGATTTACACCTAATTTAGAGTATCATATTTAAGGTACCTTTGAGGAGTGTCTCAACTCATGGTACTTTAGGGGTTTATTAACATATAATAAAAGGGATTTTAACCATGAAATTTAATGTCATGTGGTGGGGATGAATGGTTTCTTGCATTTTTTGGTCATATGAAAAGTACCTTATGTAGTTTATTTTATCATCATGCGACAAAGAATAAGATTCCATTGTATTTATCATCATGTAGTGTAGACACTATATCATTACTTTAATGGTCATGTGATAAGGCCCACTATTCATTTTAATGTCTTGAAGATGGTATGTTTTTTTCATGTGGATACACAAATTATTTCTTAAATAATATTTCATTGAATAATGTTGTAATGATCTATCCATATATTAAGATTAATGAATAAGATTCTTTATAGTATACCTTGTGTGTGGAGTAAGGATATTCCCAAATTGGTTCATGATTTGGAGGATTTTGTATTCGTATCATCCAAGTTCTATGTACCAATAAAATTTCACCTTGGAGGAACTAATAGAGGGAAACCTTCTTGTAAAAGGACCATGATATCTGATTTTGATAGACCTACAAGTGATAAGGTATGAAATATCTTTTCATCTAGTCACCCCAATTCATACATTTGTTTCTGTAAATTCTCATATATGGATAGTTGATCACTTATGGAAACCTGGAGCGATGGAAATTGGAACACAATAGACAAGACTGCTTTTTTTTCTATATACTAGTGAGTATGGGTTTCTATGTAGCAGTATGAGTTATAGTCTGTTATGACTATAAGGTGTGAAAGATATTTTCAGTCCAAGAATTTTTTTTCTTTATCCACCATATTGTATAGTATGTTTGACATTGTCTTGTCTAAGGTCTCTATTTGTCTATTTTCCGTTGCATGGTAGCTAGAAGAATGGTTGGGATTAATATAATAATCATGATATAGATTTTCTACCTCAATAGAACAAAAATTGATTTTGTTATCCATAATAAACATATTAGGGACACCAAATATTTTAATTATGACTCATTTCATGAAGCTGACATTGCTTTTGGCCCTGACTTCATTGAGGGGGTATTTCCTCATCCCACTTGGAGATGAAATTATTATTAGTTATGATATATTTGAACTGATTGGAAGTAGTTGGTGGGTATGGCCCCCAAAACATTCATTCCCCATATGGATAATGACTAATTGTATTTGAATTTATTTTTCAACTTTTGGGATTAATGGATGGATTTGTTATGTTTTTGACAGGAATGAAATTTCTTGGTGAATTCTATGCAATCCTATGTCACAATGGGCTAGAAGTATCTGAGCCTTTGGATTTTGCTGGAAATATTGTGTCCTAATTGGTGGGAACTTCCATCTACAGTGTGTATTCCTGATGAAGGAAATCTCTTCTCCATTGATATATCATAGGAGGAATCCATCAAATCCTCATTTATAGAGTACCTTTTGGTGATTAGGTACATCATAAAGAGAGATGTTGTTGTCTCACAGTCAGGTATTATAATTCCTAGATCTATCCAGTGGGATTAATCTATTCTGAAGGTAGTCCAAAATTGGAATCATACACCCTGTGGTGGGATCACATGGATTAGGGATTGGGCTGACTTTATTGATCTCTTCTATTCAGACTTGAATAAATGTGAAACTATTAAGTGATGGTGAATTCTAATGACTATTTTGGCCAAGTTTGGATATTCTAGTTCTGTATATGTTTTCTCCAGTGCATCTTCTTAGGAATATTTTGATCAAAGGATGTGAAGAAATGTTGGATTCGAGGTGAATTTCTACGTTAACCCATAGACACTATTTGGTATGGGTATTAGCTCTTATTTTCAAATAGCATAATCCCCACTGATATAACTGATTTCCAACTCTGAATGGTCTTTAAACTCCAAATAGTCTAATGGTATTTGGAGTTTGAATTCTAGGCCTATAATTATGGCATGATATTATACATCATTGTTAGTGAATCCTTCTGATAACAGGAAGGAGTAATATAAAACTGCCTTTTCTAGAGAGATAAGAATGATCCCTAAAAAAACCTTGTTGACCTTAGGGTCTTCCATTAACCTTATTACAAGGATCTTAGAGGATCCATAAAAATAAATTTCCAATGTTTGGGGACTACATTGAATAGATAAAATCTCTTCATCCAATGGTTCAGTATTTGACGATGTTGTTTCAATAGAGGGGTTCTCTAAAAGAAAGTTTTCCAAGGATTTACCATTCACTACTTTCGGAGGAACGAATTGTATATGAAACAAATTCAGAATAATATCCCACCATTCCAAACATCCTTTCAACATAGTATGTATGAGTATGTTTTTGATCAGGTTGTTTTGAGGTACCTAGGACCTTGTGGTGCTGCAAGTAGTGCATAATTTTCTTAAATGAAAAGATTAATGCCATGAAACTCTTATAAATATATGAATAATGCATCTTGTTGTTGATCATGGTTTGAATGAGATAATAGATACATTTTCACTACCATCTTAATCATTTTTCACAATGAAAGCCGTTAGTTATCACTCTAAGGACGTCATATATGGAATGAGCGGATTTCCCTCAATAGGTGGCATTAACACTAGAGTGATCAAAAGATTTTTCTTGTGTCTATAAAATTTTTCCTAAAATTCATTAGTCCACTAATACATGAACCCTTCTTATTTAATTTGGTGAAGGGAAAACACTTGCTTTCCAGGTTGGATATGAAGTGTCAGATTTAGTCCAAGAATCCTTGAAAACCTATCAGCAATTTAAGGTTTCTATAAGGTGGCATTATAAGGATAGATATTATTTTATTAGGCATGACTTTGATTCCATGATGGATTATGATGAATCCATGAAAATTCATGTGGTTACCCAAAAATATCATCTTAAGAGGTTCATATTTAGGCTATGATGTCGTAGCATATTGGAGATGGTTTCTAGGTTATCTAGGTGGTTATAAAATTGATGATACTTAACCGGTAGACCATCAATGTAGAATTAAAAAAAACATCCCCATGAATGGTTTGAAGATGTGATTCCTGACATGTTTTTATGTGGAACTGGTGTTCTTCAAACTAAAGGTCATTACCCTATAACAGAATATTTCCTTGGGGATCTAAAGACTGTGGATTATTCATATTTTGTGACTATCTAGTTTTTGTTTTACCTATAATTTCCATCCTTCAAGGATAGTATTTGATAAAAATCCACTGAATCAATCCAAAGTTATGTGATAAGAACTATGAATTTGTATTTCAAATAGTTCTGGTTGAGATCTTACAAGATGATGTTAACTCTGATTTTACCATGTTTCTTATTTATTTGGATGATATTATCTAACCATTTCAGATAATCTGAGTCTAGGATAAACTCATCCTTGATGATCATGTCCACTTCATCTTCAGTTTTCGAGGCATGAGTAGCATGCGTCCTCTATTCTACATGATTGTATCCCTGATGATATTTTGGAAAAACCGAGTAGTGGGTGTCCACCTCAGGGTCAAGTACTGTCATCTCTATGTAATTCTGGGAAAACATGTCTGAGTGATTCTTTAGGAAGTATGTATATACCTCATGATATTTAAATGTCATGTCCACACTGATCAAAGTGGTTCATGGATATTTATCCATACCCAGATTTACCTCTCTCAATTCATCAATAGTGGTGGAGACATCTTCCCAAAAATACTAGAGGTTTATCCCTATGATCTTCATTCTCTTCTCCTTCCTCAAACTTTACCTATTTCTACATTTCCAAGGAATTATGTTATGGATAATGTTTCCTAGAGTTAGGTGAGTTTTCAAAAAAAATTATATTTAGAATATGATGCAACAATTTCTGGCCTAATTGATGGCATGAGATCTTCATGGGGCTCCTACCAGGGGTGAGGGACTAATAATGAGCATCTTCATTACCCCCCCCCCCCCACTGACATGAAAACTTATTCCATCCCAACTGATGGACTATGGAAGTTTTAGAGCTTTGGGGATGGAATGAATAAACTTTCATCTAGGATTTGATTAATGTTTAGAGAGTTGACAACATCTCGTGTGATTTTGATTTGAGTTGTCACAACTGACATCAAGTAAGTCATTAAATGTGATCTTGAATTTTTGTCAACCCCTTTATTTTAATTGATGGGTAAAACATACTCAGAACTAATATACTTGAATGGATTTGCATGGATCATTTATAGACAATTTAGGTCATTGATTAGAGTAATATCCTCAGCCATGGGTTTTTCTCTCTCTATGGAATAATATTTTGTTAATGTACTATGAGTCACAAGATTTAAATGGGGTATTTTTACCACGAAATCCCATAATTTGTCCATTTATAGAATATTGGAGGCATTTTTAGTATGATAAGGGGATGACCTCATGATGATGTGGACAAGGTCTTTCCAACATGGAATTTATGGTTGTATCCTACCAAGAAACCATCAATTATGAGTCATACATGAGATACCAGGATTGAGTTCGGATTTTTATTTCTTCTGGAAGACTTTTCTTATTCTTTTTATAATGTTGTAACATTAAATTATATAGGAATACATGGTATTGTTTGAAAACCAATTTTCAATGTGTTCATATCAAAATAAGGTTTACTCGTGAGCCATTTTCAATGAATGGTCAATGAATTTCAATGTCATTTATAAGTACAGATATATATTAGGGTATGATATACCCCTATATGACGACATCCTCATCCTGGTCTGTGAGGGAGATGACTGTGTGGAATTATGAAGGATAATTCTTTGCATGATACACTTTAGCAGTGGAAACCTCAACCAAAAATTTTTGAGGGATTGAGAAAGCCTCTATGAGTTCTTCTCGGAGGACTTTTTATATACTTTGAGCATCCAGGATTAATAAACTGGCCATAATTAAGCCTAATTTCTTCAAAAAATCATACTTATGGTCCAAAGGTATGCTCTTCTTAGCATGGGGGTGTTCTTTTTAGGTGCTTTTTGAGTTGAAGTAACTGATTTAGATGGGTTAACCCTTTGATTAGAATATGAAGGAGCTTCTAGACTTGGTGGATTAGGTTGGCTAGGTTTTTCTACACACTGAAGTTGATTAGCCAATGATGTAGCCTTAATTAGGCCTTCTAAGATGATCATGTTATAATATACCCTGTCATGAGTGTGGGAACTTTCTTGATCCTTATTATCTCACTTAATATCACTCCTATAATTTTTGGATGCATGGATAGTTTGAAAAAAGAAGTGGTTAATGTAGTTGATCATGGTACGACCAGGTCTTCCCCAGTATCCATGACTTTGATGGACTCTTCCCCCACTTCCCTAATCTAGTGTAAGTAATATGGGTTCATAATCATTATCATCATCTGAGAAGAGATCCATTAATTGAATAATGCTAATGGAACTGAAGATCAACTCCTAATATGACAGAGATTCCATCTGGAAGGTTTTATCTTGTTGTACCATTTAGAGAGGCAATGCCTATGCTTCTGGGACTGCAGGCATGAAATTTTCAAATGTCAGTGACAACATCTTCTTTATAATAGTCCCAACTTACTATGTTCTATTCTTTATTTTCCAAAAATAGTCACTTTTTGGGGGACTATCCTTCAGGAGATCGTAACATTGAAGAGGTTGCTATGTCATAGTGGAATCAATCGAGTATACAATTGGATGTTTCCTCTATTCTTGGAAGAGATCATGACCTCAGATGATCATATTTCTAACCATCCAATCACCTAAATTATACATACTCTTTTTCTTAAATTCAAGACAATTTTTCCTAATCTATATTAGTGGTGGGAATATATGCTACCGGATCAGGAGAATATATCATCTTCACTTTCCCAGAGTCCTTTATATTTTACAGGAGGTCTTTAAAAAACACTCCTAAATGTTGTGCCCTAGTACCTGATGGAAGGGGTAATATTTTTGTAGATATTCATCACCACCATTGGTGGGATTCTTGGTCTTTGGAAACTTGAATTTTTTTACAATTCCAATATTAGGTATCTAGGTACTCGGTCATTTTGAAAAGATAATACCATTATTTTCATCTCATAAAAATGTTTTCCTCTATGTTATTTTTTATCATCCTGATGAGGAGGGTGATGTTGCTGGCACTTGGGAGGTGAAGTTGCAAGATATGGAATAGAAATTGGTGTGGGAGTGGGTAAAGTGGATTACATAAGCATAAATGTATAGATCTATTGTCTTTATATTCTCTTTCCTTGAGCAGATGGAAGTACTGAGGTTTTAGATTTGGTCTCCATGATGGAGTCTTATACTCTTTGAATGAATGTAAAAAGGTCTTGAAACCCTATACTATTTTTCATAGGTATAATTGGTGTGCGAAAATAAACATTAAGTTTCACTATATATATTTGAAACAAGTATTCTTAAGGAATTGGTATGTTTAAAGAGTATGTCAATCCTTTCCACTGAGCAATAAAGTTTCAAATCCTTTCATTATCCCGCTGCATGCAATTTGAATGCTCAAGGACCATTGTCTTCTGTAAAATCCAGATGAACTATAAGAGAAAATTCTAATGGAGGAATTAAGACATCATAATTGACTAAACCTGAAAGATAATGTACCACACAAAGGATGGTCCATATAGTTATTCCATGAGACACATAAGTTTCACTTCCTCATTTTTTTCATGGATCCCCATTATCGGATCATAGTGAGACGTGAAGCTTTTCAAATGATTCTCAGAGTCTCTCAATTAATTAAAAATTGGAATGTAGGATTCCCAATGTTCAGTGGGGGAAGAGTCAGATCTACCTATTTGGGGAAAGGATTCTTTTATGATTGTATTGGCATGCATCATTCCACCACAGACTACAATCAGGAAGTGAGTGTCAGGAGTGATCATGATACCCTAAGGAATATTTGGCTGAGTTAGAGACTAAATAGTTTTGGTTCCTAGTAGGACCTTATGTGGAAGAATTGCTAGTATCTTCCAATGGTATCATATAGGGGAAGGATGGTAAGAATGCACCTAGATTTATTCTCGTTTTTCACCCAATGGAGGGAACTCCTAATCTATTGTCACATGATTCAAATGTATTGTTGGTTTTTATCCCTCATTGAGAGGATGTTCTAGATCCATTTTAGTTGTTGTGATGAGCCCTCTTTAATGAGGGGAATCAACTAAGGGCTCTAGTTGAGGATCTAATTACAAAGTGTAACCGGCAGGAAGGCTACCTCAAAGTATTTTTTCATTTATTCTCCTTGATTAATTCATCTCCAACCCCTAAAGATCCAATCTTTACTCAAGTAAAATGGGACTAACATCTCCTATAGGTTGGTGAATAACAGTCTAACCCTTTCTGTTTTCCTTTTTGGATGCATTTCAATGAGGTAATGATTGATTGTTTGAGGGAATGACCAAATTCAGGGAAGACTCTACTTCTTTGTATGCACACCTACTTCAATTGTTTTGGTGCGGACCAAATTTTGAACCAAAACATCATCCTGTGACTCATCTTTTGAATTGGACTCATGTTTTGTATATTAGTTGATGGTTTCATTGATTAAATTCATCATTTCACAATGTATTGATGTCATTAAATCCATGTTTTTACAAGGCTTCAACTTTATACACCCTCCATGACCCCTTGTCCTCTCATTTGATGGTTCTCCCGGAGCTACTTGGTGGAAAATAATTCAATGGGAATATCAAGATAGTTCAGTCGTACATGACCCAAGAAAAGGTACCAGATCACAGAATGGGACGAACTAGGAGGATCCATTCTATGGTATTTTATATATTCGTGTGAAGACTGATTCCCACTAAGGATTTGTTTACTGAGGTGAAAAAATCCTCTAGACATGAGATCTAGCGCTATTTCTGTTTCACATTCACAACCCTTAGATATAGGTTTTACAACCTTGAGGGTTGGGATAAAAAATCCCGCTTCCCTATAGGATGGGTATGATATGGAATAGTCATTTCTTCTACTACTAGCATAACACTTCTGATTCTCTTGAATGTTATATAAACATATGCTAGGTGCATCATTTAATATGAACCTAAATCAAATAATTTAGAAATATTGTTCCACTATTTTATAAATTAATGTTATCTAATTGATGAATTATCCCAAATACTAGGTTTACTCAGTTTACTCGATAATCTCAAAATCCTAAAGAAAAATTATTTAATAACATGCTCTATTCTTACTAGACATCAGTGAGAGTCAACTGAGGCACATTTTTGTTGAGAATATCTTCATTTGTGAACATGGTGTGTTTGTTAGAGATGACCTAAACCTATGACATTAAATGATACAACATTTGGTTGCATTTTCTAGTTGGGGACAATAGTGAAATGTAACACTCTTTTTGAACCCCATCATCTGATATGAACACCATATAGGGTATCTTTCTAACTCATTGAGCCATGCACCCTAATGATCACTTTGTTGTTTCTTGGGAATTAGATGTCATATAACCAGAAGATCTACTAAGTAAATTTGGCATTGCAATCCTTCTATTTCCTTTACATGGCTTTGATACTCATCATTCCGTAATACATTCTCTCCCAAGTGATGATTTTTTTTTTCATATTTCAAGGTGAATTTCATGCATAGAATATTCTAATAGCACCTCTAAAATTATGTATTGAGTGGTGGAAAAATTACAAAACATGATAGTTATTTCATCTTTAGCTAGTTTTTTTATCATGTTAATAATTTCTTCTTCATATTTTTCTAGAGGTTACTCTTCCTAGTCCGACCAGAGTGAACATTTTCTAACCACATTATAATAAGAGTTGAGATTTTTTAGGACTTACTCTATTATGTTGGAAGGAATGAGATCCAAAGTAGGCTCAGAGAATGAATATCACCTTAGAATATCTTCACGTTGGGAAATGATTTCACTTTCTAATTTCATGACATCAAACATGAAAAACATTGTTTTTTCTACGTTCCTTGATATAGGAGGGATTTCTTATCACTACATATCCAAGTGGAATACCCTTTTGAATACATGTAATAATACTATAGAGAAAAATTTTGTAGTGAGTGAAATTATGTGGAAGAATACAATGGTGGATTATAGAAAGGGTATGACCCTCTTTCTATTTGATCTCTTAGCCACATAGAGGGCCACTGTGACTCTCATCGTGAGATGTTCTCCCAAGATATATTGAATTATGGTCATAAAGAATTACTTTACGATGATGCGTACAAGGAGGACCTTCGTAATTATCACCACCACCCATATAATTTATTAATGAGAGAGTAGGATCTTGAGATACTATATATAAGAGTCTGAGGGATTTAATAACTCTAATATTATACATAGCTGGATCAATAATCAGTTCATTATTTTTTGATTGCCTTTTTTGAGTATTCTTCTTGGATTTTTTTATTGGAAATGATTATGGCCACTTTCTTGGGGAATTTGTTTTCATATATATGGGTTTGTTCCTTCCTTGGAGTGGCCGTTGACATAGGTCAATTACCTCATTTGGTAATGGTCGTATATTCCCAATCTGATTTTTTGTATAGAATGCAAGAGTTTTCCCCAGGACCATCCTCAATGGGGGAAGAGGTGTGCCTCTTCTTCAGGGTGATATGATAATGAGAAACCCCATTTTTTGGATGTTACTATGTGTCAATCCACATGGTAATGATTTTTATATTTTTATAATGTCCTACAAGGTTTATAAGGACATTGGTAGGGATTTGTGTCTTCCCTTTCACCAATGTTCAGATATGCTTAGTGAATTCAACTACTAGAATAAGGATATATTCGCATTCTGTATTTGGATTAGGGGTATGGTCCTACCTTTACCCTCCCTTTATTATAGGTGGATACTAGTAGTACTCATATATTGTGGAAGATAGTTGGATCTCCCCCTATTCATTACTAGGACTTTCTGACTGACCTCCCTGGTTGATTCCATATGATACTTCTGGAATGCTAGATGAATTCAGACATGTGTGTATGCTTTCATTTGGTTTTCCACCAAACAAGGTTGGCATGTTTCTTTGGGTTCTTCTTGATAATACTTCCTAAAATCTTGATTAATGTGGGTAGTAATATGTTCTTGCTCAGGGTCTGATGCCAAATTTGGATGATGAGCTTCCTTGGGTGCTTCTAAATGAGTTTTTTGGCCAGCTAAATTTTGGTGGGTGGGTGTATTTAACTACTTGATTTTGGCCACAACATTGGGTATATGGGATTCTTTTAAGTGGGAAGAGATGTGACCTTGATACCTGTTGATCAGTTTCTTCCCTCAGCGGGTTGCCTTGTGCGCCTGAGTCTAGGTGACCATGGTCGGACTACAGAGGATGGAACCCTCATCATGTTGATGGATCATTGTCATGCATCATTGGTGGTGGAGACTTCTGGAAGGATCCCTTTAGAAGGAACTGTATGAATTATAGATCAAGACATATGTGGCCTCTAGATCCACCTCCCTAAGTTAATGGAGTTATTAGTTAAATAGTTTCCAGGATAAACTCCCAAAAAGGTTGAAGATGACGATAGGTAAAACTTGATTCTAGAAAACCTTACCCCACTAGTTGGGAGATCAATGGAGCTTCATAAGCTAGAGGGACTATTGGGTATAATCCAAGGTTTACATTGTACCATTCTGATGATACTCCTAGACTAATGCATTTGATACCCATCGTTGAAGATGCTAGGATGGTGAAAATGACCTTTTCTTGGAAGAAGATACATAATGACATGTATTCGGGTCATAGGATAGTGAAATATGGACGGAAACCATTGGATTTAATTGATTCCTGAGAGAATATTCATGAGAATATGAAAAATATAAACAAAACCCCCATCAAAGAAGCATCTCAATTGAACAAAAGCACACATAATTGATTTTCTTATTTAACCCTCTTTCAGATTGAGAACAATAATGGCCATACTAGAGGGTTCTAATATCATATTGGTAAGGGATTTCTTTTGGGATTACCATTTTTTAGTTTCAAAGGATATGAGTTCACTCGATGGTTGATTTCGTGGGTTTTAATTTTGTGAAAACACTCATGCTGGGTTCATTAATTTGGAATTTTTTCCAATAGGTTTCTTTGTGGAAATTGAAACACCCAATGATTCTATATCCTCAAGGGACATTATTTCCAAAGGTATTCACTCATTTGGGTGTTTTTACAGTGATTATTAGGAACTCACATTGGTCGATTGGATGGAAGGTTAAGATCATCTAATCTTTTTCGGTGGAATTGTTTCCCATTTTAGGACTCTCTTATATATTTAAGATATTTTCATGAATCATTCATTAATTATCAAGTATGATGTGATTCACCCTCAAATTAACCATAAATTATTATTATGTGTTGTATTTTTAATCATATTTATGAATCTGAGGTTCTCTATTAATGGTTATATCTGTATGTATCATAGGTTCACCATCCATGGTACCCTATTATGTATTGATTATATGTTTTTTAGTTATTCTTACAATGATTCTAGTTTTCATCCACACAGTGGGGCACTTTGAAGTGTATCATTATCTTGGAAGATGAGAGTTGGTTTTATATTGGGATTGGACTCATGATATGGGCTTCATACATATCATTGTGAAATGAATTATAACCCGCATAGTTCAATGGAACTTATTGGGAAACGTCATAAATTTTAAGGTCATGTGATAAGGAAAAACCATGTAGTTTAGCATCATGAAACATGGAAATCAAGGGAGAAGTTTCCTAGTCAAAGTTTGATGTGGGACTTTGTTCAAGTTGAACCATGGAACATGGAATGGATATGGATAGCATTATGTTGGGGCTTACTCCTAAGTAGGATACCCATGATGGTGGAGGGTTGGGGATTATGTCAATTAGGTGGTCCATATTCACATGGGAATTACACTTGGAATGATTCCAATAAGGTTTGGGGATCATGTGGTTTTCTTGAAAATTGCAAACCTCGAATCCCTTGTGATTCATTCTTGATGTGACAAAAATGCGGGTGAATACAATTAGAGAAACAACACAATATTATTTTTTGTGATGTTAAATACATATACTTTATGACCCATGTTTATGGAGGTACTCTAAAGGATAGTGAGATATAGATCTAGTAGAAGATTCTATGCCAGAACATGTAACTGGATATGTGGATGTCATGGTCATGGCAATCCCTTAAGCCCATAAGTCATGATGATTCATGGATGAATTTGAGAAACAAGAGAAAGTTGAAGATCTGGAAAACCAAAAACATATACTACTATACTAGTGGAAGAGGAAGGGGTAACATGATAAGAAAAAGGGGTCTGGATACTCTCATTCCCTCTTTTATTTTATATCCTAGACAGTTAGATCTAACTAGCCATATGGACACAGCCCTCAGGGAGAGAGGTGAATCAAGAGTGAATCCTCATGCAAGAAATAATAGTGGTTTAATCAAGGAGTGATTCCCTAAAATTGGTTTCAATGTAAGGTAGGAGGATCTCATTTCATTTTTAATGGAAACAAAAGCATGGTCCTCGACCACTCTACTTGGAACTGGAGTCTCTTTTTCTTATAGATAAAATGAAAATAATATGGTCCTAACCCTTTTATTTGATAATGGGAGTTCCATAATACCATACCCAGGGTCAGGGTCCTCTTTACTATAGGAATACACATCCATGAGCACCCCTAGGACCTTAATCGTTAGGGGAAAAGAGAGGGAAAACTAAAATTGTAGAAATATGTATCTAGATTCGATACATGTTAGTGTCCCTCTTTACATTATTATGAAATTATTGAGGATTATTTTGAGGTTTTGATTTCATCCCTCTTAAAAAAGGGTTCCAAAGGAAGAGTCCTATCATTGGGGGCTGTAAAAGGACTCAAAGGGGGGACTCTCATGGGTTCTGTCTTAGAGGGAAGAGGTGACCCACAAGGCCAGGTTGGAACTATAATTTACTCTCTATGGTGTGTAGGCCTATACAAGCTGGATATGCCTTGGTAAATTGACCAACTAGGAAATGAACATGGGAGAATATTTATCTTTGGAACCCCAAGTCTCTTCATGTGTCCCTAGAGGGTTCTCATACATGTCCCTTATTAATAAAGGGCACTCATGTAGGTGGTTTTCCACTACAGAAAAGGAGTCCTTATGCTTGTGTCTTATGTTTTAGTATTTAAACAGACTTTTTCCTCACATAAAACCCTTAATTATCTCTTCTATCGGGTTTTGGAGATCCACCTAAGTAATTTTTGGAGACTTGGGTGATGGGTCGTGCGACCATAGTTTGGGGCTTCATCCGATTTTCTAATTGTTCAAATAAGGAGACCTATGTTCCTATTATAGGAAAATAAGGGACGTTGGTTGAGTAAGGATGACTGCATAGATCCCATGTGTAGGTGTTCTGTACAGGTTCTTCACATAAGAGTGGATTACCTTTTAGATCCATACATGGGGCTGCACGGGCCTTCTGATGTGTATGTGCGTGTGCACAGGCCAGTTTGGGAAAGTCTCTTTGACTATTCCTAGGACTCCTCATTGCATAAACACTGATGAGTTACTCTTCGTAGTAATTTTACTATACTTGAACAAACTTATCATTATCACCTACCTCATACCGAATATGATGCAAAATCACCCTTCCAAAACTAATATCCATGATCCTCATTTTTGACACAAATCCCTAGTAATAATTTTCTAAATGATCGAAAAGTTTTCTCTATTCCATGAAAACCCACAAGTCAAAATCTAGATTTGTCAATAAGATTTTGTGGAGAACAGGGAGTGACATACCTTTCACCCCGTATCCAAACACATCAAGATCTAATAGAGAAGATACCAGGAGGGTTGAATCAAGTATAATAGCCCTAAAATTTCTCTTATTTCAAGATCCAGAATTGAAAGTAACAAATTATCCATGATCTATAAAAACAAGAAAAAGTAGAAGTCTCGGGAGGATTTTTTAAATTTCATACATGGACCGATAACCCAGACTCAGGAACTTTGCGTTAACCATGCATATGTCACTACTTGTAAAATTTTAATGTAGGAATAGATAGAATCCATAATTTTAGGTGACCATAAAACCCTATATACCCCCCCTAACATCATAAATAGTTTTCCTCATAATCATTTGTGGTCCCTAAGACTGTACATTTATCATGAACCATATAAAACTAATTTAAAACACCGTGATTTCTTCCCAACCCATATAAAAATTTCATAACATTATCACAACTCTAAGAACTTTAAAATATCATGAAACACATTCCCAAAAAATTTTCATCAATCAAAACCAACCATTCCACGCTATATCCAAACTCAGGCCTTATAGTGAGTTTGATGCTTTGTGAATTTAAAGTGATTGTTGAGATATTTCCTCAATTTTTATGGTAATTTTATATTTTGTATAGGTTTATATCTTACCTTCCATGATCATAGATTGAGTTCAATATAAAATTATACCTTGGAATATCACTTATCTCCATGGAAATATATCTTATATAACTATCAACACTTCCATAGTTAAGGATTTAATATAGTGATGTGTTGACAATGGGTTTTATTTTTCCAATAACATCATTGTAAACTACTCTAGTATTGTATTACATCATGATTTTATTTTTTATTTTCCTTTAAAAATAACAATATATTTCATAGTGTGTAGCATATGTAATACCAAGATTTAAAAAATTTTGTAATAATATAATTCAAATATGACCATTATTAACTTTAAATTTAATTGGAAGTTATGTAAAGAAGTAACTAAATTATGATATATATATATATGTCAGTCTTACTCAATAAAAAATTACTATTTAATTATTAGTAAATAAGCACTCGATATTTTTTAAAGTCATTTGAGGCTTCAGAAATATATTTTCTTCCAAAAAGTTTTATTTTTTAGACTCAATATTATAATTAATTTATACCACTTTTAGAAATTTTATTTTATAAGAATTTTAAAATTTTTTAAATCATAATATAAAAAATATCATATGGTTTAATTTTGGCATTTTCCTGAAAATATTGTCATCCTGGGAATAATTAAAATTACCGATTTTATTTAAAATTGTCATTTCTTTTAAAATATCTACAAAGTCCCATTTTTTGAAATTTTTAAAAGTAATAAAATAATTTTGATTAAAAAATCAAATTAATGTTATAAAAAACAACATTATTCTCATTTTTGTATAAATCATTTTTTGTACTTATGAATACATTTTTATGGAAAATATTTTTTCATCATGATATATGGGATTGTTTTAAAATTTATTTATGAAACATATAGGGGTTGAATTTGATAAAATGGATTTATTATTTTTAATTAGAATAATCAATTTTCATAAATTCATCATCTTTAGTTTTGGTCATAATCAATTGTCCCTTTAGGAGAAATGTAGTCACTATGGTATGGGGAAAAGGGGTAGAACAAGGTTAAAACTATGCAATGGGGATTCAAAATTATCTATAAACATTAAAATATTTAATTGGATGGGTATAATTTGACCAAAAATTTAAATTATTGAATAATATGAAATTTTGGTTTAATTTTAATTTGATAATGACCTTTATATTATTAAAGTAATATTCAGAAAATGTCACCTTCTTAAATTTTATATCATTAATATATTGTGATAAGGATGAAATCAAGTATTGAATGGTTATAAAATGATATTTTTAATATGAATAAATTTTTTATGATGTTAATTTATCTTTAATATTTAGCGACGACAGAATTACCTTAAATCATTACGCAATAATGACATAGTACTTTTGAAGCAGTATAAAAATCAAGTAAAATCTTTTTAAAACCTACCAAGTAATTTTGTTCAGAACGTTTTGGTATTCAAAGAATTTATTATTTAAATATAATATATTATTAGTTTTTAAAATAATTACGTTCTAATGAAATATTTTCTTCCAAATTTTGACATTCAAATCATTTGAATAGTGAGGAAAACAATTTTAAAAGTATTTTATGTGAAATAATATATTATTAAATGAATTAAAATTTACTAAAATATTTACATTGTTTAAATGAATGTGATATGGTTTATAATATCAAATATTTTCTACTCATGGTTCACATTTTTCTTTTATATTATGTTTCTTGTCCCATTATGTGTTAAAATGTTGTTATCATGATAATCATTAAACAGGGTTAACTTGTTCTGAATCTAAGAGATAAGGGTTAAAAAATTCATTAAACATGAATAAATTTTATATTATGAAAATATTTAGATTCATAATAATCCTATATTCCAAATATGTCATTTTTTCCAATTTAACATGAATATTAATTTATATTAATATAATAATTTAGGTAATTCCTAGTGTGCCCCTCCCCTCTATTATATAAGGAAGACAACCCTCCTATTTTACTCACACATAATGACAAACTTAACTCAACCAAAACATACAATTTAATATTATTAACTTCATTATTTACATTAAAGAAGTTCTTTTATTCTTAAAAAAACCATCCCTATGGTTTTTAAGAGTAGATCTAAAGGAGTTTCGTCAAATAAATTGTAATCGTTTTAACCAAGTATTTTCATTTTACATCTTCCTGTAACTCCTTAAAATATTCAACAACCATTATCATATAAAAAATAAGTAAAATATATATACATAAATTTTATTTTTGTATTGGTATAAACCTTATTCATAACATTTCTATCCTATGTAAACTAAAAAAATCACTTGTGCGTAAATACGGTCTATAATCACCATATAGATGTGTAATTTATTTTTCATCACCACCACCCAAGGATGGTAATTATGAAAAATTTAATTATTATATAATATTTTTATTAAATAATCATGATTGTTTAAATATAATATATCATTTAACTTCTTAACCTTATACATTTTAAAAAATTGACAATGTTGATTGCATTTACATGTGGATGACAACCTTCACGAAGTGATATGATTCATTTTTTATGTATTATTTTCATGAATGATTATATATATATATATAATGAATATATATGATATTTATATCATTATTAACAATATATAGTTTATGGATCTATGAGAAGGATTCATGAATTGAAACCACAGAATTGAAACATAAATGAAGTATGAAATAGGTTGTACTGAGAAACGTTTATTTAAAAAAACATAATTAATTGATGGTCTTTTGATATGTTATAAGTGGGTTATATATAATATTATATGTATTTATTTGGTTATGTTATATATGTATAAGAAATTTAAATTTAATTTAATGTAGTTTTAATGAACTTATGAATCAAGTCAGGCCTGACGTAAGGGTTTTCTTAACTCAATTTCTTTTCATTTTGTTATATTACATCTTCATTGTTTATGTAATTCCATGTAACTATTTTTAATGAATTCAGGTTATTTTATTTTTTATTTACCCTTACACTATTTTTATTATAATTCATTACAAAAAATATTTTTATTGATTAGTTCTCCATTAATGTTAAGATATATAAAATGTTTTAATGTCTCACATTTCATTCTATGAGACATATTATATATTCACAACATGATTATTTTGTGTTGTTTTATTCTACTGCACTAATATTTTATAACATAATTATATCTATATTCCTATTATATAAATTTTCAATCAAAGTTATTTATTTAAGGTGTTATGATTCAAATGTTACCAAATTGGAAATGGTTTATTTCACAATATCAGACTTACTCTAGATTGTTTATAATTATGTTTCCATTTAGTGAATTATATAAAATTTATATCATAGACCAAATTAATTTTCTTATTCTATAGTTATTTCTATAAAATTTAATTTCTAGTTGATTTTATTCTCTCTTAGTACACAATATTTTGAAAGAATGTTTTAAAGGAAAACTAACTTTACATTTCTGTTTAGTAAAGAATATTTTACTTCAATTTATATATTTGAATTAAAATATATTCAAAATATTATTAATATAAAAAAATAATTGATTGATTTCAATTTTACCATGTTTGAGTCTATATAAAATATTTTAAATGGAAACATCATTTTTTCCAAATAAGATATCTTTTATCAAAGCTATGAACAAAATCATTATTTTAATCTACACAACATGATTGAATTTTACCTCTATTGTGACTACTATTTGTTTTGAAGCATAATTTACCAGTTTCCACTGTTCATTCCAAAATAAAAGGTTTCTCTACTTTTTTGGAAGTTTTTTGATTTTAAATAAGTGATTTCAGAAAGAAAATTATGTGTTTATAATGAAATTTTTTAGTGACCTTTTGAAAGTATATTAATTTATGTCAGCTTACTTTGACCAATTTTGTGATTTAATAAATATATAACATAATTAAAAAATCCACCATATTTATATGGATGGATTAGTATCATTTTGAATAGGGAATGTATTGAAATTCTATATTTTAGTTCTTCCAATACAAACTTTTATTAATTATAAAGACATGTTAACAAAGTTGATTTGTTTATTCATATCATGAAATAATTTCAATTGTTAAGTGATGGGTAGGACCCCAAATTTCATATCCCCTAAATGCATCAAAAGGTATCATTAGAAAAAATAGGCTGGGTATTTGGAATATGCTTTTCCCATTTATGTATGATGACTTGGAATGAGACCTCACTGGTATGTCTATGTTTTCAAACATTATTCATTTCATCATTATGAAATTTGTTATTAATGTCGAAGTTATTATTATAATAGTTATGTTATCCATGGATACATTTCAAGATCATGTAATTATTTATATGGTAATTTTTTATTGTTATTTATTACTACCATATGATTTATGCCTTATTTATTATATGATATATTTATTAAAGTCGAAATCCCAATTCACTCATAAGTTACTAAACCATAGGAAAAAATGACCTCAAGAATACCTCCACATATGATAGAGGCATCCAACTAGTATTGAGAATCTAATGGTAGTATGATTGGGAGACTATATGAAAGGGATTAGTATTAAATATAGTGGAAAATAAGTTAAATGATTGAAAGGTATAAAATATTAAATAAATGATATGAGTATGAATTCAATAAAAACAAACCAATAAAACAATATAAGATGATACACATATAAGGTATTCAATACATATAACAAGTAATTCACATACAATAGAGTTATTTAAAGATAATTAAGTAAAGAGGTCAAACCAACCCCTATAGGTGTTATAAGTAAATGCTCATTCGACAACACTCATTCCATTTCCTATCCCAATTTTATTAATAATAATGTTTCAATATCCATTGTCATAACCATTATCCATTAGATCCTCTTGGGACTATAAAGTTACCCAAACATAGTGTGAGTGAAATATAGTATGCCACCACCAATTGAATCTAATTATTTTCTAGACTATGAGTATAAAGCATATGTTCTGTATTATAAATTTTAGAGAAAGTAATAAAATTAGTAAAGGGGTGTTGAGCATGGCCCAACATGTGTTTTTGGTCTTACCCTACCTGCTTTAGCCTAAACCAGACATATTTGATTAAGGAACCCAATTCAAAATCCTAAGACCCATGTAAATAAGCCCTGACATATAAAAACAAGTAAAAGAGTGAATCTAGAAAACTTTTATAGGCATTACCATGCAACAAAACCTTGTCAATCCATGGAATAATTTAAGGAATTCTATATAAGGAACTTGATAGCTAACCCATGGTGATAAAAACATGATGTTTATCTCTAGAGTAGAATATGAGGGATAAAAACTCACTATTCCAATTTCTAAAGTGGCTCTAATCAAGCCTATGGAGGGATTACCCCTAGGTATTTCACATAAATGAATAATTTAGAATTTATTATATCTGTGCTTAAAATTCAATACTAGAATCCAAGGCATTCCAAAGTGATGTCCCAGTTTCAAACCATAATAAGTTTCATCCAAAAAATAATAATTACAAAGAAACAATTACCTCTAGATGGAAAATAAAAATTAAATAAGGGTAGACATGCATCATGGATCAAGTCCATTCACATCTAATACACCACAAGGAATCCATTATACATAACCCATTAGATTCCTTATTCCCATTTTCAAATTATTCTTTTTAATTAAGGGTAACACAACTCAGTAACATCATTAATTTTAATTATAAATCAAGGAATATTAAAGAATCAAAATACCTTAGATAATTTGATTAATTATTGATGTATTTTTATAAGTTTCAATTTTATTAATTAGCTACCATCCACATCCAAGTGCCTTAGTTACATTGGGTTAATGAGTCCATATTCAAGGTTAAGGAATCAAAACTCAATTTTGATAATAAAAATAGAGAAATTACCTGATTTTTATCCCATTAAATATATATAATACATACATTAAAATTAAATAATAAAGTTAGGAACTTATTAAATGTTTGTAGATCAATCTCTATGGAAATTACCTTGAAACATATTAGGTCCAAAAGAGAAATCAGCTAGTTTATAGTGATCCTAGAGACACCACCTCTTTATCAGAAGCAAAAGAAATCAAGGGATCCTCATGAGAGACTCAATTAATTAGTATGGGAACTTCCATGGACTCTATTTGGCCCATGTAATGAATTAAATTAACTAAATTACCTACCCTAAACAGGAAATTCTTTTTTAGGGGTCATAACTACACGAAATTATTTCCAACATAAAGCTTATGTTTTAAATACCCCTTGGACCATATATGGTAATTAGATGGATTAATAATATAAAAACACAATAAATAATATTTGAGTAATTTAGGGGAACTAAATTAATATAAATGAATTTTTTCATGCTTGGTTGACATCGGGTTTTCATCATGACGCACAACTAATTATTTTTATAATAAATCAATACAATAATGGAATATAAACTAGACCACCTACTTCAAAAAAGAATCATTTAATCTAAATATTGCGTAGAAACCTGGTGCTTGATCTTACCAAGATTGATTCTTGAATCCTATACCTTCTATGACCCTATATTTCATCAAAACAAAAAATCTTGATTAGTTGTAATTTAATTATAAACAATTTTTCTTTTATAATAATCAACCAAGGTAAACCAATTTTGCATAAATGGAAAAACACTCAATGGGTACTCCTGATGCACTAGAGCTAAGTCTAATGAACCATAGATGTACTGTAATATTCCCTTAACAGTAACTGTAACAAAATAACCAATAATCAGAACTGACAAGACAAGTGATGATGTTGAATTGAAACCAAAACCCTTGAAAAAATCACTCGATCACATACCTTTAACAGAACTACTGGAAATCATGTGTAGATGTCATCTTGAGACAATAAAATGTTAAGACAGATGGAATCCCCATAATTTTGGGTTGAGTCCAACATTCTTGAATGTAATCATCTCTCAACTACGAATATGGAATAACCAAGTTCAGATAAAGTGACAAGGATGAGAGAAATGGGTCTTTACCTTTCTGATGAATCATGATCCCAAGATATGGTGAATGAAATAGATAATAAATGGGGAAGATCCACCATGTAGGAAAGGAGAGGGAGATAACAACTCATAGGGCTGCTTCTAGTAACAAATGGGAGGAGAATGCACTAAAACCCATTTATGGATGGAGGAAGAAAAAGGTAATTATGATTCAATTTAATGGGAACATTTTTAGGTTGCATGATTTGTCAAATCAATCTCCATCAATGTGAACCTCACTACCTAAGGAAAACCATGATGAATTATTATGGAATATGGTTTTACAAACCATACACCAACCATGTAAATCCCTATAATGTTTTTTGAAGATATCTTAATAGTTTCTTGAAGCCCCTCAAACTGTTTAATGAAACTATATTCCAAAATAATAGGCCCTATAGTTGGTGTGCATAGTTATCACTTAGCATGATCTAACCATGCCCCAAATTCTTTTTCTTCCAAAACATAAATTTTTAATCCAAATTATCCAATGATTTATATGTCAACCTGGTACACCATTCAAACCCCTTACCTTATCCAAAAAAAATTAGTGTCTCTAGAACTTTGGAATTCTATAATGACCTCTGGTTTACTATTGGTTCTGTCCCCCCCCAGCCTAGAATTAAACCAGTTCATGAAGATTCATAATAATTCTTATGCACTTACAAACAAGAGGCTTTACTAAAAAATACACCTTATAATAAATCATTCCCAATATATCTCGATGGAATCAAAAAAGATTCACAAAATTATGTTGGTTACCAATCAGTTATAGGGTTGTGTTCCAACACCAAACACTTAAAGATCATATATAGTAAAACATTAATTTACAATTCTTAAATAACTTAACAAAAGCCACTAATTTAATTTATTACTAAAAAACCATGAAATTGATCATTGGTTCCCTTATACCCCATAATACTTGAGACATTATTCTCAATCCACTCATCCATCTCATTGTTCCATCCACACCAAGACTAAGCTAAGAGGGGAAAATTATAAGCCACATTACTTCCACTCGTAGAATCTACATAGATCAAAATATAATCATTCCAAAAATGCCCCTTGATAATTTTCCAATATCATTGTGCTTGTCTTCCCTAAAGAAATTATTCTATCACCTGTATCCCAAGTCATCTATAATGTTAAAAAATAATCAGTAAAATATTTTTAGACCAAGAACTGATATAAAAAGTTGGCCTCTAATATCGTAAGGCCAGAAGTCAATTCCCAAAACATTTTCATAATTCCTATGGATGCTACCATTGGGATTTGAAACCCACCTCATCCAAATACTAATAAGAACAAAAGTCAAATATCCTCTCGGTGACCTTCCTCAAAAAAATCATAGCTTTAATCACTAATACCACTTTAGCTTTCTTGATCATGATTCATTAAATCCAAAAGGATTCCTATGATCATCAGAATATGCCCACCAATGTCAATGCCTTTCTTCTGTTGACATCCCCAATTAAAAACCAAATCAAATAAAGCCATTTTCATGCCCCATCGCTTCACTGAATCGACACTAACCAGAACTTAATCAATTCAAATTAATCCATCTCATACATGATGTAGTTTTTTATACCCGAACCAATAGAATGTATGAGTCAATAATTGGAACTCACCAGTGAATCTAGATGTATTCAGTTTCATATATTTTCAAGAAACACAATTCCACTATAATCATCCCACAATAGATCTTGCACACACAAGGTCTCCCTTACACGAGCATCACATCACGAAGAAAAGTATTCTTATCCCCGCCATAGGAACTTCCATACCATTACATCACTAAAAAATTTCTTCATAACTATCACCATAGAGTGTATCATAGAAAGAAAACATCTTCTGCTTATGTCTCTTGAGAAATTCACCCATGATACAAATTAAAAAACCCATCTAAAAACAAGGATCAACTTTTATACCACTGGTGGTGTATTCCACACCACAAGGTTCATCCATTATCTCTTATTAAAGAATTGTACGAAAGAGGACCCTCTAAAACCACATGTGTACCACTCATCTTAATCAATTCTCTCACATTATACACAAAAATCTATAACACATACATTGAAATTCATCCCAGATTATTTTTGTAATTGTATCTAATACTTCCATTTTCTCATTCCCACTACCTGGACATCAAGATTATCATTTTAAACCCTCAAACCACTAATCTTTATAGACTCCGACTAAACCCACATTTATGGTAAACCCATATGAAAGGATTCTTATTATCCAATAATCATAGGAATACTCTCTCATATTACACATCCATGATTAAAACATCATTTTTCAACTAACATATACTTACCACAAAAATCCATTGAAACTAAATGTTTTCATGCTCTTGTTAAACCTGATCATAAAGACATGTATCCTTCCCATGTGAGCATTATTTTCATATGAATTCAAGGAAAGATATCTAAGTCACATTCCATTGTCCATGCCTTACCCAAATGTAAATTTCACTAATTTTGGAGTACCCCCAGTTCCCTTCTAAAATTACAACATTTACTCAATTCAAAACCCTCATTTGAACACTCAAACACTAAGTGTTGTTTTAAGATTCTATTTAGGCTATCTTATTCTTTCAACACATTCCTAAAGGCACAATATAAGCAGATTGGGATGTAAACCTAAATTGGTCCCACCACCATAGATTGATCACACTTGAGACCCAACATTATTTCAATGACAACGTGTATGACAACAAATACAACCCCAATATTACCTCTCAATAATAGATGTTCTGATTTTATAAGATTCATTGGCCTTTTGATAGGAATCATTACTATCATGAACTAGACTACTCAAGACATGAAACCAAGATGGTTGTATTATCCCACATGAAAATTTATAACATAACCTATCAATTCTTAAGACATGCATCTTTAAAAAATAATTTCACAAAACTAAATAAACATCCAACCATTCCAATGAAATTTCAATCCCCTTAAATTTAATTATCCTTTATTCTCACATCACACAAAAGATTCAACTTACCAAATTACCATCCGCTCCCTAGGTTGTGGATTCACACTTATGGAGTCCAAAATATGCCTAGAAGTCATACAAACAACACATGCCAAGCCTAAAAACTCAAGAGAATCATCCAATTATTCTTTTAATATAAAGGGATGATACCATTTCTCACCTGACACATCACTTATCAGGATGAATAAACACTAAATCTAACACCATTACTATTAGTTCCCTAGTTACTTTCAATGAACCTCTATGTACAACATACACAATTCACCAACATAGACACATGGTAAATTTCATTATTTATATTCATGGAATCTCCCAAAAAAACTCTAAAACCAATCCCCACACTAGCATCCCTTATAAAAATATAATATAAGGAGATATTTAATACATTTAATTAATTAAAATTATATATAAACACTATTTATGGATCCAAGGAAACAACACTAAAGAAAATTTTTTACACAAGCAGGTAGGTACTAGGATAAGTATATTTTCACAAAAAAATATTTATATACGTAGTGTGGCATCAAACCAAATGATCCATCTTATATAATCGATGTCATAAGATCTAGCTAAGAGAAATTCCACCAAGAATCTATATGGGTAAAAACTACAGGAAAACTGGCCTTTCACAGAGGTTTTTTCGCGACGGTTTAAAAACCGCCGCGAAATGTGTTAGTTTTTTTAAATAATTTTTTTAGTTTTTTTGAGGATTAGTGGCGGTTTTTTAAAAAACTGCTATGAAATTATGGAGGTTTGTGTAAAACCACCTCGAAATGAAAGGGAAAAAATAAAAAAACATTAGAAACCCTGAAATCACTAAAACGAGCATAACTTTTGATCCTGGCATCCATTGAAGCACCACGACCAGTCAAATCGAAGCTCATGAAAAGATCTAGAGGCATGTATAATCAAAACCCTAAGACAGTTTAAGATATAAAAGATATGATAGTTATAAGAAAGTTGAAAAAAGTTTTTCAACTTCAAAAGACCATAACTTTTGCTCTGGGTGTCCGTTTGGGCTCTACCATATATCAAATCGAAGCCAGTGAAGAGAGCTACGCACTAGTTCAACACAAGTATGCTTCTGTCGAGCGTTTTAACCCCAAAACCCCATCTAAAGGCCTCCAAAACCTTGTTTCAGTCACCTGTGTCCTGTTGAACTTGTCTTCAAATAGACCTAACTTTCGATCCGCGTGTCAATTCGGACTCCTCTGCCTTCCAGATCGTATTTCGTTTCATGATCTTCAGTTTGACTAGTCACGACGCCCACACGGACTCTTGGATCATATGTTGTGGTCTTTTCATGGGTATTGGGTTTGTTATATTTTTCGATGCCTGGTTTCTAGCACCTGTTCCCCCGCCATGTTTTTTTAAAACAGTCGTAACTTTTGATTCGCATGTCCATTCAGTCTCTTTCACCTATCAGGTCAAATATCGTTTTAGAATCTTTGATTTGACTGATCACGGATCTGGAACGAACTCTCAGATCATAAATTATATCCATTAATGTGAGTCCAATGTTATTGTCATATTCTGACCATTTTGACAGGTTTTAATGGTTGTTCTATTTATTACTGTTTATTTAGGTCTCCATGACTTGTTATCTTTATCAATGGTTTTTTGGGGGTTATTATGACGATTATGTTGAATTCTTAAGGGTTTTTCCAGAGTTGTCATAAGTTTTCATGTGTTGTCATGCTTTCTAATGCTTATTCATGCTTCTCCACCCGTTTTCATGCATTTTCACGATTTTTCATCCCTTATCACGCATTTTCATACTTTTTAATGTGTTTCATTTATTATTTATTATTTATTATATGTAATATACTTTAATTTCTTTATTACCTATTATTTGTTACTGGTTATTTAATATTTATTATTTAATATTTATTATTTAATATTTATTCTTTATTATATATTATATATTAATTAAATTTAGTTTTTATTTATTATTAATTATTATTTATTTATTATTAGTATTAATAATATTTTATAAATTATAAATTATATATTATATATTATATATTATATATTATATATTATATATTATATATTATATATTATCTAATATATATTATTTTTTATTATTATTTATTATTATTTATTTATTATTTATTACTTATTACTTATTATTTATTATTTATTATTTATTATTTATTATTTATTATTATTTATTATTTATTTATTTATAATTATTTATAATGTGTTATTTATTATGATTATTATTTATTATTTATCATTTACTATTTACCGTTTTTTATTTTTTATTTTTTATTTTTTATTTTTTATTTATTATTTATAATTTATATTTATTTATTATAATTTATTTATTATGTGTTATTTATTATTTCTTATTTAATATTTAATATTTATTTTTTATTTTTTATTTTTTATTTATTATATTATTATATTATTTATTATTTATTATTTATTATTATCAATAATAATATTTTATTTATTATATATTATATATTATATATTATATATTATTTATTATTATTATTATTTATTATTGTTTATTGTTTATTGTTTATTATTTATTATATATTATATATTATATATTATATATTATATATTATTATTATTTATTATTATTTATTATTATTATTTATTATTTATATATTTATAATTATTTATTATGTGTTATATATTATTATTATTATTTATTATTTACCATTTATTATTTATTTTTTACTGTTCTTTGTTTTTCATTTATTATTTATTATTTATTATTTATATTTATTTATTATAAATTATTTATTTTTTGTAATTTATTATTTATTATTTATTATTTATTATTTTTCTATTTATTATTTATTATTTATTTTTATTTATTATTAATTATTAATTATTATTTTTTATTTTTTATTTTTTATTTATTATTATTTATTGTTTATTATTTATTACTTATTATTATTTATTATTTATTATTTATCATTTATTATTATTTATTATGATTTATTATTTATTATTTATTATTTGTTTATTATTATTATTTATTATTTATTGTTATTTATTCTCATTTATTGTTTATTATTTATTATTTATTATTTATTATTTATTATTTATTATTTATTATTTATTATTTATTATTTATTATTTATTATTTTTTATTTTTTATTTTTTATTTATTATTTATTATATATTATTATTATTATTTATTATTATTATTTATTATTTATTTATTAATAATTATTAATTATGTGTTATTTATATTTATTATTATTTATTATTATTTATTATTTATTATTTCTAATTTATTATTGACTATTTTTTGTTTTTTATTTATTATTTATTATTTATTATTTATATTTATTTATTAAAATTTAATTATTATGTGTTATTTATTATTTATTATTTAATATTTAATATTTATTATTATTTTATTTAATAGTTATTATTTATTTTTATTTATTATTAATTATTAATTATTATTTGTTATTTATTATTTACTATTAATTATTGTTTATTATTTATTATTCATTATTTATTATTATTATTATTATTTATTATTTATTTATTTATAATTATTTATTATGTGTTATTTATTATTATTATTATTTATTATTTATCATTTATCATTTATTATTTATTGTTTTTTATTTTTTATTTATTATTTATTATTTATTATTTATATTTATTTATTATAATTTATATATTATGTGTTATTTATTATTTAATATTTAATATTTATTAATTAGTATTTTTTTTATTTAGTATTTCTTATTTATTTTTATTTATTATTTATTATTATTTATTATTTTTAATTTTTAATTTGTTATTTGTAATTTATTATTTATTATTATTTATTGTTTATTATTTATTATTTATTATTTATTATTTATTATTTATTATTTATTATTTATTATTAATTATTATTTATTATTAATTATTATTTATTATTTATCATTTTATTATTATTATTAATTATTATTTATTATTATTTATTATTAATAATTAATATTTATTATTTATTATTTATTGTTTATTGTTTATTATTTGTTATTTATTGTTTTTATTTATTTTTTATTTTTTTTTTCTATTTTTTTTTTATTTTTTTTTATTGTTTACTATTTGTTGTTTATTGTTTATTGTATTATTATTTTATTATATTATTATTTTAATTTCGTAATTTTATTATTTTATTATTTTATTTTCATAATTTTTTAATTTATGTATTTATTATTATAATTTATTTATTATTTATTATAATAAACAGTAAATAATATAAACAAATAAATAACTCAATAAATAACTAATAAATCAATAATTATTAATTATTAATTATTGATTATTAATTATTGATTATAACATATTATTTAATTATTATTTAGTTTATGTCTATTAGTTATGTATTATTTGTTTTTTCAATTAGTATATATATGAATATTAAATTTTGTTTATATACCACATGACGAGCCTGCAGGAGTGGTAAAGTCTTTGGAAAATATTCAAGAGGTTAGGGGTTCAAATCTCACCTACCGCAAAATTTCTTTATATTGCATGGGAATGGGCATGGGCATGGGCATGTAAGGACACTTCTGACTTATGAGTCTCATGTCATTCCACATGAGTTCAGTTTTACTGGTTTCCATTCCCAGATTATGGAGTAAAATTCTCTATATGTTGAAATCGGAATCCCATTTAAGTGAAAACCATTAATAGTTAATTTGTAAAATAAGTTAACACACACCCTTAAGTGTTTTATTCCATTGAAATGTACTACCAAGATTGACATATAAGGTTTCAATTGAGCATATAAGGACTTAGTTATATAAGTTTCTATTACCATGTTATAGAGGTAAAAGTTTTATAAGATGAAATTGGAACACCATTTAACTAAAATCGATCATAGTTATATTGGATTTTTAAAATATATCCCTTTCCATTATCATTTTTATAATTCTCATTATAGTTAATTTATTGTCTGTTTTAATACTATTTCATTTCTTTAATATACTTCTTGGTTGGTTGGATAGATTGAATACCACCATCAAAATATACCTAAAATTGTCAGTTTAGATTATGCAGACAGTTTAGTTAACTATCCATATTCCATAACTATAAACAAGGAAAGTAATCACATAAGAATGGAATACAAAAAAATAAAAAAGCATGAAAATGGAATTTGAATCTTGTGTGATTCTTGAGCACATAGCCTCATAGCATACCATCCCATGAGTAGAAATACATTAAATAAATAAACAAAATATTGATGAGCAATCAATCAAGGTGAAATAATAATACACTGTAACAATATAATTCATGAAGAACAAGTACCATCTCTGGTAACATGGTATTTCACTCGTACATCCATTAGAAATTCCTATACATGAGTTATTTACCAGGTTCTGACATATCTCTAGTCTCATTCATACTATCCCAAAATATTAATATAAAGAAAGAATTAGTATATGATACTATTTTGTGAAATTCCAAGCATGGTTCACTTATAACTAACCAAACATGCGGGACACAAAGCCTCAAACGCACCTCCTACTATACCAGAGGCTACCAACTAGTTGTGAGAATCTAATTGTCATATAGTGAGGAGACTATACCCTCTAGATTAGTAATAAATATAATGGAAAATAAATGAAAAAATGTCTAGATTATAATAAATAACTGAAAAAAGGAAAAAATATAATCAATACCACCTGATGTAAGAATGTAAGATGCAACACATTCATAAAGGCACAACATAAGCAGATTAGGATGTAAACTTGAATTGGTCACACCACCATAGATTGATCACACTTGAGATTCATTGGCCTTTTGATAGGAATCATTACTATTATGAACTAGACTACTCAAGACATGAAACCAAGATGGTTGCATTATCCCACATGAAAATTTATAACATAACCTATGAATTCTTAAGACCTCTATATTTAAAAAGGAATTTCACAAAACTAAATAAACATCCAACCATTCCAATGGAATTTCAATCCCATTAAATTTAATTATCCTTGATTCTCATATCACACAAAAGATTCAACTTACCAAACTACCATCCACTTTTTAGGTTGTGGTTTCACACTTATGGAGTCCAACATATGCCTAGAAGTTATAAAAATAACACATTCCAAGCCTAAAAACTCAATAGAATCATCCAATAATTATTTTAATATAATGGGATGATACCATTTCTCACCTTACACATCACTTATCAGGATGCATCAAAACTAAATCTGACACCATTACTATAAGTTCCCTAGTCACTTTCAATGAACCACTATGTACAACATAAAAAATTCTCCAACATAGACCCATGGTAAACTTCATAATTTATATTCATGGAATCTCCCAAGGAAACACTAAAACCAATCCCCACATTAGCCTCCCTTATAAAAATATTGTATAATGAGATATTTAATCCATTTAATTATTTAAAATTATATATAAACACTATTTATGGATCCAAGGAAACAACACTCGAAAAAATTTGTTACACAAGGAGATAGGTACTAGGAAAATTATATTTTCACAAAAAATATTTATATACATAGTGTGGCATCAAACCAAATGATCCATCTTAAATAATGGATGTCATAAGATCTAGCTAAGTGAAATTTCACCAAGAATCTCTATGGGTAAACACTATAGGAAAAATGGCGTTTCGTGGTGGTTTTTTCACGGCCTTTTAAAAACCTCCATGAAATGTGTTAATTTTTTTAATAATATTTATAATTTTTTCTAGGATTAGCGGCGGTTTTTAAAAAAAACCATGAAATTATGGCAATTTGGGTAAAACCACCACGAAATGAAAGGAACAAAATAAAAAACATTAGAAACCTTGAAATCACTAAAACTGCCTTAACTTTGGATCTGGACGTCCATTGGAGCACCACGACCAGTCAAATCTAAGCTCATGAAGAGATCTAGTGGAAAGTATAATAAAAACCCTAAGAAGGTCTAAGGTGCCAAAGATATGATAGTTATAAGCAAGTTGAGAAAATGTCTCTAACTTCAAACGGCCATAACTTCCACTCCGGGTGTCCGTTTGGGGTCTACCACATATAAAATCGAAGCCATCGAAGAGAGATACACACTAGTTGAAAACAAGTAAGCTTCTATCAATTTTTTCGACCCCAAAACCCCTCCGAAGGCCTCAAAAACCCTATTTCAGCCACCCGTGTCCCGTCGAACTTGTCTTCAAACAGACCTAACTTTCGATCCGCGTGTCAGTTCGGACTCCTCCACCTTCCAGATCGTAGTTCATTTCATGAGCTCCAGTTTGACTAGTCGCGGCCCCCACATGGACTCTTGGATCATAATTTATGGCCTTTTAGAGGGTATTGGGTTTGTTATTTTTTTCGATGACTGGTTTCTAGCACCTGTTCCCCATATGTTTTTTTTAAAACGGTCGTAACTTCTGATCTGCCTGTCCATTCTGTCTCTTTCACCTATCAGGTCAAAGATCATTTCAAGATATTTGATTTGAATGATCACGGATCTGGAATGGACTCTCAGATAATAAGTTATCTCCGTTAATGTGAGTCCATTGTTTTTGTCACTTTCTGACCATTTTGACGGGTTTTAATGGTTGTTCTATTTATTACTGTTTATTTGGGTTTCCATGACTTCTTATCTTTATCAATGGTTTTTTGGGTGTTATTATGATGATTATGTTGAATTTTTAAGGGGTTTTCCAGAGTTGTCATGAGTTTTCATGCGTTCTCAGGCTTTCTAATGCTTCTTCATGCTTCTCCATCCGTTTTCATGCGTTTAATTGATTTTTCATCCCTTATCCTCCCTTTTCATACTTTTTCATGTGTTTCATTTATTATTTATAATATAATATAATTTATTTATTATCTATTATTTTTTACTGGTTCTTTATTATTTATTATTTATTATTTATTATTTATTATTTATTATTTATATTTATTTATTATTTATTATTTATTATTCATTATTTGTTATTTATTATTTATTACTATTACTAATAATATTTTATTTATTATTTATTGTATATTATATATTATATATTATATATTATATATTTTTATTATTTATTTATTATTATTGAATGTTTATTATTTATTATTTATTTTTTATTTTTTATTTTTTATTATGTATTATTATTAATAATTATTATTTATTTATTTATAATTATTTATTATGTGTTATTTATTATTATTATTCTTTATTATTTATCATTTCTTATTTATTATTTACTATTTTTTGTTTTTTATTTATTATTTATTATTTATATTTATTTATTATAATTTATTTATTATGTGTTATTTATTATTTTATATTTTATAATTAATATTTAATATTTAATATTTATATTTATTAATTATTAATTATTAATTATATATTATATATTATATATTATTATTATTATTATTATTTATTATTTATTATTTATTACTTATTATTTATTATTTACTATTTATTATTTATTATTTCTTATTTCTTATTTATTATTTATTATTTATTATTTATTATTTATTATTGATAATTGATAATTTATTATTTATTAGTATTATAATTTATTAGTATTATTTATTATTTATTTATTTATAATTATTTATTATGTGTTATTTATTATTATTATTTATTATTATTTATTATTTATCATTTATTATTTACTATTTTTTGTTTTTCATTTATTATTTATTATTTATTATTTATATTTATTTATTATAATTTATTTATTATGTGTTACTTATTATTTATTATTTATTATTCCATATTTTTTATTTTTTATTTAGTATTTATTATTTATTATAAATTATTTTTTTTATTTTTTATTTATTATTTATTATTATTATTATTTGTTATTATTTAATATTATTTATTGTTTATTATTTATTATTTATTATTTATTATTTATTATTTATTATTTATTATTTATTATTTATTATTATCATTACTTATTATTATTATTTATTATTTATTTATTTTTAATTATTTATTATGTGTTATTTATTATTATTGTTATTTATTATTTATCATTTATTATTTATTATTAACTATTTATTGTTTATTATTTATTATTTATTATTTATTATTTATATTTATTTATTATAATATATTTATTATGTGTTTTTTATTATTTATTATTTATTATTTATTATTTAATATTTAATATTTTTTGTTTAGTATTTATTATTTATTTTTATTTATTATTAATTATTAATTATTAATTATTATTTGTTATTTATTATTATTTATTGTTTATTATTTATTATTATTTATTATTTATTATTTATTATTTATTATTTATTATTTATTATTTATTATTATTTATTATTTATTATTTATTATTTATTATTTATTATTAGTTTATTATTATTAATTATTATTAATTATTATTAATTATTATTTATTGTTTATTATTTATTATTTATTATTTATTATTTATTATTTATTATTTATTATTTATTATTTATTATTTATTATTTATTATTTATTATTTATTATTTATTATTTATTATTTATTATTTATTGTTATTTATTTATTTATAATTTTATATTATGTGTTATTTGTTATTATTATTATTTATTGTTTATCATGTATTATTTATTATTTACTGTTGTTTACTTTTTATTTATTATTTTTAATTTCTTATTTATATTTATTTATTTTAATTTATTTATTATGTGTTATTTATTTTTTATTATTTAATAATTATTATTTAGTATTTCTTATTTAGTATTTCTTATTTATTTTTATTTATTATTTATTATTATTTATTAATTATTAGTTTTTATTTGTTATTTATTATTATTTATTGTTTATTATTTATTATTTATTATTATTTATTGTTTATTATTTATTATTTATTATTATTTATTATTATTTATTATTTTGTTATTATTTATTATTATTTATTATTATTTATTATTTATTATTATTTATTAGTTATTATTAATTATTTATTTTTTATTTTTTTTATTTGTTATTTATTCTTTATTATTTATTTTTTTATTTTTTATTTTTTATTATTTATTTTTTATTATTTTTTATTGTTTACGATCTTTTGTTTATTATTTATTGTATTATTATTTTATTATATTATTATTTTAATTTCATAATTTTATTATTTTGTTATTTTATTTTCATAATTTTATAATTTATGTATTTATTTTTATAATTTGTTTGTTATTTATTATAATAAATAGTAAATAATATAAATAAATAAATAACTCAATAAATAACAAATAAATCAATAATTATTTATTATTTATTATTTATTATTAATTATTGATTATTTCTTAATGTTTAATTATTATTGAGTTCATATCTATTAGTTATATATTATTTGTTTTTTCAATTAATATATATAACTATATTAAATTCTGTTTATTAACCACATGAAGAGCCTGATGGAGATGTAATGTCTTTGGAAAATATGCAAGAGGTTAGGGGTTCAAATCTCACAAAACGCAGAATTTCTTAATATTGCATGGGCATGGGCATGGGCATGGGCATATAAGGACACTTCTGACCTATGAGTCTCATGTCATTCCACATGAGTTCAGTTTTACTGGTTTCCATTCCCAAATTACGGAGTAAAATTCTCTATAAGTTGAAATTGGAATCCCTTTTAAGTAAAAACCATTAATAGTTAATTTGTAAAATATGTTAACACACACCCTTAAATGTTTTATTCCATTGAAATGTACTACCAAGATTGACCTATAAGGTTTGAATTGAGCATATAAGGACTCAGTTATATAATTTTCTATTACCATGTTATAAAGGTAAAAGTTTTATAAGATTAAATTGGAACACCATTTAACTAAAATCTATCGTGGTTATATTGAATTTTTAAAATATCTCCCTTTCCAATATCATTTTTAGAATTCTCATTATAGTTAATTTATTGTCTATTTTAATACTAATTCATTTCTTTAATATATTTCTCGGTTGGTTTGATAGATTGAATTCCACTATCAAAATATATGTAAAATTGTCAGTTTGGATTATACAGACAGTTTAGTTAACTATCCATATTCCATAACTATAAACAAGGAAAGTAATCACACAAGAATAGACTACAAAAAAATAAAAAAGCATGAAAATGGAATTTTAATCCAATGTCCCTAACATGATTCTTGAGAACATAGCCTCATAGCATACCATCCCATGAGTAGAAATACATTAAATAAATAGAAAAAATATTGATGAGCAATCAATCAAGGTGAAATAATAATACACTGTAACAATATAATTCATGAATAACAAGTACCATCTCTGGTAACATGGTATTTCGCTCGTACATCCATTGGAAATTCCTATACATGAGTTATTTACCAGGTTCTGACATATCTCTAGTATCATTCATACTATCCCAATATATTAATATAAAGAAAGAATTAATATATGATACCATTTTGTGAAATTCCAAGCATGGTTCACTTATAACTAACCGAACATGAAGGACACATAGCCTCAAACGCACCTCCCACTATACCAGAGGCTACCAACTAGTAGTGAGAATCTAATTTTCGTTTATTGAGGAGACTATACCCTCTAGATTACTAATAAATATAATGGAAAATAAATGAATAAATGTCTAGATTATAATAAATAACTCAAAAAAGAAAAAAATATAATCAATACCACCTGATGTTAGAATGTAAGATGCAACACATTCATAAAGGCACAATATAAGTAGATTGGGATGTAAACTTGAATTGGTCACACCACCATAGATTGATCAAACTTGAGCCCCAACATTATTTCAATGACAACGTGTATGACAACAAACACTACCCCAATATTACATCTTCGTAATTGATATTCTGATTTTATACGATTCATTGGCCTTTTGATAGGAATCATTACTATCATGAACTAGACTACTCAAGACATGAAACCAAGATGGTTGCATTATCCCACGTGAAAATTTATAACATACCCTATGAATTCTTAAGACCTACATCTTTAAAAAAGAATTTCACAAAACTAAAAAAACATCCAACCATTATAATGGAATTTCAATACCCTTAAATTTAATTGTCCTTGATTCTCATATCACACAAAAGATTCAACTTACCAAACTACCATCTGCTTCCTAGGTTGTGGTTTCACACTTATGGAGGCCGACATATGCCTAGAAATCATACAAACAACACATGCCAATCCTAAAAACTCAATAGAATCATCCAATAGTTATTTCAATATAAAGTGATGATACCATTTCTCACTTGACACATCACTTATCAGGATGCATCAACACTAAATCTAACAACATTACTATAAGTTACCTAGTCACTTTTAATGAACCACTATGTACAACATAAAAAATTCACCGACATAGACACATGGTAAAATTCATCATTTATATTCATGGAATCTCCCAAGGAAACACTAAAACCAATCCCCACACTAGCCTCCCTTATAAATTTTTTTTATATGGAGATATTTAATCCATTTAATTAATTAAAATTTTATATAAACACTATTTATGGATCCAAGGAAATAACACTAGAGAAAATTTGTTACACAAGGAGATAGGTTCTAAGAAAATAACATTTTCACAAAAAATATTTATATACATAGTGTGGCATCAAACCAAATGATCCATCTTAAATAATCGATGTCATAAGATCTAGCTAAGTGAAATTGCACCAAGAATCTATATGGGTAAACACTACAGGAAAATGGCATTTCGTGGTGGTTTTTTGGTGGCGCTTTAAAAACCTCCGCAAAATGTGTTAATTTTTTTATTAATTTCTATAATTTTTTTCGAGGATTAGCGGTGGTTTTTAAAAAAAAACTCTCGTGAAATTACGACGGTTTGGGTAAAACCACCACGAAATGAAAGGATTAAAAAACATTAGAAACCCTGAAATCACTAAAACTGCCATAACTTTTGATCTGCGCGTCCATTGGAGCGCCACGACCAATCAAATAGATGCTTGTGAAGAGATCTAGAGGCACGTATAATAAAAACCCTCAAAAGGTCTAAGGTGCAAAAGATATGATAGTTATAAGAAAGTTTAAAAAAGTTCTCCAACTTCACACGACCATAAATTTCGCTCAGGGTGTCCGTTTGGGCTCTACCACATATCAAATCAAAGCCAGCGAAAAGTGCTATGCACTAATTCAACACAAGAATGATTCTATCAAGTCCTTCTACCCCAAAACCCCTCTGAAGGCCTCCAAAACCCTGTTTCCGTCACCGGTGTCCCATTAAACTTGTCTTCAAACAGACCTAACTTTCGATCCGCGTGTTAGTTCAGACTCCTCCACCTTGCAGATCATAGTTCGTTTCATGAGATCCAGTTTGACTGGTCACGATGCCTACATGGACTCTTAGATCATAAGTTATGACCTTTTAGTGGGTACTGGGTTTATTATGTTTTTCGATGCCTGGTTTCTAGCACTTGTTCCCCGCCAGCTTTTTTTTAAAACGGTCGTAACTTCTGATCTGCTTGTCTATTCTGTCTCTTTCACCTATCAGGTCGAAGAACATTTCAGGATCTTTGATTTGACTGATCATGGATCTAGAATGAACTCTCAGATCATAAGTTATCTCCGTTAATGTGAGTCCAAAGTTTTTGTCACTTTCTGACCATTTTGACAGGTTTTAATTGTAGTTCTATTTATTACTGTTTATTTGGGTTTTCATGACTTATTATCTTTATCAATGGTTTTTTGGGTGTTATTATGATGATTATGTTGAATTCTTAAGGGGTTTTCCAGAGTTGTCTTGAGTTTTCATGCATTCTCATGCTTTCTAATGCTTCTTCATGCTTCTCTATCCGTTTTCACGCGTTTTCATGATTTTTCATCCCTTATCACGCCTTTTCATACTTTTTCATGTGTTTCATTTATTATTTATTATTTATTATTTATAATATACATTAATTTATTTATTAGCTATTATTTTTTACTGGTTATTTATTATTTATTATTTACTATTTAGTATTTATTATTTATTATTTGATATTTATTATTTATTATTTATTATTATTATTATTTATTATTTATTTATTTATAATTATTTTTTATTTGTTATTTATTATTATTAATTATTTTTTTATCATTTATTATTTATTATTTATTGATTTTTGTTTTTTATTTATTATTTATTATTTATTATTTATATTTATTTATAATAATTCATTTATTATGTGTTAATTTTTATTTAATATTTAATATTTAATATTTAATATTTAATATTTATATTTTTTAATTATTAATAATTAATAATTTATTATTTATTATTTATTATTTATTATTTATTATTTATTATTATTAGTAATGATATTTTATTTATTATGTATTATTTATTATATATTATATATTATATATTATATATTATTATTATTATTATTATTATTTATTTGTTATTATTTATTGTTTATTATTTATTATTTATTATTTATTATTTATTATTTATTATTGATAGTTTATAATTTATTATTTATTAGTATTATTATTTATTATTTTTATTTATTATTTATTTAGTTATAATTATTTATTATGTGTTATTTATTATTATTATTATTTATTATTTATTAATATTATTTATAATTTACAGTTTTTTTTCTTTTCATTTATTATTTATTATTTATTTATTATAATTTATTTATTATATTTTATTTATCATGTGATATTTATTATTTATTATTTAATATTTAATATTTAATATTGTTTTATTTAGTATTTATTATTTATTTATATTATTTATTATTTATTATTTGTTATTTATTATTATTTATTGTTTATTATTTATTATTATTTATTGTTGATTATTTATTTTTTATTATTTAATATATTTTTTAATTAATTATTATTATTTAATATTATTTATTATTTATTATTTATTGTTTATTATTTATTATTTTTTATTTATTATTATCATTATTTATTACTATTATTTATTATTTCTTACTTATAATTATTTATTATGTGTTTATTATTATTATTATTATTTATCATTTATCATTTATTTTTTATTATTAACAATTTTTTTTTAATATTTATTATCTATTATTTATTATTTATATTTATTTATTGTAATTTATTTATTATGCTTTTTTATTATTTAATATTTAATATTTAATATTTAATATTTAATATTTACTCTTTATTACTTATTTTTATCAATTTTTAATTATTAATTATTAATCATTATTTTTTATTTTTTATTACTTATTTTTTATTATTTATTATTTATTATTATTTATTATTTATTATTTATTATCATTTATCATTTTTTATTTATTGTTTATTATTTATTATTGATTATTGATTATTGATTATTGATTATTGATTATTGATTATTGATTATTGATTATTGATTTATTTATAATTATTTATTATCTGTTATTTATTATTATTATTATTATTTATTGTTTATCATTTATTATTTATTATTTAGTGTTTATTATTTTTTATTTTTTATTTTTTATTTTTTATTTATATTTATTTATTGTAATTTATTTATTATGTGTTATTTATTAATTATTATTTCATATTTAATATTTAGTATTTTTTTTATTTAGTATTTCTTATTTATTTTTATTTATTATTTATTATTAATTATTAATTATTATTAATTATTTGTTATTTATTATTATTTAGCGTTTATTATTTATTATTTATTATTATTTATTGTTTATTATTTATTATTATTTATAATTTGTTTATTATTATTTATTTATTATTTATTATTATTTATCATTTATCATTTATTATTTATTATTTATTGTTTATTCTTTGTTATTTATTGTTATTTATTTATTATTTATTATTTATTTTTTATTATTTATTTTTTATTGTTTATTGTTTACTATTTTGTTTTTTATTATTTATTGTATTATTATTTTATTATTTTATTATTTTAATTTCGTAATTTTATTATTTTATTATTTTATTTTCATAATTTTATAATTTATGTATTTAGTATTATAATTTATTTGATATTTATTATAATAAACAATATATAATATAAATAAATAAATAACTCAATAAATAACTAATAAATCAATAATTATTTATTATTTATTATTGATTATTAATTATTGATTATTGCTTATTGTTTATTTATTATTGAGTTAATATTTATTAGTTATGTATTATTTGTTTTTTCAATTAATATGTATAAGTATATTAAATTCTGTTTATTAACCACATGAAGAGCCTACGGGAGTGGTAAAGTCTTTGTAAAATATGCAAGAGGTTAGGGGTTCAAATATCACCAAACACAGAATTTCTTAATATTGCATGGGCATGGGCATGTAAGGACACTTATGACCTATGAGTCTCATGTCATTCCACATGAGTTCAGTTTTACTGGTTTCCATTCCCAAATTATGGAGTAAAATTCTCTATAAGTTGAAATCGGAATCCCATTTAAGTGAAAACCATTAATATTTAATTTATAAAATAACTTAACACACACCCTTAAGTGTTTTATTCCATTGAAATGTACTACCAAGATTGACCTATAATGTTTGAATTGAGCCTGTAAGGACTCAGTTATATAAGTTTCTATTACCGTGTTATAGAGGTAAAAGTTTTATAAGATGAAATTGGAACACCATTTAACTAAAATCTATCATGGTTATATTGAATTTTTAAAATATATCCCTTTCCATTATCATTTTTTATAATTCTCATTATAGTTAATTTATTGTCTATTTTAATACTATTTCATTTCTTTAATATATATCTTGGTTGGTTGGATAGATTGAATCCCACCATCAAAATATATGTAAAATTGTCAGTTTGGATTATACAGACAGTTTAGTTAACTATCCATATTCCATAACTATAAACAAGGAAAGTAATCACATAAGAATGGACTACAAAAAAATAAAAAAGCATGGAAATGGAATTTGAATCCTGTGTGATTCTTGAGCACATAGCCTCATAGCATACCATCCCATGAGTAGAAATACATTAAATAACTAAACAAAATATTGATGAGCAATCAATCAAGGTGAAATAATAATACAATGTTACAATATAATTCATGAATAATAAGTACCATCTCTGGTAACATGGTATTTCACTCGTACATCCATTAGAAATTCCAATACATGAGTTATTTACCAGGTTCTGACATATCTCTAGTCTCATTCATACTATCCCAAAATATTAATATGAAGAAAGAATTAATATATGATACCATTTTGTGAAATGGTAAAATTCATCATTTATATTCATGGAATGTCCCAAGAAAACACTAAAACCAATCCCCACACTAGCCTCCCTTATAAAAATATTTTATAAGGAGATATTTAATCCATTTATTTAATTAAAATTATTTATAAACACTATTTATGGAACGAAGGAAACAACACTAGAGAAAATTTGTTACACAAGGAGTTAGGTACTAGAAAAATTATATTTTCACAAAAAATATTTATATACATAGTGTGGCATCAAACCAAATGATCCATACTAAATAAATGATGTCATAAGATCTAGCTAAGTGAAATTGCACTAAGAATCTATATGGGTAAACACTATATGAAAAAATGGCATTTTGCGGTGGTTTTCTCACGGCGGTTTAAAAACCACCGCGAAATGTGTTAATTTTTTTTAATAATTTTTTTAATGTTTTTGAGGATTAGTGCTGGTTTTTTAAAAAAACTACCGTGAAATTACGGTGTTTTTGGTAAAACCACCACGAAATGAAAGGAAAAAAATAAAAAAACATTAGAAACCCTGAAATCACTAAAACGGCCATAACTTTTGATCCGGGCGTCCATTGGAGCGCCAAGACCAGTCAAATCAAAGCTCATGAAGAGATCTAAAGGCAAGTATATTAAAAACCCTTAGACAGACTAAGGTGAAAAAGATATGATAGTTATAATAATGTTAAAAAAAGTTCTCCAACTTCAAACTGCCAGAACTTTCGTTCCGGGTGTCCGTTTTGGCTCTACCACATATCAAATCAAAGCCAGCAAAGAGAACTACGCACTAGTTTAAAAAAAGAAAGTTTCAGTCCAAATTTTAGACCCCGAAACCCCTCCGAAGGCCTATAAAACCCTATTTTTGTCACCGGTGTCCCGTCGAACTTGTCTTCAAATAGACCTAACTTTCGATCCGCGTGTCAGTTCAGACTCCTCCATCTTCCAGATCGTAGTTCGTTTCATGATCTCCAGTTTAACTGGTTGCGACACCCACATGGACTCTTGGATCATAAGTTATGGCCTTTTAGTGGGTATTGGGTTTGTTATGTTTTTCGATGCCTGGATTCTAGCACATGTTCCCCACCAGCTTTTTTTTAAAACGGTCGTAACTTCTGATCTGCATGTTCATTCGGTCTCTTTCACCTATAAGGTTGAAGATCATTTCAGGATATTTGATTTGAATGATCACGGATCTGGAACGGACTCTCAGATCATAATTTATCTCCGTTAATGTGAGTCCAATGGTTTTGTCACTTTCTGACCATTTTGACGGGTTTTAATGGTTGTTCTATTTATTACTCTTTATTTGGGTTTCCATGACTTCTTATCTTTATAAATGGTTTTTTGGGTATTATTATGATGATTATGTTGAATTCTTAAGGGATTTTCTAGATTTGTCAAGAGTTTTCATGCGTTCTCATGCTTTCTAATGCTTCTCCATACTTCTCCATCCGTTTTCATGCATTTTCATGATTTTTCATCCCTTATCACATCTTCTTCATACTTTTTCATCTGTTTCACTTATTATTTATTATTTAATATTTATAATAAACTTTAATTTATTTATTATCTATTATTTTATACTGGTTATTTATTATTTATCATTTACTATTTATTATTTAATATTTAATATTTAATATTTAATATTTAATATTTATTATTATTAATATTAATATTTTATTTATTCTTTATTGTATATTATATATTATATATTATATATTATATATTATATATTATATATTATATATTATATATTATTATTATTTATTTATTATTATTTATTGTTTCTTATTTATTATTTGTTATTTATTATTTATTATTTATTATTTATTATTATTTATTATTATTATTATTATTATTTATTATCATTTATTATTTATTTGTTTATATTTATTTATTATGTGTTATTTATTATTATTATTATTTATTATTTATCATTTATTATTTATTATTTACGGTTTTTTTATTTTTTATTTTTTATTTATATTTATTTATTATAATTTATTTATTATAATTTATTTATTATGTGTTATTTATTATTTATTATTTAGTATTTAATATTTAATATTTAATATTTAATATTATTAATTATTAATTATTAATTATTAATTATTAATTATTTATTATTTATTATATATTATATATTATTATTATTATTATTATTATTTTTATTTATTATTTATTATATATTATATATTATATATTATATATTATATATTATATATTATATATTATATATTATGTATTATATATTATTATTATTATTTATTATTAATTATTGTTTATTACTTATTATTTACTATTTTATTGTTGATAATTTATAATTTATTATTTATTAGTATTATTATTTATTTATTATTATTTGTTATTTCTTTATTTATAAATATTTATTAGGTGTTATTTATTATTATTATTTATTATTTATTATTTATTATTTCTTATTTCTTATTTACTTTTTTTGTTTTTCATTTATTATTTATTATTTATATTTATTTATTATAATTTATTTATTATGTGTTATTTATTATTTAATATTTAAAATTTAATATTTAATATTTTTTATTTAGTATTTATTATATATTAATTATTAATTATTAATTATTAATTATTAATTATTCTTAATTATTCTTAATTATTTATTATTTATTATTATTTATTGTTTATTATTTATTATTTATTATTATTTATTAGTTATTAGTTATTATTATTTATTATTTAATATTATTTATTTAATATTATTTATTGTCTATTATTTATTATTTTTTATTAACTATTTATTATTTATTATTATCATTACTTATTAATATTTGTTTATTTATTTTATTTATAATTATTTATTATTTTTAATTTAATATTATTATTATTTATTATTTATCATTTATTATTTTTTATTAACTATTTTTTGTTTATTATTTATTATTTTTTATTTATTATTTATATTTATTTATTATAATTCATTTATTATGTGTTTTTTATTATTTATTATTTAATATTTAATTTTTAATTTTTATTTTTATTTTTATTAATTATTAATTATTAATTATTAATTATTAATTGTTAATTGTTATTTATTATTATTTATTATTTTTTGTTATTTATTTATTATTATTATTTATTGATTATTGATTATTGATTATTTATTATTATTTATTATTTATTATTTATTAATTATTATTATTTATAATTATTTATTATTATTTATTGTTTATTATTTATTGTTTATTATTTATTATTTATTATTTATTATCTATTATTTATTATTATTAATATTTATTATTATTATTTAATATTTATTTTTTATAATTACTTTTTATTTATTATTTGTTATTATTATTATTATTTATTCTTTATCATTTATTATTTATTATTTATTAGTTTTTGTCTTTTATTTATTATTTATTATTTATTATTTATATTTATTTATTATAATTTATTTATTATGTGTTATTTATTATTTATTATTTAATATTTAATATTTAATATTTAATATTTTTTATTTAGTATTTATTATTTAATATTTTTTATTTAGTATTTATTATTTATTTATTATTTATTATTTATGAATTATTATTTTTTATTATTTTTTATTTGTTATTTATAATTATTTATTATTTATTCTTATTTATTACTTATTATTTATTATTTATTATTTATTAGTTGTTTATTATTATTTTTTTATTATTATTTATTATTTATTATTATTTATTTTTTATTTTTTATTTTTTATTGTTTATTGTTTATTTTGTATTTTGTATTATTTATTATTTATTATTTATTATTTATTATTTATTATTTATTATTTATTATTTATTTTTTATTGTTTAATATTTGTTGTGTATTATTTATTGTATTATTATTTTATTATATTATTATTTTAGTTTCGTAATTTTATTATTTTATTACTTTATTTTCATTATTTTATAATTTATGTATTTATTATTAGAATTTATTTTTTTATTATGACAAACAGTAAATAATAATAAATAAATAAATAACTCAATAAATAACAAATAAATCAATAATTATTAATTATTGATTATTGATTATTAATGATTGATTATTGCTTATTGTTTAATTATTATTGAGTTTATATCTATTAGTTATGTATTATTTGTTTTTTCAATTAGTATATATAAGTATATTAAATTCTATTTATTAACCACATGATGAGCCTGCTGGAGTGGTAAAGTCTTTGGAAAATATGCATGAGGTTAGGGGTTCAAATCTCACCAAACGTATAATTTCTTTATATTGCATGGGCATGGGCATTTAAGGACACTTTTGACCAATGAGTCTCATGTCATTCCACATGAGTTTAGTTTTACTGGTTTCCATTCCCTAGTTATGGAGTAAAATTCTCTATAAGTTGAAATTGGAATCCCATTTAAGTGAAAACCATTAATAGTTAATTTGTAAAATATGTTAAGACACACCCTTAAGTGTTTTATTCCATTGAAATGTATTACTAAGATTGAATTATAAGGTTTCAATTGAGCATATAGGACTCTATTATATAAGTTTCTATTACCATATTATAAGGTTTGAATTGAGCATATAGGACTCTGTTATATAAGTTTCTATTACCATGTTATAGAGGTAAAAGTTCTATAAGATGAAATCGGAACACCATTTAACTAAAATCTATCATGGTTATATTAATTTTTTAAAATATATCCCTTTCCATTATCATTTTTAGAATTCTCATTATAGTTAATTTATTGTCTATTTTAATACTATTCCATTTCATTAATATAATTCTAGGTTGGTTGGATAGATTGAATTCTACCATCAAAATATAAGTAAATTTGTCAGTTTGGATTATACAGACAGTTTAGTTAACTATCCATATTCCATAACTAAAAACAAGTAAAGTAATCACATAAGAATAGACTACAAAAAATTTAAAAAGAATGAAAATGGAATTTGAATCTTGTGTCCCTAACATGATTCATGAGCACATATCCTCATAGTATACCATCCCATGAGTAGAAATACATTAAATAAATAAACAAAAGATTGATGAGAAATCAATCAAGGTGAAATAATAATACACTGTAAAAATATAATTCATGATTAATAAATACCATCCTTAGTAACATGGTATTTCGCTCGTAAATCCATTGGAAATTCTTATACATGAGTTATTTACCATATTCTGACATATCTCTAGTCTCATTCATACTATCCCAATATATTAATATAAAGAAATAATTAATATATGATACCATTTTGTGAAATTCCATGCATGGTTCACTTATAACTAACTGAACATGAGGGACACATAGCCTCAAACGCACCTCCTAATATACCAGAGGCTACCAACTAGTAGTTAGAATCTAATTGTAGTATAGTGAGGAGACTATACCCTCTAGATTAGTAATAAATATAATGGAAAATAAATAAAAAAATGGATAGATTATAATAAATAACTGAAAAAAGGAAAAAATATAATCAATACCACCTGATGTAAAAATGTAAGATGCAACACATATATGTCAATTAATACATACAATAGTTAATATACATGTTGAATGTCGGGGTGGAGATAACAAATTAAATTGATAATCCCAACTCCTTTAGGAAGTCTAAGTACATTTTCTTTCCACTACTCCCTTTCTATGTACTACCCCAAGATGAGTAATGATAAAAAGGAACAAGATATAATCCTAACCTATAGCTATGAGATTTTCTCAGGTATTGAGTGGTATACCAAAAAGGGTGTCTCGAAACCTCATTAGGACACCACCAATGGTCCCTAATTATTTTTCAATATTTTAGTATAAAATATATGGTCTGAATTGTATATTTTAATATAACCATTAAAAGTAGTGAGGTGCTATCAAACATGGGCATGTGGGTGGTCGTTAGTTAACCCTATTTACTTCATCATAAACAACATATCTTTAAATAATAAACACATGTAGCAAGAATAGGACCCATAAAAATAATTCTATACATCCAAGAAAATGTACATGGGTGAATCTGTAGAAAGTTTATGTGTAGTTCGACACAAATAAACCATGAAAATATAGAGAAAACACCAAGATATTCTTTATGTGGAACTATAGAGATAACTCATTATGACTAATCAATGGTCCCTATCTCTAGAGTATAATTACAGGGATGAAACCTCACCATTTCAATTTCTTATGGGCCTCTAAAAAAACACTAGAGGAACAACCTCTTTTAATTTTGATAATTTTATTGATTGAGATGAAATGAGATAATCCTAGGATTTTTTTATATGAGGAAATTGATTCAAATCATGGAGGTCATCCTAGGAATTATAATTTTTTATGGCGTCCAGGTTAATCCACATAACCATGAAAAGTCATTAACAAATATTATACATTGAATAAATCTAAGGATGGATTACCCCTAGGAATTAACATCAATAAATCACGTGGAATCCACTGGATTCATGGTCGACATTAATTTTTAGAATCCATGGTTTTTTCATGGCATATCCAACATTTAATCCATAACATGTTTCATCATAAAAAATGTCTTAGGAATAATAAAGTATATTTGGAATGAATTAAAAAATAAATAACAATAGGAATACATCGTGACTCATGGCCATTCACATAGAATATACCCCAAGGATTCCATTAATAATAACTCATTAGATTTCATATTTCAATTCTCAAGTTAACCTATTTAATTTTGGGGAAGACAAATCACTATCATCATTCCATTTAATTATACATGAATTAATATTAATTAATAAACATACCATTGAAGATTTTATTACATGATGATGGATTTTTTGTAATTACCATTTTATTAAATAGCAATTGGTCATATCCTAGTGCTTAAGGGACATTTGGTTACTATGTCCATATTATAGGTTAAGGAACCCAAAATCTATTATATTTATAATAATAAAGATAGTACCCAAATATAATCCTTCCATATAAATTTTATTTAGACATTAGGCTCAACTAATTAAATTAGAAAATTATTAAATGGAGTTTATTGTGATCTATGGGAATTTCCTTGACTCTTATTAGCTTCAAATGGGTAATCCATTTGGTTGAATTTCTCCTAGAGACACTATGTCTTTATCAATAACCAAATAATATAGGGTAACATCATGAGTAGATCAATTATTTGGTCAAGACTCTTTCATGGACCTTAAATTGGTCGAGGAATGAATTAAATTAATTAAAACCCTCCCCTAAAAATTAAATTCTTTATTAAGGGTTATAACCATAAAAAATATTTATAGGATCAATGTAAAGTCATAAATATCTCTCAGACCATAATTGGTCCTTGGTGGGATTAAAAATCTAAAAATTCAATAAAGAGGCATGATGTTATTTAGGGGCTATAATTAAAATGAAGTCATTTTTTGTTTAAAACATTTTCTAAACTGGGTTACCGACATGAAACAAAAGAAAAAAATACTCACTGGGTTTTTTATACACAAAACTAAGTCTGACAACACATTGAAGGTCCATATAATTTCTCCAATACTAACCTAGGCCAAATACCTAACAAGTTAAATAAAAAAAGAGAATATACAATAATTAATTTAAGTTAAAATTTATTGAAACTGACCTCACCACATAATTTCAATGAAACTACTAAAAAACATATGTAGGAATTGTATTGGGACAACCTTAAAAAATGAATCATATTATTACCATCATTCAGGAATAAAAAAATTCTTATCCTTACTGGTGGATCCTGATCATAGAATATAGTGAATGATAAATATGAGAAAATATAAAAATCCTTAGGGAGGAGAGAAGTGGGTGAGAGTAGTGCATGAGGATTCTATGGGTGAAAATTGGAGGAAACCTTTGTAAAATAAATTTATAGATGGATATAAAAAGGAAATTTTTCTTCTTTTTAAGTTGTTTTATATTAGGCCACAAATTTGTTCAAACCATGTGGTAACTATAAAGAACTCAACACCTAAATAACACCATATTATACTGTTATAATTCATGGTTTTACAAACTAGGAACTAACCATGTATACCCTATAACAATTTTCTATAGATAGAAACAATTTTTTTGTTTCCCCTCTCATACTTAAATGAAATTGTGTTCCTTAAAAAACATTCCTCATAGTTTGGGTGAATATTTTTTACTAAAATTGTGATAAAATTGTGCACCATTATGTTTATAATGAAACAAAAATTTGGAATTTCAAAGCTCATGAGAGAGCTATCAAGAACCATAATTTATCAAAAAAACAATTTAAGGTGTCCAAACATAAAAAATTATATTTAAAACTATGAATCAAAGTTAAACCTATCCACTAGTTTTATAAATCATCATCTTTTTTAAAATTAAAACTCTTCTATACACATGTGAAAACATGTGGTTTTATAGCTTCTATGTTATTAATTACCTTACTAAGAAATTAAGATCTCCTTTTTGTTTTGTTTTCTTTACCAAAGATCAAAGGAATTGCGTTATTATTTTTATACAAGGATATTATATAAGGACTTAAAATTATATTAATTAAATTACTATATTTTAAATTATGTTTTCAAATGTAATATGATATTTATATATGAATCTAGTGTCCTAATACTACTAAACAATTTGAGCCCTAGATATGTGATAGCTTGTATATAGTGTCAATATATTACTCCCACAACTGGCTCTAGGATATGAAGCTTGGGTTGTTATAGTTGGTATTAGATAAATTTTATTATAAACATTAGGATATAGTTTTAATGAAATATAAATTAGAGAAAATAACCATATGATATATTAGAGTGATAAGTCTATGTATTGGGAAATATCATGAATCTTGTTTAAGGTAGAGATTATGTGGTTGTCTTAGTAAATACATCCATATTTGGATACTTTATGGTGGATGTAGTGGTGGAAAATTTACACATTGGGGTAAGAAATCTGAAAGGGGGAGATTATATATTAACTCAATCATCACCATTTCATAATGAGTATTCCAAATAAAGAACCCCTGGCTACACACTCTCATGGGATATTCTGGGGTTAATTCATATTTTATTTATAAAACATCACGTTGAAAGAGGGGATTGAACTATAGAAACATATGATATTCCATTATTATATGTGATTAACCTAATGTGTAAGGGGTTGATAAGTCCCTGATTGATCATATGTTTAAAGGTATATATATATACCTTTCATGGTTTTATGTAATGGAAGTATAATATGAATAATTATATTTTTATAGACATTTATGGGAATAAAGCCCTTTGGAATGTCATGTGTTTTTGTAAAAATTCCATTTCAGAAAGAATGATTTTATATTTTATAGTTATAAATTGATATTTTTTTATAAATTTTATGTTTAATATGATCTTTGATATTAATTTGGTTAATTGTGAAAAAAATGTTATTAAATTTTAAGAATATATGTTTTATATTATAGATAACCGTGGGATTAAAAATTTATTTGGAAACAAAATGTTTAATGTTATTTTTTAAGTGGTTTACTATATTTGGAACCTTATATGAATAATTTAAATGAAAATATTTTTGGCTAAGATAATATTTTATATGAAGAGTAATGATGGAGTTATATTTTGCAATAACATATGATTTTATTATGTGTTTTTGGGACTAAACTTATTTATTGGAAGGATTAGAACATTTTGGAGATTATTATATTGGGTGTATAAATTTTTGGTATATGAAATTATGGGTGATTAATATTGTTTAGAGATAAATATTAAATTGATCATGAAATAAAAAATGATCAGATCTTTGTGATTATATATTTTTCAACTTAGTAGAGAATTTTTTTAAATAATTTTAATGTCAGTTATTTATGTAATAATTTATTTTCAACTTTTAGTGTGATATTGAGGCTTTGATGATTGATTTATTATTTCCTCACATAAAAGTTTATTTATATTGGTTATTATTTTATCTTGTGCTAAACATTTTAGTTTAAGATATGAGGAATAACTTTTCTTTATTTTTTAGACATTATAGTTGATTAAAATATGATTATACTGCTTCATGCCTTAAAAAAGTTATCAAGATCACGATGATAAAAATCTAAGGGTGAAATTATTCTTATTGAATGATAATAAATCATGTAAGTAAATTTTATTATATTTATCAATCCCAATGGTAAAAGAATTTTTCAAACTCAAGAAAAAAGAGTATAAATCAATATTTGTTTATTTGGAAGGTAACACTCAACAACCATGGTATATTTTCAAAAAAATATTTTCAATTATTAGTCTAATAGAGATTCATGTATAATTAGTTTCCTAGCCATAACCTTAAAATAAAAGATAATGATAAAATCTCTATCTAATTTTATTAATATGTTATATTCAGTATAGACAAATAATTTAATTTGTGGGGACACAATTTATATAACAATAGGATAATGTAAAACCCCATTATATTAGTTTTTATTTTCTTTTAATGAAAATACAATGTTTGATTACATGTGGTACACATAACACAGAGCTTAAACAAACAAGGAAATAATATTATTTAAATATGAACATTATGACCATGTCGTTTAATGAGAATATATGAATATGAGTATCCAAATTATGATATATATAATTATATTTCTCAATACGAATTTATTAATTAATTATTATTAAATAATCACACAAATTTTAGTAAAGTCATTTTAAGCATAAAAATTTTTTTTTCTTCAAAGAATAGTTTCTATATCTAATTTGACAGTGAATATTATAATTAATTGATTCTCGAATTGGAAATTAAATTTTATAAAACTTATATAAATTTATAAATCAATATATCAAAATTTAATTAGGTTGAAATTGTGGGATTTTTCTAAAAATAATTATTTTTTAGTGAAAAGATAAAAATAAAGATTTTATATAAAACTGCCTTTCCTTTTAAAATTATTTAAAAATAGTTATCATTTTAATTTTATTTAAAATTTCATAAATTCCATTTTATAAAACATAATCTAAATTTTTTTATTTAAATCACAATTATCCTTAATTATTATATAAAAACATTTTTTTTTCTTAAAAATTAGTTTTTATGGAAAAACAATTTTCATCATTTAGTGGATTTATTTTAAAAATAATTTATAAAACATATAGGAATTAAATTAAATAAATTGGAATTCATATTTGTAATAAAATATTCCAAAATTATTAAATTTTCCAACCATAGTTTTTGTTTATAATGAATATTTCTCTTGGTAAAAATGTTGTAACCATGGAATGGGTCGAACATGTAAAATAAGATTAAAACTATGAATGAAGGATTAATAATACATACACATCTCTATATTTAATCAGATGAGTGTAATTCAACAAAACTATTCAATGATTATAAAATATATAATTTTTTCACCATTTTTTATCGATAAAGGCCTATATATTATTATAAGGAAAATTTTAGAATGTCTCTTTCTTAATTTTAATATCTATAATACTTTACGGTAGAGATAAAAATAAGTATTAAATGGTTATAGAAGGATATTTATAGAATAAATAATTATTTATGAATATAATTGTTTAAAAAAACTAATGATGAAATAATTAACTTAAATAATTATGTAATTCCATTACAGTACTTGCACAAGCTATAGAAAAATCAAGTAATTGAATTTAAAAACATATAATGTAATATTTTTTATGAGATATGGTGTTACAAGAAAAATTAGATAAATAAAATATAGTAGAAATGTGTTAAAATTTTATATCAGTATTAAATTATTTATATTTTTTATAGTCAAATTATGTGAATAGTTCTATGAATGACATTAATGGTATGTTATGATAAATAATATTTTATTAAATTATTAAAAATTCGTAAAACCCCTATATTTTCCTAAGCTAATGAGTTATTTTTATAAATATAACAAATTTTATTCTTATGGGTCACTTACCTTTTTATTGTAATGTTCTTGAACAATATTATGTAAAAATAGGGTTATCTTAGTAATCGTTAAAATGTATTAATTGGGGGGTTAAACCAAAGAAATATTGGTTAAAAAAAACAAAAAATTTATGAATTTTATTTGATGACATTATCTAGACTCCAAATCATCATTCAATATAAATATATTGAATTATTTCCAATTGAAAATTTATATTAATATAAATAAATTTAATACTTTAAAAAATTCAAGAGTTCCCCTATCATATCTTATAAAAGGCCACCACCTCTCCTCTTATCCTCGTGCTTCTTAAGCCATCAGGTATACCAATTATAAAGAATAATCCTATTAACTTCCTTAGACACATTATATAGGTGTTGGTATTCATTAATTATTATCCCTGAGGTCATTAAAGGGTGATCCAAAGAATTTCTTCAAAGATGATGTAACCATCTTTACCAAAAGTATTCATTTTACTTAATATTATTATACATCATCAAAATATTCTATAAACTTGATCATATAACAATATCAGTATCTTTAATAAAAATAAATTATTTTATTCTAGAGGCATAACCCTTTATCATTTTCTCCCCATCCTATAGAAAATGATTACATTGCTTGTGCATATATACGACATACCATCTCCAAATAGTGGCGTAATTAATTTTTCATCACCACATGAAAAGGATAGTCATTATGATGGATTTAAATTATATATATATATATATATATGATATTAATTAAATAAGTATCATTCTAAAAATACAAGATTTTATTTACCTTCTTACACTTAAACCCATTGAAAAATGATAATGCCGCTTATGAATACATGTAGACTACCACATTCATAAAGAGATTCCATTAATTTTTCATATATGTCATACACGAATGATTAAAAATATGAATATAATAAATAAATATATGATATTAATATCATTATTCACATTTTATAAATTATGGAACTATGATAAAGAATAAATGAATGAGGCCACTAAACCAAAACTTACATGAAAAATGCAATAGTTAACACATAGAAACTATGATTTTAATAAATAATTAGTAATAAAATGGTGGAAAATGTTATAATTAGATCATATATGATATTATATGTATGTATAAAATATTAACATTATTATAAAAAAGGTCTAAATCACATACATAGAAATTTTGACTTTATGTAATAGGGTTCATAACTCAATTTCATTTCATTTTGTAATTTTACTTCTTCAATATCTATGTTACACCAATATTCTATGAATAATTACCTCATATTAGTTTATGTTTCATTTTTAAAAAATTATGAGTACTTAATTTTTTATACATAATCAAATCATTTATTAATTATTACTTCAATATCATGATCTTTATAAGGTTTTATTATCTCACATTTCTTTCAGTGAATAAAATTCCATATTCACAACTTGTTTCTTTTGTGTGGTGTTTATACTACCCCTTTAATATTTTATATAATATATAATAATATTAAATTTATTTATAGTTTCATTTGAAGTAATCTTTTTCAAGGGGGTTATGATTCAAAAGTTACTAATGTGGTAAGGTTTTATTTTACAATCACATCCTTATTTAGTATTGTTTATGTTAGTGTTTCCATTTGGGAAATTATTAGATACTATAATTGTAAACCCCATAAAATTTATTATCATCTTTTTTTCCATAAATTACCATTATCCCTTTCATTTTCCTCTTTCTTAGTAATAAAAATTATGAATTAATGTTTTTAAGGAAAACTAATATTTTTTTCTAGTCGGTTTGGATACCTTTTCTTCCATGCCCATATTATCATTCAAAAAATTTCCTGAATGTTTTTACTATCATAAAATGATTCATTAAAATATTTTTTACGTATGATTCACTTCAAATAAAAAATATTAATAGGAAAATTCTTATCATTGTCCAAATGATTTATTTTTCATGGAATTTCAAAATAGAATCTTTATTTTAGCATACACCATACAAAAAAAATTTCCATCATAATAACAACTATTTGTTTCAAATATTCCTTTATATTTTTCCATGGTTCCTTCAAAATATTACATTTATCCTCATCTTTTTTATATTTTTATATTTTATATATGTGATTTCAAAATTAAAATTCTATTTTTTTCATGAAATGTTTAAATGATCTATTAAATTTTTTTTCATCTATATGTATTTTTATTGATTAATCTCATGATTTACTGATGATATACTCTAATGATACCATCCAACATATTTTTATAGAAGTCTTATGAACAATTTGACTAAGTAATATATTAAAATTCATTATTTTAGTTCTTCTAATATGGATCGTTATTAATTACTAAAGGATATTTATTATGTTTTATTGTATTTTTATATGAATAATTCATTAGAATTATTAAGGGAATCATGGGGATCAAAATTAAGTAGCCTCTTGATGCATCAATAATTCTCATAAGAAAAAATAGGTTGGATATTTGGAATAAAAATTATTCATTTATTCTTTATATCATGGTAAAAGGCCTCAAAATTATGTTTAAGATGTCTAGAATTGTGATTCTTATCATAATGAAATAATTTTTGAGGTCCATGTGATTATTAGAATAGTTATTTTATCTATGGATAAGTATTAAGATCGTCGATTATTTATATATCATTATTTGATAATATTTTATCCCTAACATATTTTGTATTATTTATTTATGATATATTTCATTATTCACATTACCTTACTGAGAATTCGAGTTCAATATTTTTATTTGTTTTCTTTCCATAGTATGTATAGATGTATAATATGATTAAGATGAAAGGAAATTCCATAGGGAATAATAATGTTCTCAAATAAAATAATATATTATACTTTATATTTTAAAATATATTTTGAAATTTATGTTTGTATTTAGTGTCTCTAGACAAATATAACATTCAATCCCTTGGGATGTTATTGCTTGTATCTAGTGAAAATATGATAAATTAGCTACTGAATTTATATTAATGGGGTTAGAGTTGATTCAAGTATTTTTTCCAATGAAAGAAAGTTCTATTTTTTAATGGTAAATTTAATATCAAAGATTAATCCATGTTATTACAAGGAACTAAAATAAAATAACAATGAATAAATTTTTTCTTGATTAGTTCTAAGGTGAAATTGAAATTCTAAAGAATGATTTAAAATTAATTTTTCACTTAATGAGAGTAAAATAAGAGTACACTTATAAAAAAAATTAATCTTTTCCAGGAATGTTATTTTTTAGTAATGTATTTTGGAGTTTTAAATTAATTAGTTATATTCATATAAAATATGTATTGGGTATTAAAACTATTCATTGATAAATTTTAAGTGATGTTATTTTATTATATCCTCATTAATCATTTATAAATGGAGTATATTGAGATAATTTTAGCATGGTTATGAAATTATAAATTAAGAATATGTTATATGTAATTATTGAAAAATTTGATTTAGAGACATGTGAAGTGTAATTACTTGGTCATTCTATCACTATAAATGGCCAATTTTTAAATATAGCATATATTTAAGTGGTGGTATCCTAAATACATCAAATTATTTCTATGAAGTGTTCTGTTTTATAAGTCATGTGTTTAATTATTATAGATTTTCACTTCAATTATATCAAGTATGAAATATAATTATATCAATAAATAATAAGGGTTACACTTCCAAGTTGAGTGAGTAGTGTCAATAATCCTTTGAATTTTTAAAGGATAAATTGACCAGTGAATATATTATTGGGTTACCATAAGAAGTTAATTATAATTCATCTCATAAATGATTGATATGTGTAGTGATATAGGAGAAATATGTTATTCAATATTGATATATATAAATAAATAGTAATAAATGTTACTATGTTACCCATGACATCAACATTTCATTATTGTTCTTTATATTTAGATTATAGAGGAATTTTTTCATTGAGAATGATTTATTGTAAAACACTATCTTAGGAATCTAGAATGACACTCGATTTAGGGTTTTCATATGACCTCCAGTGTGATTCCCTATCTTCCATATGTTTTTAACTAGTGGTGATGACCTATCATTATTGTCAAAGACTATGATCTCCCATATAACCGATTGATGATTCTCAAATTTTACCAAAAATATTCTATGATTTTTTGTATATTGGACATCCAAAAAATACATATAGAAATAATCATTGAGCCAAATGTACCTCTATAGTCTATAAGAAAAATCAGTCACTAGTATATATTATTTATAAGAAAATATAGTAGTAATAAATTAACATGGAATAATAATCATTATATAAAAATTAAGGTAACACTGACTAGTAAAGATTTTGAAAAAAATAAAAAAAATACACTTGCCTATGGACTAACTCATTATCTATCATACCAAATACTCAACCTCTATAACCTACTGATTGAACCACATATCTATCTCCATATAAAACTAGGGTCCTATAAGAAAATAAGAAACTATACCCTTGTAAATCAAAACACATTCCATGTACATGGGTAGGGGAGATTCCAAAGATCTAGTGATAATAAAAAATGCATCAAAGATTCTGATTGAAGATGTGATGAAATTGATGTTCATGTAATACATATAAATATCTATATCTGTGTATATGGAACATGCCCATAAAGAATCATAATTCATAATGCACATATGATCATATAAGTGAGGACCCCATGTGATAACTTTTCCACTATAACAATTAAACCTTATTAGTTCATCTCTATATTAAAATGAAAAAGTCACAAAATAACACCACCTAGATCACACATGAATATGTATGGTTGGGTGATGATTGAAATGATGTCCATCATGCACTTGAAGACTTATGGTGGGGTTTCATCAAAACCTCATCCCACAAACTTAAGGAATAATACATGACAATACATTCGAAAGACTTGACCAATTTCTTCTCACTCATAGGAGGTCCATCATTTATGTGTCTCAACAACCATGACCCATACCATAGAGAAATATTTGACCCAACCCTATAATTTCAAGACCCACAATCACACTAAATCATCCCCAGATTCTCATGGGATATCAAATCAATCCCATAAATCCATAACCATATATTATAGGGTGGTTACAATCATTCTCACCAACCCATCCATGAATACTCTATGGTGGTCACAATCAAGCAAAGTGACCCATATCTATAGACTCAATGGTAGTCATAATCAAGTGAGAAGAAACAAAAACAAGTTGCACATCTCATCTCATATCTCATTAATTATATACAAGGGAATTAGTCCCTTCAGACCTATTCCTATATATAAAACATGTTCCAATATTCATCTCAATCGTATAAAGGTTTTATTCCATCCGTTTGAATGAACCCACCACTTTGAAACCCAAAATAAATTTCTCATGGGACAAAAAAAGCATTATTAATCATTAATAGAGTTCTAATATGGATACACATAAAATACACATCATCATTCATTAATATACCGACCATAAAATCACAATAAAGATGAAATACAAGTAAAATGGATTTATAAAACAAGGAATCAATCTCACATGTTAAAATATAAAAAAAATATCTAAAACCAATCCCCATAGATTTCCTTATAAACCAAAAACCAAAATTCTGTTTTAAAATAATTTTAGTAGCCATAAAATTTTCTCTCCCCCTCACTCTATAACCTTGGATAAAATCCCATCAAAAGTTTTTTCAGGAAATCCACTTTTATTTTTAATAACATTTTCAAATCCTTCCTTCTCATATCACTCATTTCCCTTAAAATTATCATTTCAAAAAATACTCATTTTAAAAGAAAATATTAAATATAATCAATTTCTCATTGTAAATCCAATTTATTCTGCAAAGAAAACCCATAAACAGGGCCACTGGCACATGTTCAACCTGGGAACTATCATCAAATAGTTTAGAAAAATATACAGTCCATGTTTACTATTAATACAACATTATCTTGTACCAACCTTATATAAACTCACAAAAATAATGATTCATGCATGTAGATATACTAAAGGATCTTAAAAAATATAAAATCAAAATTTACCAAGAGTCCCAAATATATTCAGAGACCCCTACCTCAACCAATTTCATTTCCCTTAATTCACAGCACGAATGTCATGAGAAAGGATCATAAAACATTCTCCTCAGCACCCAGGTAATATTACCCAAACCCAAAGGTAATATTTTATTAATTATAACCCTCTATAATTAATTATACAACTCTAATTAAATAATTAATTAAAACCAAAAACCCAAATGGACATAATAGGAGAATATATTTCTATACAGTCTACTGACTCCAAAACAATGAGCATTGTGTTGAGGTCTACCACTATAAAAACCCTAAACCAAGGAATCAAAATATCCCTAAAGTTAATTGCTTAATTGAAATCTCATTGTACCATATATCAATGAAAAGAATAAATACATCCACTAAGAATCATATATTTCATAAAAAAATTAATGGAGGGTAGATCATGCCCACTCGAGAAGTCATATACAAGATAAAGATAAAATCCGTATGAGGTGAAATGGTTTATCAATTCTATTATAAAATTAATCCTAAAATAATAGGAAGAAGAAAAAATTATATATTATATTTGAGGGATAATAGTAGGATATATGCGATAATAGTGTTATGAACCACCCCCAAATCACTCAGAATGAATCCACCAATATTGAGAGGGAGAGGGGAGCCGAAGAGGGAATTATGTCTTTTTCAGACACTTCATATTAAAGGAACCCCAAGGGGATAATAAAAATAAAACACCTAGACACAGTTATAAAAATACTAATAAATATTTACCAAGTGTTTCATAGTGTGAACTATACGTCATGATGTGTGCTACCACCTAATAATGGGATGAACCATCTTCCCAAATTTTTCATGGTGTGGCCCATAGGGTAACACCGTGAATGGTGTAATGCTAAACATTTTATTTTTCTTGTCCAATCTATAGATTATATATCATCCATTAGAACATCTATGACACCACCTGAGAATAAAACCATGTATGATAAAACCTTTTAGATATGACCAAACTTTAGGAATTTCTTATTAAGTCATGGTTCCAAAAAAGAACCCTCCACCAAATAAAAATAAATAAATTCTCACTGTAATTTCCAACCCACAATAACATGGGTTATTAAAAAAACCTCACAATAATTTTTCTATTCCATGATAATTTTTTGTTTTCCTTTTTATACAAACCATAACATATCTCAGTCTTCAAATTATAGATAAATCTATGTGTTTAATCTTCAAATTTCCAACACTCTTTCATTGCACAACCCAAAACTCTAATCCAGAATAAATTGGAGTTTCTCTAAAAATCCTAGTTTAATTCCTCAACAATGTTATCCATGTCCCAATAGATGCTTCTTCTATTGGTTCCAATTCACTATATTTACCTTTACCCAATAAATTTAGTAGTTCCTTCTATGATAATATTTTCTTGAGAATTTCGGGTCCTTCCCCTAAAACTCACCACTATATTTTACAAACATGATGATTTATACCAAGTTGAATTATCACATCACTACACCATTAACTCATGAAGATTAAATTTATGAAATAAGAACTAAACCATTAGAACAAGTACATTGACATTGAAACACTAAACTTGGTTCAACTCCATGATTGGATCCTCAACTAGCCCATACCCATACGATAGGGATGATCTACACCCCAAAATCAACACACCCACGATCTAATTTGTCTTAGATCACTCCACCACCATATGGAGTCTGTATCTGTTACATTGAAAACAACTAACACCTTCAATTTTATTTTCTAAATGATTTCCCCCTTGAATCATTCCAAATTACATGTTTTTCCCCATGAATCATGGTTCACAAAAAATTAATTCCATGATTCATGGTTCACTGCATGAATCATACAAAAAATCATGGTTCACCTTATGAATCATGATTCCTCAATATTATCCAAAAACCATAAAACCAACGACCAATAAATCAATTTATGTAAAATATTACTATGTTCACCACCATAATAATCTCCCACCAAAGTAAATAACAGAAAGTAAAAAACAATGAAAAATGTAAAAAGGAAATCCGGGATCAAATCCATGATCACACCAACGCATATATGGTTACTAATTACCAACTTCAAAGCATGTAATCTCAACATAATTGACTTCCAAAAATCAGTAACCTCAATCCCATAACAATGGTATCCCTTTAAATAACCGTATAATACATTTATAATGCATAAAACAACCAATGAGACCCTCATGTTCAACCACTAAAAATCTAGAAAATAGATGAACATAGACACTAGTTTCTTTACATTAACCCAAAAAACTAATCCATACACATAAAATCACACCTTACAACCTCACTTGTCAGTTTCAAACCAATAAATACATAAAATATAAGCCCCAAAAATAAAATATTTATATCAACCATACCCAAACAATAAAAAATTCAAGCAGAGCAGTTTATACAGGAACTGGTCACTTATTCTCAAAGTCATTTAAAAATAATATCCACACACAAAACTCTCCCAAGTTTTCAAAACACCCCTTAAAATCCATGTGTTTTCTAAAAAAATGTTAAATCACTAAAAAATCCCAAGAGTAACCAATTACTATTTTTAAATCATTCCCATTTAAAAACATATATTGGAATTTAAATTTAAAAAAAAATTCCTTATATTTCCACCAAGACTCGAAAATCCCATTACATTTAAAAGTCACAATATCCATGATCCATTTCAATTTAAATTTACTTTCAAAATCAATTACCAAAACATCATGTCACTATATGAATTTTTTTAAACTCTGTGTTTCATAAAAATTAACACATCCCAAAAAACCTTTTCCCATGGAGGATAAAGAACTCATAAAAATTAGTCACACACTCCCCTCATATTCATGTTATTCTAATCACACCTTATAATTTTGGTGATAAAATATTATTTATATTATGAATATCTTTAATTAATAATGGATTATTAAAAGGTATTATATAAAAAACCTTCACATATGTGCATGTATCATGCACCGACAAAGATACTGTCATGACCCATAAACAACTTACATGATCCCATACAAGAATTATTACTCATCTTAAGTCTCATCCATCCCACATAGAGATTCTCAGTCCAATACAACACCACACTTAGCCCAGAGTTCTAAATCCTATTACTAGATATCCCTAGGAATTATGGGTTTCGAAATATGTCATGTTGTTTAGAAATGATATTGGTCTATCTCTTGAGTCTCGATATCTTTAATCTACATTCATATCTCACATTCCACACTCAAATGATTCCTGAGTTTGGGTTACCACATGACCTCAGGCACTCCTCCTTCTATGTCATAGTCTACTGACTAGAGGATATGACCTAATATAGTCATTTAAAATTTACTCCATAAAATAAAGCCCATGGTTCAAACTCAAATTATACTAAAAATTTGGCATTACCCATTAATATATTGAAAATCCAAAATGTACATTCACTCATAAATAGGGATCAAAATAGGTCTATATAATCTTGAATAGAAACCCATAAATAGTTTTTATTTTGCTTAAAAAATATTAGAGAAGTAGATAAGAATATAATAATAGGAATCATATAGAAATAAAATGATCACATTCTAGTACCCAGGCTGAACAATAACCGAATTCAAATACACTAGACTATGTCCCAATTCTTTATCTTTAAAGGGAATCTTTAGCCTTAATAAAATACTTACTAAACCATATTTCCAACTCCAAGATATACATGTTCCATGAAAGAAAATATGAATGTATACTCATATAGATTGAAACCCATGCCATGTACATGGGTAGGGGTGAGTCCATTGACCCAATAGGAATCCCTAATTCTTTAATGATACTGAGTGGTACTATAATCAGGTAAATGTACATCAAAGGCATATAAATATGTCTAGTCTTCTCCATTCAACATACACACCCAAAAACATAACAAAAAATGCACATACAATCATATAAGTGAGGTTATTAAGTTCTAACCTAGACACAATGACAAAATAATCTACTTGAATCAACTCCATGTTAGAATGAAAAATTCCCCACATACAAAATCCTAACCTATACATGAAGATGTATGGTAGGGTTCTTACCAAAATGATATCCAACCCATGCTTGAAGATACAAGGTGAGGTTTCATCCAAGCCTCATCCAACTACACAATGAAACAAGTCATGATCATGCATCTATAAGACGCAACCAATCCACTCTTCTTCAAGGTGATTTATCATTTATGGCTCACATCACACCATGAACTGTCATCCCAAGTGGTCCTCAACATATGCTTTTGAAGTAATGGTCTAACAAGAACATTAACCAATCCTCTAAAGTTGAGGACCACAAGAACATTTACCCATCCCTACACATACAAGGGTGGTATCAGAAACCACACCAACCCATACCTATATATATTAGGGGGTAACAATAAATATGACTGCATCAACTCCGTATAATCTTGGTAGGTCACAATCAAGAAGAAATTAACAGCAAATATGTTATACAACATGTCTCACAACTCAGAAACTCACTACCGGGGAAATATTCCATCATAATCTACTCCTGAATTTCAAACATGAACCAATAATCATACTAATCCTCTATGAGTTTTAATCTATCAACCTAAACAAAACCATAACTTTGATACCCAAAGGAATGTTTTCAGAAGACTATATACACATCATCCATAATCAAGCATCAATATTGATCTCATAGGGATACACAAATTAAATGTATCATCAAAAATTAAAATAAACACTATAAAATCACAATCATGAAGGACCATAAGAACAAATCCTTTAAAAAAGGAAACTTCTATCATATATTCAAATAGACCAAGATAATTTGAAATTACCCCTATTACATTCCTTCAAAACACAAAACATAAATCTTATTTTAATTTTTTTCAGAAAGTATCACATGTTATTTCTCCCAATCCATGATCTTGGAAAATATCATATCAAAAAAGCATTTTGAAACCTATGCCCAATTTGAAATACCTTTTTGAAACCATTTTTATCAAATCATCACCTTCTTTTAAATTTCAAATTTCAATAAAATCCTCTTTTAGAATCCAAATTTTAAAAATGAAAAATTTTCCCTTTTAAAACCTAACCCATTCCACCTTGAAAAAATGATAAATATGTTTAATATTACATATTTTAATAGGGCCCAACCATCAAACTCTTTTGAAATATATATTGTCTAGGATAACTATTATGCTGACATGATATCATCTAAACCTAAACCAAATCACAAAAATCATGAAGCATACATGAATATATACTAATTAAACACATAAACATAAAGTAAATAAAATAACAAGAGTCTGAAACAATTTCATGTCCCCCAAACTCAATCGATACTATTGAATTATAATTTATAGGATGACCCTCACTTCATAGGCTCATCCAACCATTGTCTTAGCTCCCAAGGAACCTATATTAAGAAACAACATCACAGTTAATTAATTATACCACATTATAATCAATTATCAAACAATAATAAATACACTAATAAATTAAAATGAAAAACCATAATTTTTATAATATGCTCAAAATGTATCGTGTAGTCTTATGACGTGATGAACATGAACATTAGGGTGCAGCCTAAAACTAGCACTACCAAAAACCTAGGAAACAAAAAATATCCAATATTAATACCCAAATTGATTGAATTTTTTTCTAAAAATAATTGGTAAACAAAAATAAATCTAATAATAATTTTAAATTTCATTAAATGATGGGAAAATATTATTTATATACTACTAGGATGACTTTAATAAGATTATACTAAATCCCCATCTAGGGAAATGATATAAGCATTCTATGGAAAATCATTCTTATAAAATACTTGGAAATTAGAAAATTTTAGAGGAGTAAAAAGAAGTAAAAGGAAAGGGAAAATATAAAATATAATTTACCACAAGCCACCCTCAGATCACTCTACTCAAAGACACCAAAATTTAGGGGACACGGGTTCCAAAGATGGATTTCCCTCTCTATTAGCTGATCTAAATCGAAGTAAGCCTGAGGATGGTTCCCAACATAAAACCCATAGCTGTAAGATCATGGATTTTATATGTGGTATAAAATCTTTATATTTATGTTAATTTCTATGTTATTATCCTTATAAATGTGCACAATGGTTTAAGTAAGGTGTTAAGATAATTTGAGGCTTGTTTAGAGGTCATTACTCTGGCTTTTATGGGAAACAACAGAGGCGTATGGTTAGAGGATGCCTAAAGCTAACTGTGAACCTCAAAAAATGTTGTCCTATAAGGATTCTGTATTGCATTTATAAATCGTTTTAGTGAGGTTTGAACCATGAAAGGCTGAGGTAGAGGGTGTACATGGGTGGTGCACGGTTTGTCTAATGATGTGATATAGTGCATGGCAGGTTTGTTCTCTTGATAGTGGGATGAATATGATTGGAACAAGTTTCGACCAACCATGTGTCCAATCCTTGTGACTTAAATTTTTTCCAATATGGATTCCCCCCTCTCTCTTTATAAATCACCCCTCCTTTCATTTATCTCCCATTACCTATGTATCCCCTCTCCTTGAAGCTATATTCATGCCAAATTTATGAACTTGAATATCTTCTCCATCTGGACTCTAATAAAAATTAAATTAGTCCTGTTCTATAACTAGAATTGATTTCTTCATTACATAGTCTTTTCCCCCTATTTTCATTATTTCAATAATGATATTTTAGTGAAACATATTATTCTCTATTTTCATGGTGTTTATCTATTCTTCCTTTTTATCCTGATATAAAATGAATCAAAGGTTGAGATTGGATGAGTGTTTTTTATGGTATTAAGGTAGGTGTTCTATACCTTTTCCATAAAATTGTAGTTTCTAACATCATTTTGTCATTGTGCCACACCATGGAATTTATAGGCAATTCTTCCTAAATTGATAAACCCATGAGTTAAATTATAAATTTTTTCAAGGATATTTTGTGACAATATTATATAAGGTTGGAGGTATTTTACCTTAACTCGAACCACCCATGGGGTGTGATCTTCCCTTTGACCATGATTATTCCACTCCTGGTGTTTTATGATATCAATTCAAATTTAAGGGAATCAAATATGATAAGTGAATTGATTGTTAAAGATCATAGGAACCTTATAACACATTTTCATTTATATATAAATGGTATGGAATGGTTAATCCCATGTCTTGAATATGATTATGAAGGGATTAATAAAATTATTAATGAAATATTTTAATAAATTATGACTGAATTTGATATTATAATAATAGAGGTTTAATGGTATGGCATTGAAGAACCACTTGAATGCCATGTACATTTTTACTCATTGGATCTGATTTACTTGACATGTCAGGAAGCCAATTTAATTTCTAACACTCGAATATGACAAACCACTAGAATTCCTTAGACATTTATACTCCTCGAATACTATTTAATTATTGTACATGGATTACTTGGATACTATTTATTCTAAATATTAGGAGGACTTGTACATTTCTACTACAAGGATGCCTTAGATATTTATACTACTTGGATCCAGATTACATGGACATTTGGATTCCATGGATATTTTTACTCATTCGATCATATTTACTTGTTTACTCTACCAATAAGGATGTCATTGATATTTCCACTCCTTGGATATTGTTTACTAATTTTACTCAATATACTCAATTTCCTTGAACATTACTATTCCTTGGACCCTATCCCATATATGACTAATACATGATTATAAAAAATAGGACATTGATGATTCTTGACATTATTTACAGATAGACCTCATGATTTAGTTGATTTATCACAATGAGAATTGGTATAATGGAAAATATCACTCATGTTATTATTAATTGAACTAATATTATATCTGTACACTAATTCAACTTATAAAAATAGTTTGACATGTTAGAAACACCATTGGAGGCGTCCTTATGAGTGTTATCTTAGACCCTGTTCACGCAGTCATTGGGCGCTTAAGAATAATTCATGTATGTAGGTGTGGAGAGGGGCATCTTACACCCTGGTGATAATTGATTCATTTTTTTGTTGGATTAGTGGAGCATAAGATCAGGCTATGGCTTGTGTTTCTATATTGGATATATTATTTTTTTCCATTCTATAATTTTGATGCATGTATTGTACTGGATAAAAATTACAGTGAATCACTTGTTTTTATATCATGTAATGATCATCATTTTTATATGAAACTTATGTATGCGATTAATTAGTTATTGATAAGATATATATTTATTATACAACTATTTTGTTATTTTATATGCATCCACTATTGATTAAATTTCCTTTATAGCACTGAGAAACACTCTAATCATGAGGGTATAGTCTTGCTAGAGTACCAATATAGACACTAATTGACATTTGGAATACTCTGGCATACCGAGAAGCATAATTGAGGCCATGTCACTGACTAGGTTTGTTTATTATTATGTGAACAGGGTAAAAGATGTCCCAAAATTGTATCGAAGAGAATTTATTTTCTTTGGTATTATCATTTTCGAGTATTATATAAGAAATGAGAAATTTTTCGTGGTTTGGTAATGAGTATTTCCTTTAAGTATCTAACTCGTGTTCAAGAAAATTCCAAATTACCTATGATGGGTCATGTTCTTCATATTTTTCTTATTATAGTTTCATTGATTTATCTATTTGGTGGAGCACTTGAGGTTTGATGTTCCTTATGATTTAATTTTTTTTACTGTTTTCCTATTATTGAAAGGTAGTATTTCATCATAAATCATTATAGGTAATTCATGATTTATATTTTATGAATTATTACACACCACATTTACATTACTGTTTTCATTTATTACAACATGTTTTAGTGCCTTATTGATATATCCATGAAATAATGTTCACATTTCATATAGGGACTTAGTAAATAACGGGTTGTAATTAAATTGACGCCAAATATCAATTTATAAGTTGTATGTTACCTAGTATATTGAAGGTGGTGATCCATACAGTTCAACCTTTTATAAGTGATTCCAATAAAAAGAGGATTAATTTAAATGAAATTATATAATGAAATGAAATTTTCACCATTAAATAAGGATTCAAGTTGCAGTTTAATGGGGTTTTCCTCAATAAATTTCATTTTACACCCATGATTTGACGAAATTTGGTTTATAGAAAAGAACCAATCCCTTAAACAGCCTTAGTAGTGGTATATATGTAGTTTATCATGCATTCTTATGATCTGTGGGTCACCTAGACCTAGATTTATGAGCAGGAGATCGGTGTGACATGTGTTTAGAAAGTCTTGTTCTTGTAGTTCTAATATGTATGTGAAATTATTCTTATCAAATTTTTATAAGGTGTGATATTTTTAATTTTAGAGATATTACACCATGACAGACTCTAGGAATGTTTCAGGAGGGTGGATAAGATCATGCTTTGATGGTTTTGGGATTTCGAAAACTCACAGAACCTCCAGTTGTACCACTTGCAACACAACCATTTTTAAATAGTATGGTTGTCGATGCTTGGTTTTGAGTTGGTTTCCTATGACTTATGCAGATTCTTTAGGGAACCCCACTACTAGCCTCTACACCGAAATAATTTCCACAGGTGTTCTTATAATATAATCCACCATGGTTTTTTGGGGATGGTGGACCACAAGTTGGAAAGTGATATCTATAATCCATGATCTCAATTTTTGATCATATCAAGACACCTACCTATAAGAGATTGAACATCGCATCATATATGCATCAGGATTCTTCCAAGAGATAATGGCATGTGATTAAACAGATGGATCTTCATAAGGATATAGCTTTGAGGGATTTCGGAAAAAAATTCTATTATTATTTATATCTTGAGATTTTGAGGGTTGATAGAGCAAGAGAGTTTTTTCAAATGGAGTATGGAATATTATATATTATAAACTATACTTCCCATTTTATAGAGATAAAACATTTGATACCTATTCTGTTATGGGATGAGTTGTCAAAAGCCATGAAAATCATGGATAGTATCATGTATGACATCTGATCATTGGTGAATGTTTTTCAACATACCGCCTTTCCAAAAATAATAAATAATACATTTATTTATAAATGTAACTCGAGGGATGTTGGGGGTGTATATCATGGTAAATGATCTTCTTGAATCAAAAGACGAGTGTATAGTGGTAAGAAGACACGTTTTTTGGTATCTCATGAGTAAAATATAAGACAGAGCCTGAGTGATGGTAGATTTATTCTCATTAATCAATGTGAGAGGCATAAACACATGAGGATATAGTGTGATATAATCCCAGTTGATTGTTGATCCTATTGAAGGATAAATCATATACAGTGGTTCATCATGACCATTACTATAATAGTTAGTGAGAGAGGGCCTTCACCAACTCCACGTTTAAGAGAGGGGTCAGAAGCTTCTCATTAGGTAGGGAGATGTAGTGCGATAGGCAGATCATAATGAGGTAGTGGTCATGGATAAGGTAGCCAAACACCAGACATACAGTGACATCAGATCAGGTCTACTCAAGGTTTTCAAGCTATATATCAGGTTGTAGTTTAGGACATATGAATAAAGTTATACTAATACATAAGGATAATAGTGTCACACCATCTACAATGATAGTCACTATTTAGTAGCCTATTTGTTTGTATCTTCATTTATTAATACAGGTTATTCTCACTCTATCATATTTATATCTTTTGTGGAGATCATTAGGCTCTTTGTTCATTATTACTTTGGAATGAGGACTCTCGATACTCAATTTTGGATATGAATGGAGTGTGTATGCCAGTTCAGAGAGTTCCCCTTGATATTGGTGGGTGTCTCCTTATACGAGACCCACTTTTCCATGATATGATAAGGTTTGATATAATTATTGAGATAGAATGGTTGTTTTCCTTTCGTGATTTCAATGACTGTTATCACTGATGTGTAACATTCACATCACTAGAGGGTAGATTTTTTATCACATGTATCAATGGGATGTCTGGGAAAACTGATATGGACACAAGCATTGTGGGCTAGTTAAGATGAAAACCCAGATCACTAGCTTATATTTGGATGATAGAGAGCATGTTGGTTTCAATTCCCTCTAGGTTTTGATCATTTTAGGTATTTTTTCCTAGATGATTTTTCAAGACTACCTTTAAATATTGAGGTATAGTTTTCAATCGAGCTAGTGATAGGATATAAACTACTTCCCAATATTCCTTATAACACATCTACTACTGAGTTATAATAGCTCAATAAGTATCATGAGGGCATTGAAGTGAACGTTTTCTATGACCCAATACATATATGTGGGGTTTGCTGGTTCTTTTTAACAAGAAGAAAGATATAACCCTTATTTTATGCATGGAATATCTGATGGTTGAACATGTTTATAGTTATGAATCAGTATCATTTTACTTAATAGATGATCTATTAAACATGATTTGAGGAGATAGAGTTTTCTAAGATATTGAGATGATATTAGGTTATCATTAGGTGCATGTTAGACCATCAAACATACCTCATAAAAATTTTCATAAAAGGTATGGTCTTTATGAGTATTTGGTTATCTCATTTGGTCTCACGAAAATTCCCATAGTTTTCATTGTACCAATGAATCGTGTTTCCCATCCATATCTTAATTAGTTTGTGGTGGTATTCATGGAAAGCATCGTGGTGTATTCTCACACTCTAAAAAAACAATATAAACATCTTGAGGTCATTTTGGATATAGTAAGAGAGAATTATTTATATGCTAAGATAACAAAGTTCCACATATAGATGGTTAAAATTCACCTCTTTGATTATATAGCATTACTTATAGAATTATCAGTCGACCTAGAGAGGGTGAGATCTCTAATTTCCATAGAGCATCCCAAAAATCTTCATTTACATATACAATTTCTTTGGAATAGAAAGTTATTACATGAGATTCATAAATGAATTAACATTCCTAGAAACACCTATTAATGTATTGAATAAGAATTTTGTGAAATTCTCATGGTCTGTAGCCTATGAGATATGATTTTGGGACCTAAAAACAAGATTGACATTAGAGTCGGTTCTAATTCTATACGATCCAGGAAGATGCTATAAAATTTATTTTGATGCATTAGGTATAAGAATTTGAGTGTTTTTGATGTAGGAGGAGTGAGTCATGGAATATGGGTCTCATCAATTGAGACCACATGAGAGAAACTACAGGACTTATGATCTTGAGTTAGATATTTTTCTTCATGCCTTGTGTTGTTGGTGGAATTACTTATTGAGATAGATTTTTTTAGTATAAATGAACCCAAAAATCCTCAAGCACATATTTACACAATTTTACTTGAATGGTAAGAAATGATGGTGGTTTGAATACCTATGTTATCTTGACTTTGATATTTCTTATAATCCTAGAAATGGAAATGTAGTTATAGATTCAATGAGTTTGTGGACATAGATATAGGTGGATCAGGAGGATAGTAGTGGGTGGTAGCATATAGACCTAATTTTTGATATGAATATAGGGGTTTAGGACTATAGTGGAAATTATGTACTTTCATTTGTATCAGTGTACTCTTTAATCTAGAAGAGAATGAATATAATGAAAGTATCAGATTTTGAGTGGTTGGTCTTATGGGAGAGTGTCAGAGGTGATGATATACCTCTTGGTTGGATCATTTCTGTGGTTCAAATCTTGAAAATCCATGGACGTGTTTGTGTTCATACCGACATCTAGGAGGAGTTGATGTGAGAGTATCATGTCCCTATATAGGCTCTACATCCCGATAGTACCATGAAGTATCCTGACTTATATTTTCAATATTGGTGGCGGGGAATAAAGTGAGAGATAGATGGGTTTGTAAGTTGATGTTCCATCTATTAGCAGGTGAAGGTGAAACATTAGTGAGAAGTACACATTTTACATATTTCCCCTATTCATGAGAAGAAATGGGGTGGTGTCACCATGGATTTTGTGATAAGACCTACCAGATCAACTTAAAGAAGTGAATTCATATGGGTAGTCATATACATTTTAGAAAATTTCAACCATTTTTCTATTCAAGAGACTCTTTCATAGGATGATCTCTGGTGGGTATAAATTTATGAGATCATACCCCACCATAGAGTTCCATATTCCATCATATCAGATAGAGATGTATGTTTTACATCACGGTTTTTGTAGGGGTTACAAAGGTAAATTGGTTCTCAAGAAACAGCTGAGTACAAACAATAAACCATTTACTGATGGTTAGTCCATGAATATTATGTCTGGAGGACATGCACTAAGAATGAATCATTGATTTCATAGGTTATTGGGATAAACACTTAAACCTCAAAGAGTTCACTAATAATAACATCTTCTAGGATACCATACATATGGATCCTTAGGAGGCCTTATATGGCAGTCCATTCTGTTGACCCTAATGCTGGTAAGATGCAATAGAGGTAATGATACTATATCTTTGACGCATTTAGGAGAATTAAGAGATGGTTTTCTTATCATGAAGAAAAAATGTTCATATCGATCTAGACATATGTTATAAATTGATCATCACTATCGACCATACGAGTTTAAGATGGGGAGTTGATTTTTCTTACGATTTTAGACTAGATTGAGGAATAGATAGATTCAAAAACAACAGAAGATATGCCTTATTTCATTGGACCCTTTGAGATTATAGAGAGATTCAAGCTAATAGCTAATCCACTGTGATTAACTTAGATATTAAAGTCTATGAAAAAAATCTTCAATGTATCCCAACTTCATCGATATCATTTGGATTCATCACATATCCTTTTTCCAAAGTAGGTTGAGTTAGATATCTATGTATCCTTTAATGATAATCCTATTCATATTTTTGACCCTGGCACAAAGGTTCTCTAAGGATGGTTAGTTCCTCTATTATGAGTGAAATGGAAGTACTGCCATGTATTTAGTGAGAATTGGGAGAGGGAGGCTGAAATAATTTCCCAGTGGTCAGAGTTATTGTCATAAAATTATTAAACAACCGTATAAGGAAATTTTTGGGAAATTTTTCATTACGGGTGTAATATTGTAAGAACCCATATTCTCTAGAGGGTATTGAAACTTATTAATTCTATTAATTTATTTGTTTTTATACTTATAAATGTTCCATGTGTTTTATGGAAGGCATCAGGTGAATCATATGATGGTTCAAAGATCTAAGGCCTAGATTTTAGAGGAAACTATAGAGGGTTAGGAAGAGTTTGTAGTTAGTACTAACTGTTCCCCTCAAACTACGTGTCCTAGTAAGCGTTCCATGTAATTTTTTAAAATAGTGAGAGGGAGGTTTAGATCATTATGGGTTAAGGCAGGGGTGTGCACAGGCTACCCATGGTTCTTCTAACCCTACACTATAGTCCATGCAAGTTGTGTCCCCTAGAGTGTTGGGCGCACCCATTTGGCACATAGTTTCTCCAAAATCTGCCAAACCATGTGAATTTTAATGTTTTGGTTGATTAATGTTTTACCTTGTCTCATTATAATTCAAACCTCTCCTTTCATCCCTCTCTCACACATAGTGACTCCTCTCTCATTAAATCATTCATCATGTTAATGATATACATTTAAAGATCTTCACTATATATAATTTGATTGATCTATCATCTATCTCATTGGATATACCCCAATGAGTTCTTAATTCCTTAGTCTCTTTTCAATTATTTCCATGAAATCATAAGTGATTTTTTGGTATAGGATCTTCTGTACTATTTTTAGATAACTAATCCATTCCTCTATTTCACTTAATCTAGATAGAATTAGAGGTTGATAGAGGATTAGTGTTCATCTATAGGCTATGGTATGAGGTCAATAAATTTTCCATAAAATTATAGTTTCTTATATCTTATTTCCATTGTGTCTTATTAAAGAATTTTTGGGTGATGATTCATTTGTTGATAAACCCTTGAGTTAAATTATGAATTATTATCAATTAAATTTCATGAAACTCTTATTTAAAGTTGTAGGTTGTTGACCTTAACCTAAATAACCTATGGGATTAGATCACCCCCTAACCATGATTATTCAACCCTTGGGGTGTGTTGATTTCACTTAAAATTTTAAGGGAATTAAATGTGATAATGAAATGGATTGTTAAAGGTCATAGGCACTTTCTTGAACCTTATCATTCATATATGAAATGTAATAAATGGTTAATCCCTTGGGTTGATTAAGATTATGAATGGATTAGTGAAATGATTAATTAATTGGTTTATGAAATGATGATTGAATTGAATATGATAATAATGGAGGGTTTTTGGTATGTCACTAATTAACCTCTTGGATTCCACATACATTTTTACACCTTGGATTTGATTTACTTGACTAATTAAGATTCTATGGAAAATTTTAGCCACTGGATTTTATGATCCACTATGATGACTTGTACATTTATCCTCCTAGAATTCTATCTAATTAGCTTAATTGGATGCCTTGGATATTTATACTTCTTAAATACTATTTATTTGACTTATTAGGATGCATTGGGAATTTATGCTCTCAGTATCCATCACACTACAATTCCTTAGAAATTTATACTCCTCGAATTCGGATTACTTCTCCATTTTGGTATCATGGTAATTTCTACTCCGTAGATCATGTTTACTTATTCTACATGACCCATTATGATGACTAGGACATTTCGACTCCTTGAATCTTGTTTACTTATTTTACTTGGAATAATCGGTTTCCATGGAGATTAATACACCTTGGGTCCTTTCCCATGTAGGACTAATACATGATTCCATGGAATAGGTTATTAATTTTATTTAAATTATTTATAGATAGCACTTATGAGTTAGTTTCTTGATCACTATGATACTTCGTAGACTAGAAAGTATCACTTTTATTATTATTACTCATAATTCTCTTATATCTGCAAACTTATTTAGCCTATATTCAAATGTTGGACATGTTATAGATTTTTTTGTTAGTGGGATACTGATTGTTATATCACACCATGTTTGGGATGCCATTGGGTAACCAGACAAACAATATAGATGTGAGTAGGGATAGGGTAATGTTCTTACTTAGTGATGCCTGATTTATTTTTATATAGAAGTAGACATAATAAGACCATTATATGGATCGTGATGTTATATGGGACAATTTATTTTCGGTACTTATGTAATTTTGACTCCTATAATATACTAGAATTATTTTTCCATGTATAACCTATATTCTATATAGAATGAACTAATCATAATTTTTATATGACACTGGTAGATGAGATTACTTGGTAATTTATAATATGGTTTTTTATTTTCATTTGTTCAGTTATTTTATATGCTTCCTCTATTTATTTATTTTATTATACAATTGGATTGTAATATGATCATGAGGGTTCAGTCTTCCCATAGTAACATCATAGACACTAACTGCTAGTAGAGGACTTTGGATTATGGGAATATGTGCTTGAGGAAATGTGTCCAATTGGGTTCTATTACTGTTAATTAAACTAGGTCCAGGATGTCACACAATCCCTAATTACCCAAAATTCTTAAAAAGGGAAACCTAAGGGGTTTACATCATGAAATGGAGTTGACAACATGAACCACCTCTTGATAAAGGGACGTCCCATATGCCCTACTATATCATGATATGACTAAGTGGCTAAACTTTGAATGGTCTACAATTGGTAATTCTAGTATCACATTCACTTTGGAAATCTTATCATTCTATTAAATAGCTATGACGCCACTCGATAAAAAAATGTCTAAAAACAACTTATTGAGAAATCTAGAGGTACATAAACATTGATCGATCCTCAATACTAAAAATAAACCACCCACCAAATTAAATAAAATTCAAATTGAATAAGGAATTTCCAACCCATAACCTTTAGTATTGTTAAAGTTTTGATGTTCAGATATCATTAAAGATCATGATATGCTTATTTATATATGGATTTGAATTAATAATAATGCATATTGGTATATTTTCACCCTTATCATGACTTTGATAACTCATTTAAACCAATTAATGGTATTGTGGTAGATGATTTTTTGAGTTTGAAATTTTATAATGATGTTTCTACAATATTAAAAAGTAATACATGATTATAAAACTATTTTTTTCTTTTTATATTATTCTTGGGATATTTTTTAAAAAATATATCTTTAACAGAATATAGCATATTACATATTGGTACCAAAATTGATTTTTTTTAATTTTTTGATCTTGAGTTTAATTAATGGATAGATTATATAAATCAAGGTGATATACCAAATAGATGATCATTAAGTAAATAGAATCATATCTTATGGGTATTGTTAAAATAATTTTAATTCATTAGAAGATAGTTTATTCTGTATTGGTTTCAAAATTGAAAAATTCTCAATTTGGTGATGTTGAGACTAATGCATGGATAAATTATCTTATTCTATGTGATGTTATAAATAGATGATATTTATTTAAAGATAATTTTATCATTTTAAAATGAATATTTTATGTTTTCCACTATATGTGTGAAATTCTAATTTTATATTTTAATAGTTAAATTCGAAAATTACATCCATGTGTCAATAATATGTATCATTCTATATGTTATCCCTTTTATGGGGTGTGAAAAAATAAATCTATAAGACTTTTTGATGAACCATTGACTGTTCATGAGATAAAGGTTAAACATTGAGTTCCAGTAAGGCTACTACAACCATTGGTAATTTTAATGCTGAAATGTGAAGATATTTATTATAGAATCTATAACTCAGTTACCATAAATTTCTAACTATAAAGGTGTTTTCTCAATTATAATTGAATATTTTAATAAATTATTTCATTTATTCCCAACTAGAATATAATGTTAAAAGGAATTTTTAGTATGAATATATGTCCAATTTTTTTTGAAATTAAATGGATTCCATTTGATTATTCTATCTAATTGATATTATCAATTTAATTTCCTTGTGTTGATATTGTTCCACCAAGATTATTAACACCCACATGCATCTTAATATATATTCATATATTTATAAATTTTGTTAAAATAAGAGAACAATTAAAAACATTGAATATACATATAGAGAATTTATTCTAAATATTGATGGATCGTGGATTCTATATTTATATTTTATAAATATTAATTAAAATAATTAAAATAATTTATTTGTTTGAATATAATTACAAAACTATTTTTTATTTATTCATTTTATTTAATACTATATGGGGTTTATATTGGAGAGTAAACTATAATTGGTTCAGATATGGTGTAGAATATAATAGTTCATGTATATATGAATAAAGATCATATGAATTATGGTCAAAATAAAAATCAAGCATTTATATATTTGAGAAGTGGAGATATGGATTTTATGTTTAAGAATCACATATTTCCTTTAGTTTCTATGAAGCAAGTAAGACATAGATTTAAGCGGAGAATAAAATTATTGAAAAAATAATTATACATTTAATGGTATAGAATTGGGTAAATAATGTTTCTTTTCATTTTTCACTTGCAACACAGATAGATAGATCTCATAATATTTTCCATGTATCATAGCATGAGAATTATAATAATGGAACATATCACACAATTTATTGGATAAAACATGATGTTGGGGATGATGAAGCATGTCTATAATGTTTTCATAGAATTGAGTAAATCAAGGAATCATGTCATGAACCAGCCTGGATACCGATGTAGCCTGATAACCGATCTAGTCCTGACATAGCCTAAAGGGTGTTCTTGATCCCCATGAGTTGGTGACTAGCACCTGGAATCATATAATATAAATTTGGGAATGAATTATTCAAAAACAAGTGGGAATAAAGATAAACAAGTCGGTATTCATACAACCAAAACTCCATAGGGAGTACTATACATTAAGTCAAAATGGAATAAACATCCCAAATTATGGACACAAGGTACCAAAAACTGGATAACAACCCAATTACCAGTAGAAACGACTCTCTTTGACTATGGTAATATAAATAGAATGACATATATGTGGCACTATAACCATTCTTGATCCTTGAATGATATAATATAAAAACATGTGAAGGCGCATATAGGGTGTGAGATAAAAGACATGTAGGGTCCCACCGTGGATTCCATAAAAATATTTCCATAAAATTAAACAAATAAAGATATAAATTTTTGAAAAACATTGAATGGAATTTCATATGCATATTTAAATAAAATCATGAATTATATTTCAAATGATGGAAATAGTTTAAACAAATTTACTAAAAAACATTTTATATAAATATATTTCTATACATTCATAAGGCATGTGTAAAACAGTTTACAGGAAATGAAATTTATTTTAAAATACCAAAAATGAGCATCATAATAATCTAACAAGATATATGATAGTTTGAGGAAATGGAACTCCCTCACACTCAAATAAATTACCATGAAAATATGTGTACACACATCCCTCAAACACTAGTCAAATAGGAACCCATCACCACCCCATCGGGGATGTGAACTACTGCATATGTATTGTTAGTCTTGTCAAACGTCAATAGAGAGTTTTCCTGAACAACTCACTAAAAACCTAGTCTTGAATGTAATCTAATACCAATTAGTAATAGGTAATTTAATTTAAAACTATTTAAAATACATTTCATCAATTTCTTCCAATTAAAATAATCCAATTTCCTTTTAAAAACAAAAAACAAGGGCTTTTAATCAAATAATGATTTTTTTCAAAGATAAACCACTAGGATTCTATCAAAATTATGTTCTGCAATTTTTCTAAAATTAAAATTTTAAATCATTTTCATCAATTCCATTTCAAAATTTTAATCTCACAATTTTCCATCAATTTCACAAACACACCCTAACTCATTGGTATTGGGCGGTTTTCCCAATTTCATGCCAAACCAAACACAAATCTCCAAAAAATGTGAATTATGTTTTCAATAAACGAATTAATATAAAATAAAATTTAAATAATGAAATTGAATTTATTTTATCAAATTTATTTTTAGTAAAATTCTCCAATATAATCAGAACCACCGACCTTAGGATCACTGGATCTCGAAACAAAAACCCCTAATCAAGAAACTCCAAAAATAAAATTTTCAATGATGATATGAGAATAAAACCTAGATTCAAGTTCTAAAATTATAGGTATTGTATCCCACAAAAAAATGGATATATATATAAATGGATATGGAGGATAGAGGATAGAGTGAGATAAATATAACAAGTAGAGGAAAATTCGTGGGAAAGAAATTGAACATCATTCGCCTATCTTTGATATGATTCTATAGAAGTGTAGAGGGTCCAAAATCACCTTTTGGGAGCCTCAAATGAATAATAAAATGTATTAGGGTCTAATTAATCATACATTCACTTAGTAAAAGTTTTTTTCTAATTTTAAAAATTATTTTCAAATTTATTAAATCTCATAAGCATGGTTATTGTGCAGGGCTTCACGGTTAGAAAACCCATGCACCCTAACCGTGTACCCCTGCTGAAGGGGTTTCAAAATTTATCTTTGTTGCGAAAATAGTTTTTAAAACCATGTGGAAACCCTGAAAACCCCCACTATTTAGGTATTTAGGGTTTTTAATAACATGGAGAAAGGTTTTGGAAATCCGTGAGCCAACCATGTACAACCCAACACCTGTTAAAAAATTTCAAAATTTTACCTAAGAAAACCTAAAATGGTACCCAAAAAATAATGATTAAAATAGTGTTTCAAGAATAAATAAAAATAGAAAAATTATGACAAAAAGTCCCCCCAAAATAAACATTCTATCCCCATAATGCTTACCTAGATTCTTATACGTCAAAAAGATGATGTCACTGCTCTCTCATAGTGGCCTCTCTCTCTCTCACATCTCATGAGAATCTGAATAGTGCTGTTATAACACTCGAATGAAAGGTATCATCCTCCACAAAGTACCTAGCTTTAAAGATCAACTATCCTATATGGATACTCATTCATGGATAAATTAAGTTCAACCTCAAGATCAACCCAACTCAAATCATGATATGGATATGATAGATACCTCAGTAGCTGAGATATATGAAACGCATTATGTATTGACATAAAATATGATGGAAGTGATAAACGGTAATATAAATTTCATAACTTTTCAGAAAAACTCAAAAGGTACCCCTAAATAAGGATAATACTTCTCTTGCCTTCCATGCCTTCAATTTCCCAAACAGGGTGAAACTATCAAGAATAATTGGTAACCAATTAAAAATTACAATGGTCTACAACGAAAATCAACATTAGACTAATACTTGATCTATTCCTTCAACATTCTTGGACAAATTAAATGAATCTTGATGTCATATCTTGAACCAAGATCATTCCAAACAAGGAACTTTCCCCGACCTCCAACCAACATAATAGAGATTTACATGCTTGAACATTCAAGGCCTTAAAAGGATCCATTCAAATTGCGGGCTGGTAGCTATTGTTATAATCAAATTAAAATATCCTTAAATGCTCATCCCAAGAACCACCAAAGTCAAAAATGTAAGCATGAAGAATATATTCAAGAATCTGTATAGCTCTTTTTATCTAATCATCCGACTACGGATGGTTTTTCATACTTCAATGAACCTGAGATCCTATTTCCTCTTGATGGCCTCTCCAAAAAATGACAATTGTACCAAGGATCCCTCTCCTAAACTATAGAATATAGAACTCTATGAAACTGAATGATTTCTTCCAAATATATATTTCCCAACTTCTCAACATTGGTTGTGTCACGAATGGTTATAATGTGAGTTGATTTTGTTAGCTTATCAATAACAAACCATATAGAATACTTCTCTCTCAGGGTATGTGGAAACCCAACAAAAAAATCCACAGTGATTTCATCCCACTTCCATTTTGGAACTAAAAGTGGTTGAAGTAAGCATTGAGGTCTCTAGTTCATAGCCTTGAACCATTGGAATGTATAATTATGATAGAAAAATTCATAAATTTTTTGTATCATATATATCCACCATAATTTTTTCCTCATATAATATATCATCCTTGTGGTTCTTGGGTGAAATGCCCACTGGAAGTTTTATAAATCCTCTATCAAAACTTTCCTTACCACTAACAACACAACAATGTGATTCACATAGCATATAATTCCCTTTTGGGGAATGACTAGTCAAAAATTCCATGCCCACCATAAATAGGGTATCTAATGATAAGGAACTAATCATGAAGCTACTGCACCTGAAGACTCGTTTTGAGAAGAGAAGATGTCAACTAAACACTGGACTAGGAAACATCGAACCCTAATTCTTATACTTCAATATGAAACTGTGAAAAACATTTCCTTCAAGTTCCTTCCTTTGGGTGATTATTTTATTGTTTGGGTTAGAGGCTTCATTCTCAAATAATATTTTATGAAATTACCTTTCCCCAAGGTAAAGGTGATGTCAAAATAAAAATATTTTTATGTATTCCATCTGATTCACCTGGTGAAGGTTAAGATATTTTTGAGACAAGATTTAACTCAAGTACTTGGGGTAAGAATACACAGTAAACTATTCTTTCAAGAATTAGTGCAACCAACTCTTAATAATGTGAATCAGAAATGTTATTTCAAGGTCATAGGTCAGATAATTCTTCTCAAGTGTCCTAATGTTATGAGATACATAATAAATTATATGATATTATTTCATAAGAAAACAACACAAACCAAAACCCAATAAATCCACAAAGACTTCATTGCCTTTCACATCCTCTAGAAGAATTAACACTCATACAACAACCAAAATACATTTTAGCTAAACAAAATAATTCTGAAATTTTTTATCCCAATGAAAATTTATTCTCTTATGATTCAGAGCAGTCATAGGAGAATCCACCTTTGATAATTCCTTAATGAACTGGTGATAATACCCAACTAAATAGAAGAATAACTAAATCTCGAAAAAATTAGTGTTCATTAACATGTCTTAACAACTATCACCTTATCGATATCAACTAAAATAAAATGTTCTAACCTGACATGTCCCATGAACATCACTTCCTGAATAAAAAAATTATATTTTGAAAACATATCATAAAGTCAGTGATTTATCAACAATTCCCCAACATCTATTAGATGAATTACATCATCCTATATAGAAATAAAGTAAACAAGGATGTCATCCATATATACTACCATGAAAGTATCAATATACTCATGGGACATCCTATTCATTAAATCCAAAAACTATAAGAGTATTGGTTAAAAAATGATATGACAAGGTACTAATATTGGTCGTACCTGCTCTAAAAGTTTTTTTTATGAATTTCATATTCGTTCATCATCAACTGATGGTATCCAGATAAATAATCAATATTTGAGAACCAATTATCCCCTTTCAACTGATAATATAGATCATCAATCCATGGATGTAGATATTTATTATTTACTACACCTCGGTTGTTTTTTGGGTAACCAACCAAAAAGAAAATAAAACAATCATTATTATTAAAATAGGGAAGTGGAACCACCCAAGGTGACACACAATAGTGTATAAATCCCTTATCTAAATGATTATCTAGTAGATTCTTCAGCTCTTTCATTTCATCTTGTTCTATGTAGTTTGAAGGAATAGAAACTGGTTGAGTACTTGGTACTAAATTGAAATAAAAATTTACCTCCCTTACTAATGGCCAACCAGAGAAGTCAGAAAGAAGCACATCAAGAAACTTGATGAAAAATTAAGGGAGACCCCTCATGATGGATTCCTTCTCCAAGTTAAAGAAGAACACTAATATCACTTTTTCCAACCCCGGATAAGAAGTTTTAGCTCTATATGACCTCAGGTCCCATTCTACTTGAAAGATATAGTACACTCTATTTAGAATAATAAATGCGTCTATCGAAGATAACTATCAATCCAATATTTATTGGAAAAATGATGTCATGTGATTTCATGTAGATAACTAGAAAATTCCATGCAAACTCGACATCTGGTATAGAGAATTCACAAGGACTACCGAGACCCTTACCTCTCTTTGTTCCAAGCGGTGTAGTAATATCTATCACATAAGATAAAAACATCAAAGGATGATTCACCATATTGACAATAAGAGTTGAAATAAATAAATGAGATACAATAGTATCAAATAAAGTAGTCACTAAGGGAAGATTTATAGTGATGGTACCTATCACAATCTCTAGACCCATGTCTGCTTCCTCTAAAGACTAATTAACTGTGTAAAGAAGCTTCGTTTCAGATACCCATTACTAGAACACCTTTGTTCATGAAGAATATTATTTCACTATTGTTTTAGAAGTATTATGTGGTCTCATTCCACTACACATAGATGAATATTTGTGGAATAACTTCTCCAACTGACTTAAGAATTTGAATAAGCTTTATACTATGGGTGCCTCAGTTAAAACAGTCTTTGAGTGCAATAGATTTTCACACTAGTAGAAAATCAAAGGGCCTCTATCATGAACTATAGGAGGACTAATAAAACCTATTGTTGATAACTACCATAAGAATCATCACACTTTTTATTCCCTTTAGAGGAATTTACACTACCACAGAGAGAAAAAGAAACTACTGAAAAACCTAACTTTCCATCCAAATCCATTTCAACCATCAATGCTTTATCCATCACATCTACATATATAGTCATATTTAGCCAGAATTCTTAAGAAAAAATCCTTATTGAATTCACATATTGAACCATAATTTGTAAATCTTCTCATTCAATACAATATCTGGAGAAAACTGCACCAGCACATTAAAACGATTTGCATACTCTATCAAGGTCTAATCAGCTTTCTCGAGTTTGAAAAAACTCAATATATTTTTCTAAAACCACTGAATCTATATAGAACTAGTCACTAAAAAGATCCTTTAAATATTTCCACTTAAAGAAATTGTGAGTCTTCTCCATCACCATTGTGAACCACCATATCCTTCCAAGTCCCTCCAACATGATGGTGCCACACTTTACCTTTATTTCATCATGTGTATCTATGAACTCAATCAAACAATTTATCTATATCAACCATTTCAGAGCCTATTTTGGATTATTTTATCAATTGAATGATGGTTATTTCTATTGAAATAACATCTGATCCTGATTCCAAAAATCATCCATGTGAGTTTCCATAGTTGGAACCAGAATGAGAAATGCTGGTGGTTCTTGTACTTTAGCCTAGACAATAGACACAATGACCTCAAATATATTTAGGTTCATGAGAGGATTTGATCACTAAGGTTCCTTAGAATCTAACTCATGGATTCAATTATATCATCTTCTCAAAGGAATGATATTGCATAACATCAACAAGCAACATTGAAAACATCATATTAACACTCAAATAGAGAAACAAGGGAGATTAATCCCAATATATAGACCAAAAAGATTTGGATCTAAATCTATCCACATAAAAATAAAGGAGAAGTCTCAAACAAATCCTCATGATGCATTTTCCAAACCACCCCTTGCGACTTAAGGATCATTTCGATGAGAGATGTCTAGAAACTCAATCACAGCTACCTTTCATGTCCTGACAAGATGACACAACTACATACTAACATCAAAGAAAGACTCTTATCTTGTATCTTTGATGCATCTTTTTCATGATCCAGCCTTAATACCTTGGTAACCTGATAACTAAGATAGTCATATCATATTCCAAAGTGTGTTCCTGATCAGAACATGTTGTGGAATAACATCTTAAATCATACAATGTGAAATAGTGAACATATTTTCCACAAAAAATGGAAGAAATATAAACAAGTCAATATGAATAAAATAAAAACTCCACTGGGAAAACAGTACTATAATTCAAGTAGGTTTAAGCATGAAAATGTAAAACCAAAATGTTCTTAGAAATAGGATAACATCCTAATTCCTAGTGGACACCAATATCCAAGCCCAAGGATTAACAATTATAACCAACTCTAAGTATATCTTTACCCTTTCTCAAATTAGGAAGGAGAAAATCTACAAAAACCCTAAGGAATAGGTTGGATGTGAGATAAAATCTCCATAGTTTCTCACCATGGATTACATAAAAATATTACAGCAAAATTAACAAGATAATTCTTTCAATTTTTAAATAAAAAGGCTTTCATTTCAATATAATATTTAAAACAAATCATTCATTACATTTCAAATGATATCAATAATTTAAAAAAAATCCTTAATAATTTTTTTAAATAAAATTGTTTATATAAATTTCTAAGGCATGTGTAAAATAGTTTAAAACAAATAGAATATATTTCAAAATAGAAGCAATGGGAAACATGGCAATTCACAAAGAGTTTAAATAGTTACAGGATATGGGACTCCATCAAACTCGAATAAATTATCATGAAAATATGTGTACATGCATCCCTCAAATGCCGATCAAAGAGGATCTTATCAAAATTTTATTCTCGCTCAAATTTACCCAAGAGATGAAGGTAGAACGGTACTTGTAGTATAGCTTGGGTTATCGAATCCCCAGAGACCTCAGAAGAAACCTATATACACGTACATTATATGGACTGTTTTTGGTAATGAAGTGGCCAACTTGGGTTGATTTTATATGGTTTTAAAGTATAACTAACAGATTTAGGTGAATTCAATTTAAAAGAATGAGTTGATCCTAGGTTATCGCTCAGGGTGGATTGGACATATTTTCTTTTTAATGATTTCAATTTCTTAAATTTGAGATGGGTTCATTTAAGGAGATAAAACAACATAATCGTTTACTGGTTTAATGCCTACACCCTTTAATACTAATCACCTATACACTTTAAGGATCAAAGTGTTGATTACTTCAAGGTAAATGTTCGTATTATCACTTGAAGTGTGTGGCCTTAAATTCAACAAGGACGATGGAGTTTAAAAATCATCAAATAAAAATCTCAATTAAAGAAGTGATTATACATTAATGAGGTGATAAGTAACATCCAATCCATCCCCTTGCTACTCCCTTGGATCAACACATAAGTGGGTTATCCCCTTATTGATTCTATGGTTTCAATGGAAGTGGAAAGTAGACTCATGAGGGAGTAAATGGAGAAGTAAAAAAAACGCAATAAAATAACAATCACTCCACCGTTGTGTGATAATATCACAAGGTTTGGTATGAAAAAGTTCACACATTGAACCAATGGTATCAAAGTGATAAGGATAAGAACAGAATAATAAGAGAAAAAAAACTTTTATTAAGAAACAAGGATGAATTAAAACAACTTACATGTGAAGGAAGAACATTACAAATAGAAATTGGCAGTATAACATTAAGATGAAAATAAGATCAAAAATTATCAACTCCACCACCAACACTGCCTTAAATAGGCATTTTGAAAGCCTTGGGTCGAGCCTCCAACAGTAAAAAGCATCCCACTTGATTATGGTAGGTCTAGGGTGGTGGAAAGCTTGTGGAACTTAGACTTTTCCACATTTGACCCGAGGTGGCATCCAGCTTTCCTCCACCAAACAGACGCACTTTGATGACCTTCTAGATGGCCGAATAAGAGTGGACCATAGAAGAATAAAATGGAGGCCTAGATGTATCCTAACCTTATGTAAATGTTGGTCCCATTCAGAGTTGTATATTCAGATATATGATCAGATTAGTGGGATGTTTTTTTGGGCCGCAGAATCTGGCCCAGAATTGTATCTCAAACTTGGGCCACCTTAATGACCCCAATAGAGATCGAATTAGCGTTATCTCCTGACGAGTGATTTGTTCCTAAATATTTATTCTATCATCCCACAAAATTTGGGATTCATTAGGCCTGTATGTTGGGCCCCACAGTCTCATAAGTGGTCTGGTGTCCAATCTACCTTCTCTAGAATTGCTTCCATTCATCTCCAAATATCTCCATCATCGTTTATGAATCATCCATTGATCCCTGAATGAAAAATGTTCACATTTAAGTGTAGATATAGTTAAAAAAATATAAAATTAAAATATTTAAAATTACATTTCTTAGAATCATATGACTCATTGGGCCTAAATTGGTGTATATTAGGCATGAAGTGCACAAATGATGAGAATGGATGTTCATAATGAAAATGCACTAACTCAGGCCCATAAGATCAAAAATGAAAATTTAATACCATTAAAATGTAATTAAAATATATGTTTTTATTGGATAATCACACCCCCAACTTGACATTTGCTAGTCCCGAGCAAATAATTCAGTGATTTTATTTGAATTCCTTTCTTCAAACACATTATAACAAACAGTTCTCACAATGTAAAATGCACACAAATATATTTTTATAACCTATCAAGATAATTTAAAACTAGATGAATTTAAAAGCATATCCCTATCCCATTCCCATTCCTTTGATCAAATCCATCATCATACTTCATCCAACTCAATTAGGTGTAATGATGTTTTGTGAATCACAATAGATATGGAGGTTCATTTTCATTCAAGGGGGAAATCATGGAAGCGCTTGGTGGAATCAAATTTAATCCTCATATGAGTATTCTTAATTCCTCTTTATTTTGGATTTGTTTGCAATATTTCTATAGTAATTGAGATTGCAGTTAATCAAATTAACCCATCTATCCAGACTTTGCCGATGACTCCCAGACTGAAAGGTCTTAGGGAACCAAGTGAATCCCACATACTCAGTCATCGTCTCAAGTTAACTTAATCAAAAAAAATTCATATTACCATAAATAGATATAGATTGAAAAACTCAGGGCTAGACAGCTCTGGAGTCACAATCCCCAAGTGCCGAAAGCCTCGCATTTTATCAATCCATTTCTCTACATGCAATTTTTTTTTATTTTTTTTGAATACTCATATTATTCATAAAAATAAAACTAGAATATTCTATTTATTATGGGACACCAAAAATTCAAATTATTACCCCACAGTCTAGAGGACGTTCATTGTGGCATTTTGATTTAATGGATGAAAATAAAAATGATGAAAATTTTCATTGGACAACCAAACTTCCAAAATCAATGCTTTTAAACTTAATCATGAATTAAATTAAGAGTCAAGGAAATAAAATTTATTTTCTATGTAGTTTTAATGTGAGAAAATATGTTATTATATGAATGATAAAGTAATTTTACTTCTTTTTTTTCATTGTTTTTTTTAAAACAAACATTTTGTTTCCACACCCCCCAACATAGAATGAAACTGTCCCTAGTTTCGTAAAATTAAAATTTATAATGGGGTAGAGTAATAAAAGGGGATTTCAATAAGGAAATTGAAATATGAGGATCATGGAATGAAGTCACCTGGTGGTTGAAATTTGAAGTTCTTGTCGCTCGAATTTAGTCCTTTGATATCCATGTCGCTTGCAAAGTTCCCTATTGGAAAAAGGAAAAAAAACAAAACAATATATATATATAAGTAAAATATACGTATATATATAAAAATTTTAGAATAAGTAAGCACATTAAGCCATAGGTCAGTGGTAAGCGTGCACACCTATCTCTCTTCGGTCCCGGGTTCGAGTCCCAGTGGCTTCGCCGGTTGTGACGGGGTTTTCCCCACGGCCTATGGCGTGTCCCCTTTTTTAATTATTATATTTTTTTATTATTTTTATTATTTTTATCTTAACCTATAAAATAATAAAAATACAACAAAATAAACTGATGATACATTGTCTTCCTTTTAAATTTCTGGGTAAGGTATTACTCAAGGATCACACCACGTGACACAGATGAATATGGTGCTCCCCTTTCGTACCCATCCATACTCATAATAGAAGAACAGGTCAAAAGTCTATTTTTTTATTTTTAAACATAAAAATGATTAATTAATCTTATTTGAAAAATAAAGATGATTTAGAAAGATTAGAAACATAAAAACCACGGCTTGCCTTTCGTGCAACGCTTTGTTTAATGTTGTTAGCCCGACATAGATCCTAAATTTATCAATTTTTTCTTGGTTCATAGATTGGATCAATTAACTCAACATATATTTCCTGTTTATTGAATGATTCAATGAATGTTTTTAACCTTTGACCATTGACCTTGAAAATGTGACCACTAGTGGGATCTTGAATCTCTACTGCCTCATGGGGGTATACATGATGCACTATGAAAGGACCTAACCATCTAGACCTTAATTTTCCCGGGTGTAAATGAAGTTTTGAACTATACAAGAGCACAAGTTTTCCCAATTCAAAATGTTTGACCTTGATATTCCTATATTGGTAGTCTTGAACTCTAGCTTTATTGATCCTTGAATTTTCATAAGCCTCCATCCTTAGTACCTCCAGTTTATTGAGATCTAATTTCCTTTTTGTTCTGGCCAATGAGAGGTCATAATCCATTTTCTTAATTGCCTAAAAGGCCTTATGTTCAATCTCCACTGGAAAATGTCATGCTTTACCATAAACCAACCTATATGGGGACATTCCTAAAATGGTTTTATATGCAGTTCTATAGGCCCAAAGAGCATCTAAGAGTTTCTCAGACCAATCTTTCCTAAAGGGGTTGACAGTTTTTTCAAGAATTTTCTTAATCTCCCCATTCGCTAACTCGGCTTGACCATTGGTTTGAGGATGGTATGCAATGGACACTTTATGAGAAATATCATACTTAGACATGAGTGAAGAGAATGAGCGGTTGCAGAAATGGGTTCCTTGATCACTGATTATAGCCTTAGGAATTCCAAATCTTGAAAATATGTTCTCTTTAAAAAATCGAATCACAACTTGATGATCATTGGACTTAGTGGGAATGGCCTCAACCCATTTTGAGACATAATCAATAGCTAAGAGTATGTAGAGGTATCCCTGAGAGTTTGGGAAGGGACCCATGAAATAAATTCCCCAACAGTCAAAGATTTCAACCACTAAGATTGGAGTGAGTGGCATTTGATTCCTTTTTGTGATGGACCCTACTTGTTGACACCTAGGACAACTTTGAAAAAATGTGTATGGGTCCCTTGAGAGGGTGGTCCAGAAAAGACCACATTGAAGAATCTTATCAGATGTTTTCTTAGAGGAAAAGTGACCTCCACATGCCTCACTGTGACAAAATATAAGGATGGACTCTTGTTCAGATTCTGGAACACGCCTCCTAATGACTTGGTCAGGGCAGAACTTATAGAGGTATGGATCATCAAACACATAGTTTCTAATATCATAAAGGAATTTCTTTCGATCTTGAGTCCCTAAGAATTTTGGAATGACTCCTGTCACTAAGAAATTTGCTATGTCAGCATACCAAGGGCAGTCACTCACAGAGTATAGGTGTTCATCAGGAAACGAATCAGACACAGAAAGGTGATTTGAGTTGTCTTTGAATTCCATACTAGAGAGGTGATTAGCTACAACATTTTCAAATCCATTTTTATCCTGGATTGTGAGGTGAAATTCTTGTAAGAGAAGGACCCACCTAATTAGTCTAGCCTTAGCATCTTGTTTTTGGAAGAGGTATTTTAGTGCAGAATGGTCAGTGAACACAGTGATGGGGGATCCTAAGAGGTAGGACCTAAACTTCTCTAAGGCAAACACAATAGGAAGTAACTCCTTTTCAGTGGTGGTGTAGTTTATTTGGGAATCATTTAAGGATTTTCTTGCATAATCAATGACATAAGGATTTTTATCACAATGTTGTCCTAACACAGCTCCTACAGCAAGGCCACTGACATCACACATAAGTTCAAAAGGAAGGTTCCAATTTGGAGATTTCATAATGGGATGAGAGGTGAGAGAGTATTTGAGGGTTGAGAATGAACCCTCACAGCTTTCTGTCCAAACAAATGGAGCATACTTTACTAGGAGAGCACAAAGGGGATGGGATATTGAACTAAATTCCTTGATGAATCTTCTATAGAAAACAACATATCCTAAGAAAGACCTCACTTCCTTGACAGTTTTGGGTGATGGAAGGTGACGAATGATGTCAACCTTTGCTTTATCAACTTCAATCCCCCTACTCGAGACCATATGGCCTATAACAAGTCCCTCGTTAACCATGAAATGGTATTTTTCCCAGTTTAGGACCAGATTCTTTTCTTCACATTTTGACAAGACTCTCTCCACATTCTGCAGAAATCCCTCAAATGTATCCCCAAACATAGAGAAGTCATCCATGAAGACCTCTAGAAAATCCCCTACCATGTCTAAGAAGATTTCCATCATGCATCGCTGGAAGGTTCCAGGATAATTGCATAAACCAAAGGGCATGCGTTTGAAAGTAAAGGTACCGAAAGGACATGTGAATGTATTATTCCCTTGATCCTCTAGGGAGACCTCAATTTGATTGTACCCCGAGTACCCATCTATGAAATATTAGAAGGCATGACCTACCACTCTCTCAAGGACTTGGTCAATGAATGGTAAGGGGAAATGGTCCTTCTTGGTGAATGAGTTTAGCTTCCTATAGTCAATGCAGACCCTCCATCCACTACTCACCCTTGTTGGAAGAATCTCTCCATCCTTATTGCTTATCACTGTGATTCCGAACTTTTTTTGAACCACATTGATTGGGCTCACCCACTCACTCTCAACTGTGGGATATATGATGCCAGATTTTAACAATTTCAGAAGTTCCTTCCTTACTACCTCCATGATATTAGGATTGATTCACCTTTGAGGTTGACGACATGGCTTTGAATCAGATTCCAGAACAATCCTATGAGTCCCAAAAAGTGGGCTATTCCTGGGAATATCAGATAGGGTCCAACCAATGGCTTTCTTATGTTTCATAAGGACTTCTAGAATCATCCTCTCATGACCGGCTTCAAGAGAATAAGAAATGTCAATATGATGTGTTTGATTGTCCCCTAGGAAGGCATACTTTAGTGCAGCAGGAAGTTCCTTCAATTAAAGATCAGGTGGGTTCAGAATTTCAACAGAAGAATGGGACATTGGATCAAGATAGATTTCTTTTTTTAGAGTTTCAGATAGGATTGATTCCCCACATGTAGAAGTTTCAGCTACTAGATTGGCTTGATCAGATTTAGTGAAGGAATTTGGAGTGGTCTCCATAAAAGTGGTTTCTTGAAAGGTTTCACTACTTGTTGGACCTAAGACTTCATCATAAGAGCAATTTGAAAATGATTCAATCCAAAAAGATAAACTTCCTTCATGTGAACAAAGTAAATCAATCTCATCATGACTTAAACATTCAGCAAATATTCCTTGATGTTCCATGGATTCATTATCAATGCTTCCTATCATGTTTACTTCATGAATGTCCTCGTCACCCCCTATTTGTGAGCTTGAATTATAGATGTTCAAGTCTAGACTCATGTTCCCAAAGGTGATGGTCATGTTCCCATTTCGGACTCGGATAACCGAGTTGATTGTTGCAAGGAAAGGACGACTAAGGATGATTGGGGTTTGTTCCTTATTTCCTATGTTTGGATGGTTGTCAAGGACACTGAAATCAGCAGGGTAGATGAATTTTTCAACCTTTACCAGAACGTCCTTCAAAATCCCCTTTGGAACCCTAATGCTACGATCAGCAAGATGAAGTGTGACAGATGTGGGTTGGAGCTCTTCTAGTACTAACTGGCCGTACACAACATAAGGGATGAGATTGACACTAGCACCTAGGTCACACAAGGCCTTGAAAACGTTTCTCTCTCCTAGTTAAACATTAAGGTAAGGGCAACCCGGGTCTTTCAACTTAGGAGGAATGGTCCCTTGAATGGTGGTACTCACATTAACATCCAAAAGGACTTGGTTTTTATGTGAAAATTTTCATTTAAAAGTACACAAGTCCATAAGGTACTTTGAGTAGGCAGGTATGGTTTGGATTTCATCGAGAAGGGGTGTGTTTAACTTGACTTGTGAAAAGATTTCCCTCAATTTTTCACTCAGTTCAGGCTTGGTTTTCCCCCTCATGCGTTGAGGAAATGGTGTAGGTTGTGGGGCTGTTTGTTGAAGAGTTGTTTCCTTGACAATGTTATCAGTTTCCTCAGTTTTATCTTGTGGTTCATTTGAATTTTCATCCAAGTTTGAATCTTCAGGTGGGTTCTGAATTAGTTGTTCAGGTTTCTCAATTGATTTCCCACTTCTTAAAACAGTCACAACCTTTAGTTGTTCATGAGTTGTTTAAGCACAACTTGACTCTCCCCTTGATGTTGAGGATGGCACTGCCTGAGTAGGCATGGGTGCCTTTCCAGTTTTGATGGTTTGAAGTTCTTGTTTTAGGGAATATACCTCTAAGTTCATCCTCTCCATTTGTTTGCACAGTTGTTCTAGTAGGCTTTGTGGAATAGTTTGGGTGGGTGCTTGAGTAGGTTGGTTTATCCCAGGGGGATATTTTGGAGGTGGGATGGTTTATTGAAAATGGACCGGTGGCTGTTGGTATTGGATAGGTTGGGTTTGGAACTGGTTATTGGTTTGGTAGTTCTGATGGGGTTAAGGATTTTGTCCATGTGGTTGGCTAGGTTGTTGGTTATCTTTCCAGCGGAAGCCTGGGTGGTCGTTATACCTTGGGTTGAAGGTGTTTTGGTATTGAGGCTTTTGAAAGTTCAAAGAATTTACTTCCTTTGGGGGTCCTCCTAAGATAACATCCTTGATGGATGAAATGGTTGGGCAGTTGTCTGTCTTACGGTCAAGTTTGTCACAAATTGTGCAAACAGGGTCAACAGTTTGGATTTCATTGACTTTCCTAAGGTCTATCTCTTCAACCTTCCTAGAGAGTGCTGTGAGTTTAGCCCTAAGGATTTCCTCTTATCTAAGTGTATGAATTCCAGTAGTTCTTTGTGGATTTTTAGAATAAGGTTAATTTCCCCATGTTTGGTTTTTTTCAGAAAGGCTTTCTAGATACTCATAAGCATCATTTGGGGCTTTGTTTTTAAAGGTTCCATTACACATCATGTCAATGAATTGTTTATTCCCCGGACCCAACCCTTTATAGAATATTCTCACTTGTTCAGGAATAGAAAAACCATGGTGTGGAACCATTTTTAGAGTGTCTTTGAACCTCTCCCATGTTTCATAGAATGACTCTCCCTCTTTCAAAAAAAGTTTTGGATACTCTTTTTAAGTGTAATTGTTTTATGGTGGGGAAAGTATTTTTTGTATAATTATCTTTGTAGTTAGTCCCAAGAGTTTATGGATGATGGTCTCAAATTGTTTATCCAATTTTTATCTTGATACTTTAAAGAAAAAGGAAATATCCTCATCTTAGCTGATTCTAGTTGATGTGGGGGACACATGGTTTCTACAATGTCATTGAACTCCTTAATGTGCAGGTATGGAATCTCGGACTCCATTCCATGGAATGTGGGAAGGTTGTTTAGGACATGGGGTTTAAAGATGTAGTTGGAATCTCCTACGGAATTGTGTCTAATGCATGAGGGGTTATTGGTCCAAGAAGGTGTGAGGTAGTCATTCATGGTTTGATCAATTGCATTCCCCAAGTTTGGGGCTGCCTCATTTGGGTTTCCATTTTGGTTTCCACCCGGGATTATGAGTTGGATTCTTTGAAGAACTTTCATTGAAATGGGCTCAATTTTAGACTCTAGAGTATTAGGAAGATTAGGATCTAATGGAATGAGTTCCCTTGGTGTACTTGACTCCCCAACCCCAGGAATATCCACACTAACTAGATGGTTTGATTGATCGCGGGTGTAGGCAGACATGCACCAAAAGAAAAAAAACGAGAAAGGGAAAAGATAAGAGAATTTGGATGAAAAAAGAATAAATGGGGGAGAATAGAATGGGTGTTTAGATGACTTACTTCGGTCCTCAGAAACGGCGCCGAAATTTTATTCTTGCTCAAATTTACCCAAGAGATGAAGGTAGAACGGTCCTTGTAGTTTAGATTGGATTATCGAATCCTCAGAGACCTAAGAAGAAACCTATAGACACGTACATTATATGGACTGTTTTTTTCTATGAAGTGGACAACATGGGTTGATTTTATATTTTTTTAATGTATAACGAAAATATTTAAGTGAATTCAATTTAAAAGAATGAGTTTATCCTAGGTTATCGCTCGGGGTGGATTGGACGTATTTTCTTTTTAATGATTTCAAATTCATAAATTTGAGATGTGTTAATTTAAGGAGATAAAACAACATCATAACTTACTGGTTTAATGCCTACACCCTTTAATAATAATCAACTATACACTTGAAGGATCAAAGTGTTGAGCACTTCAAGGTAAAGGTTCGTATTAGCACCTGAAGTATATGGCCTTAAATTCAACAAGGGCGATGGAGTTTAAAAATCATCAAATAAAAATCTCAATTAAAGAAGTAATTATACATTAATGAGGTGATAAATAACATCCAATACAGCCCCTTTATACTCCCTTGGATCAACCCATAAGTGGGTTATCCCTCTATTGATTCTATGGTTTCAATGGAAGCGAAAAGTAGACTCATGAGGGGGGAAATGGAGAAGTTAAAAAACGCAACAAAATAACAATCACTCCACCGTTGTGTGATAATATCACAAGGTTTGGTATAAAAAAGTTCACACCTTGAACCAAAGGTATAAAAGTGATAAGGATAAGAACAGAATAGTAAGAGAAGAAGAACTTTTATTAAGAAACAAGGATGAATTAAAACGACTTACATGTGAAGGAAGAACATTACAAAGAGAAATTGGCAGCATAACATTAAGATGAAAACAAGCTCAAAAATTATCAAATCCTCCACCACCACTACCTTAAATAGGCATTTTTTAAGCCTTGGGTCGAATCTCCAATAGTACAAAGCATCTCAATTGATTATGGTAGGCCTAGGGTGGTGGAAAGCTTGTGGAACTTAGAATTTTCCACATTTGACCCGAGGTGGCAGCCAACTTTCCTCCACCGAACAAACGCGCTTTGATGGCCTTCTAGATGGCCAACTCAGAGTGGGCCATATAATAATAAAATGGATCGCCAGATGTATCCTAACCTCCTGTAAAATGTGGGCCCATTTGGAGTTGTATATTCGGAGATGTGATCATCTTAGTGGACTATGTTTCTGGGCCGCAGAATCTGGCCCAGAATTGTATCTCTAACATGGGCCGCCTTAATGGCCACCATAGAGGCCGAATTAGAAAAATATCCTGAAGAGTGATTTGTTCCGAAACAGTTATTCTATCATCACAAAACATTTGGGATTCATTGGGCCTGTATGTTGGTCCCCACAGTCTCATAAGTGGGCTGGTGTCCAATCTTCCTTCTCTAGAATTACTTCCATTCATTTCCAAATATCTCCATCATTGTTTATGAATCATCCATTTATCCCTGAATAAAAAATGTTCACATTTAATTTTAGATATCCTTCCCAAAATATCAAATTAAAATATTGAAAATTACATTCCTTAGAATCATATGAATCATTGGGACTAAATTGGTGTATATTAGGCATGAAGTGCACAAATGATGAGAATGGATGTTCATAATGAAAATGCACTAAATCATGACCATAAGATCAAAAATGAACATTTAATACCATTAAAATGTAATTAAAATATATTTTTTTATTGTATAATCACCATTCTATCGGGGATGTGACCTAAAACATTTGTGTTGTTAGTGTCGTAAAACATAAATAGATTGTGGTCTCTAATAACTCACTAACTACCAAGGCTTGAATGTACTCTAAATAAATCAGTAGTGGGTAATTTTTTTAAAAACTTATTAAAATTAAATTCATCTTATTCTTCTAATTCAAATATTCCAATTTCAATTTAAAAACACATAAATTGGTTTTTAATCAAATAATTCTTTTCTAAGATAAAAACAATTGGTTTCTGTAAAAATAATATTAATGTATTTTTCTCAAATATAAATTTGAAATCAATTTCATCAAATCAATTCCAAATATTTAAATTATATAATTTAATTCTTACAATTTTCCATCAATTTCACAAACACACCCCAATTCATTATAATTGGGGGGTTTCCCCAATTTCATTCCAAATCAAACCAAAATCTCCAATTAAATGGAATTGGGTCTTAAATAAACCAATTGAAATGAAAATAATTTTAAATCAATAAATTGAATTTAAGTTAAGTAATTTAGGGTTAATCGAATTTTCCATCATAAATGGAACCACCTACCTCGGGATTATATGATCTCAAAATAGAAATATCTAATCGGGAACTCCAACAAAGAATGTCAACAATTAAAATATATGTATCAAATCTAAGTTCAAGATCCAAAACACCATGTATTATATCCCTCAAAAACATGGAGATATATAAAACCCAAGGGAGGAGAGTGGAGATAACAGGATAAAGAGAAAGAGAAGAGGAAACATACCAGAAAAAAGATGAAACATTGTTCACCTAGATTCAATCCACATATTGAGGGGTGTATAGGTTTTAAAATAACCTATTTCAAGCCTCTAAGGAAGAAGAAAATGTATTATGGTTGAATAAACCCATCGGGAACATAAACCATGGGTATTGAGATTGTAAAATTAATCTTTGAATTAATTAAATCCCTTACACACGATTATTTGGGAAGGACCGCACAGTTTGAAAAATTATGCACCCTAATCGTTAACATTAATTTATGGGGTTTCATGGTTTCTCCATGGTGGGTCATGGACTTTTATGTTTTTCTCCAACTGTGAAAACCCATAATATTTGGGTTTTCCTAGTTTAGGCTAACATGGTGCATGGTTTCAGAAAACCATGTGCCAACTGTGCACAACCCAAAAGCCCTTAATAAATTTCAGAATTTCACCTAATAATACCTCAATCAAAACACAACCAAATAATAATCAAAAGAGGGGGTTGGGAATAACTATAAATAGTAATAATATGTTACAAACCATTTGGTAAGGAAAATTTATATCATTAGTCAAAGTGTTGTGGAGACATAGTGGTTTGGAGGAGTGTAAATTTAAATAATGATAACATATAAAGGATCGATACCCAAATTTATTTTAATATTTTTTATAAATATTTGTGAATATTATAGGATTTTCGAGAGTTATAGATATTATATATAAGATGAAACAAAGAAAGTAAAATTTTATGATATTCTATAAGATGTTTAGAATAATAATAAAAATACCTAAAACCAAGTGTCCCTTTACTCTATTTATTTGATAACTTATTTTCAGGATGATTCATGAGGATTAGTTAAGAAAAACTGTAAAACTCATACATCTGTAGGTAATAAAATAATTTTCTATATCATGGATCACAACCATAGGCCCTTCTATGATCTTTATAAAATTATATTACCTCCTCAGGTAAAGGAAAATGTGAGATAAAATTTTTTTAAGGTGGAGTGGAAGTATATCTCAATACATTTTCATTGATATGGATATCCTTTTAAATATATTTTTCAATAAATTAAGATGGATCCACCCTATTAATAATTTCTAAAATCATCAATAATTATATGTAAATATATTAAATCTTTCATATTATACTATTATACAATCCATAATTCAATATAATACTTTCTGCTTATCATTTTAAAAAATTAATATATTTGTTTTCAAACTATAATAAAAAATTGTGATAATCAAGGTGAATAGTATATAATAGTTTAAAAGTAAGTACACTTTTTAATTACTTATCTGATATTTATAAACAAATTTTTATTACACCAAGTGATAAAGAATATATTTTAAAATAAATTTTTATCATATAAAGTTATATAGCCCATATATCAATATGAGATATGGGATTTAGTTCATTTTTTACTAAAATATTTCTTGAAATTAATTGGTATAAACATTAATAATTTGATATGGGATTTTGTTCATTTTTTTATAATATATTTCTTGAAATGAATCTTCATAAACATTAATCATACATAATAATGTTTTACTTCTTATTTAATTTGTTGAAAAATAATACATAAAACTATTTTGGATATTCTCTGAACTCATTTTAAAAAGTAATCATATAAAATCACTAAATTTTAGAAAATAACATTGTAATGAAACAGATAATTATTGATATGAAATTTATAATTAACTTTTTGGGCCTTGGTCGTGTTACCAATGATTTTGAATTCTGAATTCATAACCATAAGCAAATGTGACCTCAAGAAAATCAAAAATATTAATAATGATACTAGGGGATATATCCTGATATCTATAAAACAAACTGATATCAACTATAGTATCCATAAAATGTATTAATATACATATTTAATTTCCAAAAAAAATCCCTTTATATAAGATAATTAGTACAACCATAATATATAGAATATATTAATCTCATAAAGGTTAACTCATTCATTCATGATTCTTTAAGTTAATGATGATCAAGATACATGACTAAATAATGTATCGTTCATCTAAACTTGTGACACATAACATGCCACTAAACTACATATAACCATACACACCCTTGGTATTTTGTAGTCATGGGACCAAATTTTGTATCAATACTAAAGGTAAAAAAATCCTATATTAGGTAATCAATACCCAAAGTCTCATCAGAAATATAATAAACCACCACTTCATTGGCTCAGCCTTAAAAAGTGATAAAATATAATTATAATAGTATGGTGGTTCATGGGGAGGGTAATTTTTTAACATTAAGTATTTTGGATTAATATTATTAATCACCATAATTATACCAATGACATATATCTCATATGTAAACTATGTATCTCTATACAATCCCCGACTCAAACTAATATATTTATTTTTTATAACCCATACCATTCTATGAAAACCGCTAATTTCAGAAAACATTGAGATAACTATATATAGGAATTTTAGTTACCAATATCTCAAATTATAAATGAAATATATATGATAGAATAATATAGTTGAAATTAACATTATAAATACATGTTACTTTTTTTCATTCCTAAACAATTTAGAATATATTGAAACATAAATATATATAGGATCTAATTCTATGACATCATAATATGTAAATACATTAATGAACTTATCTTAATATGTGAAGAATATGTTTAGATAATGTAAATATTAGGATTATTAATCATTAAAATGGCATAAACTCTATCATCAACATGTGAATTATCTAACTAAAAAAATATTCAAAAGAACCAATGTTATGTTGTACTTTTCATCAATTGTTTAAAATAACAACCACAAATAATTTTTCTAAGATTATCTTATTCACTTCGAACCTTTAAAAACATTGATTCTATATTATTTTCTAAAATTAAAAACATAATTTATATTATTCATTTTTTTATCTAGAATAAATCAAAATATAACAATTATCTTTCCCATTTTAAAATTACTCATGGATATATCCAAAGATCATCCCAAGGACTAGTCTCAAAAACAACGATTGATGTTCACCAAAATTTATATATTATTAAAACAGAAAATATATTTTGTTAAATATATTTTCTAGATTCTTTTACTAATAAATATTCATGTTATGAAATTTTTTATGAGATATTTTAAATATATTAATTGAAACAGAAATTAACTCTCACTACCTCTCTTTTTTTACAAACTTTTCTATTATATGAAACTATTTTATTTTTTACAAAAAAAAATTTACGTTGAATTATTACCTATGTTATAAAAATTTTCAATTTATTTTTTATCAACTTAACCATGTTTAAATTTTTCTACAATTGAATTCTCAAAATATAAATTCCATTTTATGAGATATACCTTATCAAATCAAAAATATTTTTTATTATTGAAAGTTTATTAAAATAATATCTCATTAATGTATTTGGATAAGTAATTTTATCGACTATAGGAGGATTAAATAACATAATATGTTTACTTTTCAACCCTAAAACTTTATAAAGAAAAAATGGAACAATATGTTTATATATATTATATGAATTTTTTTATATTTCATTAAATGGAGTGAAATCTAGTGTAAAATGTGGCATAACTCCAAAATTAAAAGATCTAACAAAAAATATATTAAAAAATATATTAATTTTTGAAAATAACATTACTAAATTCATATGTATTTCCCAACCTAAACTTTATTGAAATATCCTTATAATATTACCAAATTTGAATCTATAATTTTTTTTAACCTATTTAATTATTTAAAATTAATAAAACTAGTAACTATAACTTGATATATTTATTCTTGAATCAGATACATCAATAAATAATAGGTTTAATTATTTATATCACTTTTTTATTTTTTCCAAAAGAAATGATTACAGTTTTAGAATCAACTATAATGGATTTAATATTATATATGTTATTAATTGAATTATCCATGTCCATAATGTAAAAACTACAAACCATATGAAACACCATGTGATTATTTATACATGTAGAACAAATTATATTTTTAATCATGAATAAGAAGCCTTCCTATCATATAAGAAAAAAAATTGAATCATTCAAAAAAAAATTCTAGAAAAAAATATTGTAGTAAATTGTTTGTTATATATGACACCATCAATGTATAAATCTTTTAAATAATTGAAAATATTTAATGTGGAGTTTTATTTTATATATTATATTCTATTTCTAAATATTTCCTACTTTTTATATAGAAAAGAAATAATAATTTCAATAATTTGTAGTTATTTTACGATTTTATTTAAATAATTGAGAACAGTTCTGAAATATAGGAAACAATTTCAAATAAAATTATCCCCTTAAAGGATATTTATTAATTTACAATAAGTTGTATTTTTAAATACTGTTATAACATTAATATATAGTTCAAATGAGAACCATATAATATATAAGTGTTCAATAAGTAATTTTTTTAATATAATAAGACTAAAATGATGAAACCTGAAATTGAGTTCACTAGTGGTGAATGGTGGATTTTTCTTCATGTTATGATTTAGATTAACAATTATCTAAATCATATATTTGTTTTTATAAATAAATATGTAAAAAATACCATATGTAAATCTTGGATAGTAGAGTGTATGATATCTTTTCTATATTTATCTAATAAAATTTTTAATCTCTATTCATTTGATTACCTAACCATCAGGGACACCCATCCATGCATATCTCAATGATTATATTAGGTATAAGAATCTCAATATTATGTTCATCTATATTATTCTTGAATCAAACAAGATAATCAATGGATAATTTACATTTATAGACACCCATATTGAATGATTATGGTTTTTATGATATATGTTTTTTTACTTTTAATGGAATTGAAAACATAGTAGTTTAAGGTTTAAAATTCTCTCACCATCCGATATATATATATATATATATATCAAATGTATATTACATCCAAAAAATTCCCTATTTTTATACATTTATCTAATGATTTAATTTATAAAGATCATTAATTCATCAAAATTAACATATTTCAATCATGATAATTATAAAAATTCATACATAATTAACCAATAATTAACCCATAATTATGTGACTAATATAAACGATTTTCAAAATTCTCACATTCACATGATCTTTTAGGTTTATATTTTTTGATAATTAAGAAAACTCATAAATTTATATAGTTAACACATTAACATGGTGTACATTTATTAAAATAAATAGGTTCTTATATTTACAGTACTATTTTAATTAATGAAAAACTTAATTCTTTTAATAAATGTTTTCATTATTGTAAGTTTGACTATGATATAGTTAATACAAGTTCATAAGCCCTATGAAAAATATTTTAAAATATGGGATGAGAAAACAAATCTCAGTAAGTTGTGTAAAAAACCAGAAAATTTTATGTCCCTTGAAAAACATAAAAACACACATGAAGGTTTCCCTTTTCAGATAATAAAATTTGATCCCAAATTATCATTTACTTACTCTTGAAATCAACTTATTTTCCTTTTTTTGTAAAATAATTCATAAAAATTCATAAAGGAAACCCCATAATTATAAAGGTTTCATGGGTTGTTATAATCATATCAAACTTTTCAACACACTTACAATGGAATCACCAAATAGGTTAACTCAAACTTCTTTATAGGTTTAGTTTATATTCTGATAGATCTATCATAATCACATCAATATAGGAGTAATATTTATCTAGATTACATTATCTACTTCATAGAGGAAACTTATTACCAGTTAACCACATCCACTTCATAGGATTAACTTATAACTAGTTAACTCTATCAACATTACCAAATGAATTGGGGGGATATAATGGACCCAACCATCGTCATATATAATTTACAAGAACTATAACATGAATAAAAACCATAGGAGGAAATTTCATGGAAGCAGTAGGTTTTCTAAGAATCCTAGTTCACTTTGTATTCTTCAGACAGATATACAATCCATGAACATTCCAAATGTTGTAATTGCGTGAAATTTGATACTAATGAAGACCTCTAAACACATATCTTGATAAAAAAAAGTAATATAATCATTGTTTCTATTTTTAAAGGTTTGAGTCCTCTAAAAACATATTAAAGAGACATATATATATATATATTCTAGCACTACTACAAAACTATCCTTTAACAATTCTAGAAATGGCCTTTATCGGTGCTAGAAATGCACTGACTACATGAGTGAGGTTAAAAGATCTAGTAATTTATCAGCACTGATAATTGAGTCCCTTGTCAGTGAAAAAAAAGTTCTGATGAATGAGACCTTTGTTGGATCTTTTAAAAGAGCTGATAAAGAAACCATTTATCACTGATTTAATTTAGCATCGCTAAAGGAACCATTTATCAGTTCTTATAAAAGAGTTAATAAAGGGTTGTTTATCAACACTTTTAAGAGAACTGATAAAATATAATTTTATCAGCACTGATAAAGGGCCATAATGAAGTGTGATGTAAAAGAACACTGCATCACCACTGCAATGTGCTATAATAGAACACCATAGCACTAGACATACCCTAGATATCAGCAAAAAAATTTCTCAATATAGGATTTAAATGAAATGAAATTTATAACACAAATGAAAGAAGCAACCACTATATTATAGACATTTCAAACATTGGTTCATATAATTACATAAATACAAATTATTAATTACATTCATAAACATCAATGTTCCTTTTAATCCTGACATGACTCATAATATTGTCGAACAAACCACCCCTTATCATGAAAAATAATTAACATTTATAAGAAAACAATTCATATGATAGAAATAATTTAAAGAAATAAATTAACAGAAAGTGTTAATTTTTCTAAAATTACTGTCAATTTTAAATAAAAAGACACACTTCGAATCATACTGATCACATTGGGAATCAGATTGAGGTGCATCTAATTCTTACATATCAAAAATAACATATAGATTATTTTATTAAATTATTTAAAGAATTTGAATGTGTTTTATTGTTTTACAGTAGTAAAGTTGGACTTTTTACTAAAATTGATGTCAATTTTAAATAAAAACATGCACTTAGAGTCATATTGGACGCATCATGCATCAGATTGAGGTTCATATTCTTCATTCTTTTATCAAATCACTTATGAATAATTTTTATAAATTATAAAAACAATATAAATGTGTTTTTTTGGTTTTGAGTATGTTAGTTTTCTTTTTACTAAAATTGATGTTAATTTTATATATAGATGCACTTAGAGTCATACAGATCGCATTGTGCATCAGATTGACGTGTGGCTAATTCCTACACATTATAAATCACATATGGGTTATTGTATTAAAGTATAAAAACATTTGGAATGTTTGTTTCTCTGTTTAGAGTATGTCATCTTTCATTTTTAATAAAATTTCATTTTAAACATGAAACATTCACTTTTACTCATATGGATAAAATAATTTATCGGATTTACATGAGACTGATTCCTACATTTCAAAAATGATTTATGAATCAATGCCTTATATTAAAAAAAATTATCAAAGTGTTTTTTCTCGATTTTCAATGAGTGAAATTTTTTAAGTCAAATGTCATACACATTTATTCAGTTGACTTTTTAACTAAAATTAATGTCATATTAATGTAGAAATAATTACTTGTAGTCATACCAGTCACATCATATGTCGAATTAATTTATAGATTGTTCTTACATGTCCTGAAGTCTCAAAACAATCCTAACTATCAATGTTACCAAGATTTTCATTAACATTCTTTGTTGAACTGCCAAAACAGCATGACCATCTTCGAACAAACCACATCAACTCAAAAGAAGAATCCACCTATATAAGAAAAAAATTATTATGTGAGTAATATTAAAAATAAATTAATTAAACATAAATATTAAACAATACATTAATTTGGTGGAAAATGATTTTAATATGAAAATATCAATATTACTTGTATAATTGAGAAGATGCAGTTTCGGTGCTCTTCCATCAAAGGTAGTGGAGGAAACTTGAAAGAAAATGATAAATGTACCACTGTAGGGGTGATATGGTTTTAAGGGAGAAGAAAAATGAAAATTTGATAGATTACCCCAAATCAAAAAAAATGAATCCACCAGTACAAGAAAAGAATTATTTTGTGAGTAATACTAAAAAGAAATAAATTAAAAATAAATATGAAATGATACATTAATTCCGGAGATAATGATTTTACTATGAAAACATCAAGATTACCACTATAATTGAGTTGGGGAAGCGTCGTCTATCTTCCTACAAAGGCAGTGGTGGTAGCTTGAAATAAAGTGATAAATAAACCACTACAAGGGAAAAAAGGTTTTAATGTAAGATAAGCATAAAATTTGGATAGACCAACCCACTTGAGAGAAAGAATCCAATTGTTTAAGAAAGAAATTATTATGTGAGTAATAATAAAATTAAATAAATTAAACATAAATATGAAACAATACATTAATTCTATAGATAATGATTTTAATGCACAAACATTAAGATTACCTATCTACTAGAGCAGAGGCCGCATCATTGCTCTTCCTACAACGACAGTAGAGGTAACTTGAAAGAATGTGATAAATACACCACTACAAGATTGAAAAGTTTTTAAGGGAGATGAAGCATGAAAGTTGGACAGAGCACCCCTACTCGAACAAAAGAATTCACCTATATATGAAAACAATTATTATGTAAGTAATATAAAAAGGAAATAAATAAAACATAAATTTTAAACAATAAATTAATTCTATGGGAAATGATACTACTGTGTAAACATCAAGAGTACCTTTGTAATTGAGAAGAGGAAGCATTATTGCTCTTCTTTCAATGGTAGTGGAGGAAGCTTAAATGAAAATAATAAATGCACCAATATAGGGGTGAAAAGGATTAAATGGAGAAGAAGTATGGATGTTGGGAAGATCAACCCAACTCAAATAAAAGAATCCAATTGTATAAGAAAACACTTATTATGTGAGTAATAGTAAAAAAATAAAATAAATATAAATATGAACCAATAAATTAATTCTATGGACATTGATTTTACTATAAAAACATCAAGATTAGATCTATGACTGAGTAGAGATAGTTTATTTTCTCTTCCTTCAAAGGAATGAAACATGGAAATTTTTTCTAAAATAAATGAACTCTGCAAGTAATGATGAAATCTAAATAAAAATTTCATTATATAATTTTTCGGTAAAATAGTGAAAATATATTGTAACATTACCTTTACATTTTTTTCAAATGATTTCCTTCATTATTGTTTGTTCTTATATCATGTGTAGAAGACATTGTCTACATGAGTAGTCAAAAATTTAATTTAGATTATGTTAATGTAGCAGATAACATATAATATTATGACAAAAAAATAATATTTTAAAAAACACTTCTACCTTCTAATTAAACCCTATATTTTTAAAGGTTTCAAGGATTTGGTTCCTCAATAAAGAATAAAAATCCCCTCTTTGCGGTCACTCTAACATACAAGATATTTTTTTACAATGGGACCAACATGATCTAATTGTGATGACCCAATGAAAGGGTCATCCTTGATTGAATTTTAATTTGTCTCAACAATTTTTTAGTCACCAGTAAGAAAATTGAACAATTATTGTTTTTTGGATCAGAGACATAAAATAATTTCACTGCTTGTTATTCCATTATGAACATATCAACTTTTTTCCCTTCCACACTAAAATTCACCTTCACAAATACTATTTAATTATCTTTCACTCCATTGATATTGTCAACCCATTTGCAACAGAAAAGCGAAACATGGAATGTTATATATTAAAAAGCATATATTTGTTCTATGATACAAAAAAATATGACATATTATTATAAATTGGATATCTATACTTGGAACTAGAAATGTGCATCCCTTCAACCACATGAGTAACACCACTACTTTTCATCGTATTTAATTTATCATTTTCTTTTATATATAATGTATAAAAATTGATTACAAAACTAGTGTAATATGTACAATTTTAATTCAATCCTTTGGCTATCCACCGATGTCTTTCAGAAATTCAATTCATATTTTCACATAACTTATTATAAATTTTATCTCTATACCATACTATAAACTATTGATTATGTTTATTTTATATCCATCCTTTATCCCTTGATGCACTCAAATCACTAATAATTTATTTCTAGGCATTAATGTATGGATCAATATCTTCACAATTATGTAATATGTAAAGATGTTCTTGCTCCCACTCTTTCAAGGTAATTGTAACAACATCTCTTCCTTAAATACCTTCTCCCATAGGGAAATCGTTGTGAATATACTTTGGGAGACCAATGATTTCAACATATGATAGGTAATTGGTACCGAATTCAATATATTATTCAACAATATATCATTATATTATACAACCATCTAGCTAACTTTGATTTGTGACATACCCTTTCAAAATATTTATATACCATTCAATGGGGTACATATATCTGTAATGTTCATGACCACATTGTTGAACCTCCTTAACAAGTGAACCATCTAGTTGACCATTATATCAAATAATTATTTTGTAAATAATATCTCCAATTCACATAATATGACTTCAATCTCCTTATTCAAGATGAGAAACTTTGACGGGTCTAAAACCTTACTACATGTGGCTCAAAAAAAGAATAAAGGTCTGGTTAATGTATGTCATACATTTTGAGAAAGAATGTAATGGAGAAAACATGCATTAAATCTTTCAATAAAATATGACAGTCGTGTGATTTTAGTCATTGTAACATTAAATTATTCATTAACACGAAATTCTTGATATTTGATGAAAAGCCCTGTGGAACTTTTACACTATTAAAAAAAAGGAAAAAATGAAATTTTTCATGTATGGATAGAGTTTAAGATATTGGAGGAATAAAGTTATGCCTTTTACCCTTCACTAGTTCCAAATCTTCCCTTATCTACATTTCAATCATGTAAAACATAGCCTATATTTCATCTTTCATTTTTCCAGGAATGTGGAGTAACATGCCAATAACACTATCAAATACTTTTCTTTCTACATGCATGATATCAAGAAAATGTCCGACATTCAAAAAAATCGAATACGGTAATTCAAATAAAATTGATCTCTTCTTCCAACCAGATTTGGGATGGTTTTTCAAAAATGGTTTATAAAAAATAGTGTCAATATTTTTTACTTTTTTTATAATTGATCACCCATTGCTTGAGATGATGTTGTACCTTGTTCAACGTTCCCAACAAATGATGTTTCCCAAGATCAGTATTTATTTTATTGAGGTTAAAATTTATAATGACATAAAAAAAAGTATTCAAGGAATATTTCAACCGAACTAAGTATGTGAGTTTTTCAAAAATGGGACACCCCAACATTCCTTTAATGCCATATCCTGATAAATTTTTATAAGTGGGGATGTTATTTATCGTTTTGTACAACATGGCCCTCAATTTTAATTCCTCACTTCTATTATCATATTACATTTTAACACATGTATCTCACACCAATTTCAGATCTTACAACAATGGATCTAAATAGACATCAATATCTTTACGGGGTTTCTTTGGTCCATATATAAGAAGAATAAAAAATAATGTTTTTTCACTTCATGCAAAACCATGGTGGAAATTTATAATTTACCAATATAACAGCCCATGTACTGTGAATACTAATATATACACCAAAAGGATTTCTTTAATCTTTAGATAACTCTAGACGAACATTTCTCGACTCATCTCTAAATTCATGAAACTCGTAATCAATTTTCCTTCACTGAGTAGAATCTGCTAAATGACATAGGTTCCTATACTTAATTATTGTATCTATATGCCATGTTAATTTTCTCATGGTTTCTTGATAACCATATAGGATTCTAAACTATGGAATGATAGGAAAGTACCATATAGATTTCGATGGACTTGATTCATTTTTCTTGCACTGATTTTCTCCACACATAGGAAATTTTATGAGTGATTCATAGTCCTTGAAAAATAATATGAAATCATTTGGAAAAGAATGTATTTTTTTGAGATCATTCCCATTGAATGTAACATTCATTTAGAAACATATGTTTTTTATGGTAGTTTATTTTATTCTGTTAGCATATCTTTCAGTAGACCAAGTAGTTCTGTAAAGCTGGTGTCACTCCATCTGCTGCCATCTTTAAAATTATATAATAATAATACATCTTAAAATGTTGTGTATTTATTACAAATAGTATGAAATGGTTTCTTATATTAACTATTTAACTCCTCAAACAACATCGGACAATCACGAAAGTCATCTACAATTTCTGTTACCATTTCTTCCATGTGATATTTATCATATTTTACAAAGGTATTCATATCAAATGATTCATAAACCATAGTATCATCCCAATAGATACCAACATTAAGTTATTCCTCATGTTTAGTCCAAAATTTATAGCTTTTATATATTCCTTAAAAAATAAAATTTTCTTACAACTCATCCAAGATAATTTGGCTTGAATAAAAATAATGTAAACACAGTCAATGGATTTTAGAAAGGTTTTATACATGATCTCTTGAAAACATGATGGACTCTTTAACTCCATCATCATATTCATTTGTCAAGCGATTAGAAAGAACCAATTTTTGGTTCATATTCATCCTATTGGAATAAAAAAAGATTAATTTTATATAATATATATATAAATACACATAAGATATTCATTATCAGAAGTGAATGTTAAAGACAATTCTAATAAGGGAAACTAAACTTTTTAATGTTTCAATGAATTTTATTATGTTGAAGAAAATAGGTAATTGAATTTATGAAAACAATTAAACAATATAAAATCATTCTTAAATCTCGTAAACAAATGAAAATATAATACAGTCAGTTAAGGATTAATTAGAAACTCAAATATGATAAACAAGAATAATAAAATCTAATTCAATAAACTAGAAGATATAAAAATGTATTGGAATAGGTGATGTAGAAACCCAAGGAATTATATCATTTAAAATTAATGTTACATCTATATTTGAAAACATATCAAGACTCTTGTAAGTTCATATCACTACATTAACCCATCCCACGTAAATTCAAGTTACATCAACTGGATATAAAATTAGCATTTACTAATGGATTACATGAATAGGAAGTTTACATCAAATAATTAGACAATTTTCTCATTCCTTAATATGATAATAATGTTTTTTAATTTGAAAAAGGTGATGAATAAATTGAAACAGGAACTAAGACCATGGTATTGAAGGATAAATTAATTATTAAAGAAATATTGATTTTAAAAATGAGGGAAATTATCATAATCATTATGTAAAAAATAATTTTATGGATATATTGAAAGTGTTTATTTTAAGGTACCGGGATAAGAAGAAGAAGCTTATGGGTTGGGAGTTTAAAAATTTATGCATCACCAGAGTGATGTAACACCGTCGACTTTGGTGATCTTATCCGGGTATGGTCCGAGAACCAAGTGTGGTTTAAACGTAGTACAAAAATAAACTGAAAATTTTCCTTGTTCTGATCAAATGTGAGAAAGATTGTCTCAAGATGTGGTAGACCATTTCATAGAGACTCTGATGTCGAATCACTCTAGATAATCCACACAATCCTCTTGAATATATTCTCATGTCACTCATTGAAATCTAGGTGCTATTGTGGTTCTCCAACGATCACTAAAACTCAAAGAGGGTCACTGCAAGCTAGCTTCTTCAATCCAAGAAGACGAAACTTGAAGAAGATACTTGATTGAGAGAGTATCTCTCTAGGATTAATTATGGGAGAGGGGATCTCAATTCTAATAAATTAATAGTCCCATGGTAATATTATCTCTTCACTTATGTAGTGAATATCTATATTACCCGGTTTGGGTTCTTGGCCCATATGTAACAAACATTCACTATACAAATATTTTAAAAAATTATTTATAACAAAATAAATTATTCTATAAATAATATTTATAGTTTATCATTTAACTGTAATATATATTAAATATATTAAGTAATAAACTTGAGTCTATAACTCAACTCATGTCACCCGATTATATTAAATGGACCCATGATATTTAATTAATATCCATTCGAAAAATATGTGTCCTTGTATTTACCTAACCACTTGTAAATATATGTCATAAATAAATTCAATGAATTATTCAAAATATGAATAATTAATGAATTTATTTATTCCATGGTGATCTATAGAAATTGGATAAAACAAAAAACCCATGGAGGGGCCCACCAAGTCCTATAATCCTATTCAACATAATATGATAGATTCTCAAAGTGCTGTAATGTGTGACCCTCTAGGCCCTTATCTTAAGAGTAGTGAATAATATTCACCGACCAAGAGCAGGGTCTAGAAACCCATCTTGGCCCCAATAGAGATATGGAAAATTCAATCAATTACTACCTTCTTATGAACATGGTCTATGTTATATAATATCTTCGTCATTGATATCTCAACAAAGCTGGATGAAATTTTATGTCATCATCCTTTTTCTTGCTTTTATTATTTGTTGATATATCCGTATGGACTTACCTTTGAATAACATGACTATGGATTACAAGAAGGTACTGCCATCCTAATCAATGAGGCCATAGATATCTCTTCCTCAACATAGAAGTGAAAAATCCTATTTTGATCATTCAATCAATTTCTTGTTACCAATGACGTACCCAACACAAACTACCTCATCATGACATCATCATCATGGTTTTTGTCTTGCATCAAAGTACACAACCAAATGACATACATTGATAATGTTCTCAATTCAGGAGACCATTACCCATGTCCATAGATAAGAATGACCAATGACACCTGAAACATGTGGTGTTCTTATTAGCGGGTCAGTCCTCATGATCTCAACTACTAGAAATCACTAAGTGTGAAATTTATGAGATAAAGTCTCAATGCTTATGAGCCCCTAGAACCTGATTGTCGCACATTATCTATGTCCTTTTAGAATGATATAACTGTTCAATAGAACCTCACTTTAATATTACTTTCATTACATCTTGAGGTTATCATTATATCCCGGAATCTGTTATATCCCTTTGATATGACATGTAATCTAAGGACATTTTCATAATCAAAGTGGACGCAAAAATATCTACACTATTATGGAAATATAGTCACATGTATAACAAACTTCATACATATAGTGGTAATCAATGTACAACACAATTAGGTTCCAGTGCACCAACTTTCAAAATTTATCAATGTGGATAACATAATATTTAGAGGTTCAAGAGATGAACGATGATAGTAATTTTATAAATTAAAAATGTACAATGTTTAAATGTTGATGATTAGTGAGCTGAAATTTTCTTTAGTTTATAAAATACTCATAGAATTCATTGGATATTTATTTCCCAATCCATGTATGTGAGGGAAGTGTTTTATAGATTTAAAAAGGAATACTAGAAACCCCTGTTGAAACCCATTTAAAATTGAATAAAATTTTCAAATTTTGTCGATGGAATTTAAATCTATATCATAAAGTGTGGGAGATTCATTATATGCCAACTTCTTTATAGTAAAAAGGTTTGACATACTATTTTTCTACATGTCATATAAATAGGTATCAATGTGATTCCATGGAAATCCACTTGTTATTAGTTAAGTAAATACTAAAAATGGGGTGACATTCTTGAAAATATAAATTTTTCACTATCGAGTCTAGAAATAATAAACTCTATAGGAACAATAAAGAGTTGAACCAGAATTAGAAAATGAGAAAATCAAAAGTTATACCTTGCTAGTATAAAATCACCTGACCACAAATGATGAAATCTTCAAAGAAGAAATCAAAAATGAAACCAAAAACACATAAAGTAAATTGGAAGGCCTACCTTACTAGGTTGAAGAAAATTTAAAAAACTCTTCAGAAAACCTAACAATAATTGAACACCAGATGTTGGATGAGATGTTTGAGATATAATAAACTAGTATGATTCAAGGTTCGATTCACTAAGGTAGAGCGCCGACAGTGGGTGGCTTCAACATAAATCTTCTGATATCACGATGGGTTCACAAATGGTTAGGATTTTTTATTTATAATGGGAAACTTTTATCAGTACTTATAAAAAAGCACTGATAAAGAGTCCGTTTATCATTTCTTATTAATTATATACTGATAAAAGAACTCCTTATCATCACTGTTTTAGTGTCGAAAAAGGAAGGTATTTATCAGAGCTAAAAAAGTGGTAATAAAATAAATCTTTATTAGTGCTAAAATTATAGTGCTGATAAATGTTCAATTCATCAGCACTTTTTAGCACTAATAAAGACTCATCTTTATCAGCACTTATTACTTAAGTACTGACAAAGGATTTATAATTATGATTATAAATAAAAAAAGTGTAAATATTTATATATACTTAATAATTTTATATAAATATAAATATTGAAAATATATCCCTTTTTCAATATTTTTTATATAATTTTATAATTATTTATTTATAATTATAGAAATATTTTTCTTAAAATAATATATATATCATTATATATATTTATATAATTATACACACATATATATATAATAAATATATATAAATATAGTAAATATATTAATTATTTTAGTAAATTTATTATAAATTTTATAATTATTTAAATATATACAATTATTTATTTATAATTATATAAATATTTTAAAAATATTTATTTATAATTATAAATATATAATTGTATAAATGTAGTAAATGTACATTTTTAAATATATTTTTATTTAAATATTTTTTTACAAATAGATTTTTAACATTATTGATGAATATATATTTTTAAGTGGATTCAAATATGTGAAAAATGAGTGAAATTTAATGCATTAAGAATAAATACCTTTAACAATATTGAAAAATGGATAAGTTTTATGTGTGTGAATTTTATATAAAAATGTATTAATTATGTTTATGTGAATTAAATATAACACAGATTGGATCTATATATGTTAAATTGAAAAATCAAACAACATTTAATTATATGTCGAGTACTATACAATTAATCAATATTTTTAATTCATATTAATTTTTAATTATAAACCATTATTCATAAAAAAATATGATTATTTAATTTAAAGTACATAAATATTTTTTAATATATAAGTCATATTTATATACATTAATATATATTTGTGTGTTTAATATATACAATTTAATAACATTAATTATCATAATTATCTAATTAGTAAAATGTTTAATATTTGATAATGTATAGTCAATTTATTCATTTTTATCAACAATTATTTAATTAATAATTTTTTTAATTTTTTTAATAAGCACATTTTGTATTTTGTATTTATTTAATTATTTAATTATTTAATTTCATTTATTCACACATTTATGAATGAAAAAAAAGTGCTGATGGAAGAAATATTTAACAGCACCAAAAATAAAGTGCTAATAAATGGTACACTTTATCAGTGCTAAAAAATAAAGCGCTGATAATGTTTCACTTTATGAGTGTTGGTAAAAGGTTAAATTCATCAATTATTTCTTTAGCACTGAAAAATATTCCATTTATCATTGTTTTTTTACTAGTGCTAATAAATATCCGCATTGCTAAATGCATGTTTTGTGGTAGTGTAGATTTTTGCATAATAGGGAAGGTTTCAAGATAGTTGTGTATGGTGAAATAAATGTTTAGGATGAGGGCCTCTATTTTCATATCCACTAAGGCCCAAATAGTGGTTGTTGGGAATGTGGGAAACATCTAGAAACATGATGAGGGTTCTTTTTCCAACCACATACTTCAGTCCCATGAATGATGGTAATTTGATTCCTTAAAAATATAAATAGATTTAAATTTTACATTTTTATGGTATTTTTACATATTCGAGTGTGGCTATCAATGCGGTTGCAATGGGTCCCCAGGCCCGGTCTGGTCCCGTTGCAAGAGTTTCTCAAATGGAGATGTCTTCTCAGTTGCGGGTTCCCCATGTCTTTATTGAGATTCCCAATTTTTTTAATCCATAAATGAAAATGTTTAGGTGGATTATAATCTGTAAGGATGATGTATAGTCATTCCTAGGTGGATAAGTAAGTTGGATGGATCAAATATTCTTACAGAACCAGAGTTGAGTGATAAAGAAGAATATTTCTAGCTCGTATCAAACATTGAGTATGACCATCATGTGATAGTGCCCTTTCGAGAAATATTGAAAAATGGAAATAAAGGTATCTAAGATTTTGAATGTTTTGATATCATCAAAGGGGGGAAATCATGATAAAACAAGGTCTATTGAAATCTACCTAAACCCATAGACACCATATCTTATGGTAAACCAAATTATACAGAGGCATAGGTATGTTCATTTGAACTGAAACCTGAAGCAATGACATTTCAAAAGAATTAAAAGCTTTAGTTGAAATATTCAAACCCTTTTATGATGTTGAGGAGGCTTAATATTATAATAAATTACATCCAAATCAGTTTCTAGGCCCATAGCTATTTGATGATGTTCTTAAGGATACAAGATTTGAAGAATCGGATGAAAGAAATTCCATGGAGCTTCTCCAAAAATCTAATAGGTGTTATATGAGTCTTTCAATAGTTATATTTATATGTAGTATTACAATAGATTAATCTATATAATTATTCATGTTTATCTTAAAGAATATAAACATATTTTTTGTTCAGAAAATATGATTGAATTTTTTTATTGGGAATCAATGAGGGGAAAATAAATCTAGAGTAGTATATTCAGACCATGAAGAAGCTAACCCACCAAAATTGAGGATATTACCAAGTATGATCCAAACATGTAGGCAACCTCTTTATAATATAGCTTATATAGTTTAATGGAATCTAATTCTTGTGATTTTTTCTAAAATTTCTTGATGATTTCATATGTTGTTTTAAGTTCGATGGCGCACTGTTTTTTTAAGGATTACACTTTCCACAAATTTTTTTTAAAATAAAGTTCGAAATTTTAATTCAAAATCAAACACAAATTTTTTTGAACATTTATAATATCAATCATAAAACATTCATTTGAAACTATAATAATATGCATTTATAGTTATCCAAGAACATATAAAGAAATATCTTTTTCATTGATAAATATTTAAAATGAAAATTTCACAAATCAATAGGAATTGAATTTACATTGTAACTCCATGAAAACTCTAATAAGAATATTTATAAGAAATAACCATCATGTCATTGGGAAAAGTAATTCATGCAGTAAGGATAAAAAATGCTTAGTTTTTTGTACTTTTGTAAAGAATCTCCAAAATGAAATTTTCAAAAAAGATAATGTTTCTATTTTTTCTTTTTTTAAGAAATAAAAATACATAAAAAATAACCCCAAATTATATTTTATATATAACAAATAAAATTATTTAAACAATTTAAGGAATATGGATATGAAGGAATACTTTTTGAATGGGAAACATTAAAACAATGTTTGAAAGAAAAACCCATTAACATTAAAATAAAATTATTTGGTTGCTAAATATCCTTCCTATATAATAAATTTATGTATTTTATACACTTATATTAGAACTATATTTATATTTTTATTACAAGATACCATTCACTTATAATTTCTTTTTACCTGTATAATAATTTTTCTTTGATAAAATCAAAAAAATATGTTAACTATAAAATTTTCCCTGCATGTTTTGATTCGAAGGTTCTACTCCAGGCACCGTAGACATGGTTTCATCATCTAAAAATTGTTCATTAAAATATAGGTATATTTTTTAAAAAATTATATAGTTCCATAGTCACTTCTTGGAACTTACCTTAATAGTTCACATAGAACATAAAAATATTCTCTTTATGTGATTAATTAAATAACAAATGAATTCAATTTATAGTTAAATATAAGTTTTAATATTTCAACTCAATAATTATGAAAATATATTAAATTTTTATTTATTAAATAATATTACTAGTACATAACATTCTTAGAATATTCTAAATGTAAACATTAAAACAATGTTCATATAGGTGGTAAAATCGGCCAAAATGAGAACTTGTCATAACATCATATTGAGTATGAACACATTTTATCTATAATTATAGAGCCACATTTAAATAATATTAATCACAATATAAATATAATATTTTTTTCATTAATTGTTTTAGAACCATCCATGTTATGAGGTCATTAAAAATGAAATAATTCATTGGTGGAGTAATTAGCCCACACACACACATGAGTAACATTTTCATTTTTCAATGAGTGGTAGAGAAAGATGGTAGATAATATTTTGAATTTACTAAATAGAAATTATTTTATTAAATATCATAATTATTAATTTGAGATATAATTATAACTATCTATTTTAGAAGGTCATGAAAAATGAAATATGATATTCTTGGAGGCGGATGTTCACAAATACACATGAACAAGGTTATCATTTTTCTATAGATGGAAAAAGGATGATAATATTTATTCAAAAAAAATTAGTATTGTAATGATACTAATATCATTAATTTAATGTGGTAATATAATATTTGGAAAGGCTTAAGAATAATGTAGCTTGAGATAATTCAGTAAATAATATTAACTCTTCTTTTGGTATCCTCATTGTTCTTGAACTTAATTCCATTAGAGGATAGGTTTATGGTCCCACCATAAGATTTGGAAAAATATAAAAGATTTGTTAAGTTATATTTGGATATAATTTTTAGATAAAACAAAACTCATAGTTCTATTTATAAAGGTTATATTGAGTCCCTATTTATTGCAAAAAATCAATGGTGTTTTCACAAATATTAAATCATTGTGGGTAAATAATCTAAATTTAATAATTTCAAGTGGATCATAAATGAACCATGTATGGTATAATAGAAAATTTACAATCTAAATGACCAAATATAATTAATTCAGGATTTTAAATCATTAAATAAAATATTTTTAACAATAAGTACCCTTTAACATCATTTTCATGGCTATTCACATAATTTGACTTTAAAACTTTCAATATAACAACAAAATTAAAATATAAGCACATAAATAGTCACTTATCATTAATATTTATTTATATAATTAATTTAAAACAATAATCCATACAAACCATGTAACTTTTATTGATTTCAAAATCATTTACTTTATTTTTCAACTGTGTGCACAAGCATTGGGTAAACACTACGTATGATGTTTATATAATTATGATATAATTTAAAATTATAAATAAATTTCCAACATAATTTAAATGTTTATCGATAAATATTATCATATTTACCCCTTCATAATTTATTTTTACCCTCATCATTATCAAGAAAATTTCTTAATTAAAAGAGAGGGACATTTTTAATATTAATTTTAGAGTATAAAAATAATTTTAAAATCATATAATGTGGTCCAAATGGATTTTATTTAATATAATTTATTTTTTTATATAAATAAACACAAAATATAAAAATTTTCTGGTTTTAATGGTATTATATTATTTACATCTATGTTTAACTACCTTATTGTCCATTTCTACCCATACCATGGTCATTGATTTTTCCCAAGGAACCCATTCTCTATGACCAAAAATTAAATTGAAATTTTTACATTATTTGAATTACTAGATTCCCAATATGGATTAAATTTTACATGATTTCATTTATTATGGTGTTAAAAATTATTTTTAATTTATGTACACCAAATCAAATGAAATTGTTCTAGAAAAACTCCCCTTTTGATCAAAAAAATAAATTTACACAGAAATCAAATATAAAATTAGTACACATGAATTTTTTTATATATATAATAAATGATTTTTTTGGGAATTAAATACCAATACCAATGGAAAATTTAATTTTTAATTAATTAAATAAAGAAAAGTATCAAAATTTGTTCTTTTATTAAAATAAAATATCACATTGGATTTAAAATTTCATCCATAGGTTTACAATTTTAATATAATATTTTAAAATGTTTTAAATAATTCATTAAAAATGTATTTTTTTAGAAATTAAGTAATTGTTTACATCAATTTATTTTTAATATCATGATGATTTAATATAAGTGACAGTGTTTGTGAAGATTATATTTTAAATATACATCCAAGAATAAAATCATTAAAGAAAATACCAAGAATTCACTATAAGATAATATGACATGATAATTTATAAATTTATGTTCCTATAATCAAATTGAAATTATAAAATTCATAAAATTATATTTTTAATGAATAAAAATTAAATAAAAAATTTTATAGGGAATAATAACCCTTTTTAAACATTATGTTCTCATAACATTATTTCATATAAAAAACCATTAAGTGTTAATTTATATGTTTTCACATTATTTGTCAATAACTTATTGATTTTTACGATTAATTTTAATAATGTATTGTTTATTTTAGTACAGAGTTTCATGTATATCACATTTATCTCAACAAAATATTTTCTTAAAGTAATACATAGTAATATCTTGTGGTGTTACATCCATTAAAAATAATTTTATCCATTTAATTTAAATTTTATATAAACAAAATATGTGAATCAAGACATAGTAATAAAATTATATTTATATTTTATTATGATATGTAATTTATAATTCAATTGTATTAAATGTAGTATCTCTTAATTAAATATTTCTAAAACAATGTATATATCATTATAAGAATCATACATAAAAAAAATTCCTAATGAAAACCCTGTTAGCTATCTAACATTTTGAACATACAAATTGATAAATTTATCTTCCTTATACATTAGTTTTAAGGAATTATTTTTACATTGAGTTTCAAAATGAAAAATTATACTTACATCATTTCTTTCCATTCCATAGGGACTATTGAATCATTTCACTATGTTTCTAGTAGTTTTAAAACTCTGATTCCTCTCATATTCTAAATGATATTAAATAAAGATGGATTTTTTATACCTGATGCACTAAAACTAACTTTTAACCAATCATAAGATCAAAAATATGATGAGATGTTATTCCCCTTATCTCTTGATATCCACCAAAATCATAAACTACTATTTTTGTTATATCAAATAAAATCATAATAAACTATATTAAGAATATAAAAAATATTAATATGTCATTATCAATTTCACCTTCTATTGAAATATTTCAGTTTAGAAAAAAAACATAATTGTCCTTAACATAAAACCTTTAAGGGTATAAAATAATTATAACTTATGATCCCAAACCAACATATTAACCACTGAATTTTTCTATAAATTCTAAATTATGATCATCTAATAAAATCCTAACATTTAATGTAATATATTTTATTTATTTGATAACAAAAATAAAAACTCAATCATTACCAACAAATAACTATGATTTTAATATGATGATATTGAACCTTATTACATTACCATGATATTTAATTTTTATAGTTTTGTAGAATTTTGAAACCCTATAAATTTACCTAGGGAACATTTTCCAATAGTTTACTTTCTCTCTACAAAAATATGTTATTATGTTTAGACTCCAAATTTCAACCTTGATACACTTTTTTCTTTCAATAAAGGTATTCATTAATATATATTTGACCTTGATATATTTATTATAAATCCTTTATCCCAGTGAAAAACATTTGAGGATGTGGGATAAGAAAAAACAAATATCATTAGGGGATATAAAAAAGTAAGGAAACCTGTTTGTCCTTTAAAAAATTCCAAACCACATAATACATTTCCCTCTTATTGTACTAAATTTTTAGTTACATATTTTTGAAAATAATTTATTTTCCAAAATATTTCGGTAAAACATTTAATAAGAGAGAATAAATGAAAAATTCATAATTATAAAGGTTACATGGGATGTTATAATCGTATCATTCCTTCAATACCCCTCACAATGGAAAAACCTCAAAAGTTAATTCCAAATTCTTCATATGAGTATCTTATGATCAACTAGCTCCATCATCAATTAATCATTATAGGAGTGACATATATCTATTTAAATTTTTCCTCTATATTGTATATACTTACAACAAGTTAATTATATACACTTCCTATGAGTAACTTTTAAAAAGTTAACTCCATCCATATTACTCAGTATATTATATGTTTATAATAGACCCAGTCATCATCATATATAATTTCCATTAAAATATCTTGAATAAAACTAATTAGGTATTTCAATTTCACCATAAACCTCATAGAAAAACTCAATTTAAATGGTAAGAATAATTACTTATAGTTATCCTAGAAAAATAAAAGTAAATATCATTTCCATTGATAAATATTTAAAATTAAAAATTAACCAAATAAAATATATTTAATTAAATTTTGAAAAATAAAAAAATATAAATAGGAACATGTAAAACAAAAAATGGTTATGAAGATAATAAAATTAAGTCTTTCATTAAACGTTAATAAACAATCTTTTTTTAATATTGTAAAGAAAGTAAAAATATGAACTATATAGAAAATGTTAAAAGATTCCTTTATAATACATCACAATGAATTAAAAAGATAGTTTAAAATGAAAAAAAATATTTAAGTGAAAAACTTACATTCCTGTAAAAATGTAAAGAAAATGGATAACATGTAAAATGATTTGAAATGAAAATTTTAAACAAAGTTTTAAAATAAAAATATCTTACCTTGGTCCTCCACTTAATCATAAATAGTCTTCAATACATATTAAAAAAGATATATTATTATATTTTATGAGATATATATTTATATTTTTATTACTATATTCTATTCACATATAATTTCTTATTACCCACCTAGTAATAGTTATATTTCAATAAAAATGACTATTAACATTTCAATTCTTGTTACGATTAGATGGATTCAACCCTTATATCATGTTCATGGTTTCATTTTAAATATAATGTTCTTGAAAATATAGATAATTCATTTACTATAGTTCTATATAGATACGTATTCACCTCTTGGAACATGTGATAAAATTTCCCATAGAAATATATAAAATTACATTTTTTTGACGGATTATTGAATTAAAAAATAGTTGAATTTTTAGGTAAATATACTTCTGAATATTACCACACAATAAAAATGAATACATATTAAATTAATAAATAAAACATAATATTACCAGTGAATTATATTCCTTAATAATTCTTGACATAAACATTATAACAATGTTCATATTGGTGGTAAAATCAACCAAAAAAAGAACATGTTATAATGGTTAAATGAGTATAAAAACTATTGTTATAAAATGATAATTCATGTGTATAATATTCTTTTTTACAAAGTATATTTATATTTTTAATGTTTTAATGAAAAAAATATATATTTTTTTGACTAAAATACTCTTTTTTAGTGTTTTCAAGAAATTATAGATTTTCTAATGTAACACTTCATTTTAGAATATTTGGTTTAAAATCCATATTTTAATATTATTGAAATTTTCAAAATAAAATATCATATATGGAGATGAATTATTATATTATGTGATAATTTATCATACGAGCTGTTACTTTTGAAGCTCAACTAGGAATTTTGCTTTCTTCCAAATGAAATCACCGTATGATTGAAAAAACAAATATACATTGGATTTCATATTTCGTCAATTTAAAATTCCATTTTAAAGTCTTACATATAAATTTTATCATATAAAGAAGAATAATATCCTATGATCCATGATATTGGAAAATAAATGTATCATATAAAGATCAAATTTCCAAACAAAGCATCAAATTTTCTTATCAAATAAAAAAGTAATAATGATGATATTAGATAATGGGAATTAACATAGGAAGAGAATATTTATAATAAAAAGATAAAATAAATTATACATAGTAAAAAATTTATCTTATAAAATATTTTTTCAATTTTATTATCTAGTGAAGATAATATTATCTTATGAAATTATAAAATATTATATGCATGAGATTATCTTATGAATTTTAGTTTTTCATTTAATGTTAAAAGATTCATTAAAGTTTAAAGTCCATAATTTTGCTAAGTTTTATGATGTTTTAAAGATAAAAGTGATATACAAAGAATAATTACCTTCAATGATATTTAAAATTTAAGTTATTTTAGAATTATTTATTCACTCTTTTGAGGAATTTATAATCATTGTAGAAAATCAAGAAAACTACATGCCTACTTTTTTTGGTAACTTTTCAAAGATAAATAAGAAAAAAATAATTGTATAATATATTTATTTCCAAGAATTAGTACTATTCCAACGAATTCTATCATTAATGTGAATAGAGATCTCTATAGTATCTACATTCATAATTAAAGGCGACATACAGTAACTACAATTGTTCTTTTGTATGGATGTTTTTCACAGGATAATTAGAGATTATTTAGAGATTCAGATTCAAATTCAAATATAGAAAACAAGATATAGGATAATAAGGGACAAATGAAATAACATTTAAGAAATAGAATATTCTCTATGAAACTCATACTACACTTTTTTGTCCTATATATATAAGATATTCATTATTTTATGTGATGAAGAAAATGTTTTCATTTCTATTCACATAATATTTTATATTTTAAAGTTATTATAAATTTAAAATCTGAGTAATTATATCTTTTTATTTATTTGGAGTAACTTTTTAACTTCTCCAGTTTAATATTAGAATAGTATGTTGAATATATCTCTCTATTCAACACCTTGATTTTCTAAAAAGACTATGGATAGGTCTCATAAAAATTGAGATATAAGTAAAAGCACTTATCACCTTTTGGTAACAATTTCTAGTTTTTATAGTCAACTATAAAGTCCCCAATAAATGGATCTTCATACTAAAAAACTTCAATCTCATAGAGAGTGTTGGTTGAGTATACTAGGGAATTATTATTCCACAAAACAATATAAATCTTATATGTTCAATTATTCAATTATATATTTGTATTATTTCTTTTATTGATAAAATATTTAAGATCAATTTTAGGGATGTACTAATTTATGGAAAAAAAATTTCATAACTCAATCCACCATTCTAGAGTAATTGCATAACTCCCTTTGAATCAAAAATTTGTATCAATGGTGTAGAATCTTATATTCTCAAATCTAAAAGATTAAAGTTGATATGATCATTTTCAAATCAATTAAATGGAAAAAATAAAGATGTAATGTCTATGACCAGGTATTTATATTTAAATGGTGAAAAGTATAAGTTCTAGAAGGATCAAATGATTTTATAATTAAGAAATATTTCACTAAATGTTAGTTGAAATATATTGTGAACTATATAATTATCAAATATGATCTATAAAAATGGGATTATATTATTGAACCCAAATATTATTTTAATTACAGAGATATTAATTCCAAAATATATGTAATTGGTATGAATGAATCAAATATATTTTTATCAATGCACTACAACACATGAAATGTTGACTACTATATTAGTAGCTTATAAGTGTAATAAAAACATAATAAAACTCAAGTACAACACTATGAAGGTAATATGTGATACATTCAGAATGATTGATAGTGAGGGAATCACTTAGATGAATGGAAAGTCGAATAAAATAATAAGAAATATGGAAGACTTAGGAAGACATATTCTTTAACCCAATCAATATCATAAATTTATCATAGTTTTATCATCTAAATATAATAAAAATGTCATCTGAAATCAGGAAATATACAATTGTGAATGATTTTAAAATAAATAAACATATTTGAACACTCAATATTTATGAATCTAATATGGAATCTGAGGCTAATAACATAAAATGTTAAAAGGAAAAATGGTACTATAAAGAAATATACTTCAAAATTTTAGAATAAAAATAAGTCAACATCATTTTTAAAATCATCTCACGATGAGTATAAGAATTCGGTGTCAAGTTATGAGTTTGTTTAATTTACTATAAATTTCACGAAGTTCCATAAAAAGAGAAGAAAATTCAAGACATCCTATATCATGTATAAAATCTTCTATGGAAATAAAATGAAAATAATATTTCATGAGTGAATGAATAATTGTTGTATCAAGCTAGAGTTCCCCCTCAAAATTATGAAAATAATTATGACAATATGTGTACAAGGAAACTAGATTATAAAAATGTAAATAATTACATGAAATGTGTATGGAGTTACTTATTGGACTCTAGTGATAACTTAAATTTTGATTCTAAATATGAAGTATCTAATAATAATGATGACATTTTTCATGGAAAAAAATGATGATGTATATTTTAATTATTATTCTTCTTAAAAATCTAAATCTGAATATTTCTATTAAGAAATAATAAATTAAAATTACTTTAAATTTATATTACACTAAAATTCTTTTTCTAAAATATAAAAAGACTCTAAAGAAATATTTTTATTCTATTGTCAATTTAAATAAATTTTTAAATAAATTTATTGTAGAACTAAAAGTTAAATTAGAAGATTTGATTTCTAATTGTTCCTCCCATGATAGAAAAATAAATGAATTAAAAGTTGATGTTAAAATTATAAAGGATGATACTAGTGTTTTTACTAATGGAGAGGAATATCAATATAGAATACATGGAAAAAATAAAATAATAAAAAATATGGAATAATAAGTATAGAAAATTTAATCATGTAGTATAAAAATTATTTTACACAAATTTATAAAAATATAAATATATCTAATATCACATGTTTTCATTGCAGCACAAAAATTTCCTTTTAGAAATTATTGTTAAATAAATACTTCTCATATATGTGGGGTAAAAATGAAATAGTTTTTTGTAAACTTGTCCAAATATAGATCTAATTATTATTGAAAATATAAGGAGAATTGGGTTCCCAAATATTTTTTACCGAAAATTATTGTACCAAAGAGAGTATTTATTCTAAAAAAACCCTTTTGTTTAATTTTTTTTATAGGAAAAAATACACAATCAAAATAATTCAAAATGGTATATGTATAGTTTCTATTCAGTAAATATGAGTGGATAATTTTAAATTATTCACTCACAATCTAAAATCTATAGAGGGAATGTCACATTTGGTGAATAATCGAAAGGAAAAAAAGTTGATGTTGGATACTTGGTATATCCTCATTCAATCCTCATTAGAAGATTAATTTATATTGAAGGATTAAAAAATGATATATATTTGTTAATATTGTGATGATATATATTTAGTTTTTTTCTAATAATTCTAGTTGTACTGAATTTAATAGGTTAATTAAATTTAGTGAACTAATAACTTAAAATGTTTACATTATAGAACCTAATTATTTGTTAAAACAAATGTAAACTTATTGAATGATGAAATTGATAAATAATGGATTTCTAATAGGAGTATTGTATATTTTAATATTTATTCATTAAAGAAACTTTATCCGAACAAAAGGATTTATAATTTTACTCATCACAAATTGGATAAAAGGAAACAATATAATGTGTGCCAAATAGAATGGGAAAATATAAAATTTGACACCAATTTTAGAAGTTTCTTTATCCAAACCACCATAAATTATTAAAATATTTTTATTTAGAACTTCTAAAACTATAATCCTAAATGTTAAATATTTTTTATGTTTTTATTGACTATTTTTTAATATTTACATGGTTTTGGTTCTTGAAACATAAAAGTGAATATTATGAAAGTTTTTGAATTATTTTTAAACATCTAAAAATTGAAAAATTATTTAAAATTTATTCCTTATAAAGTGATCTTGGGGTTTAATATTATAATTTTTAATTTAATTCATTTTTCTCAAAAACATGGAATTAAACATACCCTTTCTACCCCTATAATATGTCAACCAAATTGGGTTGTTAAAAGAATAAATAAGACCTAACAAGAAATTAAATCAACAATGTTATGTGAATATAAAATAATTACTCATTTTTTGGATGAAGGTATTAATTTGGTATTATATATCATTAATATAGTTCTATTGTGTAATATGTTAATGATAATACCCTATGATATTTTCAATAATAGAAAACCAAAGGTTTGGAATGTTAATGTTTTCTAATGAAATGTGTATATCTTGAACACCAAGTAAAATCATGGTAGGTTTTATCAAAAAGATAATATCGGGATCATCCTTGGTTATTCTATTTCTTCTAAATCCTATAGCATTTTTAGTAAAAATTCAATGATATATGAGGAATCTAATAATGTTACATTGTGTGAATGTTATCCTTTTGACCCCCAAAAAAATCAAGTTGATTACATGTGTGATTCAATGGATAAATTGATACTTGGTCTTCTCTTTGATAATAAAATGATTTTTGAGTTAGTGTATGATCATGGAAAATCCAATCTTAAAAGGTAACAAATTTATAAACCTAAAATTGTGTTACTTAGATATCCTTACACCCATAAATTTTTTATTGAAATTATTATAGGAAAAAGAGAAGAATGTTTTGGAACTAAAAAAGGAGTAGTAACTTATGAATAATTTTATTTATCTTTATCACAATTATAACCTAAAACAAAATATAAATCCTTAGATGATTAGAGTTGGGTGGTTTCTATGTAAGAATAATTAAACTATTTCAAAAAGGAATAAGGTATGTGAATTATTTTATAGACATTTAGGTTATCTTACTATTAGAACTAAGTGGGTATTTAGAAATATTCAAGATGATAATGGTAGAATCACATTGAATAAGGGTATACTAGTTTCCCAAATATATAATCAAGAATATTGAATATATTATGAATAATACTTTTCCCTAATTTATATTTTAGAATCCATATGAATTATATTAGACTATTAGTCATAAAATAATTTAAAATTATATATAATGGATGTTAAATATTATTTTATATATGAATTTTTAATTGAGGAAGTATGTTTTGGAAAACCTATATGTTTTGAAGACCCTGATTTTCAAAAGTATATTTCCAAACATAAAAATAAAATACAGTATTTAAAAAGAACATGGATATTGTTATGGAAGCCTATATTCATTATTTTTATTAAAATATTTAACTATGGATTTGGAAGACCCTTTTTTAATAAATTAAATTACATAAAAATATATTTTACTTGTTCATATATATGTTGGTGTTGTTATTTTTGATTCTACATATCAAAAAATTTGTAACTAATTATCAAAACTATAACAAAATTAATTTTAAATGAGGATGATATTTATGTTGAAATTATTCCTTTGATTTTAAATTTATCAAAAGTATTTTGGAAATTTTTTAAACTAATATATATATATATTAATATATGATTTATTTAAGATGTTTAGTCTTAAAAAAATAAAAACATATCAAATTACTTTGAGTTACAACATTAAAATTTAATTTAATGGATCTAGAAGACTAGTTGAAAATAAGTTTTAATAAGGAATAATTAAGATATATACTTATCTATCTATAAAAATACATAATATTTTTTGTTATGTTTTTTCATGTTTAGGATTTGTAGTTAATCAAATGGAATATCATTTAACATATTCCAAAGAATTGTATGATATTTAAAATGAAAAATTTCATTAACACTAATTTTTTTAAAACATATAATTTTAATTTAGCTTCAAATGATGATGTGGATTTGGGTGGTTTTATACTAGATATAAAAGGTACATCCAAAACATTTCACTTTTATAAAAATCCCAAGTTTCTTGGTCAATTAAAGAAAGAATTGTTTTTTGAATAATCAACTATTGAATCTGGGGACATTATAGATGCTAGTTATTTTTCAAAGTGTTATGTATGAAATAAACCTTAATTGAATACATATTTAATTTTAATTATATCCCAATAAAATTGTATAATAATAGTTCTCTTAAAATTTCGAAAAAATGGATTAATAATTCAAGGACCAGACATATTGATTTTAAACATCACTTCTTTGGAGATCATTCTAAAAAAGTGAAATTTATGTTGAATTAATTTATATTGAAAATTAATTATAAGACATACTTATTTAACCATATTCTTTTTATAGATTTTCTTTTCTTAAATTTTAATTATTTTTATTCTAATTTATGTTATATCATTTCAATTTTAATTTTAATTCTATGTTTGTATATTTATTAATTTAATATTTTATTATTTCTTTCATTTCCATGTTTATTTTTAATGTCCCTAGTGTATATATTGAAAAATAAAGTGAAAAAAACATTTTCATATTTTTTATTATATTTATTTTATTTATTCATCTTCTAAGATGACTGTGTATTGGAAAATTAAGTATTTAGTCACTCAAAACCGCTGAACGTCTACACACTCATTGAACCTTATTCACCCCCAAATTCAAACCCTTTCTGAACCAAAGAAAATAAATTAATCTTAAAGATACCTATTTCTAGTTGAGAGTCTGAGATTATAATAGATCTAACGAGAGTGCTTCAAAATTTTCAAAAATACAGATAGTTCATCATAATTTTTTTAGTGAAAAGGTTATCGAATTTTGTTGTTTGTAGTGAATATAATTTTTTCAAAATAAAGTAATAAACTTTCATGGATGATAGTTTGTTTTTTATAAAATGATACTGTGTTATTTCATGAAATAATGATATAGAGTTCTTTAAAAATGAGTTGATATTTTACGATTCTTCATATTTGGTAGCATTGATTATTAGTGGGAAGAGATTCTAAATATCACCTATGGAATTTTCTAACGTTATTTACAAGGCTTATAAAAAAACTTTTTTTAGTTAATCCCAAGTAAATGTAAATGATAAATTTCGGGTTGATATTTTGAAATATCTTTTTTAGTTCTCTAGTAGTTGGTAAAATCATATCAAGGACTCAGAAGATGATAGAAATATTCTATTTAATTTCATAGAAACTAAGATCATTCACCAAAATGGTGAGTTTGATAATGTTCTGAAACTTGAAATTTATATTCTCTACATACTATTAGTGGATAATAAAGTAAATATTCTATGTTACATATTGATGTATATGTACATTACCGATAAAAAATTATAAATTTACAATCATTATGAGAGGATTATTACCCTATTATTAGGGAAATATAGACTACAATATAGTGAGGTTATAAAAACTTAGTACCATGTTCAAAACACTCTTGGATATGGGATGAAAAATAAAATTATTCATTTTTAGAGATAACCCTTAAGAAATATATTACATATTTTTTCTGATGAAATAGTACAAATCCCTTCTTAGGCTTTTGGGGGACTACTGGCACTACTTCAACTTTTCTTCATGACATTTTAGAGGACTCAATGGATGATGAGACGTTATATGTGAGAAAAATATTAAATATAATTTCATATAATAAATTTCATGTTCCTAATATTACTCAAGTTATAAATTTGGAATAATATTGTGTGAGTTTAAGATCTTCTGAGGAAGGAATAGTGGTAAAATAAAGTGAAGATATTTTTTCTCAAGATGAGCATCATGAAGCTATCGAAGTGGTTTCAATACCCCAAGAAGCTATGAATAAATCTCTTATTGATGAAGCCAGGATTTAATAAAATCAACATAAGGAGGAACATGGTTCCACTCATAAAGGGTTAATATCTATGGAATGTGGTCAGTTAAGGACTCTCCATGTTCATAATGATTTTTTCTGAAATATTTTAAATTTTAATTTAAACTAAATGGGCTATCTTGATGAAAAATAATTTATCAATATCCTTATATTATTAAGTATAAAAATAGAGTAAGTCACAATATTTATAAGGATATAAATTTGTAAGAAGAATAGGTTTTTGGAGAACCTTATCTAGTTATGAATTCTATAAGAAGATGACTACCAGAGGAGCCTACTCCTCTTGTGTTGTGTAGAAGTATTACTGACCCTTTTATAGAAGGGCATGGAATCTAGGAATATGATGAGGATATAGAGAATTTTTTGATAATATTATTCATCATTTTGTCTATATAAAATCTAATACTGATGTTAGGATGATCAGAGATGTAGATCTAATAGAATATTCTATTTCAATGTAAGAATTTGGCGATTTGAAAGGAATGAAAAAATTTCATACAAAGATGATGAAAAAAATTATAGTTGTTCTATAACACATACATACATTAATTCATAGGGAAAACATAGTATATCAAGATATAAATAGATTATATAAAAGAAATTATGATATCTTAGTTTGATTTTTAAAAGAAATTTCCTTTTGTTTATGACTCACCTACTTATAAAATAAAATCTTATTCTACTACATCTAATCAATTGAAACGATTTATCCTTGGGATTGATAATGTTAGATGGGAGAGTTCAGGAGAAGAAATATGAAATGGTATCCAAGTAAATCATTCAAGGATTAGGAAGAGATACCATTTTTGCACTATATCTTGTTAAAGATGGTTATTAAAAGAGAAATATAAGGAATCTATAAGAAAATTGATGAATTGGTCAGATTTTTTGATGATGTGATTTCCACTTTAAAGAAAACTTCAGTGAAGACACGTATTTTGATCGTTAATATTTTCACTTTGATTTCTTAGTAGGAATGTTCTATGAATAAAATACTACCATCTCTGAAGGACTCATTGTAAAAATATTGAATAAATTTCATGATGTTTCTTCATCATATTTTTATGCCACTCAATTTGATAAAGTAGTTGAACCTAGTGAGAGATCTAATAGGCCTATTTCTATTATTGATATAGTTTCTTGAAAAGGGAAGAATGTTTCACCTCAATTGATCATTTATAATTATATCCTTCATGTCCAGTATAATTTAGAAGACTTATATTCATTTAGTTAAAAAGTAATTCATTTTTTGAATGAAAAATTAAATGATGGAAATAGAGTTTCCATGGATGATATTTCGACTCTTTATGAATACATTTGAGATGAGATGAAAAAGGGACATTTTTTATACTCTATTTTATCAAGAATGATACTGTTTCCTGGTTAGAAACATGTGGTAATATGTTATTTCATCTTTAACAAAGGAGACCATTGGGGTATAATAGAACTATTTGATTCCAGAATATTACTCATAGGATTCATGGTTTATTCCCTCCACCTAATGTAATAAAAAATCACAATGCTATAATATAATACATAATTTATAAAGATACATATAAATCTAGTTTTTATATTCCTTTTACTAGATGAATTGTTCTATAGATGATATGTTTGATAATGAAATATCTTAGAATCTATAATATATTATTATGTCAATGCTAAGGAAACTAGCTAGTGACACTATTGGAATTGGTTTAGATGGGGATTAACATTTTTTATGCATTCTTAACCTCATAACTTTTACCTACCTCTACCTCTGGAATACCTAACTATAAGTCAATATTATGATATATTTGGTGTAAATTTCTAAATATATTACACTATGAATATACAATTCTCTTTTTTAACTTAATAAAATGTATCTCTTTATGTTTTATTTTTAATTTTTCACAATTATTTTTTTCCTATATTTCTAAAAGTAAATTTTAAATTATAATCACTAAAGTAATATATATTTTTTCAATTGATTATTTTTTGATATATAATGAGTGTGTTATCTTAATTCTATTTTTCTACTTTTTTGTTTCACAAAAAGGGGGATAAGAGATTAAACATGAAATTTTAAAATTTATGATTCAAAATAATGTCTTACTAAAATTTATTACCTTTCACTATCCAGTCATTAAGATTTTATGTTTTATATATCATTGGTTTTTATCATAAAAAATTGGGATACTTTTACACATACTAATGTTTTTCCAATATAAGTCAATATTGTATATGTTTTGATGCTCATAAAATTCACATTTTATATGAATAAAGTCTTCTTATGTGTTTCCAGTAAATTATGTTTTTTAAGTAATACATAATTTTAGAATATTTTTTTTAAACTATTTTTTTCAGATTGAAGAAATTTTCTAAGTAAAATATCATATGATCTGATAAATTATCATATTAGGTGACAATTAATCATAAATTCTATTAACTGTATTATGATACAAGGAATTCAATTTTCCATCAAAGGAAACCATCATAAAAAAAATAATCCATCTTCGTTCGTGATTATATATTCTATAAAATTTAAATTATCCTATAGAAGTATTATATAAGATAATTATCATAGTATTTATAAGTATTTATTATGAGTGATGAATTTGGAAAATTAATATACCGTACAACTATTAAATTATCATATGAGTGCCAAATTTTCCAATGATATAATAAAGTTAGTGTGTTGATATTTGATAAGGTGAATTATAATACAAGTGATAATGTATCATAAAAAGATAAAAAAACATCATACTAGAATAGAATCTTTAATGACCCCAACTTTCATAAATGAAATTTCTTTTTTAATGAATAAATTAATCATTAAATAATGTGGTCATAAAAAATACATAAATTAATTTGGTTATTTTGAATCATTTTAAATGATATCCGTTCATAATAAAAATATTAAAAAAAATCATTACCATTGATAATATATCAATTATATATTTATAATAAATATAATTATATATTAAGGGTTATGGTAAAATCTGATTAGAATAGAGAGAAGAAGTGATGGATTCGACCTATAGGATTATACCCTAAAAGACGATTTATCATAGATTTTAAGGGATATGAAATCACTTTTATTTTACATACACCAAGCCCTAGATGAAATTAAATAACAAAAAAATTAATGAAACCATTTATAGGAGAAGTTCTAGCTTATTGAGGTCCCATCCCAAAACATGTTCGTCGAACCACCCGATGTAAGTACCACCATCACTCACCATACCCTTAGAGAGTACATAGGTATAATAAGGGAAAATGTATCTAGACCCAAGATGTTTTTATATTATATTCTAGGTAAATTAATTTTTATTTTTATGCTTTTTAATTGTTACTTTGTATATAAAATTATATGTGTTGATGAAAATTGTATTTTTATATGAAGAATACAATTTTTTTAGAAAGTATAAAAGATTAATTAAAAAAATATATTTTATAAATTCCATAATTTGGAAATAAATGTTATTTTCATATAATATTCTTCTTAAATAATATTTAATCATAGTTAAATGATATTATAATTTAATGAATTCAAATATAATCAATATATGGGTGATAAAAATTTTATTTTTGTAAAAATAAGTACATTTAATTAATAAATTATTTTGATTTAGAAGTGTAAAATATATAATTTATATAATTATAATGATAAAATGAATATTTTTTAAAACAACCATTTCAAAATTATCCAATGTGGAATTTTTATTAATTTCCTAATGTAGTAGAATTTTTTTGTAAAAAATATATATTGTAAAAAGATAGGGTTTTTATTTTGACATCATATTAGAAAAAAAGTTATTTAATAAATATTTTAAATGTAATAAATGACCAAAATTATAATTTAAATTTCAAATAATATATTTTTAATGTTATTTTATTAATTTTATAAATATTTTATGAATCCTCCAAAACTAATATTAAATTTTAATGACTTGAAATAAATTATTTATAAATCTTAATAACTTATACATAACTAATGGTATTATTTAAATATGTTCAGTTCATATCATTATAAAATATCTAAAACCTCTACTCTTTGGAAGAAACCATGGTAATGTTTTTGGTGTTGATTATTTTATTATATAGAGTTAGAAACCATTGTTAATAAATTAATACATAATTTCCCTCTATTTTTTCTATAAATACCATTATAACTGCAAACTAATAATAACTAAAAAAAATTAATAATAGATTTACTCTCCCTATCCTTCTCTAAATCCATCCCAAGGTGTTACGAAGCTTTTAATAAGTTCCTACCAAGATTTTATAATCTCCCTCACAAGGTATTGGATCCTCTTCTCTTCCTTTTTATTTAAAGTACTTTATTTCTACTATACCTTTTTATTCATAATTATTAATGATTTAATGTGTTTTCAACATAACTATTCTATCCTTATGATCCTCATGAAATTGGATAACAGCTTTCACTCTCATTAAACCATTCCATTAACCTTTATGTACACTCATTATGCAGTCGAAATTATACCATGATTTTCCTTGAAAAACATTTGTGTTGGAAATTACCATGTCCATTTACACTCAAGGGTAATAAAATATATATAATTATCCTCCACTGATAGGTGGATTCCATATATGTAACCCAAACTCTTTAATAATCTAATTAATTTTGATTAAATACACCCTTATGTTATAGGATTATGTGTCATTGAAGTGAATGTTTATGATATGAATGTGAGGGGTGGGCTTAATATTATATTACCCTCTAATGCATTGGGTATTGTATTTATCTCATGATATATCATGGATGGTGCACATTAGGTTATCTTATTCACATTTTTATATGGTACTTACCAGTTAGCCTTGATTTGATATTATGATGTCAAGTTATATGTTGTTGATAAAATTATTTGTTACAATGATGTTATCATCTTATATAATTATTTATGTTAATATTTATCATTTTCATCCTTTTATGTATCCTTGATATTTCTGTTGACACACATGTATTAATTTCATCAAGTTATTCATTGATTATTCTCGTATTGGGATTTATAGCTCACCCCTTTCCTATATACGTCGTCAGGTTTTCCTGTGTAGTATTAAAAGATCAATATATTTTAATGGAATAATATTTTGTTTTTTAAAAATGTCTTTTTATCCCTATTTCATGTCACATGATATTTACATAATTCCCCAAATAGACTAGTACTTTATATCCTTTGGTATTGTTTAGGTATTACTTTTTGAAATAAATCACGAATTTAGAGATATTAATCATATGGGTTATGTTTGTTGGTATCATAGAAAAATCTAGTTGTTTGTTTAATTAGGATTATATAACCACAAAACCATAATTAGGCATAAAAAATTGAGAAAAAATACTTACATTTTTCATAAATTATAGAGTAAAATATTTCCAAGAAATAAAATCCCATCTTAAATACTATATATAGATATAGATTTGTAACAATTTTACCAAGGGGTATTTACCCTAAAAAGTTTAGATTCAGTATTTACTCAATTATCACCTCTTGCACAGAAATGTGGCCTTGTTTCACACATGATTTGACTCTCATAGATGATATGAATTTGTAAATTCAAAATATTCTTATGAAACAGTAGGAATGGAAAAAATTCCCATAAATTATTTTTTAGTAAATAAAATATAGATTACTTTGATTGAAACCTATAAATTCAAAGATTAAGGAATGAATGTTACTTATGATTTATCCCTCCAATGTTCATATATTCTATCTTTTGTGATTATTAGTGTTAAAAATATCATCCTGATTTTTATTTTTTTAAGTAAATGATTATAACCAAAATAAATTTGTGAAAGGAATGTTTATCACCCTTTCATGACAATCAAATGTTTTTTATTTCTATGGTTATTTGAATTATTTAGTATCAATAATTTATAGAATAATTACTCAAACACCACCTCAAATTATTGAAGTGGATCTATTAATGAAAATAGAAAATGGTTCAATTATTGAATCCCAAGTATATAACACCTCCCATATCCGTATTTGGAGTCTGGACTACCTAAAAAATCTTTTCATAATCTCTTTATTTTAATTAGATGAAATTATGTATTGGATATCCTTATATATATCCAACATGGATTTTTTATAGAATATAATCACCCTATGAATCCTTAATCACCCTCCAATTCAATACATTTGAATGGAGGAGGATGAATCTCCATTAGAATCATCATCTCAACTAGGGAAATTATTCCCTTATGAGAAATTGTATCCATCTCAAATGATTCAGACTAAGTAAATATCACCCTTTATGGAATTCCAACAATAATAGAATATGTTAATGTGTTTCCTAAATAATTTCTTAGTCTTCCTCCAATTCATGAGGTTTATTTCTCAATTGATCATGTCCCCATGTATTTTTAAACATCCCGAACTCCATATAGAATTCCCATTATTGAACTTGATGACATGAAGAGGAAAAAATAGGATAATAAGGATAAAGGGTTTATATCACCAAGTGATTCACTGTGGTGTGAACATTTCCTTTTCGTCAAGAATAAAAAAATATCAATACCTCTATTCCTTGATTATCATAATCCTAACAAGATCGTGATAAATAATAATTATCTTCTGCTATGGATTGATGACTTATGCAATCAGTGATGTGGAGCCCATTACTTCACCGAGGTGGATCTTTAGTAGGGTTGTCATAAAGTAAAGGTGAAGTAGTATTTCCCCAACACTGATTTTCTTAAAAGTTTTTAGTACTATGAGTATATATTGATTCCATTTGGAATCACTAATTCTCCAACTATCTTAATGGAAGTAATGAATAGTGTCTTTATGGATTAACTAAATAACTTTTTGATAGTATTTATGGATTATATTATTATCTAATATGAAAGAAATGAGGAATATTTGGATCATTTTAATAATGAAATGAATACCGTGTAAAAGAAATCATTATATGAAATGTACAGTAAATGCATGTTTTGGATGGAGAAAGTAACAATAATGGGTCTTATTATCAAGAAAAAAGAGTATATGTGGATCCTTTGAAAATAGATACAATTGAAGGATGTCCCAGACTGACACCTATGATTCATATTCCTAGTTCCTTAGATTATATGAGTATTATCCTTGTTTTGTGAGAAAATTCTCATGATTTTCAAGCCCAATAACCAAGATAACTCATAAGGGGTGTAGTTTTTCTAGACTACTGAATTAAAGGGAGCTTTAATGAATTAAGTAATTTTCTAATAATTATAACTATTATCACATTACCTACAAGTGAGGAAGAATTTGTGATCTACAATAATTTAGATAGTAATTTATTAGTTTGTGTACTCATGTAGGATGATATAGTGATTGTATATTCCTTCCAAAAATAAATTATTCATGAGATGAACTACCCAACACATGATCTAAAATTGGATATAGTCATCTTCACACTGAAGATTTTGTGACATTATATCTAAATGTATATGTGTAAAATATTTAAATATTATAAAATCCATAATTATATAATCAAACAAAGGATCTCAATATACACCAATAATTTTGGTTAGATCTGCCCAAGGATCTTGATTTTTTCATCCATTAACATCTTGGGAAAGTGAAAAAAGTGGTATATTCTAGGATTTGAAATGATAACACAACCCAATCAATGATGACGATTAAAAGGGGTCCAATATTAATGAAAATGTAAATGATAGACATGGTAATCATAAAAGATACTACATAATACCTTGATCAAATAACTATTCAACCATCCATTCTTGAGTGGATCAAGGAGGCTCAAAAGTCAATGAGGAGTTACAAAAGTGATAATGAATATTCTGCAGTCAAAAGTTTATAAATATTGAGATAAAAGGGTTGGAACCTAATATGTATGTAATAGAAACTATAGATTAATAGGGGACTTCTAGATGATGCATATAGGTCACACATCACTATTTATTTAGGAAGAACTAAGATTCATAGAGATCTATAGAAAATATTATGGTTGGAAAACATAAATTGGGAGATTTCATAATTCTTATCTCATTTATTAGTATGAAAATAAGACATTTTTGAATTATAATTATCTAAGATATTGATGAAACCATTTCCCATTCCACTATGGAAATATAAAATCATATCCATTGATTTTTTCATAGGACTCCCTAGGATATCTAAAGGAAATAATTCCATCTTGGTGGTATTCAATCACCATAAATATACTAAACATTTAGTCACTATTAAGGATTATATCTTTATTAACAAAAACCACCAAGATATAAATACGGGAAGTGTATATATAGTATGGAGTTATACTCTCAATTTTATCTAATTTAGATCCAAGTTTACCCTTATGGTTTTATAGAAACCTTTAGTAATATATGTATATATGTGTATCTATGTTTTAGTAATAATTATACAACTCAAATTGAAGGATGGTCTAGATGAAAAATTCAAACTGTAGATGATATGTTGAGATCTTATTCAATAGATTTTCAAATATGTCGGGATCAACACCTTCCCCTAGTTGAGTTCTCATATAACAAAAAATTTCATTCAAGAATTCAACTTTAACCATATGAGTCTCTTTATGGGAAGAGGTGTTAGGATCTATCATTATGGGATAAAGTGGGTGACAAGAAGCTTATGGTACCAAATATTATCTAGTAGATGATATATGAGGTTCTTACCATTAAAAATCATATCAAATCTATATAAGGTATAAATAGAATTTATGTATACAATTTTCAATGTGTCTCTAAGTTTGAGGTCTGAGATAAAGTGTTCTTTCATATATTATGGTTGAATAAATTCATGTGGTTTTGGAAGAAGGGAATGTTTATTCCTAGATACATCGGCCCAGATGATATTTTTTATTGCATCAACAATATAAACTATCGGATAGAACTCCTGCCTAATCTATCTCAAATACATGATGTGTTGTATGTATCCCTTATATGGAAGTACATATAATACCCACCACATGTACCGAATATAGATGAGGTTCCATTAAAGAGTGATCATTCATGAGAGGAGAAAGTAGTGAATATCTTAGAACATAAACACAAATTTCTATGAAATAATACTTATCATCTAGTCAATGTACTATGGAATAACCATAGGCTTAATAAATCATCTTTGGAACCATAATAGGTGATGAAACAAATGTACCATCATCTATTCTAGTGTAAAAAAGAAATTTTATGGGTTAAATTTCTAAATAGGGGAAGAGTGTAATGATCCAAACATTTATATATTAAATTCCCTTTTAAATTAATAAATTTATCATTATGTAATGTTTTTATAGAAAACACATGCACTACTTTTGTTATTTTGGAATATTATAAAATTTATCCAAAACAAATTTAAAATACTTTTAAGCAGTATAACCATTGATAATATAGTATTCATACTTTGATTATAAATATTATTATAGATTAATGTTTATGATAAAATACAATAACACTGATAAAACAAGTGATACTTTACTAGAAAGATCTTACCTTGTCAATCTGGTTTATCAGAGTTTCAAAGGAAGGTCGAATCACAAGAATTTTAGCTTGACCATTCCAAAGATGAAATTATACAAATAAAACATGAAAAAAGAATTTATAGGAAAATTTTAAGATAATAGAGATCATGAACCAAACCTTGTTCTCTGAACCACCCCATGAAGTGACACCATCGCACACCATAACTTTAGGGTGTATTCAAGAGTAATAAACAGTTATGTATCTAGGCCCTAGAAATGTGAATTTTTATATTTTATTTTAAATAAAATAATTTTTATGTTTTTTCAATTTCCTTATGACATTGAATATATAATTATATATGTGTTGATGAAAATTATATTTTGATACAAAGAAACCTAATTTTATTTTTTAAAAATATATAATTTAAATTTAGAGACTATTTTTATATATTTAAGAATCTATAAAAAAACATATTTTTTTATAATTGTATTATTAAAAAATATTTATTTTAAAAAAGATGATAATATTATTTAATTAACTCAAATATAATATTTTAAGGGTTAGAAAACAATAATTATTATTAAAAGATAATTATTTTTTATTGAAAGTAAATTTTGACTTAAAAGTTCAAATGATCATAATTACTTAGTGATTTTGATAGAATAAATATTATTTTTGAAATCATGGCATAAAAATTATCCAATGGTAATTTTTTTATAATTTTATAAGAGAAATGAATTTTTGGGTAAATATTAATTAAGATATAAATATATGATTTATGTTGTAACATAATAATATCCCAAGAGGTCTGTAATAAATAATATAAAGGTAATAAATGACCAAAATATATTTACCATTTAAAATAATTTATTTTTGATGTTATTTGAATAATTTTATAAACCATTAATGAATACTCTAAGACCTATATTATATCTTAATGTTTTAAAATAATTTCTTTATAAATTTTATTAAATTAAAAACCACCAATTATATTATTTTTATATGTTCAGTTCATATCTATATATTAAAAAACACCACATTTGATTAATCCATGGTAAAAACCAGGGGAAGTTTTGTGATTTTGATTATTTTATTACATATAATCCAAAACCTATGTTTAGAAAGTAATAAATAATTCCCCTATCATTTACTATAAAAACCCACCAACCTCCCACTCTACTTCACTAAAACCCCATTGATCCTAGAGTTCATTTCTTTTTATGCCTATAAGGATCTCCCAATTTTTCGAATCTCTTAATAATCTCTTCCAGATCTATTAGAATCACCCTCTCATGGTAGGATATCTTATTATCTTTCAATTTATTTCAACGATTTTATATGTACTATGACTATTGATTTCAATTATTAATGTTGTAATTTTTATTACACATACATTCACATTCTTTATAATCACAATATGATTAGGTACTACCTTTAACTTACATCAAATACTTCCATGAACCATTATGTACACCTGTTATGCTACTGAAATTATTCCATGATTTTATACACCAAAATTTTGTGTTGTGAATAGAAATCCCGACATACACTCATTGGTATTCAATAATTTGTTATTATTATTCAATTATTGGGTATATACATATATATTATCCACACTACATCATCATGGTAGTAATGATGATTAATTACATTCTTATGTTTCATGATCTATGTGGAACACCAATGCATGTACATTGTAATGACCCAAACTTTCATTAATAGAAATTCCTCTTGATCTAATTAAATGTATATTTATTTAAAATGATTATATAAAATGTAAACTTAATTGGATTTATGTTAATAATTTCAATCGTTTCTAATACAGTCATTGAACACTGCTCGCAAGATTAGTATAAATATTGGGCTTTAACAAATCCAAATTACTCAGACAAAGAAAGCGATGACCTCATCCAGTAGATGTGCCTTATACGAAGCCCATTATTCAGAGCATTGAAAGGAGGTGTAATCATTGGTATTCCCTCTTGACCAAGCCCAATCCGAGCTTGAATATGTTAATCTTGAGCGGGACTGGCTATGAGAGAAATGTAAGTTGATAGAGATTACCACCCGAGCAATGTTATCCGAGCCACCCTAAGAGTTTGTCATCTTCACACATCTTACTCTTCGGTCTTATGAAGGTGGTATAAGAGGTTATGTAAGAAGACCTTAACACTATTGTTTTGTACATTATTTTTTATATAATAATGAATATACTTTCATTTTATTATTATTACCATGTAAATAGTTTTTAAATCGCAAATAATATTTTTAGTTAATGTTCAACTAAGAAATTTATTTTGATGAATTAATGGATTTTTGAATTAAATATTATTTTAATAAAATATTATTTTTTTTATTAAATTAATTTCTATTAAATATAAATGATCGTATAATTTTATGAATACAATTGTAATTTTTATTATGGTTTGAAATCCATTTTTGTCAAAACCCGTGAATTTTAGATAAAAGTCGGTTTTTATTTTAAAAGTGAAAATTAAAATTTTTAGAAAATTATTTAGATAAAATAAATATTATTTATGGAATCAGGACATCGAAATTATCCAACAGTGAATTTTTCATAATTTTCTGAGACAGTCAACTTTTTGGGTAAAAATTAAATATCGTTTAAATATATAATGTGTTTTATGACATCATAATGACCCAATAGTGATGTAATAAAATAATATAAGCTTTATGTTCGGCCAATATATGTTTTACCATTACAATAATGTGGTTTTTGGTTTGTTTGACTTATTTTACAATGCATTAATGGACCCTTCAAGACTTATTAAACATCTTGTCTTTTTAAATTGTTTTCCTTGGGAGTGTGACTCACCTCCACATAAGCAATCCCATTATTTTTAGAAGTTAGGACTTAGGCCTTATAAAATATTGTTTTCCACTTCCCTTTTCCAAAAACCATGGGCAAAAACCATGGTCTGGTTTGTGGTTTGGATTAGTTTAATGTGAGGGTCCCAAACCTAAATAATAAAGAATTTTGTCACCTTTCTTATATAAACCCACCCAAGATCCCACTTCCTCCTCACTCAATTCCTTTGGAGTTTATCCAAACACTACCCTTTTCTCTTTAGAATCCTTACAAGGTTCCCCTATCTCCTAAGAAGCCTCTCTCAAGCCTCTCTCAAAACTTTGGATGCACACTTCCAAGTAAGGGGTTTTCTTCATTTCTCATTTTTGGCCAATATTCTTTAAAATTTAATTCACTTTAAATTTCTATTATAAATGTTGGTGTATCATTTTTCACCTCCCCCATAATTCCCTCTTTGTGTTTTAATTATGGGATACCTCTTTCTCTCTCATTAAATGCCTCTCATGTAAACCTGTTACTATGCCGAAATTCCGAAAGGAATTTCTCTCTCCTCTTTTACATTCAAGAAATTATTTTTTATCATGACTCTAAATTCCATTAAAATTGTTGGGACATGTATCTATATGAGCCCCTTACTCTCCATTTCATGTAGATATGATGATACAACCCTTTCTCTCCTGTCAACCATTTTTATGAATTCTTACGTCACGCCGTTACGTTGCCGAAATTACACCGATTTTCCAAGCCAATGTCATTCTCTAGTGAATACCATGCCCATTTATTTATCAAGGCTATTCACATTTATTAACATTTAATTATTGATTATAATGTTTCATGTATGAATTTGACATTCCTTTATCGTGGAATAAATGATTATGTGTTATAAATCCATGTTATATGATTTATGTGGCACAATTATGCATGAAATGAAATGTTTGAGAAGGGTGCGCCCTTATAGCGCTCAAATGCATTGGGTTAAGAATAGTATCATGATAAGTAATATGAAATGGGTGTTTAATCCTGCTAATTCAAGTGCAATGAGGTTTTACTCATGCTTCATGTGCAATGAGGATTTACTCATGCTCCATGTGCAATGAGCCTTGGCTCATGCTAATTCCATGTTAAATGTTGTTGCCACATTTCCATGTTATGATTAGCATGCTTTATCATGCCTTTTTGTTTATTCATATCTTGTGATATATTGATATTCCTATATTCTAACATATATTTTATTCCTCATGTTATTCCATGACTATTCCCTTACTGGGCTTTATAGCTCACCCTTTTGTAATGCATGTCCTCAGGTTATCGCATGCAATTATGAGTACAAGGGAATGTAGTAGTCATGTATGAGAATTTTTCAATAAAGATGTTGTATTAAATGTTTTAAGTTGTTATATAATGATCCTAATCCCCAAAGACACTATACATATCTATCTTCTATATTGTATCAAGTGATGTTTATGTAATAAATTGTGTTTAATTGTGTAATAAAAGATTTGGGTTGTCATAGTTGGTATCAAAGGATATGTTTAGTAATTTTAGGGATTAGGATTAGAAATCCCTATTAAAGCCTTATAGACTAGACTAGGTATAATAAAAACATCCCTAATGTTTGGTGAGTATTGAGTAATTGGTTTATCAAGAAAATACATCCCTGTCTGGATACGAGCAGGTAGAGGCGTCTCTGGCACAGATGTATCCTAGGGGTAAAACCTGAAAACACCCCTTTGAGCTAGACTCGAATGGGAACTGGTGCACGAAAATTTTCCTTTCTACACTCTTGGTTACGACACTCCTGGTAGATATGCTTTGGTAAATTCACAAGCTTAGTGTGAACCATTATTAAGGTACAGAAAAATGCCCTACGAATATATGTTTGAAAGTATATCATGCATAACATAGACTAAATCCTATAGATTCATAAGTTAAGGAAATAAAATTAATGTATATGTCATCTTTTTTTCCTTTATATTACCCTTTATGTGTTACCCCTAACTTTCCTTTTATTCCAGCCAATGGTCGGTAATAGGAGGACTCGGGCTAACAACCGATGTGAAGATCAATGTGATGACTTTACTAATGAGATGCCCAATCCAATAGGAGTGGGAATCACGAACTTTGTCACGTTTATCTCTCAACAAACTCAATATTTGAATAGAAACATGGGTCAAGTGGAAAATTCAACCCCCCTTATGAAAGAACAATTCACTATCGAGAGCTTCTTGGGACAAATGCCTTCTACTTTTAAGGGATCATTTGATCCATCAATTGATGAACAATGGATCAACACAATTGAAAAGATCTTCTCCATCCTTCATTGTTCTGAAAAAGAGAAGGTTCTCATGTATTCTTATCGTATGGAGGGTGAATCTGATCAATGGTGGACGTTGATCAAAAATACGAAGCTTGAGGAGGAGATTGATGCGTTGGAATGGTAAGATTTCCAAAATATGTTTTTCGATAAATATTTTCTGTGCACCCTACTGCTTAATATAGAAAGGTACTTCCTTTCCCACAAGAAAAAAATATGATGAATCTGTTGGAGCATATGATGAATACTTCACAAGGCTTGCATGATATGCTTACGGCTTTGTCGTTACCCCCCGAATGCAAGGTTGACTGCTTCTTTGGCAGTCTGAAACCTAGCCTGTGGAAAGAACTGGCGATTTGTGACTTCAAAGGCTATGAGGAAATTGTCCAATGTGCCCTCAAGGTTGAAATAGGGATATTAGAATATCAGTGGTATTATTGAGATAAGAAGTGTAAGGTGGATTTCATTGCTGGTAGTCTGATGGATAAATCCAACGGTGCTAAGATCCAGCTCCCAACTTGACAAAGGTACGGAAAGAATCTCCCAGAAAATTGCCTGAAGGGGATGAGGAAATGCTTTAGGTGTGGAAGAGAAGGGCACCAAGTTGTTAATTTCTGACAAGAAAAACTCACAGCTGCAATAGAGGAGAGGAATGATCCGTTCGAACCTAAGTGCATTGTTCATTTCTACAACTGCAAATAACAAGGGCATGTTGAAAATCAGTGCCCTAAGCCAAGGGTTTTTGGAGGCAACCAAAAACCTCTAAGGCATCAAGGGTGAGATTTTTCCATCACTATTGTCAAAGTGAACCTTGGCAATGAAGTGGTGATAGGTACTCTAGTTATTCATTCATGAATGGAGAATGTACTTTTTGATTCAGGTTTTACACATTCTTTTATATCTCAAAAGTTTAGTAGATCAACCATAGCACCACCAAAAATCATTGAAGTGAAGATGTCGGTGAGTTTTAAAAATGGGGCAATAATTGAATCCCATGAATATAACTACTCCCCTCTCATAAGCTGTGGATTAAAATTCCCAGCGAACCTCTTCATACTCCCTCTGGTGGAATTTGATGCAATTATTGGCATGGATTAGCTTTATTATATAGATCCAACATAAATTTCCATGAGAGGGAAATCACTCTCCATGTGGAGAATCGATCCCTGATTCATTACAAGTGTAAGGAGGAAGATGAATCTTATTTAGCTCCATCATCTCAAGCATGGATATTACTGCCCAATGTAAATGTGTATCTGGCTTAGATGATTGAATCTAAGGAGGCAGCCATCCTAGAGTACATGCCTATTGTGATGGAATTCGCTGAAGTGTTTCCCAAGGAACTTCCTCACCTTCCTCCTAGAAGAGATATTGTATTCTCAATTGAAATTATACCTATGGAATTGCCAATATCCAAGAATCTGTATTGAATGGATATTGTGGAGCTTGAGGAGATGAAGAAACAACTACAGAAGAATCTGGATAAAGGGTTTATACACCCAAGTGCTTCACCATGGGGTGCACCAGTCCTCTTCGTCAAAAAGAAGGATGGTTCAATGCACCTTTGCATCGATTATCACGAGCTCAATAAAATCACAATAAAGAACAATTATCCTCTCCCATGAACTTAGGACTTCTTCGATCAGCTATGTGGAGCACAATACTTCTCCAAGGTGGATTTGTGGTAAGGATATTATTCAGTAATGGTGAATAAGGATAACACCCCCAATACTTCTTTTTTTATAAGAAACCAGCACTATAAATTCATAGAAATTCCTTTCATGACTCACTAACTCTCCAGAAATCTTCATGGACTTGATGAATAGAGTCTTTAGAGATTACCTTGACAAATTTATGTTAGTATTTAAATATGATATTTTGATATACTCTAAAACCAAGGAGGATCATGAGGAGTATCTAAGAACTGTACTAGAGACCTTGCGGAAGGATAAGCTCTATGAAAAGTATAGAAAGATTGAGTTCTGGTTGAAGGAGGTCTCATTCTTGGGCTATATCATCAGAAGCAATGGGATATCTGTGGATCCCTCCAAAACAGATGCAATTGAGGGATGGTCAAGGCCAGCATCCGTAATGGTTATTTTTAGCTTCTTGGGGTTAGCTGCATATTATCAGTGATTTGTGAGAAATTTCTCATGATTTTCCAACCCTCTTACAAAGCTAACTCAGAAGGGAGTAAAGTTTTCATGGAGTGATGAATGTGAAGAAAGCTTCAAGGATTTGAAAAGGAGGATTATCACTACGCCTGTGATCACTTTACCCAAAAGTGGATAACTTTTTGTGGTATTTAGTGATTCTTCGAAGAAGGATCTTGGATGTGTGTTGATGTGAAATGACAAAGTCATTGCTTATGATTCAAGGAAATTGAATGTTCCTGAATAGAACTATCCAACACATGACCTCGAGTTGGCTGTAGTGATCTTCACTTTGATAATTTGGCGGCATTATATCTTTGTATAGAAATGTGAAATATATACAGACCACAAAATCCTCAAGTATATATTCACACAAAAAGAGTTGAACATGAACCAACTAATATGGTTAGAGCTGACCAAAGACTATGACTGCTCAATATATTACCACCCTTGGAAAGCAAACAAGGTGGCAGATTCCCTAAGTAGAAAGGACCCAATGATTCTATTATTGATGAGAATTAAAAAGGATCCAATCTTCTTATATTTGATAAAGATGGATATGGAATCATAAATAAGGGAACATCATCAATTATTTCACAAATTATTGCTCAACCGTCATTTTTTGGAAGGTTAAAAGATGCTCAAATGATGATGTGGGAATTCAGGAAAAAGTGGAATCTATCGAAAAATGGAAATCCTTGGACTTTAATGTTAATGAAGAAGGAATTGTGAGATTTGGGAAAATACTAGGTGTTCCATCAAGTCCAGAGCTGAAGAAGGGACTTTTGGATGATGCACATAGTTCGAATTTCTCTAATCACCCAGAAAACACAAAGATGTATCGATATCTCCAAGAGCATTATTGGTGGGATAATATGAAGAAAGAGATCGCTGAATATACATAAAAGTGACTGGTGTGTCAGAAAGTGAAGGCATAGAGGCATAAGTCTAAGGGGATGATGCAACCATTACCCATAACAGAATGGAAATGGGAGAACATCACAATGGACTTTGTCACCAGACATCCAAAGACATCCAAAGTCAACAATGAAATCTAGGTTGTTGTGGATCATCTTACAAATGTTGCACACTTACTTGCTATTCGGGAGGATTTATCATTGGATAAACTGGCATAGATATATATCAGGGAAGTGGTAAGGCTGCATGGAGTACCACTATATATTGTGTCCGATCGTGATCCAAGATTCACCTCTATGTTTTGTAAGAGTCTTCACAATGCTCCAAATACTGAACTGTACTTCAGTACGGACTATCATCCTCAAACCGATGTCCAATATGAGCGGACTATCCAAAAAATTAGGGACATGTTGAGTGCATTCTCAATGGAATTTAAAGGACGATGGGATAAACATCTTGCTTTGGTTGAGTTCTCTTATAATAACAGTTTCTACTCAATCATCCAAATGGAACCATATGAAGCCCATTATGGTAAAAGGTGTAGAACACCGGTGTGTTGGGATGAGGTCGGTGAGCGTAAGCTGCTTGGACCAGAAATGGTCAATGAAATGGGGGAGAAGGTGAAAGCCATTCAGCAGCATATCAAGGCAGCCTGGAGTCAATAGAAGATTTATGAAGATAACCATCAAAGAGACCTTGAGTTTAAAGTTGGATAAATGGTATTTCTACGCATATCTTCATGGAATAAGGTCATGAGGTTTGGAAAGAAAGGGATGTTAATTCCATGGTACATCGGCCCCTTCGAGATTCTTGATCGTGTCGGAGCTGTGGCCAATCAACTAGAACTCCACCTACCATGGCCAAAGTACATGATGTCTTTCATGTACCCCTCTTAAGTAATTACAAACCAGTCCCTTAAAATATACTCTCTTCAGTGGTGGTATAGTTAGAGGATGATCTTTCATATGAGGAACAACCAATGAAGATCTTAGATCATAGAGAAAAAGTTCTACAAAATAAGACAATGCCTCTCGTCAAGGTGTTGCGGTGAAACCACAAGTTTGAAGAAGTGACATAGGAATTGGAGGAAATGATTAAGTAGAGTTACCCACATCTGTTTAGTGTGGGAAAATAAAATTTTGAGGGTGAAATTTTTTAAGGGGGGAAGATTGTAACGACCCAAAATTTCATTAATGGAAATCCCTCTTGATCTAACTAAATGTATCTTTATGTAAAATGTTTATATAAAATTTCAACTTATTTGGTTTTATGTTAATAATTGTGACCATTTCTAATATAGTCGTTGAACACTGATCACATGATTAGTATAAATATAGGGCTTTAACATATCCAATTTACTCAGACAAAGGAAGTGATGGCCACATCCAGTAGACGTGCCCCATACGAAGCCCATTTGTCAGAGCTTCGAAAGGAGGTGGAATCATTGGGATTTTCTCTTGACCAAGACCAAGTTAAGCTAGAATATGTTAAGATCGAGCGGGACTGCCTATGAGAGAAATCTAAGTTGATAGAGATTACCACCCGAGCAATGTTATCTGAGCCACCGGAAAAGTCTTTCACCATCACACACCTTAATCTTCGGTCTTATGCAGGTGTTATAAGGGGTTATGTAAGAATACCTTAGCACTATGGTTATGTAAATTATTTTTTTATATAATAATGAATATACTTTCATTTTATTATTGTTACCTTGTAAATAGTTTTTAAAGCACAAATAGTATTTTTAGTTAATGTTAAACTAAGAAATTTATTTTGATGAATTAATGTATTTGTGGATTAAATAATATTTTAATAAAATATTATTATTGTTATTAAATTAATTTTTATTAAAAATAAATGATCATATAATTTTATGAATGGAATTGTAATTTTTATTAAGGTTTGAAATCCATTTTTGTCAAAACCCGTGAATTTTCGATAAATGTCAGTTTTTATTTTAAAAGTCAAAATTAACATATTTAGAAAATTATTTCGATAAAATAAATATTATTTTTGGAATCAGGATGTTGAAATTATCCTATGGGGAATTTTTCATAATTTTCCAAGATAGCCAAATTTTTTCGGTAAAAATTAAATACTGTTTAAATATATAATGTGTTTTATGACATCATAATGACCAATAGTGATGTAATAAAATACTACAAGATTTATGTTTGGTCAATATATGTTTCACCATTAAAATAATGTGGTTTTGGGTTTGTTTGACTTATTTTACAAAGCATTAATAGAACCTTCAAGACTTATTAAACATCTTGTCTTTTTAAATTGTTTTTCTTTGGAGTGTGACTCACCTCCACATAAGCAACCCCATTATTTTAAGAAGTTCTTACTTTGGCCTTATAAAATATTGTCTTCCACTTCCCTTTTCCAAAAACTATTGGAAAAAACCATTGGCAGGTTTATGGTTTGGATTAGTTTAATGTGAGGGTCCCAAACCTCCGACCTTTGAATGGCCCGAAGGCCTTCTTTTTTATTTTATTATAGATAATCCCCCTTTTAAGGGTTTAAGGGGAACCCGTACATGACCCGTAGGCCAATGCCACAAGGCAAGACATGACCCGCAATACATGACCTGTAACACCCCAGGTAAATAAAGAATATGTCATTTTCATATTTATTCATATTTGTGAATAAAATATTTAATATTACTTTAAAGGGGACTCTATGCTCGATGGCGTACCCAATACACAACAACGAGTTTCTTGGGAATATTACGTTGCACTCTAATAATAAAATAATATTATTTTAAATGGTAGTTAACGCTTAGCTATTATAATGGTGGGAATGAACAGAACTAACTACAAAATGATTATATATGTTTGTCAAATAGTTTTACTTTTTACAATAAATTTTATAGGATTAAAAATGCGAATGAATCCAATTTTAAGCGTAAACATTCTAATATTCATTAAAAGGTCGATTAACCGCCTTTTGATGGAGAACCTCTTTTAAATCCACTTTTTGACAATTTTATGTGTTATATTTGACAAAATAAAATTCTTCTTTAGAATCGGGACATCAAAATTTACTTTGTGTAAATTTTTGGTATTTTTCCGATAAAGTTCATTTTGTAATGAATAGTGAAAAATGTTGTATTTTAATTCAAAACCTCTTTTTAATATAATTTATTTATATGATTATATTATCATTTGAATTGGTTTTAAAGTGAAATTAGAATATATTTTTACCATTTAATCCAATAGTGGTCTTTGTAGTTTATTTCATCTTGAAATTGGACTTAAACTAGTGTCAATCTTTTGATACTTATTGTTTCATAATAACACGATATTTGCTCTGACATCGAGAATTAATTATTAAATTAATTAATGTAACTGATATTTTTTTAATTTTGTAAAATAGACATAATTTTTGAATTCAGAATATCAAATATAGCTTAGGGTGAATTTTTGGTATTTTTCTGGAAAACATTAATTTTTGAGGAATAGTGAAACCACTAAGTGGTACTTAAAAAAACTGATTTTTCGTTTAAATGAAATTTTACCACATATGTGTTTTTAATTTTAAAAATCCGACATACATGGTTGTAATTAAGAAGTAAAATGTGGTTAAATGGGATTAAAATAATTTTTTTGGCAAATAGTAACTTTTATGTTTTAATCGCGAATAGAGGTAATTAGTGTAGTTTAAGGTAAAAATAATGTTTTAATAATATTAAATGACCTATACTCATGTCCTACCCTCATTGGATGAGTCATGGACTACCAAGAAAATCCATGGGTCAACTTGGGGACCCCATGGTTCCACTTTGGTTGGAAAATGACATAAATACATTTTTATTTAAAGTTAAAATTAAAACGTCACAAACATGTGTTGTTTTACTAAAACAATTTTTAGATGGGGTTATACAAGTTATAGTTTTGACTATAAATGTTCATTATAAATATAAACAGATTTAATACATCATGATATTTTATTTATAATTTTTAGATATTAAATAAATTAACTGATTTATGACACCGTGATGATGCAGTGATTACCTCAAAAATGAACGATTTAAATAAAATGAGAAGATAGTGTAAAATCTAAGTCTTACACTTGTCACAAACCTATTTTATGGGTGGATTTCGGAACCTTATCACCTTATCCTAGAAATATATCCTTTTGGGACATTTTAAATCCAAAAATCATTTTATAATACAGTAATATTTTATAACTTTCCAAGAGTGCCCCTCCTATCCTCTTATAAAAGGCTCCCACCTCTACCACCTTAAACACACATCTCAAGCCTTTGGCTCAGAAAAACCCTTCCCATTTCATCTCTCCACATCCCTCTCTTCATAATTGTAGCATCACTTTGGTCATAATCCTTTCCAATGAAGCCTTTGATCTCAAATCAAAGAGAGTTACCAAATTAAAAGGTAATGTATTCCCTTATGTTCTTTTGTTTTATTTTTCTTCTCCAAACCCCTAAACTCTTTTTATTAATTTTATTTGTAAAAACACCAGTATATTAAATATACTAGTATGTTTTTATAATAATTATTCGAGCTACACTTTCACACACTTCTGTCTAATGGTTAAATAACATACTGTTTCTGTGGATGGCGAATTACTGCCTCATGAAACGATGATTGTTCAATATTATTTTAACACCTTCAAAGGTGGCCATTAAGATGTAAATATATTTATATATGATATATAATATGTTTATGTTTTCCTTAATCTTATGTATTTTTCATTTATGGCATACCTTTATGGTTTCTATTATGGGTAAACTCAATATCTTCATTTTAGGAAGTGCGGACTACCGCCCCCTCAAAGTGATTTGATTCGTTAATGCCATATGTGGGACGTATGAAGGATGAAATTAATGGTATTACATATGATATACTACTTTAATTATAATATAACTTTATATCATTATTATTTAATTCCATTGAATACAAAAAAATAAATGAAAGTAGCGTTCATCCGTACGTACGACTTACCGTCTCCATGAACGGTACATTTCATTTCTTATCTCAAAATGTTATGTACTATTATAAGTACATATATATAGTTGATATATATGTAATATATTACATCTAAATTATTTATATCATTCTGGAATTATAATAAATATATCTCTCATTTTGTTTTAATTCCATTAATATGACAAAAAATAAAAGTAGCGTTCATGCATACGTATGGCCTACCGTCTCCATGAACGGTGCTTTTAATTTTTTATCTACAAATGCTATGGAATAGTATAAAATGAATATATATTGGATATATATGATATTTAAAACATCAATACTATTCTGGATATGATGTACCTATAACTACATGGAAAACTCTTTTCCAACAAGTTCGATTTTTACTCATGTACCGAACATCGACAAAAACGTCTGATATGAACTCACTTTATTAACCAATTATTATAACATTATAATCTGTGATATTAACTGAATAATAATATTAAAAGTAGGACCTTAAGAAATTATGAATTGACCAAATTTTATTATTCATGAGATTAAAGAACGATCGAGTCATGTCGAAAACGAGGTACGGGATCCTACTTCTCTCTTTCTTTTTAAGTAAACTCTTTTATGTCATTACTTATAAGATAATCTTTCTTATAATAGTGATGTTATTTTATATTACTACTACTGTAAATTTTATGTTCATATGATGAGAGACCCTATTTTCTCTCATAAATCCATTTTGGATGTTTTGAGTGGCGCCGTTAGGCTGTCAAATTTTCGTAAGAGATCTAACCTCTCTCTTTCTATTTAAGTACTCTCTTTTATGTCACTTCTTTTAAGCTCCTCTTTGTTATGATGGGGTAAGTTATTTAATATTCCTCTTGCTTTAAATTTTATTGTAATATGATTAGAGACCCTATTTGATCTCATCAATCCATTTTTGGAAGTTTTAAGTGGCGTCGTTAGGCTGCCGAGTTTTCGTAAGGGATTTTTCATCTCACTTTTAGTCCCGTGAGATTTATGATACATTTTCCACCATTTCCATTGAGTGGTGTATGTACATCCCATTATTATACTCTTTGTGTAATATAATTTCATTTATGGATATTTACATATTCATTGTATGACCCTTCTTCAATGGGGTGTACGTTTCGAAAGTAACTCAAGTCGGTAAGGGAACCTTTCTCCCTCCTCTTTTTAAAAGACTTATTTTGTTATGTATTTTAATTTGCATACTATTATGTTGGTATATGTTCTTATATATCCTTATTGATGTAAATTGTATGTCCAATTGATGAGATACCCTTTTTATCTCTCATCAACTCTTTTTCTGAATTTTGAAGTGACATCGTTAGGCTGTCGAATTTTTGCAAGGGAACTTCTTAACCCAATTTTGATTCTTTGTGATAAACTTCTATTCCTTGAATATGTCATTATATGAATATGTTTTAATTTCCTCTGATTGTTTTACACTTAATATCCACTTATATTTGGTGTATTCATTTGTCACACATAATTATGTAATCGATTTATCCTTAATCCAAGGATACCGTCTTTGTAAGGGACATCGTCTCAATCTCCTTTCATTGAAGCATATTTTGTTTTATACACAAATTTCTTTTATATGGTGTATAAACCCCTTTTACCTTTACGTTTATTCAAAAGGAATCTTTTTTATATGAAGCGTTTACTAAACGACAAAAGGGAATGGTTTTTTTCGTACGTATGCGGTGACAACGACTTCTCCGCCGCCGTGCCCATTATTTGAGTTTCGACTTCCTCTACATGCCATACCCTTTTTTTAAAATTAAAAATAAATACCATGTTTGACTTTTCTTTTATTTTTGTATTGAAAATGGTTTTCATAATGTTTTTATATCAATGTGTTGTATTGATATCTTGTGATTGAAAAGTGAAAATGTTATGTTTCCTTTATGCATGTTTTATGTGATACGATTATGTCATGCTTCTTGGGAATTATTATGAAGATGGGTGGTTCTGTGATAAACTAACGGTGTGTGAGCCCGATATAGCTCTCCAATGCATTGGTTAACATGAAGGGGTTAAACATTGAGGTTTCTCCAAAGAGATTTAGGGAATATACTGTGATGGGTATTCCAAACGTAACCAAGAGGGTTACCTCCTACGTAAGAATGTTTTGAATGCCTCAAGTTACCTTTATGCCTTATTATTTTTATGTTTTATTCATGATTTGATGAGGTATGTTAAAGTTCTTATGTTTTATGAGTAAAGTATGATTTCATTGATTCTTATGTATACATGTACTCAAGTTTCCTTTCCATATTTTTATATCCCTTAATGAGCTTTTTATTCTCATCCCAAGTTTTTGAAATATTTTACACAGGATGTAAAGATGAATAGGGTCAAGGAAGGGATCAAGGAAAGACATGCTATCAAAAACATGGAACTAGACATGTTTCTTTTAAGAGTTTTTTTATTTATGGAAACTTAGTAGAAGTGTCTACTTTGTAATCTAGTGAGATGTAATAGTTATGTTCTAATTCTATAAAACTCTAAACCTGAAAAGATCCTCAATATGAATTATTCATTTAATTCAATATTAAGTAAGGTTTAAGGTCGGGGCCTTATAGTTGGTATCAGAGGTCGGTTTAGATAACTTTAGAGGTTAGGGTATTCTCTAGGCATAAGTGACATTACCATAATTGTTAGGATTTCAGAAAGAGTCATAGTTTTTAGATAAAGTGAATGAGTAAGTATATCTTAGTGTTTATCTTCCTCTTTAGTACATTATGGTTTTGTTGATATACTCACACTGACATTTCTGTTTTTAGTGAATGGATAGATCTAGCAGGCACCAAAGTGACAGTAGGTTTGAAGGAAACTATGGTGGTTCTTTGATTAAGAGACTGGATGAAATGGGGTATTCAATGAGGAAACTCGTGGTTGTTCTAAACCAACTATCAAGGAGTCATGATCAACCACTTGAACCTTGGTATGTTCTGTAATGCATCCTGTACGAGATGACCAATCGATGTGGAAGTTCATGTAATAATTATAAAGGTAACCATTAGGGTTTATATGATCCTTACTTTTGATGTAATTATGGGTTACTATATGTTATGATGGAATATGAACGACTTGGGATAAACTTGAGGTTAAAACATGTTAGGGTTATTTTTGGAGTTTTATAAAAATGACAACACGCAGACTGTGTGACAACCTGTCGCGTCGTACAAAGCTGCAGGAATGGAACCCACAACCAAAGTACGACTGGTATTTATCACCTACCACTGGACTATGTGAAGTCCCTGGTTATTATGAAGTTTTCTTTTTAGTTAGATGATTTTATGAATTAATAGTAAGTTGATTTTGGGTTATCTACGGAAATTATTAACCTATCATGGTGGATATGTGATTAGGTTAATTACATTTCAATGTGAGACTTTTAGAGCAACTTATGTTATTTGGAGATAAGTGTAAATTTTTACCTTGGAAGACTATGTGATTAAATCCTTCAAATATTTGGGTTTCAATCTAAGTTTGCTTTACTTTGAAGAATTTTATGGAAAAATTGTTTATTGAATGGCCTTCGTTGAACTTTGGGTTTTGTTGGACAAATTTTGGAGATTAAGAATAGATTTGTTTTATAAAGAATTATCCTTTTTGGGTATTATCTGATCTCATACTAACCTTTTTGGTTTTAGTTTTGGTTAAGGTCTAAATACATGGGAAGTATATAGTTCTAATTTGGGGAATATTTTATTCTATAGAAGTTGATTATAGCTCTCTTAATGTGAACAAGTCATCCTAAATACTCGTATTTTGGAGAAAATATGAGTTCCTGTAAGAAATCTAGTAAAAGCTGAAAGTCAACATGACAAGTAAGTATGTTTCCTTAAGATCAAAAATAAATTCCTCAATGAAGAGTAACTTAGAACAAAAATTTTTTCTATTAACTTTTCTTAATGGGGAATCAAATATCGTTTAACCCACCACAAGTTTGTGATTTTCTTGTGGTTAACTTTCTCCTAAACATGTTTTTTATCACTCTCTCTCAGAACATGACCCTTTGATTTTTCCTCCATGACCATGTTTTCCTACATGGAATTCCAGTATGGGTTAACTCGGGTGACCTTTGTACTTATCTTTCTTTATTTTAAAGTGATAGTTTTACGGACTCTTGTTCCGATGTGGGATTTTCAGTGAATTTTCCAAGCCCAATTTTAAAATTGCGAGGACACAATTCCCAAAAGGGTGAAAGGATGTAACACCCCAGGTAAATAAAGAATATGAAATTTTCATATTTATCCATATTTGTGAATAAAATATTAATATTACTTTAAAGGGGATTCTATGCTCGATGGCGTACCCAATACACAACAACGAGTTTCTTGGAAATCTTACATTCCACTCTAATAATAAAATAATATTATTTTAAATGGTAGTTAACGCCTAGCTGTTGTAATGGCAGGAATGAACAGAACTAACTACAAAATGATTATATATTTTTGTCAAATATTTTTACTTATTACAATAAATTTTATATGATTAAAAATGCGAATGAATCCAATTTTAAGCCTAAACATTCTAATATTCTTTAAAAGGTCGATTAAATGCCTTTTGATGGAGAACCTCTTTTAAATCCACTTTTTGACACTTTTATGTGTTATATTTGACAAAATAAAATTCCTCTTTAGAATCGGGACATCAAAATTTACTTTGTGTAAATTTTTGGTATTTTTCCGATAAAGTTCATTTTTTAATGAATAGTGAAAAATGTTGTATTTTAATTCAAAACCTCTTTTTAATCTAATTTATTTATATGATTAGATTATATTTTTAATTGGTTTTAAAGTAAAATTAGAATATATTTTTACCATTTATCCAATATTGGTCTTTGGAATTAATTTCATCTTGAAATTGGATTTAAACTAGTGTCAATCTTTTGATACTTATTGTTTTATAAAAACACGCTATTTTCTCTAACAGTGGGAATTAATTATTAAATTAATTAATGTAACTTATGTGTTTTGAATTTTTTAAAATAGAAATAATTTTTGAATTTGGAATATCAAATATATATTAGGGTTAATTTTTTGTATTTTTCTGGAAAACTTCAATTTTTGATGAATAGTGAAACCACTAAGTGGTACTTAAAAAACTAATTTTTCGGTTAAATGAAATTTTACCACATATGTGTTTTGAATTTAAAAAATATGAAATACATGTTTGTCATTAAGAAGTAAAATGTGGTTCAATGGGATTAAACTAAATTTTTTGGTGAACAGTAACTTTTAAGTTTTAATCGCGATTAGAGGTAATTAGTGTAGTTTATGGTAAAAATAATGTTTTAATAATATTAAATTACCTAGAAACATGTCCTAACCTCATTGGATGAGTCATGGCCGACCAATAAAATCCATGGGTAAACTTGGGGACCCCATGGTTCCACTTTGGTTGGAAAATGACATAAATACCTTTTTATTTAAAGTTAAAATTAAAATGTCACAAACATGTGTTGTTTTACTAAAACAATTTTTAGATGGGGTTATACAAGTAATATTATTTACTATAAATATTAATTAGAAATATAAGAAGATTTCCTACATCATGATATTTTTTTTATAATTGTTTGATTTTAAATAAATTAATTTATTTATGACACCGTGATGATGCAGTGATTACCTCATAAATGAACGATTTAAATAAAATGAGACGATAGTGTGAAATCTAAGTCTTAAACTTGTAACAAACCTATTGAATGGGTGGATTTAGAAACCTTATCACCTTATCCTCGAAATATATCCTTTTGGGACCTTTTAAATCTGAAAATAATTTTATAATAAAGTAATATTTTATAACTTTCCAAGAGTGCCCCTCCACTCCTCTTATAAAAGGCCCCCACCTCTACCACCTTAAACACACCTCTCAAGCCTTTGGCTCGGCCAAACCCTGCCCATTTTATCTCTCCACATCCCTCTATTCATCATTGAAGCCTCACTTTTGGCAGAATCCTTTCCAAGGAAGCCTTTGAGCTCAAATCAAAGAGAGTTACCTGATTTAAAGGTAATGTCTTCCCTTGTGTTCTTTTGTATTATTTTTCTTTTCCAAACCCCTAAACTCTTTTTATTACTTTTTTTTGTAACAACTCCAGTATATTAAATATACTAGGATGTTTCTATAAGAAGTATTCGAGCTACACTTTCACACACCTCCATCTAATGGTTAAAGAACATATTGTTTCTGTGGATGGCGAATTACTGCCTCACGAAGCGATGATTGTTCAATATTATTTTAACACCTTCAAAGGTGGCCATTAAGATGTCACTATATTTATATATGATATATAATATGTTTTTGTTTTCCCTAAGCTTATTTATTTTTCATTTATGGCATAACTTTATGTTTTCCATTATGGGTAAACGTGATATCTTCATTTTAGGAAGTGCGGACTACCGCCCCCTCAAAGTGATTTGATTCGTTAATGCCATATGTGGGACGTATAAAGGATTGAATTAATGGTATTACATATGATATCCTACTGGAATTATAATATACCTTTATATCATTATTATTTAATTACATTGAATACAAAAAAAAAGAAATGAAAGTAGCGTCCATGCGTACGTACGGCTTACCGTCTCCATGAACGGTACATTTCATTTCTTATCTCCAAATGTTATGTACTATTATAAGTACATATATATAAGGGATATATATGTGATATATTACATATAAATGATGGATATAAATCTGTAATTATAATATATATATATATCTCATTTTGTTTTAATTCCATTAATATGACAAAAAATGAAAGTAGCGTTCATGCGTACGTACGGCCTACCGTCTCCATGAACAGTGCTTTTAATTTTGTATCTCCAAATGATATGGAATAGTATAAAATGAATATATACTGGATATATATGATATTTAAAACATAAATAATATTCTGGATATGATGTACCTATAACTACATTGAAAATGCTTTTCCAACAAGTTCGATTTTTACTCATGTACCGAACATCAACAAAAACGTCTGATATGAACTCACTTTATTAACCAATTATTATAACATTATAATATGTGATATTAACTGAATAATAAAATTAAAAGTAGGACCTTAATAAATTATAAATTGACCACATTTCATTATTCAGGAGATTAAAGAACGATCGATTCATGTCGGACATGAGGTAAGAGATCCTACTCCTCTCTTTCTTTTTAAGTACACTCTTTTATGTCATTCCCTCTAAGCTCATATTTCTTATGATTGGGATGTTATTTAAAATTAATAATACTGTAATTTTTATGTTCATATGATGAGAGACTCTATTTTCTCTCATCAATCCATTTTGGATGTTTTGAGTGGCGCCGTTAGGCTGCCGAATTTTCGTAAGAGATCTAACCTCTCTCTTTCTTTTTAAGTACTCTCCTTTATGTCACTTCTTTTAAGATCATATTTGTTATGATGGGGGATGCTATTTTATATTACTCTTTCTGTAAATTTTATTGTAATATGATGAGAGACCCTGTTTTATTTCATCAATCCATTTTTTGAAGTTTTAAGTGGCGTCGTTAGGCTGCCACGTTTTCGTAAGGGATTTTTCATCTCACTTTTAATCCCGTGAGATTTAGGGTACATTTTCCACCATTTCCTTTCATTGGTGCATGTAATTCCCATTATTATACTCTTTGTGTAATATAATTTCATTTATGCGTATTTACATATTCATTTTATGACCCTTCTTCAATGGGGTGTACGTTTCGAAAGTAACCCAAGTCGGTAAGGGAACCTTTCACCCGCCTCTTTTTAAAAGACTTATTTTGTTATGTCTTTTAATTCGCATACTATTATGTTGGTATATGTTATTCTATATCCTTATTGATGTAAATTTTATGTCCAAGTGATGAGATACCCTTTTTATCTCTCATCAACTCTTTTTCTGAATTTTGAAGTGATGCCGTTAGGCTGTCAAATTTTTGTAAGGGAACTTCTTAACCCAATTTTGATTATTTGGGCTAAACTTTCACTCCTTGAATATGTAGTTATATGAATATGTGTGAATTTCCTATGATTATTTTACACTTAATATCCACTTATATTTGGTGTATTCGTTTTTAACACATAATTATGTAATTGATTTATCCTTAATCCAAGGATATCGTCTTCGTAAGGGACATCATCTCAATATCGTTTCATTGAAGCATATTTTGTTTTATACACAAATTTATTTCATATGGTGTATAAATCCCTTTGACATTTACGTTTATTCAAAAGGAATATTTTTTATACGAAGCATTTACTAAACGACAAAATGGAATGGTTTTTTTGTCGTACGTATACAGTGCCAACGACTTCTTCGCCGCCATGACCATTATTTGAGTTTCGGCTTCCTCTACAAGCCATACCTTTTTTTAAATGAAAAATAAATACCATGTTTTAATTTTCTTTTATTTTGGTATTGAAAATGGTTTTCATAATGTTTTTATATCAATGTTTTTTATGGATATCTTGTGATTGAAAAGTGGAAATGTTATGTTTCCTTTATGCATGTTTTATGTGATACGATTATGTTATGGTTCTTGGGCATTATTATGAAGACGGGTGGTTCCGTGATAAACTAAGGGCAGCTGAGCCCGATATAGCTCTCCAATGCATTGGGTAACGTGAAGGGTTTAAACATTGAGGTTTCTCTGAAGAGATTTAGGGAATATACTGTGATGGGTATTCCAAACGTAACCAAGAGGGTTACTGCCTACGTAAGAATGTTATGAATGCCTCAAGTTACCTTTATGCCTTATGATTTCTATGTTTTATTCATGATTTGACGAGGTATGTTAAAGTGCTTATGTTTTATGAGTAAATTATGATTTTATTGATTCTTATGTATACATGTACTCGTGTTTCCTTTCTATATTTTTATATCCCTTATTTTGATTTTTATGCTTATCCCATGTTTTTGAAATGTTTTACATAGGACGTAAAGATGAATATGGTCAAGGACGGGATCAAGGGAAGACATACTATCTAAAACATGGAACTAGACATGTTTCTTTTAATAGTTTTTTATTTATTTATGGAAACATAGTAGAAGTGTATACTTTGTAATCTTGATAGATGTAATAGTTATGTCCTAATTCTATAAAACTCTAAAACTGAAATGATCCTCAATGTGAATTATTCATTTAGTTCAATATTAAGTAAGGTTTAAGGCCGGGGCCTTATATGACCTGAAGGCCCAGAGGCATACCATACCCATACATGACCCGTAGGCCCAGCCCACTAGAACTGCCCCTCCCCATTGTCTTGCATCATTAATCACCTTAGCTCCGCACCTTGCATTGCCGATCGACTAGCTTTTCCCCATACAAAGTTGCACGGTTCTTGGTCCCAAACCTCAATAATAAAAAATTACCTCACTTTTCATATATAAACCCACCCAAGCTCCCACTTCCTCCTCACTCAAAGCCTTTGGAGTTCATCAAACCTCTTCCCTACTCTCTCTATAATCCTTATAAGGTTCCCCAATCTCCTAATAATCCTCTATCAAGCCTCTCTCAAGCCTTTGGAAGCATACTTCCAAGTAAGGGTTTTTCTTCCTTTCCCATTTTTGTCTATATTCTTTAAATTGTTATTCCATTTTAATTTCAATTATATATATTGGGGTTTGGTATTTTGCCTCCCCCATACTACCCTCATTATGTTTTAATGATGGGATTCCTATTTCTCTCTCATTAAATGCATCCCATGTACACCTGTTACATTGCTGAAATTCAGAAAGGAATTTCTCTCTCCTCTTTTACATTCAAAAAATTATTTTGTATCATGACTCTAAATTCCATTACAATTTTTGTGACATATATATATATATATATATATATATATATATTATCCCCTTACTTTCCATTTCATTTACATATGATGAGACAACCCTTTCTTTCTCATAAACCATATTTATGGATTCTTACGTCACGTCGTTAGGCTGCCGAAATTACACCGATTTTCCAAGCCAATATCATTATGTAGTGAAAACCATGGACAATTCTCTATCAATGGTATTCAACTTTATTCACATTTACTTATTGATTATAAAGTTTAATTTACTAATTCCACATTCCTTTATAGTGGAATAGATGATTATGGTTTATGAATCCATGGTATATAATCCATGTGGCACACTTATGCCTAAAATGAAATGTTTAAGAAGGGTGCACCCTTATAGAACTCCAATGCATTGTGTTAATAATAGTATCATTATAAGTCATGTACAATGGGTGTTTAATCATGCTAATTCAAGTGCAATGAGGTTTTACTCTTGCTTCATGTGAAATGAGGATTTACTCATGCTCCATGTGCAATGAGCCTTGGATCATGCTAGTTCCATGTTAAGTGTTGTTTCCACATTTCCATGTTATGATTATCATGCTTTATAATTACTTTATGTTTATGCTTCTATTGTTATCTATTTATATTCCTATTTTCTAACATGTATTATATTCCTCATGTTATTCCATGATTATTCCATTACTGGGATTTATAGCGCACCATTTTCTTATGCATGTCCTCAGGTTATCCCATGCAATGATAAGTACGAGGGAATGTAGTGGTCATGTAAAAGAGGTTTTCAATAAAGATGTTTTATTTCATGTTTTAAGTTGTTATGTAATGATCCTAATCCCAAAAGGCAATAGACCTCTAGATCTTCTATATTGTATCAAGTGAAGTTTATGTAATAAATTATGTTTAATTGTGTAATAAAAGATCAGGGTTGTAATATGCATGGTATGAATATGATTTGTTGGCCTGGAATTAGATAGCCCTCCAATACATTGGGTAATTTTTTATCTCATGGGATACTATGTATAGTTCATGGGAGTTTATCCTTAGAATATTATTTTATTATGTATTTATGGTTATCATTGAATTATTATTATTATTTCAAGTGTTATGATGTTTCTGTATTCATATGATACCTTGATTTTATCATATTATATCATGATTCGATATTCATGTTATGATCCTCACCCTTTTATGAAAACATAATATTCCTATTGACTCAAAAAATTAATTTCATCATTTTATTCATTTATTATACCCTTTCTATGCTTTATAAATCTCCCATTTTCTATGTACACCCCCAGGTTATCCCGTGCAATATTAAATTGACAATGGATTTTGAGGTCATGTTTTAGAGTTTTTAAATAATTTATTTATGTCCTAGTTTCATGTTAATGGTATATGTATATAATTTAAAAAATAAACTTATCCTCTCATCCTACTTGGACTATATTGTGTGTGTTTTATGAAATAAATCATGAAATGAAGTGTCTTAATGATATGGGTTTTCATAGAATTTATCTTTTATAATTGTGTCTCTAGCTCGATTATCTAATAAATATTATATTATCTAATTAACGAATGAAATGTCATATTTAATATAATATCATATGTAGTAAAAAAAATTCAAAGTAAAATTTTTTCTTTGAAGTTTCAATTCAGGTATTTTTGAAATGTCTTATGATTTTTGAATATATAAATGACATACGAAGAATACAATTCCTTATGAAGCTATATACATTCAAAATATATATTTTAAGAGTATTTATTCACTCATTTAAACTATATAAAATTCCTCCTACTTTTCTCTTTTTCATAAATTATGATGTATGGAAATTGAAATATGAATTAAGTAACACATCTAATTTAAAGAATGTGTATATTTCCAACGAATATTGTTGTTGCAATAAAAAAACTCTATGTAATTGATATTTTAAGGATCAAAGGTCATATGTGGGATCATATCTTATCCTTTTAGATAATCCTTTTTCTTTAACTATTTGATAATATATGGAGTTTAAAATTTTAATTTAAATTGACACAAAAACATAGATAATAATAAGTAAAATGAAAGAACACTCATGAAACAAAGAATAATCTAATGAACACAAATGATACACTACATTACTATGCATACAAATTGTTATTTTTTCTATGATGAAGAAAATTTTATTTCTACTATTCGTTGTGATCATATCTTATGTAGTCAATAGTCCTTCTAAAGATGATCATTATAGTCTTATTCCTTTTCAAGAATAAAGAAAAAATATTTTCAGTTTCATCATGTAACCCTAATATAAATTTTCATTATGAATGTTGACAGGTTTCTAAAATGTGAGATCCATACAAAAGGTCATGGGGCCTTTTGGTAATAAGTTTTGGTTTCATTCACTCAACTATTGTAATCTCTGGGAAGAGGACCTGCCTAGTGAAAATCACCATGTACATGAAGAGGGTGTTGGTGTAGTGGGATAGGGGATTCTTATTCCCTAAACCACTGTAAAACAAATTTTCTATTTTATTCTATTTTATGTTTTTAATTTTAAAAAAGATTAATATTTTTTTGAGGGCCTAACATATTTGGTGTGAATTTTTTTAAAAAAACTCAATTGATCCCACCTAAATGAGTCACTATGTAAATACATCCAAATAAACAATAATATCACATTTATATAAGATTAATCATGTTATAAATACTATATTATTTAATTAAATTTAGTTTTATATCCATCCATGTAATTTTTAATGAAAAATGAAATATGTCATACTTGGAGGTAATAGTCTTCATGTACACATGGGAAACATTTAATTATTAAATTGATGGAAGCGATAAAAGCTATATAATATTTCAAAATTCCCTTAAATAATTATTTTATAAATTTCATAATTATTCATTTTATCCATCATCATAACCATCCATTTGAGGTGGTGACGGGAAATGATATACACCATTTTTGGATGTTGTAGTCCACAGGTAAAAATGGACAAGGATTTCATTTCTCAATGGATGGAAAGAAAGTAGAGATTATTTTTAATATAAGTCTGATAAAATTTTAGTACATTAAAAATATTAATGCCTTTATCTTAAGGTAGTAATAGAATATTTTGAGATAGATTAAGAAAAATGAGGCTTGAAATAATTTGTTAAAAAAAATTTCCAATTCTATTGATATCCTCCTGTTGAATGAACTTATGGCCTTTATATGAGATTTTTTTGGTCACAAACGGCCCCAATGATGTTTTATGGGAATTATTATGAGAAATTTGTGAATATTTGGGAGTTCAAACAACACTCTTATGTGTCTCTGTAAAAGATAGAATGAGTCCCTCTTTATATCCAAAATCATAGGCATTTTCATAGTTAGTCTATCTTTAAGAGTCGTGATTAGAATATTAAATATACTAAGTGTCTAATAAGTGGACCATGTATCATATTCTAGACCATTTCCCTTATTATTGACTAAATATAATATTTTTATTATTTTATAATCAGTTAATAAAATAATTTTTTACTTTAAATACCCATTATTGTCATTATCAGGAATATTCTCATTATTCAACCTTAGAAATATCAATATAATAATGAAGATCAGATAAAAAGTTATATGTTCTCTCATCCTTCATAATAATATTTTAAATTCTTATAAAACAACAATTCATCCAAAAATAATCACTTTTAATGTTTTGAAAACCTTTTACTTTATTTTTCAACTATTTTCAAAAACACTATGTCCACGTTGTATAAAAATTTTAGATTATTATACTTTAAATTAAAAATAAAAATAAAATACCAAAAAAAATTAATTTATTTATCATAAATATTATTATAATTACCCATTACAAATGTGGTTTTATCATTATTATTATCCTTACAATGTATTATGTAAGCGAGAGTGGTGTTTTCAATTTTATTAACTTTATAATATAAAATCAAAATAATAATAAAATAAAGTGGAAAAAAAATCTTTAAATATTCTTATATTTTATAATTTAGTGTCTTAATACACTCATAAAATTAAATTTATACATCGTTTAGTGATAATTTTGGCTTTATCTCTTAGTTTAACCCACTCATTAACCCTTTAACCCTTATTGTGGTGACAAAATGTTCCCACAGTATTTAGTCTTTACAAATGAAATCAAATGTAGAATAATGAATAATTTAAAAACTATTATCCCAATTATAGAATCCATTTGAAAAGATTCAATATATATAGTTATTGAAATTTATTTTTAATATAATTATGAAATAGGTAAGGAAACACATTTTTTAGAAAAATAACCCTTTTTTGAAAAACATTTAATAAAAAATAATACATATAATTGAACCCCATGAAATTTATTAGTTAATAAATTTTAAAATAAAATTTACTATACTTTAAAACATATCCAAAACATAATGTAACCTTGTAATTATATAATGAATGAAATGGATAAAAAATTGTTCTTTTGTAATAATAAAACATCTCTTTGGATTTAAAATGTTGAAAATGGGTTTAAAATTTACATATAATACTTTGAAATGTTTTATTTTAATCCTTAAACATATATTTGGTCTATAAATTATGTTACATAAAATTTAATCTATTCTTATATCATGATGATGTCATAAAAGGACAGTATTTGTAAAAATAGTATTTTCACTACTAATCTAAAAATAAACTATTTCATAAAAATTTAAATATTTAACTCTAATCTAATTTCATAGGATAAATTTAAAAATTATGTTCATTAACCAAATAAAATTTTAAAATTAATAAAATTATATTTTAAATTAATGCACAAAATATAAAAAGAACCGACTTTTATAGAATATAACCATTTTTAATCATTAGGCATTCATAACCTTATTTAATATCAATTACCAATGAATGTTAATTTTTTAAAAATTTATATTCATAATGTATTAATTTTTACAATGAATTTTAATAAATCGTTATATATTTTATTTTTGTATTGCATGTTTATCACATGCTATTCAATAAGGCATTAATTTGAAGTAATACATATTAAAATCTCAAAGATTTAAATTAATGTACAAGTTATATAAAAAAAATCATTTCATTCATGTATAGTAATAAGTTAAGTATAATATCTAATGATTTCAATATTAACCACATAAAAATAGTATATGACATTGCATTCATGATTTGATTCAAATCAAAAGAAATAAAAATCCTACTCAAGATCTCATATGGTGAGATAGATATTAAACCCATAGATTTACAAATAGATCACCAACCCCTAGGAATATGAGAAGTTGGACCTAAATTGTAATTATACATAGATATATTAATTTATTGATTCAAAAATATTTTAATTTTAAATATCTATGAGTAATGTAAGATCCCAAACTTACGTAAAGGTATGTCCTTGTTAAAATATCTTTTGAAACTCTCTTTTAATGGTTGATAAAGTGTTTCTTGAGTATATAATGAGTTTTGGGAGAGTTCTAGTGGTGTAGGACATGAAAAGAGAAAACTGACCCAAAAGTGCATAGCCCACAGTTGGCACAAGTTTAGTGCAAATCTTGCACCTGGTCCTACAAACCATGTTAAATTTGAAACTTTTAGAGAGAAGGATAGTACATAGTTACTGCATGGTTTGAGAACTAATACAGGTTCCCCAAAGAAACTGTGTGTCATGGCTTCTCTTGGGTAGAGAGAGCCACACAATTGGCACATAGATTGGAAAACAGTGTGGCCAAACTGTGCGGCCCATAATAAGTGGTCAATTAAAATTTTGTCCTTAAGAAAATATTTATTACCTCCCTGAGTTTTTCCTCCCATTAAACACTTTCTACATTAAGTGATGAACTAGTATCCCCCTCTCCCTACATGGATTATTCTACTTTGATTCTTGGCCATTTGGAGCGTATTTGGGTGCGAATGGAAGATTCGGGTGAGTCTAACTCTCCTCTTTACTCTATTTTTTGGATTACGGATTATGGAGTATCTCCTATTATTAAAAATCTATAAATAATTTAATTTTTCATTGGGATTTTATTTTGATATTTAGCAAGTTTTTTAGTTCGAATCAAGGGTGGATATTAAGAATGTGTTTATCAGAAGTCAAGAGGTAAGTTATGTTTAAGGTTGTGCCAACAGTCTAGATTTTTATTATGTGTATGTGGTTTTGAAAATTTGCTTCATTTTTCATTCTTTTATCTTTGATTTTGGAAAGTGGGATGAACTTTATATTGGGGTGTGAGACCCTTCATGGGTCCTGTTGGGTTCATTGATAATGTGAGACCGAACCTAGGGTTAACCGTGGGGTGTGTTGAACTCTTGAAATGGTGAAATAAATTGGTAAACTTTGAGGTAGGATAAATATGAGAGATAATGAGTTGAAAATTCTAATCATTTATATGGTTTTATTAAAGATTAAATTTATTTGATCATATGTTATATTTGATAGTTTTTTAAATGGTTTTCAATATTTGTCTCAGAGTATTGACCTAATAATGTTTTTAAATGATTGAAATGATGTTTTAAAGAACGAAATGTTTTGAAAGGAGGTGTTGGAATAAAATTTATTTCAAAAAGGGGTTTTATAAAGATATTTCAAATGATGCTGAAATGATACTTTTTAAATTATTTATTGGTTATTTTGGAAGGTTGAAATGGAAACAAAATCCATGGGGAATGTTTTAGTTTTCAAAGGGAAAAGACTGATGTTTAAAAGGTTAGATTAAAGATTATTTCAAATATGTATTTTCAATTGTATTTTATACAATGGTATGGTTTTAATGGTTGGTTGGGACCATAGTCATTGACTTGATCTATGGGCTAGTGATATAGGAACCATGACAAATATGTTCATATAATAACATTGGTTTGATATGAATTAAATGATGAATTCGCATAGTTGATGACATTTCATAAGGTGGGATTTGGGCGTAATTATATATCTGTTTAATAGCTGTGGTTTATGTTGGAAAATTTTAAATGGTGTGTAAATTTTGTTGATGTTAATTTTGTCTAAATGGAAACATGGCATATAGGGTGTTTAGTATAAAATTAATGGGTTAATGAGAAATTATTTTGAAATGGTAACATGTTCACGGGTTGTGACATCAAAATGATTTATATATTGATGAAATGTGAATTGTGAATGCTATTTTATTATTTGAATGTGGTTTTGAAATGGTATATATGGTAAATGGTTGAATAAGTATGTGAACATGTCTTGGTAGTGTGGGGTATTGGAATTCAAGATCTATGGCAATGGGTTAGGTTAGACTAGGGCTTTAAACTCCACCCCTATAATGCATGGGTTAGGTAAGGGGACTGAGGCTCTATAACCCTAATAGTTGTATTTGATTAGACTACCTAGACTGAGGTTCCAGTGTATGTGTGATGTATTTTTTTATGAAATTTTTATCCCTAGTGAGGCTGGGAACTTGATTTATTCCCTTGTGATTAGTAATTGGTTGGTTTAGGGAATATTGTAAATGATGTAAATTCCTAAACCATGGAGCTAATGATTAGAATTAATCAAGTTAATATTCTGAACTAATGGGTATAAGATATTTTTTGATTAGTGAACACCCCTTGTGGTTAAAAATATTTGAACATTTTCTCTTTGACTTAGATTCCCATTGTGACCTAGGTTAGTATTTTAGATTCATTCCCTCTAGAGAACTTTCCAAAAACAAATATTAGATAATCACTTAAATGCTTTCCATTTTACTTTGTTTATTTATTTAACATGTTACCTGCATACCCTTTTGTGTAGACTGATTATTTCTTTAGAAATCATATGTGATGGCCTTCTAATTTTGAACTCACCCTTATCGGACAACCACAACACCTGGGTACCTAAGAAGATGCTACTTGTTTTAGGTATAGGTTCAGGATAGGTACCTAGCATTTGGTTATGCATGGGATGACAAGTTGGGGCATGGGAGGTTAGGACTAGATTGGGACTCGGGTCAAAGTTTAGAGTCTCTGGTGATTTTGGTCTTGGTTTTCATTGTATAATTTCTTAACAAGAAGATTATTCACTAACTTCTACTATATCATGTTTGTTTGCTTACCTATTGGGTTTTGTAGCATGTTGTCCATCTATTGTTCTTATTGTTTATTTTATCTATTAATGTCACATCTATTGTGGCTTTACTCTGATAAGCTAGTATAGTTCCCCATGTTTCTGTTTAGACCCACACTGCCAGTTGGTAGCTGAGCTTATAGGGAGGCGCACATAAGGTCATATGACAACCCATCTTGGGAAACCAGTGTTAGTGGATTCTGGGTTGGGGATGTTACAAAATTGGTATTAGAGTGGGACGTCTTCTATCTTACTATTTAGGAATAGTATACAAGAGACTATAATCTTGTTAGAACTTGTTAATTATTACATTCCTAGTTTCTTGTATCCCTATATATGGGGAATATCTATGTTTTTAAGGGTGGGAAATGATGTCATGTATTGTTATTTTATAGTTGGTCAATATTTCCACCTTGTTTGGTGTGATTGGGTGTGTTGTTATTGATTTATGAGGTCTATTTTCTTGTACCTATCTGTAAATAGAGGGTTTGTGAGTTCATGCATCACTCTAGGCACATAGGATAGATAGGCCATCCATATGTTTCCCGTGATTGAATTGTAAAGGACTTTATGGTAACTCAAATGGGTATATAATGTGGAATTAAATGAAATAATGTGTGTTTAAAAGTATCGTAAAAGTTATTATAGAAATTTAAATCCTTGATTTGGAAAAGGGAATTGCTTTAAAATCCGCGTTCCAAAAAAACTGAGAAATTTGGAAATGTTGTGTTTGTGAAAAATGGATTTTTAAAGTTTAAATGCTTGATTTTTGAAAATAGAATGTTTTGAAAAATAGGAATAGTGATTTTAAATGGTATTATTACTTCTTTAGGAAAAACAGAAAATGAGGGAACTTGGGGACAACTATGGTGGTTTCCCATTGTGTTTGTTTCTTACCTTGTGTATTTGTGGTTTCGGTAATGAGAGTGTCATAGTTTTGAGATATCAGGTTATGGGATGTGAGACTTTAATGAGTTAGGTGTGCTTGTTAATGGGTTGTTTCTTATTACATCTTTGGTTTTGTTGTGACCTTGATGTTTCAAAATGAAGTGTGTTAATTTGAATATGGTGAATCTTTCGATTAGACAACTTTTGATTTGTGCTTTAGAACCTATAGTAGTTATTCGACTCATGGTTCCTATGTATGTGTGAGAGTATTCTTGGGTGTGTTCCTAGATTAAGTGGTTATTTGGTGTGTTATACGCAGTGTGTTTGGAGTGAGGGTAGGATGACAGTTGTGAGATTCCATTTTTTTGAGGTTTGGTGTGTATGGCTTAAAGAGAGAGGTAGTGACCATTTCTTAGTGTGGCCCTAGTTTGGAGAGTTAGTATCGACTGGCTTTTATGGATGAGTTGTGAGAGATTTCAGTTGGGGTGTCGATGATTTTGGGTGTGTGTTGCATAGGTATATGTTTTGAACCTTGGTAGTGGCACATGAAGAGTGTTTCCTAGTGGAGGATTAACATAGAGTTCTACGTGGAAAAAGTTAACGGTTTTGGTAGATATGGATTGAATTGTGGAAATGAGTTTAAAATCTTGAGAAACTAGGAGTATCCTAATGGGAGGTTGGACTAGTGTTTCAATTGAACTGTAATGTGAATTAGGTGGTTTCTTTATGGGTGAAATTGATGAAAGGTAGGTTTCCTCAAGTTTTTTCAAAAGTCCATAGTTATTCCATGGACTCTCTTCAGGGGGGAGCACTTGGGTGCTTTTTTTGTTATAATGGTAGATTTGAAGGTTAGGATAATTCAAAGACCTTACAATGTGGCCCTAGTCATGTGAGGTGCAGAAAGTAATACTAGTTTTAGGGCATATGAGGAATGGTTGATCAATGTAAGAATGGGATATTTTGTTTTGGAGGACACCCAGAGTGAGGTTGGTCATGATGTTTGGATTTTTATAGGAGTGGTTTTTTTGGGTGAGATTTTGAGAAAACTTAGAGTCCAATGGAGCTTGCGGATTATGAAGCATGATCATTTTTGTGAGCATACATTGGGACTATCTTGGGTGATATACAGCTCATGTGATCTCCAAATGGTTTTTGTGTTCGGTCGTAGGAGGGTTTGAAAACATGATTGTTCTAAAGAGTATAGAGTGATTGTCATGTCTTAGAAAAGAATGGTGCCTTTGGGATATGTGACCTGGTTGTTTGGATGTAAGTGCACTTGTTTTCTATAGGATCAAAGTAGAGAGGCCCTAGTATTTCTGGAAAGTAGTTGGTTTTGGATCAGTTGAATGGATCGTTGTGTATCTATTATAGTTAGCAGGATTATGCAATAAGGACCTTAGTGGGGTGATGATAATGGTGCCAAAAGGAATGTTGGGTCATGACTTCTTGGAAGACGGTCAGGAGATGGAGATGAGTTTGGTTGTATGTTCCAATCATGTTGTGGTATCTTAGCATTGATAAGACATTGGCGGGTAGAGAAGCCTAAGACCTTCGTCAGATAGTGGTTTTCTCTTGGTAAGAGGTGGCAGTGGTGGTGGAAATTTGTGGTGGTGTTCCTTGATAACTTCTTAGAGAACTTGTAGTCAGTGACGATCATGCTTAATATCTTGAAATCATCTTAGGGTGTCTTAGAGAGCTATGAATTTACTCCTAGCTAGTTAAATGCATTTTGGTTGAGAATAAATCCTCTTTGGGAATACACTCACGGAGTGAAATGTTTGTTGGATCTATATGGTGGGGGAGTACACTATCGATCCATTATGGGAGAGGTCCTCATAATGGACAAGAATTCATCGAATGCCACGAGTTTATTTCTCAAAATCTGGGAATGAATAGTGCATGGTGGTGGTTTTGTTATTATAGTGGAAGTTGTATGGATATTCCCAAATTATTGGGTTTAGCTTCATATTAAATGTGAGTCACATAGGATGAAATTGTATAAGGAAAGAGGTGATAATGGAACCCTTGTTACAGGGAGTGGTGGGTTAGTCAAGGATGTGTGGAGTAAGATATGAATTATATATGGTTGCATCTAGATTCCAAGGAGGAACTGATGAGATGCATGATTGAATTCCTTACAGAAAACCGGGTTGGCCTTGGATGTGATGTTCGATCGAACCAAGAGATGGATTTAGGCATGGGCTAGTTCTAAAGGTAATCAAAGTGGTTTCATTGGAGTTGTGTTGAGAGGTCCTATAGGGCATGATAAGGGTTGAAGAGTAAAACATTTCATGGTAGTGTAGTTTTACTAGAAATCAAGGATGAATTTGGTGGGTGTGTGTAGATGAAGTGGAATACCTCAAGTAAAAAAGGGGTCTTGTACTTGAAGATTAGTGACATCCAAATAGTGGGAGTTGGGCATCAAAGGAGTGAGTCTACCAGGGATGGCCTGATTTAGCTGAGAAAAAAGGAACAGATGTGGTGGGTTGTAAGTCACCTATGGTTAACATTGGAAGGATATGATTGTCTTGATAATGATAATGGGTTTTTAGAAATGACCCATTTTTTTTGGTTGAGATATGGATGATAGAAATATAATTAATCTAGGTGGTCTTGACGGCATGGATGAGTTATAGTGTTGGGTGGAGTTACCATTGATGTTTGGGTGCGATGAGTTGGATATGTGTCGGTTATATTGCAAAGGTTGAGATGAGGTTATGTTGGTCTCCTTGTTGATGGTAGAGGTTCCCAACACCAGGAGATGGTGGTCGAGAGATAAGTATCTGGTGAGAAGTAGAATATTGAGAAAGTGTTTATTGATGACATAACTGACAGCTCAAGTTGAATGGAATCAGGTAGGATCCATCATTGTGAAGTGGTACTGATGATGGATTTTGGCTCAAATGTTGACCAGTTCAGTACCTCAAGATTAAAAGTATGTTTGAGTTATTATTTGCAAATGTTCAAAAATGTACCAAGGCTATTGGGCCTCAAGTTACAAACTGGGTTAGGTCATGATATATGGTTAAGAAAATTAATTTATTTCCCTCCTCAATGTGAGGCTTGGATCACCACTACAACTTTGAAATAATCTGGGTGAGATAGCACCAAGCGATTTGGGCCATGAAATGTTGAGAGGATCATACCAAGAGTGTTCCTTTTAGTTCTTCTCAGGTAATATAGTGCCTACTCAGTATCATATCATGTGGTGGTCCAGTGGACTTAATAGTACCATTCTTTTTTTTTCTTGGTGCTCATGATGATAGGTTGTGTGGATTTGTCCTTGAGTAATGTCAGGTTTCTCATTGGGGAACACGGTGGGGGAAATTTTCATGGGGTAGGACTATATCCTTGGTCCAAGATTTTTTATTTCATGGATTAGTTCAAGCAGAAACATGGGAGTTGAAGGTTGATTAATGGGCCTATGGTCTATCCTTTTGGTCTTTAAGGCTTAAGAATGCCTGGAGGTTTGACTTGAGGATGATATGTTATAGTGTGGGGAAGTTGTAAGATCTCAGCCTTATGTGAAGGTACATCGATGCTAAAAGTTTGGATTAAACTCTCTTTTTATGTTTTATGAAGCAGTTCTAGAATGTATAAGTTGTATGGGGTGGTTTTTGGGGGTGTGGGACATGAAAATATGGGAAAAGTGACAAAAAGAAGTTCATAGCACATGACTGGCACACGGTTAATGAAAACCGTGTGCCTAGCCCAAGAAACCATGAGAATTGGAAACCTTTTTGACATATTTCTAGCACATAGTTTCTAAAAATTTTATAATCCCATTTTGGTTCCCCCAAGAAACCATGCACCATGGTTTCTATTAGATATAGGGATTCACAAAATTAGCACACAGTTTGGAAAACCATGCTGGTAAATCGGGAGACCATTAAAAAGTGTAAAATTATAATTTTTCTCTTACAAACCTATTTTTCTTCCACAAAGTTTCCTTCTATTTGACTCCATATACCCTAGGTGATGAAGAAACATCCCCCTCTCCCTCCGTGGATGATTCTCCTTCAATTTTTTTGGTTTTTGGAGCGTGATTTAGTGCGAGAAAAATATCTGTTTGAGTCTAAATATCTCATTTTCTCTGTTTTATCGATTAGGGCTTGTAGAACCTCTCCTCTTCTTCAGAATCTCTAAATCATTCAATATTCTAGATTATTTCAGTTTTGGGATTTAATAGGTGTTTTAGTTCAAATAAAGGGTGGATATTAAGAAAGCATTCAATAATAGTCAAGATGTGGGTAGTCCTTAATCTTTTTCCCATGGTCTTGATCTTTATTATGTGTATTTGGTTGTGTAAAAAAAATTCTTGTTTAGTTCCTTTATCATTGATTATATAAAGTGGTCTAATCCTTATATTGTGATTTTAAACCCTTCACGGGCCCCATGGGGTTCATTGATCATGTGAGACCGAACCTAGGATTACCCATGAGGTGTTTTTAACCCTTGAAATGGTGAAATAAATTGGTAGAAATTGAGATAAGGAAAATATGAAACTGAATGAGTAGTAAATTATAATCATGTATTTGGTTTGGTTAAAGAGTAAATTTATTTTCCCATAAGTAATATTTTTCAAGTGCCCAATGGGATTTTTAAAGGGTTTTCATGGTGTGTTTTGGGGTTTTGACCAGACCATGGTTTTCAATGATGGAATTTAAGTTTGAAGGAATGAAATTTTTTGAAAGGTAGTATTGACCTCAAATTTATTTCAAAATGGGGTTTTCTAAAAATATTTATACTATTTTTGAATTTATGACAATGATACCTTTCGGTGAAATGGTTTATTAATTATTTTTGAAGGTTGAAATTGAAACAAAAGCCTTGGGGAATGTTTTAGTTTTCAAATGGGAAGAACCATGTTTTAAAGGGTGTCTTCAAGATGATTTCAAATAAGTATTTTGAGGTGTATTTTACACCATTTTGTGGTTTTAAATGTCCATTGGGACCATATTAATTGAATTTATCTATGGGATGGTGAGACAGGACCCATGAAAAATATATTGACATGATAACATGGTTTTGATATGAACTAAATGATGAATGTTCCTATTTGGTAACATTACATAAGGGGGGATTTGGGAATAATGATATATGTGTTTAATGGTTCATTTTGTGCTTTAAAATGTGAAATGGTGTGTAAATGTGATTGATGTTAATTGTGTCTAATTGACAACATCGCATTAGGGGGTTTTTGGTATAATGATAACGGTTTAATGAGAAATGATTTTCTAATGGTAACTTGTTCAAGGGTAATCGGATGAGAATGGTTTATGTATTGATAAATTTGGAATTTTGAATGTTATGTTATTGTTTGACTATGGTATTGAAATAGTATGTGTGGTAAATGGTGAAATAAGCATGTGCACATGTCTTGTTAGTGTGGGGTATTGGACTTGAGGGTATATGACCATAGTGCACTTTAGACTAAGGCTCTAAACCACACCGCTATATTACACGGGGTATGGAAGGGGACTAGGGATCTATACCCTTAATGGTTTCATTTCATGAGATTACCTAGACTAAGGTTCCAATATAAGTGTGATTAATTTTTTTATGAAATTTTTATCCCTGGGGAGATAGGTAACTTGACATAATCGCTTTTTCTTGGTAATTATCTGGATTAGGCCATATTCCAAATGATGTAAATTCTTTACCCTTGGAGATAATTATTTGGATTAATCAAGTGAATATTTTGAACTAATGGGTATAATATAGTTTGTGATTAGTGAACACATCTTTTTGGAAAAAAGTGTGTTAACCCTTGTGCCTTGACTTCAATTCCCAGTGTGACATGAGATAGTCTTATTGACTAATTTCCTTTAGATAACATAACAGGTAAAATTAATATTAGATAATCAATTACATGTTTTCCCTTTTTTCTTGATTATTTACAGCACATGTTGCATACTTACACTTCTGTATAGACTAGATATTGCTTTAGACACCATTGGTGCTGGCCTACTAAGTTATACTCACACCTTGCTCAAGCTGCCACAACACTTGGGTACCTGAGAAGATGATACTTGTTTTATGTACTGGTTTAGGGTAGGGGCCTAGTGTTTGGTTGTGCATGGGATGATGGGTTGGATCATGGTAGGTCAGAACCGGGTTGTGACTTGAGTATGGGTTTAAAGTATTTTGATGGTTTTGATCTTGGTTTACAATGTTTGATTGCCTACCAAGTAGACTATTCAGTACCTTCTATTAGAGCATGTCTTTTTTTTACCTAATGGGTTTTGTAGCATGTTTTCCTTTACTGTTACTAATATTTATTTTATCTGTTGATGTTACTTCTATTCTGGCTTCACTCTGATAAGTGGGTATAGTCTCCCAATGTTTCTCCTTAGACCCATTCTACAAGTCGGAAGCCTCTGGTATATGGGGAGTCGTGCCTAATTTCATGTGACGACCCATATTAGGGCACATATTTTAGTGTCTTATGGGTTGAGGATTCTATAATTAATCACATACATGTTTTAACAAAATTAAATTAAATTTTATACCTAGAATGTAAATGTTTAAATGCATGGTATGAAAAATAAGAATCAATTATAAATCCATTTAATTAAAACATATAAATATTAATATTTTAATCAATTTTCATTTATGACCATTTAAAATAATTAAGTATATAAATTAATGAAAATTTTATGAATTTAAATAGAGGACATATGAACAATTCATTATTTCTTATTCAAATATACAAACATTTCATTTAAAACATATATAAGTAAATTTTAATAAGAAAATTAATTTTTAATATAAATAAATATAAATATTTCACATATATAATATAAATATTAACTCTTTGTATTAAATAATTGCATTATATATAGGTAAACTCCTTCATATAAATTAAAATATATAATTATTAAGAAATATCAATTCTTTGTATATCATATTTAAATATATATGAGTAATTCATAATTATAATGTAAATAATATATATTATTTATCTATTATCTTTTTAAATGATTATTTCCATGTATAAATACCCACTTTATACAATGTTCATATCTTAGAAATATTTTTTCTATGTTAAACTGTCATGTGGATTTGACACGAGCTTATATGGCCCACATCAATGAATCTTTTTATAAAAAATTAATTTTAAAACCTATATATTGTATCTAGAAATATAATATATATCATTATCTATGATATATAATAAATTTATCTAATAAGAAAATTCTATAAGTGATATCATATAACACTATAGTGTATCATGAATAGAAACAACACATATCATGTCATGTGATATGTGTAAAACATCATTGCCACATCATAATCACATATTTCATTACTGTGTTTGAAATACATGTCACCCAATAAGACATAGACACCAAGAAATATTCCAAAAACCAAATGCATAAATCATGTCACATCATGCAATTTCACATATCACATTTTGTGGTTTGATGGCCTATTTAAAAATCCAACCTTATTCCTTTTCCCTAATAATGAAATCATTTATTACAATTAATGATATGTGATCCAAAAACAAGATATAATCCATGATAGTTATAACTATATATTAAATAGAAATATCTTCATATCACATCATATAATAATAATGTCTTGCCTAAAAATCATATTTTTTTCAAAAAATGTTCATTTTCTCCCAAAAAATATTATGATCATACTGTGATACCACCAAAGGGTTTTAGATATTCTGATAAAACATAAATATAAAAGAGAAATATAATTTAATTACAACTATTTTCTTAGATAGGGTTTTATAATTAATAATTAAGAACCTAAAAAAATGCATAATTTTATAGTATTAATCTAAAACATCATTTTTCGGATTCTAAATATGTATCACTTGGAAATAAATTTTTTATCCATACCATCATATGCAATACAATATCTATATAAATATTAAATTATATCGATAAGACCTCCCATGATCTCTATGGTTTTATTGTATTCCGATATTTAATGGATAAATTTAAATAAAATGTTTTATCCAAGTAATTTTTTAATAGATATTATTACTTTATCCTATTCAATGGATATTTTTTGGAATACCTTATTCAATAATTTAAGGAGGATGCACACTATAAAAAATTTCTCAAATTCATATTGATCTTAAGGTATCTTATTAAAAAATTTGTGACATATTATTATATAGTACGTAACTCATGTGTGTATTAATTGTTTAACGGTAAAAATAATTATTTACAACATTCAGAACTATCATAACACCTCGAGATGTGATGGAATAATTAATGTTATCCTAAAATTTCTATTACTCATGTAGTACTTCTGTGATATCTTGTATCCCATTTTTATCGCACCATGTAATGTAAGACATATCAGAAAGAGTGATATAACCCATATTACACCATGTTATTTGTTCTTTGTTTAATTTTACCATGTATTATATTCTTGGATGATGAATTATGGTGATATTATTGATTGATATGCATTATTAATATTTTATTTTGTTGGTTATTTTTAATATTATTATGTATGAAAGGGTTTTATGGGATTAATATTATAGAACCCATGAAAATTTTAACCAGGGTGTTTAAAATATTATGGATTTTATTTTTGTTATTTTAAAACTAAAGGGTAATGGGGTACTTTTTAACGTGTATATGGTCTCATAATTAAAAATATAGAGTTCTATTTATCTTGTAATAAATTTTTTACCCTATGGTATAAATTTTATAAAAATCAAATATTTTTGAATTTTCATGTATATGTGGAATTGATGAAAATTTATTTATTTAAATATTATTTAATAAAGTAGTTGTATTGTCATTTTTAATAAACCATCATAATGAGGAACATAATTATATATTGAATGGGAATATTATTGATTGTTTTAACTAATTTATATTTGTGTTTTATTTTATGTAATGGATTATAGATGAGGTTAATGGAAGCTTCCAATGGTCAAAGAATTAATTATGGTCCCACATAGTAAAATAAATGGTGGGAGATTTATATTGAATCATTTAATGAATGTTTAATAATTGATAATTAATGATGGAGGTGAACTATTAGGGTATAATTATTTTGTAAGGTTACCTCATTCGTAGAAAAATAAAAATCATTATCCACTCTTCTTCTTCATTTTTGTTCTCAAGCCTTAAAGTGCATGATTAAAGTGTGGTGGGTGAGGGATGGAAGAGAAATTGACTAAGGAATAAAAACAATTTAGGTGAATGTAGCTATTAATTAATGTAATTATTTTATGTGACTGAATAAAGGTTTTAATTCTATGATAAATAGTTAAATAATGATAAATTAAAAATGGTCTTTATGGAAACAATAAAGGATGTTATAATTAAATATATTATTTGATTTTTTTTCAATATTTAATTCTATGTATACACTTTGTTGTGATTTTTGTTATTTCTAATAGAGGTGTGTGTATGATGTGAACTATGGTGTAGAATTTATTTTATGGACTTCCTTATTCTTGTTTATTACACCAATTGACTATATAATTCACTAAATCATTTATATGACATATTCGATTAATGAATGAGGGGTTAAGGAAAAAATATATATTGTTTTTCTTACACACTTGTACTTTATATGTTGTTTTCAAATTCTTAAAACATATTAGAGGATGTTTTAGGTTACATTCAGTTGGGAAATGGGAGATTGTTGTTGTTTGCATCTTGTGTTTTATTTTACTTTTATTATAGTTATATTTATGCATGTGTTGCATAGTTTCTATGGTATAGTTTAACTTGTTATTGAGATATTGTGGGAAAGTAATTTATTTTATAATACATTTGGATTATTTTTTATTATGTATTTTCCATTCATTCATATTTTGATATATGAATTTTTCATTATAATAATATTATTTAAACAGAAATTTAATCTGAATGAGTTATTCTACCTTTGATGGTAGTTATCAATACTTTACTAGTTAAAGTATGTCTTGGGGTGTCGTTACCAATAATCTCACTAATATAAGTGGTGTATTTATAGGTTCATGTTTTGAAAACCCAAAAATATTTGTATCCTCCTCAAGAATTATATTTGTGTTTTACATGATGAAAATATGGAATTTTATACCTGTAATTTTATAGGTCTATATTCATAAATGGTATGGTGATATTAAATAGTGAGATTGGGGTTTAATGTATGAATAATGACATAATACGTGATAAAAAATATTTTAAGATCTAGATTCTAAGAAATATGCCTCATCCCATCTAATTTGTACAATCCCTGGGGTGACATATAACTTACCTTAAAATTAGTTCATTAAATTATTATCATATTTTATGAATATAATGTAATTTAAACCACTAAAAAATTAATCATAATGTGATTCATTTAAAATAAATAGCATATAATTAGTATCCAAGTATAATAACCCATAATTTCCCATAAATATAAGTATCAAATCATATAAAAGAGGGCAATATACAATGAAAATGACCATACAAGGGCTTTATATACTATTTTTGGGTTTTAATAAAAGTGAAATCATGATAAAAGGGTGTAATAAAATAATGGTTAAACAATATAATATAAAAAATGAAAATAAATCTTAAATTGAGCTTCCAAATACCCATAAATTTAAACAATATCATTGCTATAAAATAAATGAGGTTTTTCTATTGAACCAGGCCCTCATATGAGATAGATGTGAATGGTTTTTGAAGGGGTAACACTTATTTATTAATAGAATAAATAATATCCAATAACATAAAACCATAGGATCTTTCGATTAAAACTAGATTTAATATTATATATGAACAAGGTCTATTATACCTTATTCTCTAAAGATACATCTTGTAAACATGATTTTGATAGTGATTAAATATAAGTAAATAATAAATTTCTTTCTCTTAGGGTTTCCATGAATCACATGAATCTCCCGATGCTTGAGAAGGACATCCTTCCTTTCCATTATTTCTTATAACCTTATTCAAAGTTGGGGGGAGAATGAATGATAGATAATAATTTCAATTTTGAATATTTTCTTACACCATATATATATATATCCATTAAATAGAAAAGAGTTCATGTTGGTTAAGATGATATAAACAGGCCTCTAATAACCTCAAAATAGTATCATATATATGATACATTTCATAAACATTTTCCAACATTTCAACACTTGGAACAACCAGTTTAATCATCACATTGATTCTAAACATTTAATAAATAAATCATAACATTTAAAATATTCACTATTGTAATATCATTATAATCATATGAGTATGAAATATTTTAGTGGAATAATGAGGAAACTAGAACATTATCACATTACGTGCATGGAAATACACATCACCACAACACACTGAACTTCATTACAACATTGTGGATTACATTATGCTCTAATTCATGTTTTAATCCACCATGTTATGGTTTTATCCGTTAGTAAATTCTTCCAAAAATATCTCCCAAGCATTAAATCCCCATAGAATTAGCACACTCCAACCATATATTTTATCATTTGTTGAAAATTGTGAAACGATATAAAAAATATATATCTTAAAAAACCCATTTTATAAAATTGATCAATAAAATCACTAAATTATATATCATATGTGATAAATTTTTAAAAAAAATTCAAAAACCACTTTTGGATATCCTATGTAATCTGTTTTGGGTAGCTCTCAACATTTCATAAATATGATATTAATTAAAAAAACAAAGTTCCACCACACTATCAATTATATAATTCAAATTACTTTTGAATCCCAAATACAAAACTATAATAAAATATCATCCTTGAATAAAGAATCAATTCTTCTTGAGATGAAATGGTATCCGGAATGATCTCTATAAAAACACATATCTCCATACTTTAGTCCATTAGTATTATCAAATACAAGAATACTAAATCATATAATTCATTTTTCTATAATATTGAGTGATTGTGAGATAAAATTTATTTAAATCCCACATAAACTACCCAATCATATTTGATTCTATGATTATATGCATGAAAAGTAAAATAATAAATCACATTTCATTCATTTCAGTATATGGTCACATCACATTACCCTCATCAAAATAGACAAGAACATCATATAGACCATATCTATGTATATACATACAATTTCATGTTGTATTTTAGTCAAGGTTCTAGAATTCATACTCATAATATGAGATGACATATACTGTCTTGGATAAGACTCAACTGACTACATTATCAGAAACATACCCAACTACCCCTTGATTAGATAAACCACTTTCTCCCATTATTATTTTATCAAATAAGATGGTTCACATGTTATGTCTCTTTCTAAAATTAGGTATAGGGATTAATTAGGAAACTATCACACTTATAAAACTAAATTCATAGAATTTAATACTCCATCTAGTTTATTGTGTGGGAAATATCATAACAAAAACCCTTTTGTTACTTATGATCTTATTTTGTATATTTATATGTAATCATAATCATTATACATTTTACATTTCATATTAACTTATAAGACTCCTTGAAAATATTAGTTTGGGATAACTCAACTTTGTACATTAAGAGGTCAATTATCATTACACTTCATGAAAAATATATACCTAATGTGAATGAATGAAAAAAATTATGAATATTGTTTTATAACATGCTACATTATATATTATAAAACTCATTAAAAAATATTAAAAAACCAAAAAAATGATTCCCTATAATTATTTAAATCATGATAAACCACCATAGAGACATTATGTTTATAAGACATTTTTGGTTTTTTTATACTCCTTACATATCTACGATACATTCACCGAATATATATGTGACTAATTGATAAATCCTCTAAATAAAATCCTGTTAATACTTAAAAATTATGTAGAAATTTTGTTTTAATAATTGTGAGACACATAAATCATATTATAAATTTTCAAATGGAACTTCCTAATACTTTGAATATGTATGTTTCATTTAAATAAATACAAAAACAGTTGGACTCTCAAATCAGGGTATAGAACATTTTATTTAAAATGATATATAGACTCAAACATTGACTCATAGACACCCTACACTATATATGACTGAAAATATTTTATCCAAAAAATAAACCTACAATATGAATTAGTAATAAAATAGGTCAACATATACATAACAAGATAACTCCAAAGTTGTATCCATCATCTCTAGGATTATATATGAATAGAAATACATCAAATAGAGTGATATTAAGAATAAATATCATCAAGTAGATAAGAGTTATCTTTGTAAGTGATAAAATTTTAAATACAGAGGGAAATATTTATTAAAATGCCTTTTATATCTGCTAATTATATGATAAATAATATGGCTACTAATAAATTATATTTGATAATTTTTTAGTAAATTTGACAGTCAAAAGAAATAAATATAGTTGTTATGATTATTTATTAATAATTATGTAAATATTTTTATAATTTATTTTTCAATTTAGAATTTTTATAAAAAAAATTGTTGAAGTGTATTTTTAAGCTATAAAAGTAGTAAATTAATTATAATATTTATAGAGTTTGAATGATAATTAGATAAATAATTATAATTTGATTTAATAAGAAATTTCTTGGAATTCAAAAAAAAATGTTAATGTGGGAATAATGAACATATTTAAAAAATTATATTTAAAAAAAATTGAGTATGGTAAAAAAACAAGTATGTTTAATTAAAACATAATGTATTTAAATATATTCCCTCAACTAAAATGATTCCTAGCCCACAAAACCATGAATTTGTGGAAGACAAGATCAACCATTTATGAGAGTCTTCCTGAAAGGCCCTCAAGGGGGTCAGGTGGTGTGAGAACCAACATAGGTAGGCATAGTTTGTGTGGAGGTGCATAGGGGGCTATGCTGGCCAACCTATCTCATTTTTGTGTGAACGAATGTGTGTCTGGGTGCTAAGCTCGATGCCTCATCTTGAGTGGTGTTCAACAATGATTAACTTATTACGAGGCCACCGAATAGCTGAATAATCTATGTGGGGAATTCAAGTTTGTTCATGTTCAATGAATTTTTAAAATTCCTAGTTATAACATGATCATTCGCTTAAATAAATCTCAACCTTCTAATAATTTCAAGAATCATCTTCCTCACCCGACCACTATTATTTATCCTTCCTAAACACACTATGTTTCTGAACACCACCTATAACCTCCGATGATGATGTTAATTTCTAATTCTTCACCTTATAGTGTATATAATCACTAGTATAGATGACCTAAACATAGTACACCTTGAATCCCCATGCCTCTATTATCCATTTTCGATCACAAAAAATTCAAAACCTCAGTCTTCCATGTGTAATTTTTTATCTTGTAATGAGAAAAGAAAACCAAATTTCAGACTATTTCCTCCTAATAAATATTGGTGAGGTTGATATAAACCTAAATAAGTGTTTATAATAAAATTTGAAAAGGTATTTTATTCTTACAAATTGTAATCAGTCCATTTTTAAAACCCCATTTTTTTCGGGATATATATATATGTAGAAATGGAATTATGACACCCCGATTAAGAATCACTAAATCTCAATCATATATAATATATCTATACTATTATCAATTCTACGGTAGTCACCTTCAGTACATGGATATCATTGTTTCATAACTCATCTAGACAATATAAACTTATATATATATATATACATAATTAGACTCCCACTTCTCCCACTAGAAAACCCCTTCCCAAGTTCCCTTCTTGACTAATTATTTCACACCCTCATTTCCATGATTTATGATGAAGAAACTAATTTCAATATTTTCTTGGATGTCAATTTTAGGTAAGGGAAAAATATTTTAAAAATCTTATTCTATGTTGTTTAAAACCCTTTTTTAAGAAAGTGGTTTTTTTTCATTTTCAATATCATATTTTTAAAATATGATTCTATGTAAATTTTTTTTATATATGTCAAAGGATTATTTAAAAAATTATATTTTCAAAAAATCCATCATTTTTTGTATATTATTATTTTGTAAGTGATTATAATGTTAAAATTATATTTTGAAAAATAAATTTTGTTTTCAAAGTCATTATACTATGATTAATTTTGTTAAGAACCACTTTGTAAGGGTCAATTTTTAAAATTCATTTAATTTATTGTTTTCAAAAACCCATTTATATGTATGAGAATTTATAACATTATTATTTTTATAATACATTGTTTTTCTTTTATTTTTATGAAAGGGGAGGGTAATTTATAATTACTATTATTTTATTTCAAGGAATTTTATTTTTAAAACATTATTTATTTATGGGTAATAATATTTCTAAAAACTTAATTTTTAAAAAAATTTAGTCCTTTTAAAAATGAAATTTTATTTTCATTATCCAAATGTGAAATTAAAATGACAACGTTTATCAATTTATGTTCTTCAATATCAATAAAATTATTTTCAAGTTCAAATGGATTTTATAATTATTATTTTATGCCTAAAATTTCATTTTAATCGTATCGATGCTAATCATGATTATAGATATGGGCACAATATTTTAAAAACATTGACATTCCATAATTTTTTTATAAAAATACTCCACCTTTATTTATTTCTTTTATTATTTATAATTGTATCTTGGATTTTGAAAGATATATTTCTCTAAAATCTATGGTGTTTTATTAAAATCATATTTTTCTAAAGTTTACATGAGATACAATTAATTTATCTTGAAAATAATTTATTTTTGAAAGTTTATTTTAGAGGAAATTAAATGAGAAATCAAACTGTGTAAAAAAAAGTATAAAACTAAGCACTATGGTAACAAATGTGATTATAAGGAATGGGGAGTTAACCTGTGACCACAAGAAGACATTTTCCATTATGTGATATAGTAAGTGGACCCATGTATTTCATAAGGGTTTATATGTATAGTTTCTTTTGATAAAAGTTATTACATTCAAAAGGAAGGTTTTTATAACATTAATGATAAATCCTTGTATTTTTTATTGTTACATTTTTTTGAAATTAAATTTTGTTTTCAAAGTGATATACATTTTCAACGGATTTTGAAAAGTTTTTTCTATGGTTATATGTTTTTAAAACATGAGAATTATATTTTTGAAAATTCTTTATCAAAGGACTTTTATTTTATATAAATAATTATTTTTCAAATGATTTTCTATAAAATATTTATATATTTCTTTTCCACTAATTTTTAAGAACCTGCACTTGGAAATTATATACTCACCCTATGTTTTAAAATGTATTTCACAAGAACATTATAAGTCCCAAATGTGTTTGAATTCATTAAGGTTATAGTGTGTGTAAATTCCAATACATGTTTGAGGGAAATTCATATTAAATTTCGATATATTGTAATGGTTATTAATTTTCATCAAAATCCTTGAAAACAAAAGATCATTATATGTGTATTGGTCAATATATTTTTAGTTTCTTTTTTAAAAAAGATATACAACATGTTCTTAGTACTATATATGGGAGTAAAGGTCACAATAATTTAAATAAACTCTTTTAACAAAAATTTTAAAACTCCTTCACTTCACAACGTCAAAATTTATGATGAAAAATAACTTTTTCATCTAGTTAAAAATCCTTGTAAGTTTATCTTCTTAATTATTGTAAATTTTCCATCAATGATTTCTTTCTGATCATTTATTAACTAATGTAACTCTTTATATTACTCATTACCACATAAAAAATATATTTAAGACATAATGTGAAATTCACTGCATTAAGTCATATAAATTTAACAATTTATAATTTTTTTTATTGATATATGATAAATTATTTAAGATATCATGTAACATTAACTCTGAATTTGACTATTTTAATCTTTCATTTGGTACACATCGAACATCTCTCTATCCGAATATACTCCTTATAGCCTATTTAAACATATATTCTCTCCCTAATATCATGATAAGATATAAAATTTTGTTTTTTGGTAAATAACACATATCTCCACTTAGTGATAATATTTTAAAAATAGAAGATATTATCATTCAGATCTCATCAGAAATTTTATCAGTTTAAAGGAATTTTTATAAAAAAAATAGTATATTCATTATAATATTCCAATGATGGATGGTCGGAATTATTTTTTTATCATATTTTCATAAAAAATATTGGATGGACTCTTTATCCTCGATTAAATTTTTTTTCTATAAGTTCATTTCAAAAAAATTATAGAATCAGATGAATCATAAACCATGTGTATCAAAAAATCATTTTATTTTTTAATAATAACTATTTTTTAGTGAAAAAATTCTCTTATCATGTAGTTAGAGAAGATAAAACTAAATATCCATTATTTTGAAATCATTTAGGCTTGAAATAATTATTTTCATTCAATTCCTTGATGTAGAAATGATTTACTTAATAACCTGATTTAAATCTATAGGATTAATCAATTATATGCCTTTATTTTATACTCTAGTATAATAAAAACATTTTTAAAATATAAATTTGGTGTCATATACCCTTCAAAATCAATGTATTCAATTCTATACCCTTAATACATGCCATAAAATTTCCACAGAGTTTTAGAAAACCCCTTTAGTTATTTTAGGAAACTCCACCCAATAGAAAAATTATTCCACATTACTAGTATATTCATTATGTTTCAATGATAATGAATTAATATTGAAAGAAAAAATTTTAAAAATTTGAAATATAATTTTCATCGTTTGGTTTTAGCTTTTTTCAATTTGGTCAATCAACATAACACCCAAAATTAGACATAACTTTCCCAATTCAACTATATGAACCACATTTATTAAAAGGGTATACATTTAATTGAATAAATCACACAATTGAAAATTTTAAAATGATGAATAAAGATTGAATTCCACTACTCGAACATACCATAAAATAATCTTCTGATCTCTCCAATTCATAAAAATACTCAATGATATTAAGTACATGAGTGGATAATAAGATTTATTTGGTTTTTTATTATTTAAAAACATATTTTGAAACCATTAGTGAATTCATATATGATTATAATAAGAATAAAATAACTTTTTGGAAAAAATTCAACACTTGTTTACCTGTTAAGGGGTTTCTAAAACACATAAAATTTTTCTCACTTATTTAAGAATGGTTCATACCTTTGCATACCCTTATAAGAATTATCATCCATTATGCTTCATTTTTTACATTATTAATCTTAATTTTATGTATTATGGTAATAATTTTATATATAAAAAATATAACCATTGATCATATGGGTATCATTTTTAGCATTCATGTAAATATGGTTTTTATTAAATATGCTCTGACTAAAATGATAACCCCTTCTAATAGATATGATATTCATTTGTGTTATGAGATCTATATCACATTATAAAATAATGATAATTTTGGGTTAACCTCATAACTTTATTTATTTAGGTTGTATATCATGAAAATAAAATCCCATAAAACTCTTGGACGGTCCTTGACTAATCTCTCATATGGATAAATGCAATGATATTCCTCAATAATCTATCCCATGTATTTCACAGATAATTTTAGCTTAAAGAAAATTCCAAAAAAATCCTAGAACTTAACTCTTTGGTTAAATTCATTACATTCATATCTTACAATAGTTGATGTAGGGGAACCCTAATTTTCTAGAACCTACCAAATTTAATGATTATGGACATAAAAATTTTTTATTTTAAATTAATTCGAAAAATAGTATTTTAATATTGTTCTAATCTAACGATCTTACCATTTGTCATTCCCTTTATATTATAATGATTATAGAGATTTAGTATTTAATTAATATTCCTTCCACCAAATAATTATGTTAAAAGTCATATTACTTTGTATCACTTTACACCAATAATATCTTTTGTCACTAACCCAAATTAAGAGACATCTATTTTCACACATGTAAGAAATTGTCCTAGAAAAAACTAGACTATCACCCAATATGGGTATCTAAAAAGGATTAAGCACCTTATTAATTTTCAAAGGCTATAAAAAATCTCCAGGGTATACAAATTTAATAATGAGAAATTGCTTCACCCATGAAATATAAATGAAAATGAAAATTATTCCTCTTGAAAATACATATTTATCCATCCAGTAATCAGATTACCATGACATAAAATGAATATTTTCATATTACATAAAAAACCAAATAGATTATAAGTAGCCACAAGAATAAACTATAACACTTAACCATCTTACCATGAGTAAAAAAATTAAAAAAAATCATATAAATAATGAAATAATGTATTTTAAAGGTAAAATTAACTGATATAAATTAACCAAAAATGTCACAAAGGATCTAAAAATACATCACATGAGAAATAAAAACCTCATAACCCATGGTCACTACCACCACTATATCCAAAAAGGATGGTGAGAACCATTATGAGACAAAAAAACATGGGTCCCTTCTCCATACCAATATCCTACACAACCATATATGCATACACCCGATGAAACATATAGTGTGTGAGGAAAATCCATATATGATACCCAAATGAATGTATGTAATGCCTTTTTCTATGAAAATGATATGTTCTAGTTTTAAAACATTATTTTAAAATAAAATAATGTATATCAAATAATTTGTAAATACTCTTTCATTAAAACTATCTAAGTTCAAATAAAAAGATGATATAGATAAAGAAAACATATATAATGTAGATAGAATCATAGAATAAACAACTTTAAGATCAAATAATGGAATGGTAAATAAATATTAATGTATCTCAATTTACTTTTACACATAGAACTTGGGATCAATCCTTTGGGACTACGGTAATTAGGGCTCACTAAAGAAACTATAGGATGCATTAATAAACCTATTAAAATATTTTGTAGCCTTCTTAGACTAGCTTATTACATAATCATCCCCTTAAATAAATATAATACATCCCACTAGATCAGTAATTTTAACTATGGTAACACTCCCTATCTAGTACAAAATATAAAAAGGGATTCTTTAGTCTAATTTACTCACTCACTCATGGTCCCCCATATATAAAAAATCGTCAAAAAATATATAATCTCATTCTTACAAGATCATAAGTAATAAAAAAGTATGACTAGGTTAAATTATATTTTAAAAACATTTTGAGGAAACCATTTAAACCCATTTTATTATATAAAGCATTTCATATAACAATATCCAGGAAAAAAACTAATTTTTCAATAAAGTACCTTTAAATATTACATATGATAATAATCATAACAAAATATCTTATAAAAACTCTCAATATACCATAACAATCATAATAAACATATTTTATTCAGATTAAATCCAATAACCAATGTTATTTTATGGGAAAGACTCATGAGGTAGATATACCCCCTCAAATCAATGTAAATAACATTTACGTTAACTAAAACCACAAGAAATGAGTAATGAAGGTCTTCACAAGGATGAAAAATCATGAAATTTTATTAATTACCACCCCAAACCCTAGGTTAATCCCCCATAGGATTATAGGTATATGAAACTCCATGGGAAAATAATAAAAATGGAAGTGATGAAGAAATGAAGAGAAATCACCTGAAATCAAGCCTTGCTATAAAGACCCGGAATTTCCATGTAATTTTTTTTTAAATAAATGGGAATTTTTTGAGTCCGTGAAAATTGATGTTGCGTGATTCCGAGCCCTCGAGTGCCCTAAATTAATTTTTGAACTTTATTTCAGGTATATTCATTAAACGCGCAAGCGGGGTTTTCTAACTTTTGAATTGGTGCTCGAAATTGAAATTTGAGGACATCGTTGAACTCACAGTGCTGATATTCGCTTAAGAAGACTTTTTCCTCAACAACAGTTGGTCGAGGGTCAAATTTATTTTTTTGCGTTTTTCATGTAATAATAAAATAAAAATAAAAGTGTATGACATTTTTATTTTTATTTGTAACACCCATGTGGGTATTGGGAGGTGGGGTCCACCAGAACTAAACCTCCATGTGGAAGTTGGGGTGTGGGGGCCACCAGACCTTAACCTCTCATGGGAGTTTATGGTGGTGGAGACCACCTAAACCATAACCTCCCATGAGAGGTTATGGTGGTGGGGACCACCTAGGATTAAACCCCCATGCAACCCCCCTTTAATTGGTAGAAACCCTTAACTCCCTAATAAATGTGAGGGAGCCTCTTTAACACCTCCATAATTTAATTGTGCCAATGCCCATAATTTATTATGCCAAATCCTTCCAATTAATTAATTGATCCAACACATCAATGAATTAATTAAACCTTTTTTAACATTATTCCAACAACTTAATAGATTTTTCAATCTACTATTTTGACTACAAATTCACTTGGGTGGAATTGGGGAGAGAAGGAACTTGGGAGAAAGATCCCAATGAAGAACTCTCCACCGACAAGGAACGCCTCTGACTATGAAGAATGACTTCAACTTTGAATTTCTTTCTCGGAACTTCCCTCGATGTCGGACGTGTTCATCTACAATGAATCGATGTTCCGCTTCTCGCGCTAACCTCATCTAACAATGAACAAGGTAGGGGATTATTGTGAATTATTTTATATACCCATGTTCTTCCCATTTAGAACAAAGAATGAAGATCAACATTCTAACTAGTTTATCTGTATATGTTTCCTTTTGTGGGTTTTGGGAATAATCATTGCGGGAGGGCTTGATGTGCTTTGTTCCTATGAACCACTTTCCACCACTTTAATGCGGAGAGTTCGGGCCAAACTTACATGGCTCGTCCTTTCCGTAACCCTCGTGTTGATTAGCGGAGTTCTTAGAAACAGAGGAAGGTGATGAAGGCAATGAAGGCAACGACACCGCCACCCATGGATTCTGCAACCCGCGCCACCCCTGCGGCGTCCCGCACCGCCGCTGGACAAACCGGCGCCATGACCCCTCGCGGCGCCCCGGCCGAACCGCCCCTTCAGTCTACGCCATTCTGGTCGAGCCGCCACGGGCCAGGCCTATCAGCCCTGGTCATGCCGTACGCTGGCCGAACCGGCCCTGGCCACCCTGGCCCCTCGACCGAACCGGCCACCCGACCACCTAGCTGAACCAACCCAATTGCACTGCCCCCTGGCTGAACCAGCCCCAGCCGTGCCATCCCAGCCTCTGGTCCGAGCCGCCCCGAGCCACCCTCGACACTGCCCTCTAAGCCGAACCGGCCCCGCGCTCCGGGCCTTTCCCCCTTCATAGAGCCCTCAAGGCTGAGCCGCCCACACGGTGCCCTCCGGGCCGAACTGCCCTCGCGCCGACCCACAGCCTGTCCGTGCCCTCGCGATCGGTCCACACCCTCATGGCTCTTCGCAGCCCCTCGCAGTCTGGTGGGTACGGCCCATTGGGCTGGGCCGAACCCAATGGGCTGAGCCAGACATAATGGGTTAGGCCTGGTCGACCCGGACTGGGTCGGTCTGGGTCAGACCGGACCTAGGCCCACTATAACCCATTTACGCTCTTTCGGCCATATCTTTAGCATCGGACGTCTGTTTGATGAACCATCAGTGAAACTGGAAATCTTGGAGTGTGAAGGACCCTTTGAGTATACCCTATAAGAGTTTGGGGTATAGTTGAGATAAGGTCAAGTTGGATCGTGCACGAATCCAATCGGGCCCCTAGGACTAAAAGGCTAATAACTCACAAACCGGGCATCCGATTGACGCGTCGTCTATTGAATTGAGACCCCTATTACGTGGAGGAACTTTGAGGTAATTTTTCATGGGAATTAGTGATAGTTGGAGTATCGACTAGTAGCTTGTGGAGCATATCCCCCCAGAGATGAGCAAGCATAGTGTGGAGACCTAGAACCTGGCTGAGACCTGACGACTGCTGGCCTTTTTGACTCGGAGTGACTCTACTAGCCCAGTGTGGAGCGCCTTGGTGTCGTGGAAGACCCACGGTACTCAACAAGAGGAGTTCCTCAGCAGGATACAATGGGGAGCGCGTTTGGTGACATGATAGACCCACGATGTAAAGCGCGCATGGTGACATGGCAGATCCACGGTACTCGACAGGAGGAGTACATCAGTAGTCCAAGGATTGTGGGAAGCACGCTTGGTGTCACAGTAGGCCCACTGTACTCTATAGAGGAGGAGTTATCCAGCAGCTGAGGTTTCGACATTGTGACTACGGATGTTACTTGATACTACCCCTAGAATAAAATCCTGGTTTGAGCTAAGTCAGTTCTTCTCTGTTTTTCCTCGTGATTGAGATAGATCACGTGATAACTTAGGTATGTGTATGGGTATATACCTATGTAGGGTTATCTGTTGATTTATTTATTTTTTTACCCTTGATGGATTTTGTGAGACCTAGAGGGTATCAGGATCCCTACAGAGTATCGTTATACTCACCCCTGCACGGGCTATGCTCGTACCTTGTTGTGTTGGCTACAGTCGATGAAGAATGCTGATCGAGGTTGAGAGTATCAAGACCGGACGGTACCCGGAGGTGGATCATAGAATGAGTCAGTACATGGAGGATAAGAATGGTTGTGGAGTGCCAAGGAGGCGATCTGTACCTATCCTTCAGGTAGGAACTTCGGAGGACAACCCAATGGCTATTTTTCTTTTCTTCAGTTGTACTTGTACTTTCAGTTTCTTGTACTTTATTGTTGGGCTTATATTCTAGCCCTTTTTACTTTTAACACTCTTTTGTTATGCAGTTTTACATAATGTTTCGGATCCAGCTGTGGGCTCTGTTATGTGTGATTATAGGTTATAAAGGCAACACCTTCCCAGTTTTAGGGAATTACGCCTTTGGTGCTAGTCGCCAGCCTCTAGCCTATGGAAGGTGGACTTGGGGTAGTCACAGCACGGGCCCCGTGGGACGAGTCCTAAAAATTTGGTATCAGAGGAGTCGGTTCTATTACAGAACTTAGGACTTTGATCTTTTCTATGAATCCATAGTGTTAAGTGTAGTGAGTGTGGTTTTTAGTTCAAGGATTCCATTGTTGGTGTGGTCTTCGATGTATCCATACACCCGGACCCAAAATTCTGATTTCCGACTCAGTGCTTGAAAACACTAATTGTGTGTTTGTTTTTCAAGATTTTTCTTTAAGTCAGCTCACCAGGTCAGCTCACCAGGTATAACTTTTAACCATAGCACACCTATTTCCTTTCAGGATGCATCCAGGCAGACAAATGACTAGAGTTACAAGAGTTGTACGCACTAATAGCCCACCGAGCGACGATGCTTCATTACAAGGCCCTCTCCTAGTAGAGGCACTAGTGAGGCACCAGCGGTACCATTACCCATTGGGCCACCGATTCCACCAGCCGCAGCAGCAGAGAGTGCATGCCGCTGGAGCGCATTGCACGAGTTCCAGCTCCAGAGGCCACCCAATTTCAGGGGAGAGATGGACCCGTAGGCGACTGAGGATTGTCTGGAGGTCGTGGTGAGAGTTTTTTGATTGGTAGGGACACCAGATGATATCATGGTGATCCTTTCCACCACCTTCTACTTGAAGTAGCAGGAATATGGTGGAGCATGATGTTCTCAGTCCACGATGAGGTGACACTTCTCTGGGCAGACATCAAGAGCCTTTTTTGGGCAGAGTTTGTCCTAGAAACTCTTCGCGTAGTTTGCATACAAGAGCTTCTTCATCTTTAGCAGGGCAGCATGACTGTGGCTCAGTACTCAGCAAGGTTCACATACCTCTCACACTACTCCACTGATATGGTGCAGGACCCATTATTCATGGTCGGTACCTTCGAGAAATGACTCAGGCAGGAGATCAGGGCTTCGGTGATCTCACTCAGCATCCCGATGTAGGTGGGGGTGTTAGAGAGAGCCCTCCTAGTGGAGAGTTTCCTTGCTGAGAAGTATCTAGCAGAGAGATCCACCACTAGTCGACACGTAGCAGAGTATTCTGCAGCTGGCAGTGGATATATTTCACAGAGGTCCAAGAGGACCATACCTATAAGTGGACGACCGCATTACTCAGGATCAATTGTACGGGGCACCCGAGGTGGAGATAGACCTTCCAGGAGTGGGCAGTGTTACTCATGCGGTAGGCAGGGTCACATGGCTCATGACTATCCGACCCACCGTTTAGATGATCAATAGATGGTCGAAGGACTTCCCTGAAAGAGACAAAGATTTGATTGAGGTGGTCTGCAGGGAGTAGGAGGTCGTGGCAGAGTAGCTGGTCATGCAGCTGGCAGTGGGCGATGATTCGAGATATTACCACCACCACCACCATGAGGTCCACCCCAACCATAGGGAGCAGGTGGACAGGGGAGAGCTCAGCTTCTTGCAGCTGAGGCTTATGACCATGGCGCTCTGGAGATGATTCGAGGTATGATCTATGTCTACTCCACCTTAGCTGAAGTACTTATAGACACAGGTTCCAGTCATTATTTTGTTGCCACTACCCTCGTTCAGAGCTTGGATATTTTAACAGAGTCGTTGGTTCGATCCTTACGGCTACAGACTCCTACGAGAGAAGATTCGATGATTACACACTGGTGCTGGCAGTGTGAGCTTACTCTAAGAGGAAATAGATTCGGCTGGGATCTCCAAGTAGCGGCATTGAGGCCTTACGATGTCATCTTGGGGATGGACTGGTTATCTAAAGTCCATACTCAGATTGACTATATTAGGAATAGAGTGTTGTGTGTCTACATGGATGAGACTAGGTTTACCTTCACCGACGAGAAGGGAGCCTTTGCAGCACGGGATGGACTTGCTTGGTGGAGAGTACAGCTGATCACTCATAAATTGGCTATCTTTACCCTTAGAGCAGTCGATGTGGAGAGTCTGACTTATCCTGTAGTGGTGGACTAGTATGCAGATGTTTTCCCTGATGATGTCACAAGTCTACCTCCTCGCAAATAGGTGGACTTTTACATTGATTTTTTCCCTGGGACGACACCAATATCTACACCAGCATATCGGATTGCTCCCGCAGAGCTTCGTGAGCTGTGGGTATAGCTAGAGGACTTGAAGGGGAAGGGATTCATCCGGCCTAGTGTTTCTCCCCGGGCAGCACCAATTCTATTCACCAAGAAGGAAGATTGGAGGTTGAGGCTTTGTGTTGTCTATCGGCACCTAAACCAGGGTACCATGAAGAACATGTACCCACTCACGAGGATTAATGACCTCTTTGATCAGCTGAATGGAGAACGATGGTTCTCGAAGATAGACCTCAAATCAAGTTATCACCAATTCAGTGTATGGGATGAGGATGTGCAGAAGATAGCCTTCAGGTGTTGGTACTGCCATTATGAGTTCTTGGTTATTCCATTTGGTGCAAAAAACGCTCCAATAGTGTTCATGGGACTCATGAACAGGATCTTTCAGCCATACCTCGATCGCTTTGTCGTAGTCTTCATCAATGACATTCTGATCTACTCGACTACTAAGGAGGAGCATGCCTACCATTTGCGGTTAGTACTGGACACACTCCGAGAGCACCAGCTTTGTGGTAAGCTCTCGAAGTGCCAGTTCTAGATCCAATATGTTCAATTTCTAGGACATGTCATCTCGGAGTCTAGAGTTACAGTGGATCCAGAAAATATTGAGGTGGTACTTGCTTGGGAATCAACCAAGAGTGTGACAGAGGTATAGAGTTTCCTAGGATTGGCTGGATACTACCTGAGGTCTGTTCTAGATGTCTCCAGAGTTGCAGCACCATTATCAGCCTTGACAAATAAGGGGCAACCCTTTGTGTGGTTAGAGTGATGCCAGCAAAGTTTCCATTAGCTGAGGCAGAGGCTGACTAGTGCCCCCATCCTGAGGCTTCCAGAGGAAGGCGTTGGGTACGTAGTCTACTGTGATGCATCAGGTACTGGGTCTGATGTGTCCTGATGAAAGAGCAGTTAGTGATCACATATGGTTCTTGACAGCTGATACAGCACGAGCAGAACTATGCTACCCATGACCTGGAGTTAGTAGAATTGGTCTTCACCTTGAAGATGTAGCGACACTATCTGATGGGCAAGCGTTTTAACATGTACTCAGATCACAAGAGTCTCAGGTATATCTTCTCCCAGAAGGACCTGAACCTGAGATAACGACATTGGCTTGAGTTCCTTTAGGACTATGACTTTGATATTGTCTATACTCTTGGGAAGGGGAACGTTGTTGCAGATGCACTCAACAAGAGATCTGGTATACAACTGCTAGGAGAAGTGAAGGAGAAGCTATCTGCTTTGCATATATTTTTTGTGGATAGAGATAGAGAAGCTTTTCTTCAGTCTCTTATAGTCACTCCACAACTTCTTCAGTGAGTCAGGGAAGCACAGCATGGGGACGTTGACTATAAGACATGACGTTCTAAGATATCTATAGGACAAGAACCTAATGGATTTTCTGAAGGTAAGGAGCATGTCATCCTCTTTAGAGGATGTAACATTGAACCAGTTTCACATCAGGAGGAAGTGTTGAGGGAGTTCCACACATCCCCTCTAGCGGTAAATACAGGAGTGGAGAAGATGTACCAGGACCTCGGATGATAGAACTGGTTTCCGAGAATGAAGAAAGTAGTAGTAGAGTTTGTCTCACGATGCCTCACTTGTTAGTAAGTGAAGGCGGAGCATTAGGTACCAGCAGGCTTGGTTCAGCCTTTAAAGTTCCCAAAGTGGAAGTGGTATAGGATATCCATAGACTTCATGGCGGGTCTTCCATGAACATCCATGGAACATGACTCGATTTGGGTGATCGTTGACCGACTCACTATGTCAGCCCACTTCCTACTAATCTGAGAGAAGGGTTCAGTGGAGAGCTTGGAATGCCTCTATTTGCAAGATATTGTGATGCTACATGTATTACCCATGAAGATTGTATCTGATCATGATACAAATTTTACTTCCCGGCAATGGAAGGGGTTGCAGAAGTCCTTCAGGACACAACTTCGTTTGAGCACTGCCTTCCATCTCAGACGGATGGTTAGACTGAGCAGACCATTCAGACCCTCGAGGATGTGTTGCATACTTGTGTCCTCGACATTGGTCGCAGCTGGGAGGATCACTTTTCATTGGTGGCGTTTTCACACAACAACAGTTATCACTCCACCATTGTTTTGGCACCTTTTGAGGCATTATACGGGCGACCTTACAGATTACATTTGTGTTGGACTGACCCAGGGGAGTTAGCACTAGTGGGACCACAAATGGTATGGGCTACTACAGAGAAGGTGCATATCATTTAATAGTGGATGAAGACTGCACAGAGCAGGCAGAAGTCGTATGCCGAGAAGAGATGGAGACCTCTGGAGTTTGAGGATGGAGACCACGTCTTTCAACGAGTCTCAACTTTATAAGGTTTTCAGATATTTTTCCGAGGTGGAAAGTTATCTCTGAGGTTCATCAGACCTTTTTAGGTCCTTAGCAGAGTTGGTGAGATGGCATACCGCTTAGCTCTTCCACATCAGTTGCACCGGGTGCACGACGTCTTCCACGTATCCTAGTTGAGGAGATACGTGCATGACCATTCTCACATCATCGAACATAGTGAGTTGGATGTCGATGATGGGGAGAATTTTATGGAGGTTCTAGTTGAGATTGAGGATCGACATCAGCGGGACTTCATGGATTTTTGATACCACTGGTGCGTGTTCGTTTCCAGCATGGAACCCTCCAGGAGATCACTTGTGAGTGGGAGGCTTAGATGCATGCTCAATACCCCCACTTGTTTACCTGGTTTGAGCTGTGGCTTACGGGGACGTAGAGCCCTGATGAAGGGAGAATGAAAAGACATGGAATTTCCATGTGATTTTTAAAAAAAAAGTAAATGGAAATATTATGAGTTCGATGAAATTGACAGCGCATGATTCTGATACCCGGAGTGCCGGGAATGAATTTCTGAACTTTATTTCAGGTACGTTCAGTAAACGTGTGAGTGGGTTTTTCTCACTTTTGAACCAGTGCTCAGAATTGAAATCTAAGGGCACTGTTGAACTCACAACGCTTGTATTCGTTTAAGAAGACTTTCACCTCGATGACATTTGGTCGAGGGTGAATGTTAGTTTTTGGGTTTTTCGTGTAAGAATAAAAAAAATTGTATGACATTTTTATTTTTATTTGCAACACCCATGTGGGTGTTGGGAGGTGGGGTCCACTGGAACTAAAACTCAATGTAGAAGTTGAGGTGTGGGGGCCACCAGACCTTAACCTCTGATGAGAGGGTATGGTGGTGGGGACCACCTGGGATTAAATCCACTTGAAACCCCCCTTTAATTGGGAGAAACCCTCAACTCCCTAATAAATGTGAGGGGAGCCTCTTCAACACCTCTATAATTTAATTGTGTCAACACACATAATTTATTATGCCAAATCCTCCCCATTAATTAATTGATCCAACACATGAATTATTTAATTAAACCTTTTTGAATATTATGCCATGGACTTATTAGATTTTTCAATCTATTATTTTGGCTACGAATTCACTTGGGTGGAATTTGGGAGAGGATGAAATTGGGATAATGCTCTTAACGAAGAACTCTCCACTGATGAGGAATACCTTCGACTACAAAGAATGACCTCGACTTTGACTTTCTTTCTCAGAACTTCCTCTGACGTAGGACGTGTTCTTCTACAACGAATTTACATCTGCCTTCCTGCGCCAACGTTAACCAAAAATGAACAAGGTAGGGGATTATTGTGAATGATTTTATATACCCATGTTCTTCTCTTCTAGAATAAGTAACATAGATCAAATTTTAACTAGTTTATCCGAATATGTTTCATTTTGTGGGTTTTAAAATTAATCATTATGGGAGGGTTTTATGTGGTTAGTTCTTGTGAACCACTTTCTACCGCTCTAATATGGAGAGTACCGGCTAAACTAACATGGAATGTCCTCTCTGTAACCCTTGTGTTGATTTGTGGAGTTCTTAAAATGGAGGAAGGTGACGAAGGCAACGGTGCCGCCACCCACGATCTCTGCAACCCGCGCTGCCGCCAGCCGACCCCCTCCCCCCCCACAAACCCTCACGACACCTAGTCCGAACCGGCCGTGCCCCCTCGCGGTCTCCGCCCTTTCGGCCGGGCCGCCCTAGTCTGGGCCGAGATGCCTTGGTCGCGCCGTCCGCCGGCCACACCAACCCTGGCCACCCCAGCCTCCCGGTTGAACCGGCTCCCGACCACCCCAGCCTCCCGTCCAAGCCGCCTTGGTTGAGCCATCTTCCGACCGAGCAACCCCAGCCACCTAGCCGAACCGAACTCGGTCATGCCACCTGATGGCTGAACCGGCCCCGACCGTGCCATCCCATCCTCTGGGCTGAGCCACACTGAGCCACCATTGTCGCAGCCCTCTGAGCCAAACCGGCCCCGCACCTTGGGCTGAGATTCCCTAATGGCGCCCTCTGATCCAATCCACACATACGGCACCCTCTGGGTCGAACCTCCCTTGCGCCGACCCGTGGCCGGTCAGCGCCCATGCGGCCGGTCCGCACCTGCACGGCTCTCCCCGGCCCCTCGCGGCCGGCTGGGCTAGGCCCAGCGGGCCGGGCGAAACAAAACGGGCTGGCGTACCCAACGGGCCGGGCTAGAACCAAAAGGTCAGGTCAGGTTGACTTGAACCGAGTCAGCCAAGACTGGTTCAGGCCAGGTTAGTCCGACCGGGTCGGACCGGACCCAAGCCCCCTACGACCCATTTATGCTCTTTCGGTCATATATTTGGCACCGAATGTCCGTTTAAAGAACCTTCAGTGGTGATGGATATATTGGAGTGTGACAACCCCTTTAGTTATACCCCACTAGAGTTTGGGGTATAGTTGAGATACAGTCAGGCTGGATCATGCATGAATCTAACCAGGAACCCGTTACTAAAAGGCTAATAACTCACAGACCAGGTGTCTGATTGACGTGCCATCTACTGCGTTGAGACCCCTATGATGTTGCGGACTTTTGAGATAATTTTTCGTGGTACATAATGATTTTTGGAGTATCGATCAGTAGCTCATGGAGCGGATCCTCCCATAGACGAGTGAGAATAGTGTGGAGACCTAGCAGCTGGCTGAGACTTGATGACTGCTGACCGTTTTTACTTGGAGTGACTCTACTAGACTAGTGGTGAACGCCTTGGTGTCGTAGAAGACCCACAGTGGGGAGGGCCTTGGTGTCGCGGCAGACCCACAGTACTCAACAGGTGGATTACTTTAGCAGGCTATGAGGGGGAGCACACTTGGTAATGCGGAAGACCCACGGTGGGGAGCGCGCTTGGTGACATGGAAGATCCATGATACTCGACAGGAGGAGTACCTCAGTAGTCAAAGGTTAATGGGAAGTGCGCTTGGTGTCATAGTAGCCCACTGTACTCGATAGAGTAGAAGTTCTCCAGCAGCCAAGGTTTTGACAATGTGACTGGGGATGTTACTTGATACTAACCCTCGAATAAAATCCTGGTTTGAGCTGAGTCAGTTTTTCTGTGTTTTTCCTCATGATTGAGATGGATTACTTGATAACTTAGGTATATGTTTGGGCATATACATAAGTAGGGTTATTTGTTGATTTTTTTTCTTTGTTTTTTGTACCTGATGGATTTTTTGAGACCTAGAGGGTCTCAGGGTCCCCACTGAGTATCATTATACTCACCCCTACATGGGATATGCCCACACCTTGTTATGTTGGATGCAGACAATGAACAGTGTTGATCGAGGCTGAGAGTATCAGGACTGGATGGTACCCGGATGTGGATCATATGACGAGTCGGTACACGGAGAAGACAGACAGATGTGTAGTGAAGAGGAGGTGATATGTACCTTCCCTTCAGGTAGGAACTTTGGAGGATGACTAAGTGGTTATTTTTCATTTCTTCAGTTGTACTTGTACTTTTAGTTTCTTGTAATTTACTATTGGGATTATATTCTGGACCTTTTTACTTTCAACGCTCTTTTGTTATAAAGTTTTACTTAGTGTTTCAGATCCATCTGTGGGATCTGTTGTTTGTGTTTACAGGTTATAATGGAAATGCCTTCCCAGTTTTAGGGAATTACGCCTTTGGTGCTAGTCGTCAGCCCCTGGCCCATGGAAGGCGGACTTGGGGTAGTCAGGGCACGACCCCCAGGGGACGGGTCGTGACACCCTCCAAAGACAAATCCACTATAATCAAAAGAATATATACATGGGATTATTAGGTAGGATTATATATGGATATTAGTGTCTTTGAAATATGAATTATAGGAAGATGGTTGGAATATAAGTTTATTACAAAAATGGTAAACGCGTAAAATTGTGTTTATAACAAATCAAGGTAGTCTGTGTCATTTTTTCCATTGTAAGGAAAACTATTTACCAGCCATGGGGGTCACCTCATCTTCACAAAACCACTTCACTGTAACCTAAAAAATATTTTTTGGCTTGAAAAGATATGATGTAACTATGAAAAATGGTACTAGAATCGCCCACCCCCCTTCACAAATCTTGGTGCATGGTTTTCACCAACTATGCATTGACCTTGGGACCTAGTCTATTTTATATGAATTGATAATTTCTATAAATTTAAACCCATAATATTTAACAAAAACATAAATACAAATATTAAATAAAACATTATTGTGACCCATATGGAGTCAAAAATTTCCCTACCAATCCAATTACCACCCCAAAAAATTCCTTCTATATTAGAATCTATGAAGATATTAGGCCACTCCTCCCTCACCAACACATCATGATCCCATATCTCATGTCTATTTTTAACAAAATTTCATATAAAAAATACTAATGGAAGTTAATTTCTATGCATCTCCATTTTATGATAATCCATTTTATGAACATTTTTCTTTACAACCTTAGTATTAGGATCAACATTTAAGTCCTTCCACTCTATCACATCAGTTGAGTCATCATGGTATTTCTTATATGGGAGACATAGAACACATCATGAATGGGTATCATTTGAGGGGGTAAATCCAACCAGTACACCACCATATAAAGAAATTTTATGATATCCAATAACACAACATAGTGTGATGCAATAATACCATATCTCCCTAGTTGAAGGTATCCTTAGAATAATCCATCTACAACACCTAATCTGCAACTGAAAACTACAAAAAATGATGATGATGATAAATATAGAATTTATGAAGACTATATGTTTTCTCCAACCTCTTCTAGATTCACTAAACCTTATTTATCATTTCCTAGAGTATGTTTGGCCCCAATAAAGAGTGCTCTCGAAATTCCATCCAAAAAAGAGGATATTGAATTGGATACCAAAAAAGACCCTCAAAGGTAGCCATATTTATTAAAACATGGTAACTATTGCTATAAAAAAATCAATGAATGATATATTCAAATTTAAATAAATGATGAAATAAAATACACATGGTATGTGAATACCCTTACGGAACTTGATAACCTAATTAGTCTTACCATCCATTAGAGGGTGATATGTCATGCTCAGATTCAGTTGAGATCCCATATCCACCTAAAGACTCTTAAAATAACCACAAAATGATGTGAATGTCTTTAATAGAAATAATGGATGGGTGAGATCCAAGAGGATTTATGATCTCTAATACGTAAATGTGTCTAGGGTTCTTTACCTTCATTGACCATGTGAATGAAAGAAAACGGGAAAAAAATAACTGGTTGATAACTGACCAAATAACATCCTTACCACTAGAATTCTAAGGCATTATGACCACAAAATATTTGAAAATATCATCCCACTTCCACACTAGAATTGGAATGGTATAAAAATAAACTATAAGGTCTATAATGCGTAGATTTAATTATCTAAAAGGTAAGACACTGAGACACATTCTCAAAAACTATCTACTGCATCCTAGATCTCTAATACCATCATTTTAGATCCTATGAAATATTATTACTCTGATGGTGAATGAACCAAATTGACTAATACCCACCTTCCATTAACTCCCTCCTATTGGACAAGCGGACAAACAGAATCATTCAAAAAAAGTAGGTAACCCTTGGGAGACCAAGACTAAACCCTTAAGGTCAATCCATAATTTAAAACACTACTAACAAGTCAGTATTGAATATATATTACATACTTGAGCCAAAACTGATCATCCAAGGAAGATGTGAATTTTACATAATTAAAGAATACCCAATAATATTTATCTTTAATATAAAAATAAATCTCAATAAACAAGACCATCTAGCACCATTCATCCCCTGATTATCTAATTTCTTGTACTTATAGTTTCTTGGTCAAGGGTTCATCTTACATGTTCACTTTCTAGTTTTATAAGCTATATCATAGTTGAAATCTAATACATACTCCAGTCATTTTCATTTCATGATATTAATGTACCTTTGGGTAAAAATACACTCCAACACTTATGATTCAAATATACTATAACTACTCCTAAAAAAGAGTGTGTTTATTCATCTTTTAAGAATAAATCACACCTGATAACACTATGTGATGATTGGGGTAATTAAATTCATAAGATAAAAACTATTGGGAGTCAGAAACCGTCAAATTAACTTTCTATATCAATATAAAACTCAGTCCTGGACCCAAAAAACCACAATACAAGAAATAAACCTTACCCAACCCTTGAATAATCTAAAATGAAGCTTATTCCAACCTCAAATTCAACTCCTAAAATTATTCTTGACATTTCTCATCCAAAAAAATAGCTACCTTTTCTGTTAGATCCATCACTACTAAATCCAACTTGGAAAATTATATAATGAAATTCTTATAGAATAAATCCAAATCATGGAATATTCTATTCTCAAACACATTCTCAAGATTCTTTTAATATTTCACAGGATGAATATTTTTAGGATCCATTGAGACACCATTCTCAGAGATCACATGAAAACATAACCTCATTTACTAAATCCCAAATTGGAATTTAGATAGATTTGAATGCATTATCTTCTATTTCAAGGTTTCTAATATAATCAATAGATGGTACTCGTATTCCCCCATTGACATAGAGTACACCAGGATATCGTCTACAAATAAAAAAACAAAGGAATCAAGATATTGATAAAATATCAAATTCATCAATTCTGTAAAATCCATATAAGAATTACTAAAGATAAGTGGCATAACCAAATACTCATAATTATTATTCTTTATACTAAATTAACTCATAGTATATTTATCTTCCCAAAACCTGATGAGATAGTATCCCAATCTCAAGTAAATATTATAAAACCACTTGGAACCCCTTTGATGATCATTTATGACATTAATCTAGGAAAATGGTCATTTTTTCATGATGGTAATATGATTGAGTTTCTTCAAGTCAATAAATATTATACAACTTTCATCTTCTTTTTTTTCAAAGATAAACTATGGTGCCTATTGTGACACACACGGTCGAATAAATCCCTCATCTTTATGATCCTCTAAATTTAAATTTATATAATTTATCTCAGTTTGATCTATCTAGTATGATGACAATGGGATGTGGATTTTCATTGGATGTAAGTGGATAGAAAACCCCACCTCCCTTATGGGAGATATCCCTAAAAAAATTATAGAAAGGGATCAGAAAACTAGTATAAAAATATTTGAAGATGAATAATTAAACTATGATCAATGAAATTAAAGAGAAAACTATACAACCAGTATAAGATCAAGCTAAAATATGAAGTAACTAGTCCTACCCTCCTTGACTTGTGGTCTCAATCACCCTAGAAGTCATTGGTAATATCATAAAAATAAAAAAACCAAACTCTCTGATTAGAGAAATGAATTTTCTCATTAAATATAATCATATAGTACATAATTTATATGGACTCCAAAATTTTTTGTTCAAGGACTAAAATATCCAAAAAACCTCAAAATCATCAATCACTACCCAATACTCTAGTCACTTAATTACTTGATCCTTCCTTTTTCTAGAAGTGTAAAATGATCCATTCTAAATGAAATCATCACTATCCAAAAAACCTAAATAATTTATAAACATTTAAGTGATGAAAATATATGATTCATCTATATCAAAAAATGAAAATTAAATGGATGAATCCATAACCATTGTACCAATCATTGAAGTTATGAAACCCCAAGATTGAGGTACTTTTCCATTTTATTATGTATTTTTTATGTTATATATTACATGGGTTGAGTTTTAAGAGTCAATGGATGGTTTTAATGTGTTTTTGAAGTTATTTTAAGGGTTAATGGTTTGATAATGGTTATAGGAAACCAAGTAGTTTTATATAGGAATCATTGTGATAGTCTTACGAGGATAGGATGGTGCGCATAGCTAGCACACTATTCCTAAAAAACATTATGGGTACCCAGGAGGAACCTTGTTAGTGTATACATTGGTAAAGCATGGTTAGTGAATAGATTGTCAAACCATAAAAAATAACCATGTGAGGGGGTGGTTTTTAAGTCATATCAAGGTACACATTTCCTAAAAATGTGACCTAACTATTCCACATTCATTTAATCCTCTAAAAAATAGTGTTTATCTTTATTTTGAACCAAAAACCCTCATTTTCACATCTCCTTTCAGGATTTCAAATTCCACTCCTCTATTAAGTGTTTTAGTAGTCCAATTTCATCCATAATCCAATTTTTATGGATCTAAGTATATCATATCTCTAGAATCAATAGTAAGTATTCATTTTATCTCTCTATTTCTCTATATTGTCTCACAAGGATTGTTAGATCTACTTTGTTGTGGACATATATTTATGATCTATTATGTGTTTTAATTATATATTGATTAGATCTATTTAAGGTATAGAGTATGGATCCTAGATCTAGAGGTTTCTTGTATCACTATTCATTTTTGTTAGTTTCTGAGAGGTAGGTGGTTTCTCTCTCATCTCTACATACTCTATAACTTGATGTATTATCATTCTTAAATGACTACATGGATTTATAAAGGAAATTTATGAATATTTATGAATTAAAACCCTATTGGTATATGGTTTGGAAGTATTGGTTATTTTATTAGTTTTTGTAAAACCCCTGTGAATTATTATTTTAATTTAAATCAACAAAGGTGTTAAATTTAATATTTTAATGGAAAAATAATTTTTGAGAATGAATTTGTAACACCCCTAGTTTTATGATTTATTTTTTTTATTAAAGAATTTTTTTGATAACATGTGTTAAATTCGATACTATGTTATGATTGTGATGATAGTGATTTCAATTTAATCCTTTGATACACATAATAGTATGTTAGCTTGTGTTACACAAAACACTAAGTTATAACCAAACCATGATATGCTATTAATACTATTATTCAAATGTGTCCTTCATAACATAGATGTCAAACATACTGAGATGAATAGTAATAACTATTTTTTAACATTATTTTTAATAGGTGTATATAATAAAAACATACATATAAAAAATTATTTAATTATCTATAATGTCTCTATATGTTTTGAAAAAAAATTCAAAAAAATATTATTTATTTATTTTTGGGAATAATTATAAATTTAATTTTTAAAATTTTAATAAAATTGTTTTGATAATTTAAACATCATTTTTTACATCATAATATAAAAATTCTCTTAATGTGAATTTTATTATTTTTATTAAATGTTTCAGTTTCTGATGACTACTTTAAAATACTAATTTTTAATTAAAAATTTCCTTTTATTTTAATTTATTTATAATGTTACTTTATCTTTTAAAGTGGTTTTAATGTAATACTAGTTATATAATACATAAATTATTCTAATTTAGTTCATTTAAAAAAATTAATGATGAAATTGGAGATAAAAACATTATAAATGTTTGAACATTCCATCTTTAAAAACATATTTTCTCATCACATCTATGGGATTATTTTTAATTTAAATTTTTCCACTTCTACAAATGGAATATGGGAAAAAATCGTATTTAAAATAAGAATAATTTATATTATATAATTAGTCCAAATTAATTTTTTACAATAATTTTTAATAAAAACAGTTAATATTCATTACTAATATTAAGGTAAAAATAAGTTTTTCACGTTATATGCACTTGTGTTGATATTACTTTTCCCACGAACATGGGATTTTTCTTTAATAAATTGGATTTAATATTTAGAATAATTAGGTATAAATAACATAAAAAATACCATATTAATTTTATTCTTAATGGATATATTACCTAGGTAATTAAAAAGATATAAGTTATTTTTGTAAAACAACTAAAAGTATAAAATTGAATATACTTAAAGACTAAGAAATGACGTGATAAAAATGTGATTAAATTGTAGGGTGGGAGTTTGTATCTATAATATCATAAATAATATCCATTATTAATCAAAATTTTAGGCACATGAGGTTAGTGAAACGTCCTAATAGTGAATATGTTGGGGGTATATACAAAAAATCCACTCCTCCTTAGTAATCAAAGGGAACTCACTCCCCTCACTTCATAACAACTCTAAAGAAATTTTTCTTAAAAAATACTTACCTAAATCACTTCCCAAATTCACTCCTCTCATAATATATGAATTATTATGAATGTAAATACAATCTCAGAATGATTTTTATACAATCTAAAGGGGCATACAAGAAGAAGAGGTTATGTCCATCAATGAGTGTTTCTGTTTTATTTATTCTTCCACCTCCTCCAATTGTTACTATAACATGATGATATAACAACCATATTATCTTTCATATAATGATATGTTTTTATGTTAATCACATTACCTAAAACCATATACACTTCCATCAAATGGGTTATAAAATCATTGTTATTTTATATGAAGGACACCCACCCCGTAAACTGATGTGCTTCATTTTTCCATTAACAACTATTGATGATAGTTATAATGATGGATTTATAGTTTATATATTATAATTTTGATATTATTATTCATATATTGTTATTATATCCCAAATACCTTAATGATTTCTATTTTGGGGAATACGATTATGTCGCTCGTGTGTAGGTCAGACTACCGCATCATGAAGCATTGTGATTTATTCAAACTTTACATGGAATGTAATATGGATAGTTTTAATGAAAATATGTGATATATATAATATAAAAATTATTCTAAAGTTATAATGTATTATTTATAGTTATTTATTTCAATCCTTTGTGAAAATGGAAGCATTATTCATGCGTACGTATGGCCTACCATCTTAATAAATGGTGTATTTAATTTTCTTTCACTAAATTTTATAAATTATTAAAAATATTTATATAATGAATATATATTATATTAATATCATGTATAAAAAAATTATATGATTAAACCCTGATGTATGTAAGATGACCAAAAATAACAAGTCAAAACATGCTCGAAAAATAATGTATATATTGCCCGAAATGTAACATTAACATTGAATTGTTAATAAGAAGGTAATTAAAGGTCATTATAAAATAATATATGGAATTATATATATTAATATTGTTATTAAATAGATGTATAATAATATTATATTTATTATATAGGGCTTTTTATGAGCAAATATTATGTTAATAATTATGGTATAAATTTTTATTCTCTCTTTTTCCCATGGGGACCTATAAGATTTTTCCACTCTTTTATTTTTTATGGTGTATAAAATTCTCATTTGATATGTTATATAATGAATAAAAATATTTTCATGATATTTAAATTTTCTTTTTATGTTATTTTTTATTGAGTATTGTGATTCCAAAGATTAGTAAAGTGGTAATGGATTTTTTTCTTAATATTCCTTCTTTGAGACATACATTATGTTATACACTTATATTATTTCTTGAGATGTATATAAATACCCTTATAGATATAATGTAAAGAATTTATTTATCCTAATGTTATTTAAAGTACCATTTTATATTATTCCTTCATGGGCATTTTTATTAAAAGATAAAAAAGTGGTAATGATTTTAACACACATTCTCATCATTTATCAGTATTTTTTATGATTATGTTTCAAAAAATAATATCATATGATACTTATCTCAAGAAACTCATAAATATTATCCTAATATGGTTATTAATTTTATTCTCAATTAATATTACAATTTTTAACGTTTTTTTATTAATATAATATATTAAAAAAATAGGTAAATCCACCATTATGCCTCTCTTTGGTCTCAAATCATTTTTCATTGAGAACCATTTTTGAATAAAAAAAATTAAAAAAATGTTTTATTATTATTCTATGATTTATAAAATTTATTTTTACGCAAGTTATACTATTTTAAAAAAAATAAAATTCAAAGGATTCATCGTGTCTTTTTCAAAACAATTCCCATTTGTCTTTTACCAAAAATGTGAAAGGAATATTTGTTTTAATGTGTATTACATGGACAAAATGGCATGTAATCAGAGCCATTATTTTATTTGAAGCTTCCATTATAAATATTCAAGGTTAGTTTGAAAGTAAAATATTTAAAAAATTTATGTTATAGTTTTTTTACTAAATATAAAGTATGTTTTCCTATAAAAATAATAAAAATGACTGATCAAAATCATTTTAAATCAATGATGAAATCCATTGATTTCACCTATTATTTAATGTGGATACGGTTCGATGATACAATTTTTACTATTTTTGTGAATGTTTTATAATAAAAAAATTCTTATAAAACCAATTTCTCATCCATAGGTTATAACAGTATGAGATGATTTGGAAACCCATCTCTTTTCCATGGTTTAAGTTGAATGAAACACATTTCTTCACATTGGTTATTATGTGATGAATATTTTTTGATCCTATAGAACACATATGTATGATTTTCATTATTTCGCTAGAGGGACCTGTATCTCCCCAAAAATCATTGGGTAACGATACATGTTCCATGAGCTCATATGGCACACGGATTGTTTTTCCAAGCCCAAAAAGAGGGTACACAGGTGGTTAGCCAAAGCCTAAAAGAGGGTACAATGGTGGTTAGTCTAATCCAAGAAGATGTTACATGGGATATCATCCCATAAAAAAAGTAGGTACATGGGTGGTTATTCTAAAAATAAAATGTTATGAATGTCTTGTTGGGTATCCTTAAAAAAATATTCTATATTTATATATATTCCATAAGTCTATGTTTTTGGCATATGTTATGCTCTCATGGATAATGTTATTTGATTCTCTTATGATTCATGTCTTATAACATTTCCATTTTTATTCCATTAATCAAGATTATGATTTTTTATTTGCATGGTAAGATTTTTAAATTATAATCAAATGTTCACATACACTTATGTTCATGTAATACTTTTGTATCTCCTTTTTTTATCCTTACTGATCATCTGCTCTCATCATTTCTTATGTTTCTTCCCCCCAGGTTATGAAGATATTTATTATGTATGATTTTTAAAATAGGGGTTCTTTATATGATGATCCTAGTTGGAGATTATATATCCCACCTATGAACCAACTCTTTATGTTTTTATATATCCAAAGGAATTAAACTATTATGGTCATCAAGAACATGTTTTTTGTAATGTTATGAATATTCATTAAAAGTAATGAGATATATATGTATGAAAATCCTAGGTCGCTATAGTTGGCATCAAAGGAATGGTTTATTTAACCATTGGAACATAGAATTATAAAACCTTAGTGATATTCCTAGTACTATTAATATGTATATGTCATGGTATGTATCTAAGGATAAGTTTAAGTATGATTATAAGTATAAGTAAATTCCCTATAATTTTGGTAAGGGATAGATTGATTGGTTTTGAAGTAAAAACCTTGACTGATTACTATAGCTTGATGTGGATTTTCAATAAAGATACCTAGTAATAATAACTATGAAAAGGAAGAATTGGTATAGACTCGATCGTGACCTAGTGCATGAAAATGGCCCTTACTATACACATAGATTGGAACTCCCAGGGGATACTCTTTGGAAATTCACAAACTTATTACAAACCATCATGATGTATTTGAATAGTTAATAACTATTAATAACCTTGGATAATCTTATGGTGTCATTTATTAAATTTGGATTCATGATTTAGATATCCTATATTTGATTTTTCATGATTTTTTGGTTCCCCATCATGAGTATTGTTTTTTACACTAATTTTTGTCATAGTCAATGGGTGGGACCTGAAGGAACCATTTTAATGACTAGTGCGATGAAAAATGAAATGATATTAAACATGATTATCCAAATTTTTAGTGAGTTGGAGATAAAAAAAAGTATTTATATTCTCACCCAACTTTCTCAAGTTATTAATCAAACTATACATCTAAATGAAAAAAATGTGGGAATAAAATTCTATCGAGTGATTCTTGTGAAAACTTCCACCTTATTTCAGTGGGTATTATATTCCACTAGTTCCTAAGTAATGGATCTATACCACAAAAAATATATTTCATTTTCTCCAATGTTTGAGACATGAAAATGTCATTTAGTTTTTATACCATTTTAAATGTGATGTGTTTCAATGGTGGATTCTTTTCCAGAATATGAGGCAAAATTATAAAGTTGACTCCATAGATTGGGAAAGTTCTAGAACTTATTATTCAATAACTACATTCCTCATATACTTTGAATGAATATATAGAAGGAGTTTCTTGAGATAAATAAAAATTGTGATGGATCTATTGGTATATAAGAGAAAAATTTTAAATTACTTGTGTGGTACACTTCTAGTATTATCATTCAACCTAAAATTAAATTTGATCATTTATTTAGTGGCTTAAACCCAATTCCCCAAAGTGTGTTATCCATAAAATAATTTATTAACTATTAAGACATTGTTCAATGTTCTATCAAGGTATAAATAGAGTTTGGAGGTACATATCAGTCTTATGGCTTTTATAAGAAGAAAAATATGAAATAGAAGGAAAATATAGAAACCATGGGGAGAAGAAAATGATCATTCCTTTATTATGAATGTGTGGGAAAAAGCATGGTAGAAATTTTTATTAAGGGGAATAATAAATTTTATATGTTTTTAAGATAATTTCATTATTATATTTATTACCAAATTTATGGGAAGAGTTAGCTAAATATGTAAATAAAGATAAAGATACAAAAAATGCACTACCCACACATCAATGATTCAAATATAAGGAGTTTAGTCATTATGATTACAAGTTCCCAAATATGAGGGTTGATGAAGGTGATCATTGAAAAATCCTCTTAATATGATGGATATAAGTAAATATCATTCAAAAAACTATTTTTGATGAAGGGTGTGATAATGACGTAGTGAAATTTAAACTTATCAAAAACTACTAATATCCAATTTAACTCTAGATCTACACATTATTCCGTATTTTACGAATTTTGTAAGGGTATAAATATACCATCCAATGAAATATATTTTGAATTATCTTTAAATATACCTAATGGTATGATGATCGTATCTCAAGTATATGATTTTGGTATGGATTTTCTTCTATAAAATATTTTCAGTCTTCATGCGGTGGAATTTGATGTTATATTTGGCATGGATTAGAATTATATAAATAAGTACAACATAAATTTTCAATCATGGAATGTTATATTTGATATCCAAAAGAAAATATGATCTTCTACCAATGTAACGATGTGTAAAAACTTATGATGGAGTTTATATTTGTATACATAGTTCTTAATTTTCATTAAGAAGTGGTGAGTATATCAAATAGTTGGGGAGAAGTTAAACATTAATAGAATTCCTATTATGTAGGATTTTTTTGATGTATTTTTAGAATAGTTTCATAGAAATACATAAAAAATATATTTTGAGTTCTCAAAAGATATCATACCTGGTCCCATACCAATTTCAAATACTCTTTATAAAATGTCCCTAAATAAGTTACAGGAATTGAAGAAGAAGCTCCTATATAACCATTAAAAGGGACTAATTAAGACAAGTGTGTCACCTTAGGTTGCACATGTAATTTTTCTCATTAAAATAATTATTGATCAATGAAAATGTGAACTTATTAGAATTAGTTGAATTATATCATAATTAAGAACAAGTATCTTCTTCTCTGTATTGATGACTTGTTTGATCATCTATATGGAGCTCAATAACTTTTTCCAAGATTGACCTTCATTATGGATATCATCAATTAAGATTAAATAATGAGAATATAACAAATACAAATTTCCATAAAAGTTATGAACACTATGAATATATATAGTGATTCCTTCTAGTCTTACTAATTCCCCCACTATTTTCATGGATTTAATGAATAGATTCTTTAGACATTACATTGATCGGTTTGTGGTAGAATTTATAGAAGATATTATAATCTATATAAAAAGGAACTAAGATCATGAATACCACTTTATAATTGTATAACATACCCTATGGAAGGATAATCTATATGAAATATTTAAAAATTTTGATTTTTTCCTATAAAAGGTTTCATTTTTTGGTCATATAATCTCAATAAAGTGTATGTCAATAGATCCATCAAAGATGTTGGCTATTTAATGTTGGCCTAAACCAACCATGGTAACTATGATACATAGTTTTCTTGGTTTATATGTATATTATTAATGTTTTATAGATAGTTTCTCATGGATATCTAATCCAATCACCAATTTAACTCAAAAGGGAGCCTAGTTGCACTGCACAGATGAATATGAGTAAAATTTCAAGGAACAAAATAAAAGAATAGTCTATATACCTATGATTACATTACCCTATAGTAGAGAAGATTTTTTTATCTATAGTGGTTAATCTAATAATGGATTTTTTTATTATGAATAATTAAATGGTTATACATTATTACTCATGACAATTCATGATTTATGAGAAAAATTTCCCAACTCCTGATTTAGTGTTAACTGCGGTAATCTTTACATTAAAGATATGGAAGAATTATAATTATCGAAAAAATTGTGGTATATATACCAATTATAAAGGCTTAAAGTATATATTCTTATAGAAGAAGTTTAATATTCACTGAAGAAGATGTTTATAGTTAATTAATGATCTTGAGTACTCAATACATTACCCTCTCTAAGAAAGAGACCAAGTTGGTTGATGCTTTGATTTGAAAGGATCCTGGTAATAAAAATATCAAATGTTTATGGATTTTTAAAGGATGGATCTGGAAATCCTAATGGAAGAGAAAAAATAGTATCTTTCTCAACTGAATGTTCATCCATTTATCCAAGTTAAGATTAAAGAGGTTAAAAATGAATATGTAAATATGAAAAAGAATGTTAGAAATGTTACTAAGTTTAACCATGATTATGATGGAATGATAAGTTTTAGTAACTGTGTATGTGTTCCTTCTATACCAAATTTGATGAAGGGGTTGTTAGAGAAAGCTCATATTTATTTATTCACTATTATTTATAGAAATATGAATATTTTATGATATCTGAAAGAGTAATTAGGGTGGGATGGCATGAAGAGAGATATCTTATAGTTTTTATCTTGGTTTTTGGTATGTCAGCAAGTTGATCCTGACAGAAAAAAGTATAAGGGGGTGTTACATCCATTCCCCATACCAAAATTTAAATGGGAAAATAACCATAGATTTTTTCATTAGAATCACCTAAACGTCTAATGGGAATAATTCTAAAATGGTTTTAGTTGATTATTTTACATAGTAAGCACACTTCATCATTATCAAAGAATACTTATTTATGGATAATATTTCCAATATATACATTATGTAATTAGTATAGTTTCATGGAGTACCACATTCTGTTGTTCCTAATTGGGATTTTAGGATCACCTCAGAGTTATAGTGAAGGTTTCAATAATATTTTTAAATATATTTGAGTTTCAACATTGCATATCATCCTCAAATAGTTGGACAATCTGAAATAATAATTAAAATAGTATAGAATATATTAAGATCTTTTTATTTGGTTTTAAATGGTTGTTGGGATCAATGACTTTATCTCAGTTCGTTTTTATAAAACAATATATTTCACTCAAGAATTCTGATGGATCCATATTATTACCTCTATGTAGAGAAGTTTAGATCTCCGACATGTGGGAATGAAGTAAGAGAGTGACTAATATTAGGACCATATATGATTGATGAAATGAAAAATAAGGTTAGATCTATTCAATTACATATCATGGAATCTCAAATTTTGTATTAAATTTATTCAAATAATCACCATAATTATCTATAATTAGAAATTAGTGACATGTTTTTTCTAATAATTTCTAAATTTAAGAATATTTTGAGATTTTTTAAGAAAGAGAAATTGATCCCTTGGTATATTGGTCTCTTTGAAGTTATTTTTCATTTTAAAAAGATGTAATATCAGCTAAAACATCCACCAATCATCTCTAAAGTCCAAATTTTTTCCATATATCTCTCCTAATGAGTTATATTACTAAACCTTCACACGTACTTAACTTAAAGCTCATACCACTAGAGAAAGATATTTATTATAAGGAGCAACCAACAGATATTATGGATTATACAGATAATGTTGTACAAGATATGACCACTCACCTAGTCAATATTTTTTTATAGAAACAACCAATTTTAAAAATCTTCATGGGATCTTGAGGATATGATGATTTATAATTATCCTCATTTTTTTCTGTCAAAGTGATGAATTTTGAGAGAAAAATTCATTTGGGGGGTATAATGTAACACCCAGACTTTTTATAAATTATATTTCTTTGACTAAATTAAATTTCCTTGATATCATTTAGTACATGAATAACCAAGGTAATATTTTGTTACACAAAACCCCAAGTTAATATTATTCTAAATGTAAAACTGGGTAAGCTTGTGTTACACAAAACACTCAGTTTTAACAAAACCATGATATATTTTTAACATTATTGTACAAAAATTAAAATTATATCGTAAACATTAAAATTAGTGAGATGGATAGTATTAAAAAAATTAAATATTATGTATAATATTTTTATATTAAGAAATAATATTGATAAAATTATACTTAATTTTCTATAAAGTCTTTATATGTTTTGAAAATAGAATTTAAAAAAATGTTTTCTTTTTATTTTTTAAAATAATATTATAATTATTTTTTTAGAAATTTATAAAATGGATTTTATAAAATAAACATCATTTTTTAAATCATCAAATCAGAATTATATTTGGGTAAATTTTTGGAATTTTTTTGAAAATTTTCTATTTTCATGAATAGTTAATAATATTGAATTTCAATTGAAAATTGCCTTTTATTTTAATTTATTTAAAAATTTAAATTATAATTGAAATGGTTTTTAAAGTAATATCATTTCAATAACAGGTCAATTAATCTAATTTATTTCATTAGAATCAATTTCACATTGAAACTAGATAAAAATATATATATATTTTTGAACGTTTTCTCTTTAAAACCGAGCATTCTCGTCACATCTATGAGTTTAATTTAAAAATAAATTATTTTAGTTTTGTTCATGGACTTAGTAAAAATATATTTAATATCTATAATAATTATCATTTTTATTATTAGATAAGTTAAACTTTATTTTTGATCCTAATGACCAGTTAAAACTATTAAAATTAATTATTTTGATTAAGGTAAAAACAGGGTTTTGTGCATTACGTGCACTTGTGTTTTGATTTATTATTTAATAAAAATAGTATTATTTTTATTAAATTTAATTTAATATATAAGTTAATTAAGTATGAATAATATAATAAATCTATTTTTAATTTTATTCATAACATATATATTACCTATGTAAATAAAAAGATACATGTTATCATGGTAAAAAAAACTAAAAAGGTAAAATTGAGTAAACAAAATGACAAAGAAATGTCATGATAAAAAATGTGTTTATTTTCTATTTTATTGGTTTGTATCTATTATATTATCCTAATACTATATTATTTATCAATTTTTTAGTCACATGAGGTAAGAGTAACCTCCTAATTTTGAATACTTTTGAGTATTTAAAAAAATTCCACTCCTAAATTGTTAAAGGGAAATCACTCCCCTCAATTATTCACACCTATAAAGACATTTTATTTGAAAAATAACATCAAAAATAATATTAAAATGTCCCTAATATCATACTATAATTCTTATTTTTGATATAAAATCAAACTATGATGGATTTTTGTGCAAACCTAAGGAGGATACCCTAAAAAGATGTAATGTTCTTCAACAATTGTTTTTTGTTTTATTTATTCATCCAAATACTAAAATTATTTTTATATAATTATTATATAATAATAATATCAATATATTAAATTTATAGAGATGTTTTTATGTTAATTAGATGACCAAAAACAATATTTAATTCTATTAATGGCTTGTGAAATTGCCATTTGTGTGTACGGTGAACCACTGCCTCACAAACTGATTTCATTCCTTTTTCCATTACCGCCAATCATGGATTTTTATAATGATAGATTTATTATTTATTAATGATATTTAATAAATTATTATGATTTATTATTTATTATATCACAAATAACATAATACTTCCCATTTTTTGTGAAAATGATAACACTGCTCATGTGTACGGCAGACTACCTCCTTGTGCAGCGATGTGATTCATTCAAGCTTTACATGGAAGGTAATAAGGATGGATTAAATGAAAATATTTGAAATATAACATATTTTAATGATTATTTAGAAATATTATATCATTTAACTTACTTTTGTTCAGTGTGAAATAAAAATGGAAACCACATTCATGTGTACGTACGACCTACTGTCTCCATGAATGCTATTTTCATTTTCTATCACTAAATTTAATGAATTATAATAAATATATATATACATAATATATATGATATTATTTCATTTTTAACATTTAATATATTATGAAACCATGATAAAATTTATATAACCAAAAATAATAATCAAAACATACATGAAAAACAAAGCAGATATTGCCAGAAACGTAACTTTAACATGGATTTGTTAATAAATGATTAATAAAATTTCATAATAAAATAATACATGGTATGATATATATAAATATGGTTTTATAATATACATATAATAAAATTATATTTATTATATATTTGGTTTTAATGATTATGATGAAATTTAAGAATTAAGGTATGGGATTTATAGTCTCTCTTTTATTTCTGGGAGACATGAAAATTCACTACTTGTTTCTTTTGTGTGGTGTATATTATTCCCCTTTAACATGTTAGATAATTAATTTCATTATTTTATTGATAATTAAATTTTATTTTTATTTTATTCTTTACTCATAATTTTTATTCAAATATTATTTAAGTGGTTATGGATTTTTTTCTCAAATTTTTTTCTTTGAGATGTGTATTATGTTATGCACCTATAATATTTCGTGAGGTGTATATACAACCCCTTTGAAATGTAATATACCATAATTATTTAACCTCATGATATATTATATACAATTTATGTTATCCCTTCATGCATCTTATGATTCAATTATAAAAAATTAATGATGATTTTATTTTTATTATCATCAGTTATTGTGATTGTTTATGATTATGATTCCAATGATAGAATTTTAATACCCATACCTCATGAAAATAATGAATTTTACTATCCTATAGTTATTCATGATTTTTTTAAAGTAATATTACCATTTTTCATCTCTTTCATACTTAATATAATTGATAAAAAAATTAATAAAATTGACATTATTCCTTTCGTTAGTCAAAAATTTATTTTCTTCCAAAACCATGTTGTCTGAAAACATTTCCAATTTTTTTTATTATCATATTATTTTTAAAATAAATTTCTTACCAAGTTTTTTTTTTGAAAAATATTTTTTGAATGGAATAGTTATGTCATTTCCCAAAAAAATCTGGTTAGGATTTTACCAGAATTGTTAAAGAAATTTTTGTTTTAATGTGTACGACATGAACAAAACATCATGTCATCATGACCATTATTTTATTTTAATATTAATTTATAAATTTTCAAGGTTAGTTTAGAAGGAAAATATTTTCAAATATTTTATGTTGTAATTTTTTTCAAATATGAAGGGATATTTTCCTCAAAAAATGTTTTAAATAACCGATCAAAATAATTTCCCATCTAAGACAACAACTTTTGATGTTATCTATGATTTATTAGGGATATGATCCAAGGATACCATTATAGTTCTTTCTCTAAATGATTTGTGATGAAAATGTTTTTATGAAAATAATTTCTCTTCCATAGGATATACAATGATGAAATGATTATGAAACCTATCTATTTTCTTTAGGATATGATGAAATTTTATACGAACCCCATTTATTTTCATAGGCTATAACATGAATAATTTTTTATGATCTTGTGTAAAAAGAATATATTATTTTCATTATGTGACATGTGGGACATATATCTCCCTCTAATTAATTATTTAATGAAATATGTTCTATTAGATTAAAGGGTACCTAGGTGGTAATCCCAAGCCCAAAAAGTAGGGTACATGGGTGGTTAGACCAAGATTGAAAGAGGGTACGTGAGTGGTTCACCTAATCCTGATAGAGGGTATGTAAGATCTCGGTTTTTGGAAAGGTATGTTTTCATTATTTTTTGGTTTAATCCCTTATTTCGGGCTTCAAGGGATGTTTCCTGAATGTGTGAGAGGCCTTGGGGATGTTCCGGGGACTCGGGGCATGGAAGAAGGAAATCTGGGCAAGACAGGACAGGGCGCACGGCCTTGCAACCCGTGCGGCCTGCCCAGGGTAAACAGTGCGACCCTTCCTCCTCTGGATAGAAGCATGTGCACGGTTTTCCCACGGTTTTCCAAACCGTGTGGCTAAATCGTGCGACCCCTCCTCTTCCAGACAGTGGAAAGCGCATGGTTTGCACACGGTTTTCCAAACCGTGCGGCCACTTAACGTTGGGAAAAATTACAAGTTTTCCACTCCGGGCTTTAAAACCCCACTCGAGATTTCCTCTCATTTCTTCCCTATCCACCCTAGGCACGAACCAAATCTCCCAAAGGCTCCAAGAGACCGATCTCCTTCGATTATAAGGCATTTTTGGTGTCGTTGGTTGCAGATCGAAGCTCCGGGTAAGGCTAATCCCATCCTTGATTCTCTTTTTTTAGGGATTGTATCTTCTATCCCTCTCGTTCCGAAGCTCTAAAACCCTATCTTTTGGGTGAGTTTTAGGTTGAAGATCCAAAGGTTGGTTGGATCGAGGTCAAAGGGCTCTATTGTGAGTGCGTTCAACCACGGTTTCGAGGTAGGTGTTCTACAAGTGATATCCCATAGTTATTTGGGTATTTGTGCATGTTTTGTTGTGTTCATTATTTCCTTTGGTTATGTTTTGGATAACCTTGGAATGTTAGTTAATAATGGTGTTTAAAATTGAAAATGGGAACCCTCACGATCCTCGTGGTATGTGTTGGGATAGAATTGACCTAATTGGGGCCATCCATGGGATGTGCTGGGTTTTCCCGGATTTAGGGATTGATATTAAACAAGTGACCTTGTTATAATGAATTGTAGATCCCTTGATAAATATGTTGGAATGATAGGTTGAAATTGGAATGGAAGTTAGGTAATGCACCTATACTTGGAAAATACCTAAGGGTTAAAGTGGAATGGGTTAAATGATTGATTTATGGGAATGATGAATGGGTTAAATGGGTTAATGTGTAAACTGATTAAAGACCATACTGGGATAGATTATGGGTTTAATGTTGAATTCTTAGTGAGATAGGCATAACACATGGGAATTGGGTAAATGGTTAAATGATGTGAAATGGTAATGTGTTAATGGGTTAAGGCATGATGTGGTTTCCCATGTGGGTTGTGGTGAATAGTGTTTGCTGAAGGGAAATGGTTTGGATGGTTGATGGTTACTTATATATAAGCATGTGCACATGGATTCGTAGAGGGGGGTATGACTTGAGGATCTATGCCCACGGGTTGAGCTAAGACTGAGGTTCTAAACTGCACCCTAAATGCATGGGTTTGGAAAGGGGACTGAGGGTCTATTCTCCTAACGGTTTCATCCACCCCGACGAAGGCTTCAAGGTGAGGTTATGGTTGCTATGAGGGGTTAGACCTAGTGAAATAGGATAACGATATGTGTACCCTCTTGCATGTGATTGTTGTCCTTAGACCCATGTAACATAATATATGTGATTAACCCATGGAATTGTGATGAAATGGTAAATGGTGATAATGGGTGTGTAATGAATGGTAATGGAAGTGGCAATGGCTTGGATCTAAACTGGTTAATGGTACCTTAAATAATTACTTGGCAATTATCATTTATATTTCTTTGCATGCACTATCTGTTTAGACTGGATATTTTATAGACATTTTTTGTGGTGGCCTACTAATTTGTACTCACACCCTGCTCGGGCCGCCGTTGGGTACCCGAGAAGATTGCATGTTTCAAGGTCAGTAGAAGGGCAAGGGTCCTTTCTAGATAGTTTATTGGACATGGGTAGCACTTGGTGGAGGATACAGACATAGAGTCGAGACCATTTTGGGGATTTTGGTCGTTGTATTTATTTTGGGGTTTTTTCCACTTTATCACTTGTAGTTTGACAAGGAGTATTTATTATTGGAAATGGATGTTATACATGTTCTGTGCTTATTGGTTATTATTTCCGCTATTTGGTTTATTTTTGTAGTGGATTATTCTGATAAAAATGGGGTATAGTCTCCCCACATGACTCCGTAGACCCCTGCTGCTGGTTGGAAACCTTTGGCTTACGGGGAGGCACGCTTAAGGTCATGTAACCACCCAGCTCGGGGCACCAGTTTAGTGGCTTCTGGGTCAGAGACATTACAAAGTTTTATCAGAGGTGGTATTTCTTCTCCTTCTCTGAGGTCTTGTTATTTGGGATTGGGATCCAAGGGTTAAGATGTGTCGGGCCTTGGTAATGAGCTCATGCTTGAGAGTAGCTAACCCATGTATGGGGGAAAACCCAAGTCACCCTGGGTGGGAAATGTTGTTCTTGGTTGTGTGATGTTATAGTTGATGATATTTCACCGTTGGGTGATGCCCATGTGGTTTGATGTGATTGTTTTATAACGTTTGGCTCGTGTCCTTAACGGCACGAGGATTTTCATTCATGCATCATTGTAGGCACCTAGGGTGATAGGTGACATGCATTGTGTTATGCACATGCAAAGGGTGGGTGTGTGAGGCCGGAAAGTAGGGGGCATCGTGCATTTCATAAAATCAAGAAATGATGAGACGAATGAAATAACACAAGTGGGTAATGATGAATGTTGGGTAAATGATGTTTAATGGAGTAATAGGGTTTGAAATAAGTTGGAAAATGTCGTTGGGTTAGTATATGAAATGGGTCGTTGTAGCTAGTAAACAGATTTTGATGGATTCATGAAATTTTATGGTATGTGTGCTAAATATAGTGCTTGGAAATGTACAAAAATTCCACCGCGACATCGGATACTAGTTCGAAAATGGGAGGATGTTGCTGAGAACACTCCTCTAGTATAGGAGAAAGAAAATGTGGTGATCAATGATGGTAGAGAAGACCAGTTCCGAGAGAACGTGGCTCGCCTTATACAGATGTTGGATCGGGACCCAGAGTGGGTTGCACCGAGTCTGTTTGAGCTGACCAGGGAGTTCCAACTATAGCACCCTCCGACTTTCACCAGAGAGGGTGGGCCAGAGGTAGCAGTGTTTTGGTTAGAGTCTGTCCAGACGACACTGGATCATCTAGAGACCCCTGTTGAAAAGAGGGTTAAGCTGGCTACTTATATGTTGCGAGGCTAGGAAAGGTGTTGGTGGGACATTCAAGCTCAAATTGAGCAGGCTGAGGGAATGTCATGGAAGGTTTTTCAGGAAAAGTTTTCGAAGCATTTCTACCCAGAGACCTTGAGACATAAGCGGGCTGCAGAGTTTATGAGCTTGACTCAGCGATCGCTATCGGTGATGGACTATGCTAGTCGCTTCAATGATTTGAGACACTTTGTCCCAGTGTTAGTAGGGGATGAGGCAGCAGTACCAAGGCGTTTCCAAGATGGGATGAGACATGAGATCAGGTCTCAAGTAGACATCTTCTACTTGAAGAGGTTCGTAAAGGTAGTTGATCAGGGACTGATCTAGGAAAGAAACCTGAAGGGATCTTTGGGTAGTTGGCTTGTAGTGTCAGTAGTATAGATGATCGATGCAGATACCGAAGGTCTAAAGCGACACCATGAGATCTCACAACATGGTGGAAGTGTGCAAAGTGGTTGGAAGAGATGGTTAGCCTCTCAGAGTGGAAATCAGGTGTTCTGCTATTAGTGTGGTTGGTCGGGGAATATGTGTGGTCAGTGTCCGCGACCACCAGTTTAGTGTCATTCGTGCGGCCGGATAGGACATGTGCAGAAGTTCTACAGGAGACCTCAGTAGGTGGGAGAGTATGACGGTGGAAGGCAGGTACCAGATACAGGAAGTGGATCAGTTTCCCCGTATCAGGCAGGCAGTTGGAGCTCCACAGGCCGTGCTGGTAGGGGCGGTGGACGTGGAACTCCAGGTAAATATCGCTCACGCCAGTAGGACAGTGTAGCACATGGCGTTCAGGCTGGAGCCCAAGGTAAAGGGGCAAGTCAGCTTCAGGCAGTTCAGTTTGCGCCTGGTGATGGCGAGGCTAGACCATCGACTGTTCGAGGTACGATCCTTGTAGCTTCTACTTTTTCTAGTGCTTTGTTTGACACAGGTGTCACGCGCTCTTTTATCTCTTCTCAACTTGTGGTAGTGTTAGGTTTACCTGTGGAGGGGGTGTGTGGGGTGATGTAAATTGACACTCCGTTGGGGGTGCGGGATGAGGATATCAAGCAGTGCAAGGGATGTGCCTTGGAAGTAGGTGGGTATCTTTTTTTGTGGGACTTGTTCATTCTTGAGATTTCAGGGTTTGACATAATCCTGGGAATAGATTGTTTGGTGTTTTATCGGGTGCACACAGACTTTTACCATCGCAGAGTATCGTTCAGGTCGCTTGAGGGTGACACTTATGTCCACTGTGGCGAATGGGATGGTTGAGCAGGGCGTACGGGTCCGTTTTGTCAATAGATGAGTGAAATCACGGGTTGAGTGGAATGTCTCATGCTTGATGACAATGCAAGTGGGGAGAATTCTATTTTCCCTCCAATGGTGGATCAGTTTCAGGACATGTTTCCTAAGGATTTCTCAGGGTTACCCCCTTAGAGGGATGTTGTGTTCACAATCGAGTTGCTGCCGGGAGCGGAGCTAGTTTCTATTCCTCCATACCGAATGGAACCAGTAGAACTCCAGGAATTAAAGGTTCATCTTGAGGAGTTGGAGCGTAAGGGGTTTATTCGTCCTAGTACGTCACCTTGGGGATCTCCTATGATTTTTACAAAGAAGGTTGATGGTTCGTTGAGGCTGTGTGTTGATTGTTGAAGGTTGAATCAGATGATAGTAAAAAACTGGTACCCACTTCCTAGAATTGATGACCTATTTGATCAATTGAGGGGTGAATCGGTGTTTTATAACATTTATCTGAGGTTGGGTTATCACCAGTTGAGGGTGAGATCTTCTGACATATCGTGGACAGCTTTGCGGAGTCAGTACGGGTTCTTTGAGTTTGTGGTAATTCCTTTCATCTTGAACAATGCACTGGCAGTGTTTATGGCTTTGATAAACTGGATCTTTCTCTCTATCTAGATCTGTTTGTGGTTGTCTTTGTAGACTATATCTTAGTGTACTCGAAAACTCACGACGATCATGCCCAACATCTTGACATCATCCTGGGTACGCTAAGAGAGCACCGGCTATATGCCAAGCTATCAAAGTGTCAATTCTGGATAGGTGAGGTGAATTTTCTGGGTCACATCATCTCGGAGGCAGGTGTGTCAGTGGATCTAGAGAAAGTGGAGGCAGTTGTATCTTGGGAGCAGCCCAAGAGCGTTTCTGATGTTTGGAGTTTTCTGGGTTTGGTCGGGTATTACCGAAGGTTCATTCAGGATTTCTCTTTCTTGGTACCACCACTTTAAGGATTGACCAAGAAGGTAATTAGGTTCGAATGGTCTGAGGATTGTGATAATTCCTTCCAAGAGTTGAAGAAGTGGCTGATAACTGCACCTATCTTGATCTTACATGAGCTGGGTAGGAAGTACATCATGTTTTGTGATGCATCCGGAATTGGACTTGGGGCTGTGTTGATTCAAGATAAGCGGGTGGTGGCTTATGAGTCAATGAAGTTGAGACCCCATGAGCATAATTATCCCACTAATGACCTTGAGTTGGTTGTATTAGTGTACTCCTTGAAGTGTTGGAGGCACTATTTGTTGGGAGAATGGTTTACAGTATTTACTAACCATAATAGTTTAAAGTACATCTTCTCACAGTGGAATCTGAATCTTCGGCAGTGAAGATGGGTTGAATATATCCAGTCTTTGGACTTTGAGTTGTTTTAAATGCCATGAAAGGGAAACACTGTTGCTAATTCTCTAAGCAGGAAGGTTCAGAATCAGATGGTTTAGGAGTCCAGCACCGAGTGGAAGGTGATGGCTTTGTTTGCAGAGATGCACCTGGAGGTGCAGGACGAGAATGGTCAGGTCACTCTTTCTTCCTTAACGATGGAGTCAATGCTTGTGAGTCGAGTTAAGGAAGGTCAACTTGATGATCCTGAGTGTTTGATCATTAAGGAAAATCTTAAAAGTGGGGAGCTACCTTCTGGCGGGGCCGTCGGTATGGACGGTGTTGTTTGTGTTCATGATCGTGTGGTTGTGCCAAAGTGTGTGCGAGAAGAGTTGATGATAGAGTTCCATGCATCAAAGTGGGAAGTGAATCTTGGTTTGAAGAAGATGTACCATGATCTCTAAAGGCAGTTTTGGTGGCCTGGAATGAAGAAGGAAGTTGCTGGCTTTGTGGCACGATGTCTTACATGTCAGCAGGTGAAGGCTGAGAAACAACGCCCAAGTGGTTTGTTGCATCCATTTCCCATCCCAGAATGGAAGTGGGATGATGTGATAATGGATTTTTTCATGGGACTTCTGAGGATTACATGGAAGAATGATGCAATATGGGTGGTTGTGGATCGGTTAACGAAAGTGGCTCATTTATTACCGATTCAGGAGACCCATACCGTCGACCAGTTGGGTGATCTGTATATTTGAGAAGTAGTGCGGTTGCATGGTGTGCCGCGGACCATAGTTTTGGACCGAGATCCACATCTCACATCGCGTTTCTTTCAAGGTTTGCAGAAGGAACTTGGTATGCAGGTGTTTTTGAGTACGGCTTTCCATCCGCAGACGGACGGGTAGTCAGAGCGTACGATCCAAGTGTTGGAAGACATGTTAAGAGCTTGAATCTTGGACTTTGGTGGTTCTTGGGAGAGACACTGATCGTTATTTGAGTTTTCCTACAACAATAATTTTTAGGCTATGATTCAGATGGCACCATTTGAGGCACTCTACGGGAGGCCATGTAGATCTCCGTTGTGTTATCTAGATGTCGGTGAATCCAAGTTGTTGTGACCAAGTCTCGTGCAGGAGACTTTAGAGAGATTTAAGTCAATCAGGAAGCGAATGGCTACGGCTCAGAGTAGGCAGAAGTCGTATGCATATTGGAGGAGTAGACCTCTTGAGTTTTGGGTGGGTGATAAATTGTTACTTTGGGTGTCTCCAAGGTTGGGTCACTGTTGGATACGAAAGTAGGGTAAGTTAGCGCCCAGGTATGTGGGACCTTTTGAGATTGTGGAGAAGATCGGACCAGTGGCTTTCTGATTAGATCTTCCACAGTGGTACGGTGGGATGCATGATGTGTTTCATGTGTCACAGCTTCTACGGTATCACCCTAACTTATCTCACGTGGTTGATATTGAGGATGTGGAGCTTTAGACTGATGTGTCCTTTGAGGAGCATCTGGTTCGTGTGGTGGATCGTAGTGAAAAGGTCTTGCGAGGCAAGGTTGTTCCATTAGTGCGAGTACTATGGAAACATGGGAAATTTCAGGAAGAAACTTGGGAGTGGGAATTAGATATGTGGGCTCAGTGGCCCGGACTCTTCTCTTCGTTGGATCAATGAGGCTTGGAAACTCGGCTCGACGACAAGCGGTTATAAGGTGGGGAGGTTGTAAGATCCCAGTTTTTGGAAAGGTATGTTTTCCTTATGTTTTGGTTGAATCCCTTGTTTCGAGCTTCAAGGTATGTTTCTTGAATGTGTGAGAGGCCTTGGGGATGTTCCGGGGGCTCGGGGCATGGAAGAAGGAAATCTAGGCAAGACAAGACAAGGCGCACGGCCTGCGCACGGTCAGGCAACCCGTGCGGCCTGCCTAGGCTAAACCGTGCGACCCTTCTCATCCTGATAGAAGCATGCGCACGCACGGTTTTCCAAACCATGCAGCTAAATAGTGCGACCCCACCTCCTCCGGAAAGTGGCATGTGCACGGTTTGCGCACAGTTTTCCAAACCGTGCGGACAAATCGTGTTGTCACTTAAAGTTGTGAAAAATTACAAGTTTGCCACTCCGGGCTTTAAAACCCCAATCGGTATTTCCTCTCATTTCCTCCCTCTCCACCCTAGGCATGAACCAAATCGCCCAAAGGCTCCAAGAGACCAATCTCTTTCGATTATAAGGGGTTTTTGGTGCCGTTGGTTGCGGATCGAAGCTCCAGGTAAGGCTAATCCCATCATTGCTTCTCTTTATGGTTTAGGGTTTGTATCTTCTCTCCCTCTCGTTCCAAAGCTCTAAAACCCTAACTTTTGGTTGAGTTTTAGGTTGAAGCTCCAATGGTTGATTGGATCGAGGTCTAAGGACTCAATTTAGAGTGTTTTCAACCATAGTTTTGAGGTAGGTGGTCTACAAGTGATATACCATAGTTATTTGGGTATTTGTGCATGTTTAGTTGTGTTCTTGCTTTCCTCTGGTTTTGTTTTGGATAAACATGGCATGTTTGGTAATAATGGTGTTTAAAATGGAAAATGGGAACCCTCACGATCCCCGTGGGATGTGTTGGGATAGACATGACCTAATTGGGGCTATCCATGCGATGTGTTGGCTTTTCTCGAATTTAGAGATTGATATTAAACAAGTGACCTTGTTGTAATAAATTGTAGAGCCCATGATAAATATGTTGGAATGATAGGTTGAACTTGGAATAGAAGTTAGGTGATGCACCTAGACTTGGAAATAACCTAACGGTTAAAGTGGAATGGGTTGAATGATTGATTCATGGGAATGATGAACAGGTTAAATGGGTTAAAGTGTAAACTGATTAAAGACCATAATGGGATAGATTATGGGTTTAATTTTGAATTCGTAGTGAGATAGGAATAACACATGAGAATTGGGTAAATGGTTAAATGATGTGAAATGGTAATGTGTTAATGGGTTAAGGCATGATGTGATTTCCCATGTGGGTTGTGGTGAATAGTGTTTGCTGAAGGGTAGTGGTTTGGATGGTTGATGGTTACTTATATATAAGCATGTGCACATGGCTTCGTAGAGTGGGGTATAACTTGAGGATCTACACCCACGGGTTGAGCTATGACTGAGGTTCTAAACTCCACCCTAAATGCATAGGTTAGGAAAGGGGACTGAGGGTCTATTCTCCTAAGAGTTGCATGCACCTGGACCGAGGCTTCTAGGTGAGGTTATGGTTGCTATGAGGGGTTAGTCCTTTTGAGATAGTATAATGATGTGTTTACCCTCTAGCATGTTATTTTTGTCCTTAGACCCATGTAACATAATGTATGTGATTAACCCATGGAAATGTGATGAAATGGTAAATGGTGATAATGGGTGTGTAATGAATGGTAATGGAAGTGGCAATGGATTGGCTCTAAACTGGTTAATGTTACCTTAAATAATTACTTCTCAATTATCATTCATATTCCTTTGCATGCACTATCTGTTTAGACTGGATATTTTGTAGACACCGTTGGTGGTGGCCTACTGAGTTATACTCACACCCTGCTCGGGCCGCCATTGGGTACCTGAGAAGATTTCATGTTTGCAGGTCAAGATAAGGGAAAGGGTCCTTGCTAGATAGTGGAGTGGACATGTGTATCACTTGGTGGGGGATCTAGACTTGAAGTCGGGACCATTTTGGGGATTTTGGCCGTTGTCTTTATTTTGGGGTTTTGTCTACTTTTTCACTTGTAGTTTGACATAGCATATTTATTATTGGAAATGGATGTTATACGTGTTCTGTGCTTATTGGTTATTGTTTCTACTCTTTGGTTTATTTATGTTGTGGCTTACTCTGATATAAAGGGTTTATAGTCTCCCCACTTGACTCCGTAGACCCCCGCTACTGGTCAGCAGCCTTTGGCATACAGGGAGGCACACTTAAGGTCATGTAACCAACCGGCTCGGGGCACCGGTTTAGTGGCTTCCGGGTCGGGGATATTACAGGGTACATGGTAGGTCATCCGAAGATTTAAGTAGGTATATAGGTGGTTAACCCAAGACCAAAATATTATGAATTTGTAGGTTAGTAACCTTGAGACAATTTTTCTATACTTATGTGTATGCCATAAATATAGGTCTTAGGAAGCTATTAAGTTATCATGGCTAATGTTCTTTGATTCCCTTAAGATTACTATCTTATGAAATTCAAATCAGTATTCCATGACTCAATATTATTATTTTTTATATGCATGGTATGATTTTAAAATGTTATTGTCATGTTCCCATGCCCTTATGTTCATGTTATTCTTATGTATCTCTCTTATTTACCCTTAAAAATCATTTTAGATCACCCTTTTTGGTTTCCTTTCCCCGAGTTATGATAATATTTATTATGTATAATTTTTCTAATATGAGTTATAGTTATAAATATCTTTTTGAGAGATGTTGTTCCTCACCTATGAACTAGTTGTTTATGTTTCCATTTTTTCAAAGGCACTAAACAATTACGGTCCTTGGACATGTTTTTGTTTAATTTTATGAATATTTATTAAAAATTATTTAATATCTATATATTAATATCCTGGGTTACTATAGAATATGTATAAGAATTATGAATACATGGGTGGCATGTTTTCATCTTTGAATTGTATGAGGCCTTATTATCATAGAATTTGGACTCAATGTCAAACTAGAGGTGTGGGATAATATATAACCATGTGAAGACTTTGAAAAGGAAGGATCGCCGCTCATGAGTATATGTATTTTCATTTATCATGCATGGGTTTTTGATTTAATGGATGAGGTTTGGGTATGATAAGTTAAAATATATGGTAAATTTTTTATTATTTTAATTCAATTTGTTTTAAATTTTTAAATTGCTTAAAACACCCTCTCTATGTTATAAATTATATTATGAATATTGGGATAACTTGTTCTTGATCAACTACCATTTATAAGAATCTTTTCGTATATTTTCCATTGGTTATGATTACCCAACCCCCGAATATTCAATTTTGTGTGTATAAAGACTATATATTACCTTCTCTCCTTATAAAAATGTTGGTCATGAGGTGAGGAACCCTCCCTTGGATGCTACTTAGGCCAACCAGCCAGTCTCTTCCAGTTCTTCCAATAAAGTTACTGCATGCATTTATGCATGTAATGATCTAGGTAAGGGAGGACATCCTCAAAGTCCAATTTGGGAGGACACTAATAATAAGCCTCAATTTATGGGGTTCAGTTTTGTACAGATCATAGGCTCCAATTTTCCTGAGTAGAACTTACCAGTTAAGTCATCCTATGCTAATATGGTGAAATCCAGGGAAATGATTATACATTCTTAAAATGAATCTGTAGTGTTGGGGAATTTAGAGTGTCATGTGGTTGAGGAAGGGGATAAGATGGAGTCTTCTCATGAGGATAGGGATACTAATTCATACCCCCTTGTTGAGTCCAAAGAATTAGACATTGTGTATGGGAATATAAGATCTTCTTCTAGGAAGGGGAAGAACACCCTCATCGATGTAGAGGAAATTATTCAGCACTCTCAGAGGCCGAAGAGAAGAAAATACTATTCTTTCTTGCCAATCCCACCTGTAACTAGATCCTCTTACAAATCCAAGATCCCTCTGAGGGTTCCCAAGTAGGTGGAGGAAAATTCTACTAAGGAACTAGAACCCCCATCAAGGGAATTGTCTGTCATCTACCTAATGAATGTTGAGAAGGAACTTTTAGAATCTGGTATCCTCTATATAGGGAAGGAATTGATGGAGTGTGATGAGTGGGAAGTCATAATTCATGGTAATGAGGAATTCACAGACAAGGGTCTATAGGTCATTACTACATAGGAGGAGTTTGACAGGCTGAATGGGAGGCGCATTATGGAAAAACTTTCCAAAGAGCAACATGACTGGACTCAAAAATGACTTGGAATACTGGCACGTGGCTTCAATGAGAAAAATATTGATGTAGAAGATCTCATCAAAACCTGGGACAATATGGTCTATAATTTTGAAAACTTGCTCAATAATGATCTGGATGAGCAGGTTATCATCCTTCAATGGAGTCTCCTTATAGGTAAGGTCTCTAAAATGCTTAAATTGAAAATCATAGATTCATCTATGGCGTGTTATGTTGCTTAAATGTATTTGAGTACTTGATCAGTTTCCACTTTTTCCTTAAATGTGTTACCTTAAAAAAACAAATATTCTATGGACCTAGTGGTGATTCTTCAATCCACTTTATCAGGATGGTGTTTTGATCCTAAAGTTATCTTATATATTGGTTGGAGTGGTTCCACGTCATCATTTCTACGCTAGTATTTCACTTATATTTCTTAATTCACCTTATTATAAATATATTTCACTACTACTCTAATATTGTAGTTTAATTAGAGTTCATTGAGTGGTATTATTTTTACCCCATGCATCATATAGTTTTTTTGGTGTTTTTTATGTCTTAAATGGTTCATTTATTTAAAAAGGGGAAATATTCACCCAATTTTTAGGTAATACCTTGAAATTTAGTGCCTACCTTTGGTGTATTGGTAAAGTGTTAAGTAGATATAAAATTTCATAATATGAAATCTATAACATAAAGAGATACATATAACTTATTACTCATAATCTTCATGTTACCATGGTGGATATGGTAATTTTTTTTTGAAAGCACTTGTATTTTATTTCATCACATTATTATGGGTTTTTTCTGATTAGTGTAGGATATCATAAATTAGTACTGTGAATTCCCACTATGATTTTAGTGTTCATATTATGATTACTAATTTTTAAAACATGAAAAAAATTGTTTTTTATCACAATGATTAGGAATATTATACGCCCTATGTTTCAAATGAGTGATGAATAAGTGTTTTTTTGTTCTGAATATAGAGAAATGGAACTTTTTATACGATGTAGATTCTTATAAGAAGAGGTAATAGAAAATATGGATTCACCTAATCCTTAGGTGACCCAATAATTGTTTCATACCATTGTTCATGACATTCATGTTATTGATAATGGAAATCAAAAATATAGTCCAAAACAAATTAATCATTTTGTGTAATTTCTAAAACATAATACACCAATATTTTGGAGGGATTTAAAGCATGAAAAGGAATAAATTTGGATTATCAAAATGAAAAAAAAATTATTTCAATAGAAAACTATCCCACCTAAACAAAATATTTGACATCCAGATGCATGGAGACCATACACTGTAATGGTGTAATTTACCTATCCAAGCTAAATTTACTAATGTTCTTATATAGAAGTAATTTGAATGATTATTCAATAAATAGTTATACCATCAACCCCTAATGATATCCAGAGAGACGATTTTAATTATTGATAATAAATAAAATCTACCAATGAAAGAATATGTGTATATGTTCATGAACATAGCTCATTTTTTCTCATGTAGTATCTTCTAGCATGTCCTTGAAGGTATACAAATTTTATTATAGACTATAATTAAAAAAACTATGATAGTTGTTATTTGTATTACTGATTATACATATATGGTTAATAGTGTGATGGTGGATGAAATGGATATCATTGGGAACCAGATTGTGAGAACTACATTTTTCCCCATGCAAACAGGTGGGATATCTAATGCTAGAAACAATAAGTATATGAGAAACTAATTCAGAGGTGATGGAGTTTCATATAATAAAAACACTTGATCATTTTACTTTCCTCTATGAAATGGTATCTATACTAGATGTTTTCAATGTGGTTTATTAGAGAATAATAAGGGATATTATATCACACCACCAATATCATGTCACAACTATAATAAAATGTTGTATCTACAAAATTATTTTCATAGAACTAAAATTTTAATTATTGGAAATATATATCATGTGTCTTGAATATATTATTCTTTAACTCGATGTTCATGTATAAAAATTTATCATCCTAAAAACTCACATAACCATGGTGAATATAAGAACACCTTCACTCCTCATGAAATGAAATTATAATAGGTAATCAAGTAACATGGGTGACTAATTAGTTACTTGGTGATGATCAAATGATCATAGAATATAAATATGGTCTTTAAACTATATGAGTTATCACTAAACTTAACTCAACCCTTATGAATTTTCATTTTAATACAAGTGAATCCCACTCTTTTATCACTTCATTTTTACTCAATAAAAAAGAGTTTCATATTAATATGATTCTACACATGATATGTCTGCAGAAACTTCTTGGGTAATGTAAGTGTAAATGATTTAAGTTTTTGTCTTGTTTTATAACCATCGATGAAGTATATATTGTTTGGGATTTTTATATTTTGGAAATGTATGTCATTGAATTAATCATGGTAATGTATTGGTTAAATATTTTCAATGACCATATCAATTGATATGCACAAAGAGTAAGGTTTACAACACCATAAAGAAAAGTGCACCATTTAAGGGATATTTAGATGCGAAGTATAGAATAATAAGACCTTTATCACCAATGGTTGAAAATATTTATTATCAATAAGAAGTAGTAAATTTGGAGACTAGTGACACAATTGAAACTAAGAATTTTCCTTCTATTTTGGATCTCTATCTTAATTGGTTTCTTGAGTATTTAACCGATTTTTCACCTCAAAGGGGAGTTAAATTTTATATTGGTCTCTATCCAAGGAGAAATTATATTTCACTTCAATTTTAAAGAATGAAACCAATAGAATTGAATTATTTTAAGACCTAATTATAAGAATTTGAAAGGGTCCATAAGACAAATTATGTCGCCTTGGGATTCTTTAGTACTTTTTTTCTAGAAGGTAAATTTTATGTAAATATTTTCTGTTTATTATCATAAGCTAAATTAGTATGTGATAATGAATTGATATCCTATACCTTGGATTGATGACCATATTGGTAAATTATATGAGATTAGTGGTTCTCTAAAAATTATATATACATCATGTATCACCAACATTGTGTTGAGAAATAGTATATCCCAAAAAAATCAGGTGTCTCTATGATCATTTTGAAAATGGGTTCATGGACTTTTTTCTAACAAATACATCAGCGGTTTTCATGAAATTGATGAATCGTGTCTTTCAATGGTAACTAGACTCCTTCTTTATCATATTTGTGGATATAATTTTTTTATATTCTTAAACATATAAATAATATGAAGAAAATTTATAGATTGTGTTAAGAAGTCTATAGGAGCACCATTTATATAAACAATTTTACTAAATATGATTTATGGATATAATAACTTTACTTCCATGGACATTTCATTTTTGAGATATTCATATTAGTAGATATTGTAAAGATAGAAGCTACAATATCTTGGAAACAGTAGAAATAAATTGTTGAGATCTGAAGTTTTCAAGAATTAGTTAGTTATTTCATCGATTTTTTGGGACTTATAATGACTCCCATATCCTATGATGTCACACATAAGAATGTGTAATCTATTCCATTGGAGTGAGGATTAACAATTATTCGTTTTGGATATTAAACCAAGGATAACTTACATATAAATTATTTTCTTTCCAGAAAATAGGAAAGGTTATGTGGATTATTATGACATATCTTGATATACACTTATATGTGTTCTTATATAGGGAGATTGTGTAGTATTTTATGGATCAAAATAGTTTTGAATTTATGAAAACAAATATCCAACCAATGATTTGGTATTGGAAATTAATGTTAATTCATTTAAAACATTATTTCATTATCTCTTAAAGGATAAATTCACAATGTTCATAGACCATAAAATTATGAAACACATCATTACATAATGTTATTTGAACCTGATTCAAATATGATGGATGTAATTTCTCAATATCTATGACATTGACTAGATTTAAACACCTTAAAAATGGAATTCTTAGTTATATTATTTAAACCAAAATTCATATAATCAATTAGATGAAGAATATCATGATTAGTAACAATTTAAGATTATCATAACAAATATTCATTTGGATATTACTGATAAAAATTAGTTTAAAAGTTTATATCCATTTACTTTTATACATAACTTTTTTGAACAATTCAAGATGATCAGAGATAATATTATAGTTACCTTACCATAATTCCAAACCATAATTGTTGGTAGACTATTATTAGGTAGAAACAATATGGTAACCTTGTTTTTTCTTTTTATGATTGAATTTTCATTCAATTATCTCATCAAGAGTATCTTATTTCAGTCTATCACCATTCAAAATGGGAGATTCACCAAAAATCAAAAATATGTAAAAATATATAAAAACCCATTTTTACTTATACCCATCTAGAAATGGGATCATATTACTTTAGAAATTTTTCAATCGTTTACGAAGAAGTATATGGAAGAATGGTTAAATTTGGGTGATTGTGCAATAGATCGAAAATTTAGTCATCATCATCACAATTCATGAATCTAATACAATAAATGATTTGTGAAGCTCTACATTATAAACATAGTAAAATTTTATGGAATACCATGTTCAAAATTTCTTACTAATATCTTCATTTCACCTATTGGATTTACTGATCACTACAAGATGATTTGGTTTCCCTATATACTATGATCATGGAATATAATTATAAAATGAATGGAAAGTCCAAAAAAATAATTCATACATTAAAACACATTATATATGATTTTATTATGTATTTTGGTGGCCCATGGGAGGATCGTTTACCTTTAGTAGAGTTTTTATACAATAATAGTTATCATGGCATGATAAAGATGGATCTTCTTGAGGCATTGTATTGCCACCCTTGTCACTCCCTACTTTATTTCTTAGAGAATACAAAAACATCACTATTGAGACAGTATTGTTCAAGAGATGACTAATATAATTCAATAAGATCATTAAAATAATGTTTTAATATAAAATCAGTCATAAATATTATGTGTATAATTATCATTGACAACTATCATTTTTTATAGTAGATCATGTGTTCTAAAAATCTCTCTAAGGATGGAACATCATCGATTCAGTATGAAATGTAAGTTTTATCCTTGGTATGTTATAACTTTTAGTATACTTGAATTAATTGGTGATATTTACTATCTATTGGACTTACCACCATGGTTCAATATGGTCAATAGATTTTTCCATGTATCTCAACTAAGGATGTGGCAGCTCGATTATAGTAATGTGGTTCAATTGGATCATATTTATATTGAACTGGATGATATATTTTTTCATGAATTTATTCGCATCATGGGTATACAAGATAATATTTCTAATGGAAAAAATATTCCATTTGTTCTATTATTATATAAACAAGGTGATATTAAAGAGCAAATGCTGGTATATGAATAAAAAATGCTGGAATAATGGAACAAACTTTTATAATGAAATGAAAATATCCATATTTTTTAGGATGGAAATTATAATGGTGGGGATAATGTAACACATCTAGATTGAGTTATATACTATTTTTTAATTTATTTTTAATTAATATAATTTTTTTGAGTCATAGAAGTCTTTTGGATGGGATTAGTGTGAATTTTGAGTTTTTAAGGGTGCATGGTTTGATCATAGTTATAAGAAACCATGTTATTTTCTCTAGGAAAATGGTTGACATGTTTAATAGGATAGGATTGTGTTCATGACAGTTCTTCTTTGGGAAATTGTGATTCTATTCTTATTGAACCTTTGGTTGTGAACAAAGGGCTGAAATTGTGACTCCCTCCTGATATCTCACTAGTAGGGATGAAAACAGATTCATCCATTCTCCATGGGTCCATCAAAAAGTCCATATCAATACCTTGGGATATCACCTATCTTGTATACATATGTATAATTTCATTTTCTAGTCACATGGATATTACCCACACGTGGTGAGAGGGTAATTTGTTAGCTGACCTTCTGGCCTCCCAAGACACCACTGTAAAGTCATGTATCATATTTAACACTACAAGTTCCCTTCCCAAAGAATGTGTGAATATTGTGAGAGATGATGCTCTTGGGATCCATTATTTTATGCCCCCTTTAATTCTTCTATATTTTCCCCATTATCAATTAAATTTCTCAATTTTGGATGGATAAATGCGGCCTAACTATGTAGTGTATATTTAATGATCTAAAATTAATTATTACCTAAATTTTAACCAGTGAAACTATTATTTTTCATCCTATATATCATCCTATCAAACTATATTATTATCCTATTCATTATTAGTGATAAAATTTATTCTAAAGTCCAATTTTTATGGATTTATATACATTAGATCTCTGGAATAAATGTTAAGTCACTATTTTTCTCTCTCTCTATCTCTATAAATCTCCATAATTTTTCTCACATGAAATATTACAAATAATCCATTATTGATAGATTTATTATACATAATGTATTTTTTTGAGATCTTGGTTAGATCTACTAATTTAATGGAGTCTTGAGCATGCATTTTGAGGGTTTTTTTAATGATTCTTTATTTTCAACACACATTGAGAGGGAGGTGGATTCTCTCTGTTCTCCACTTGTTGTAAAAAGTTGAGGATTGTATTTATTAAATAATTTTATTGTTTTTTAAAATTAAATGTTTGAATAATTAATAAATAAAATCTCTCTTGGTTTGTATTTTATATGTCTCAATTAATTGATTAGTTTTTAGAAAAACCCTTCAAAATATGATGTAAAATTATGGTTTGATTTTAATGAATGAATGATGTTTTACTTAATGTTTAAAATGAATGAATGAATTGATGTGGAATGAATTGGTGTGATAACTAGTCATATTTTGGGTAATGGGTTCATATTTTCATTGTACAAGGCCTTATTGATACATTCTTGGTGCTTGGTGTCAGATTAGTGTCCTGGGAAGGTATGTTTCTATGTAAATACTTGGTGAAGGTTGTATCACCTATAATGAGTATAGGTGTTTTCATTCATAGTACATTCTTGTCTGTATGTATAGAAGTGGTTTGGGTATTCCAAGTAGAATTAATTTATAAATTGCAGATAAATTGAATTTAAATTTTTTTCAATTAGTAAACTATTTAAAAGTTCCTCTATTTTTATAAATTATATTTGGAACTGTGATCATACTTGTTCTTTTCTTATGGATTTTTTTGTGAATCTTTCTGTTATTTCTTATAAGGTATGATTACTAAATAACTACATATGCACTCTAGTTCATATAAAAATATTGTTTTCTAGGATACATGAGGGGTAAGATTTTGTATTTATTTATTGGTGCACCATGAAGTAACTTCTTAATGATAGTGTCAAGATATTGGAGTTCACTTATAGATTAGCTGGAGTGATTTCACATCATTTTTGTTGAAACGGGGTTTCCTTTAGTCTTCATGCTTTTTATTGTTATAAATATAGTTCATTAATACTTTAATATTACTGTTCTATCAGTTTTCATTGAGTTGAAATATTTTTACCTCATATATCATAGAGTTGGTTTGGGTTTTGGTATTATATTGATAGGCTATGTTGTTTAAAAATGGAAAATAACCCCCAATTTAGGTAATCCCTTGAAATGTATTTCTATCCTTTGGTGTCTTGGGAAGTCACCTATAGTTATTTGAATCTCATAAATTTCCAATATTATGGTTAGGTTCTGGTTTATATTTTAGCTAATCCATCTTAAGAATCCTATAATACATTATTCTACATACAGATGTCTAAAATCGATTCCTATATGCATCTCCATATCCAGATAAGAATATCCCTCTTTTTGAAAATGGGGTATGTCACCATTTGATGTATCAGATCAACCCGAAGAGATCCTAGTGAAATAAGACCTAATTATAATACAATGAGGAGGTTATCTATAGAAATTATAAAAATAACCTAGATTTCCACAATAGTGACACATCATCAGCACCTCATGGAACTCAGGTTTGGTTTTTACTAACTTCCCACATTGAAATAAAGTTAAAAACATATGCCTTAATGTATACACTAGGGAAAAATATGATGAATGATGGGTGCTCCCACCATAATATTGATGGAAATCCTCTCGATTACTCTTCTTACCGATCACCATGAGTTGAAAATAAGAACCAAGGCCTAAAAATGGAACCACTGTGAATTTCTTAACTTCATAGTCCAAATAAACACTATAATGATTCTTACCAGATATGGAGTATGATTCATCCATAAATCGAATTCCCATTCCAACAAATAAAAAACATCAATGTATATAAATAACAAAAAAGAGTACAAGTGGTTTCAAGAATAAACCATAACTCATAACTATCATACCATGAGTATAAAAAAACTACAAATAACATCCATATATAAATGAAAATAATGTATGGTGAGAGAAAAAGTGGATGGTACAAAATATCAAAAAAAAATCATTGACGGCCCCAAAAAACTCCACTAGATTCCAAATTCTTCATGAACCATGGTCACCACTCTCACTATATTGAACATGGATAATGAGAATCAAGATAATCTATAGAATTTTATAGAACCATTAATTTTACTTGTATCTTGAAAAACTATGTCTACATATGATGAAATTCATATGAAGGGTATGAGTAAAATCCTATTATGATAACCCTATGAATTTATATAATGTATTTTTCAATGAAAACAATTAGTTATAATTTGAATAATATATCTATAAAAAACCTTTTCATTGAAAATTATTATTATTCCTTTAATATTGTTTAAAATAAGACTAGTTTGAGGAAGATGATAATATAGATAAGGAAAATATATATGAAGTGTTGGTAAACATGGAATAAACAATATCATGAAAAAATAATAGAATGAGAAATAAACAATAACATATCTCGATCTGCTGTCAAACATAAAAAATGGCTCCATACCAATGTGACTAGGGAAATAAGGAATATCTATATTATATCTATCCTACATAAATGTACTTTTTACCATCACTATAGCCCTTTTGGTCTAGACATGAACATATCCATCCACACCCTTTTGAAAAATTCATCCCATTGTCTCACTCAGTAAAAGAAGGAAACATTCCCTAGATAACAAAAAACCAACATAATGGATTCTTTAGCCTAGTTAACCTACTAACCCGTGGTCTCCCATGAGTAAAATTCACCAACACATGTATAATATCATTCCCAGAAGCTCATAAGAATGGAAAAACTATATCAGTTCTAAAATGATCTTTTGAAACACCATATGGATACCCATTTAAAACAATTTTCTATTTAATAGATCTTGAAAAACACTTTCTTTGAACAAAACTAATTTATCAAAGAAAGACCATTTAGAATTAATTTGATTCCAACACATACCAATAATCATAACAAACATTCCAATAATTACCCTCAATAAATCATATAAATCTAAATCAACCAATATAAATAATAGGAAAACCAATAACCAAAGGTATACCATGGAATTGACACGTTATGTATAGACATCTACCTTAAATAAGTGTAAACATCATTTTTTTCATGTAAAACATATATAAATGATTATATAGGATCCTTATATGCCTAAACCACTGAGAAATTTCATTAAAAAACAACCATAACATAATGTTTGGCCTTGATGGGACACTAGGTTTATGAAAATACTTTGGAAAAGATGAACAATGGATAAGAATAATAAGGGGTGGAAACCATAATAAATCAAGATTTTCCTAGAAAAACAATTATGACCAACATAAAATAGTCAAGGGATCATGGAAAAAAGAATATTGACAACTAGAAGGGGTAGATGCTTGTTAATGAGAGGAAGTGGAGAGGAATAGGAGTTGAAATTATAAAAGGAAAAAATTAAAGATTTGAATTTTTTAACAAATATGTGTAGTGAACATGGTTTGACCACATATTTGGGAAAAAATTTCCCACCTTTTTTTTCACCCCTCTTCTGAAAATAGGTTTCATAGTTGACTTGAAATCACACATGGTTTAGAAACTCATAGTTAACCATGAAAAATAAACTTGGAAGACTTAAACCCTCTATAGCATTGTAAGGTGAACAATTATTTATAATTATGCGCTAATAGTGTTCCCTATTATATTTTCTCTATATTTAAAATTTCTAACCCCCAAAAACATAGAAAAATTAAATAGAAATAAAAAATTAATGAGAGAAAATCCCCAAGATAGCCTTTACTAGGAGAGTGGATAACAACTAGAGTTGAGGTATCTATAAAAACATGTGATTCATTACCTCAAAAAATACCTATCACTTGTTTTCATATATCATAATCCACTATAAATTCATGAAATTTAAACTTGTTACTTAGTAATATTCTATTGAATATGAAAAATCCATGATATAATGTGACTAAGATTACAAAACACACCATAGTTTAATGTGAACTAAACTTATGAAATAAACATTTTGAATTTAAATCACTTAATACAACTGACACATATTGACAGGTGAAATCCCAAATACTAAAGATTCAATGGTATCTAGAATAATAATATTCACACCACTAACTATCCATATCTATAACCATCTCCATCATACATCATAATGTATCCTTTGAATTAGCGAATCTATATATACATAAGGTGAATAACATGCTAGTGTACATATAGTGGTGAGTATAATAATATAATTAAGGGTCATCTCCTATGGTGGACCATCCAAAAAAATAGTGTGAATGTCAATCATCTATAATTAATGTGTTGACTACCCTCGTTACGACACATCCTCAACAAGAATATAAATTCCTATAATCAAACTTCATTATTCTACCAATAGATCACTTTTATATAAATAACCAAATATCAAGGAAAAATTTTATAATACATCATATAATAATCCCAAATAACACATCCTATCTAAGATTTCCAACTATGTGATTCACCCTAAATGCAAAAAACATGAGATACATGAGAAAACAACCATGTATACCTATCTCCCAAGAATCATGGGAAATAGAAATATATATATATATATATATTTGAATTATTTAGGGAAATACACATATCTATCTAGAGGAAATATTAAAATATTAATCTAGAAGAACACATATGTCCAGGAACTAAAGGAAATACACATATATAGGGCTAAATCTGTATATAGAAATACTAGATAAATATACAACATTCGGGTTATATATGGATATCATATACTCCAAATCCTTGAGTAGTTTGTAATTAGTGAATATATCATCTATTACCTCTTCATAAACCTATTTATTGTACTATGGTAAGAAAAGGTGACTCCACTTAGGTGAATAACTATGGTCACATTAACATGATGATGATGCTGAAGAAATGACATATCACCACCCATGTAATATTTCTTTTTCTTGAATTCGGTATACTAGAGGAATTACCTATATCTATTTATCACTCATTAGATATGATGTAGGCATTACTCATACCCAAATATCTCCATGAAATAACTGAATTTTCTCATCTTATAGAAATGGGTGAGCGGTGGTAAATACATGAAAAATAACCATCGATCTCTTTATAGATTAGTGGGAGAGACATGATATAATTAATATTATCTCTCAAATATCCATCACCATATTAATCCTCTAGTGATATTTATTAGGTACCAGCTTCATCACGCACAAGGTAGGGATTAAGTGCTTTAAAAATATCAATCACAATCAAGGTAACCTCCTATTTTTCATACAATACATCCAACATAATAATTTAGTTACTAAAACATTCACAATGAATCCCACTTCCCAACCCTATTTGAATTGAATAATAATTCAATAATTGGAAATTGTAATTATTGAATTACCTAGAAGTCCACAACACCACACTAAAGATATTACATTCCTTACTACAATCCAGTTTATATAAATTGGAAGCATCTTCAGGTACTTCATTAACTTCATCAATTACATCTAATTCACAATAATTCTATTCTTAAATATTCCATCATTCTATTCTTTAACTTCTATTTTACCATCCCATGTTCTATTCTTATTTATCATAGAACATCATTAGGGGATACAATTAATTATCTGTGATTCACTCTTATTTACTCTTATTAATCACTCATATCATTATTCACTACTACATACATTATAATTTAAACTTTTTATTCGCATTAATTACATCATTAAATGAAATCCCATGGTTAACATATTTAATTATATTTATATAATTTAGTTAACTCTTTTACTATCAACATTTTTAACAACACATTCACAATGATCACTAAAAATATTTATTTCCATTTTCTTTTATGAATTTAGCTCACATACTTCATAATTCACATAAAATTATCATTAATATTTTGAAAATTATTGTTATTGTCTGTAAAAATAACAAGGAACCTACAATTTCAGTTATTATTCATGTCACAACCTTCCTCATTTAACCATTCAAAAATTTTAATATTTCATAATAAATTTCATTCTTTCCAGGAGTAGAATAGATGTATTTGATAGTAAAAATCAGTATGGGGTTCAATTATCTTATATAATTTGTTAAAAAAAATTCATAATCACTAAATCATCAATGCTATGTTACCACCATCTCTACTGGGGAAGTAACTTCTCCATGTTTTTATTTTATCAACTATTTTTGAGATTATAATATCTTACTGAGTATTATTATTTGAATCTAATTAAAAAAATATATATAGTGAACTCAATCAATTCTGAAAATCACCTAATAATTCACTCTATGTTGAGCTCCACTAACTCATTTAAATAGTACCCAATGTATAGTAGCAAAGAAATACTCACCCCCATTTGTTTTTGACATAATTCTATTATTATTTTCATAAGAATAATTCTTTAATTTATATAATCTTCAAGTTCTTATGTTACCCATAAAATTATATATAATTATCCCTAACATAGTCCCAATGGGTATGGGGAATTAGAATGGGTATATTGATGTTTTTGGTATAAAATTTATGCTCCTAAAGCACACCAACAAGAAATTAAGATTTTTGAATTTTGATGGGGTTCCCCATGGTACCCCTATGTGGATAACCTACAAACCATATCATTCCTCTCATATAGATCATTCTCAATCATCTGATCATAAATAAATGTACTAGGATAAACTAGCCTCATAAGGGATGAGTCGACTCTCATGTGGCCACATGAATAAACATCTGGTCATTTATACTGGATTGATGTGGTAACTTCACATCGGCACTATGTGATTTGTATGATATTGTTGACAAGTTACATTTGGATTCATCTGATCATTTGATCAGATGAAAATAGGAGAAACTGCCACTTGTGTATAGAATGAACATGTCCTGCACATCTCTAAGGCCGATGTGGCTGAATCTCAGTAACTCATGTGAAGAGACAATGGTCTATAATGATTTAGTGACACTCCACTTCTTTTTACACTATGAAAACCATCCACCAACACCTATAATGGTTTTCTAGAGAGTGAGTGACTCTAAATTCCACTAAACTTCTACAATAGCTTCATTTTATCCCATGTGTTACATAAATGAAATCATTAACTCATAAATCAATCAATAGGGAATCTAAAATGTATAGAAAAATTCAAAATTATCCACACTACTATCCATGAAAAAATTATTATTTTTATCATATTAACCACAAACCAATCACATTGGATTCATCATCAAAATAAATGGGCATATAGTTTTATCAATGATTATTCCAAGATTTTAAGAGATCCTAAATGTGTCCAAAATTGGAAATAAACAATCACTCTTTGATATCACTAAAAACAGAGCTCGTGATAAAAAAAATATATCATTATATTTATTAAAATATCTATATTATCATATATGAGTCTAATTCTAGGAATCCTAGGTTTGGGTCTTAATATTATATATATATATAAGTTTTAAAAAGTCAAACATATCTCTAAAATTACTCAAAATCCATATTTTGTAACTTCAAAAATGAATTCCCATTATGATTCTCATGATAGGAAAATAGCATTATGAAATTTGTTTAATAAATTCTTGGATATGGGCCAAAAATGAAATATATAGGTTTATAGGCTACAAATTAAATTAATTTTTTTTATTATATTCTAAAGGTTAATACCACTCTGATGTTTTTTTGATCTTCAAAATGGGTCCATTATTATATGCAAGGCTTATATGGAAATGAAATCATTACTCATCCCTAGATCCCAATAAAAGATGAATATAAAGGTAGAAATTAGATTTTGATTAAATTATAATAATATTATCTATAATAATAAATTAATTAAATACACTCATAATCTATGGCCTAACTACTCCACATCACATGAAAATTATGAAATGAACACCATATGGTAAACACCCCATTATAGACTCAACAGAGCACATCATTTTCCAATCTGACATCATAAAAATGGTGAATTTTACCTTTTTCCCATCTTAAATTAATTAATAAATTTGGATAAAATCATCATTGAAAATAAACTTTAAAAAATGCACGATAGTACCTTATTGTGAAAATAGGGGTATTACATCCTCCCCGCCATTGAACATTTCATCCTTAGAAGGAACAAATCATAGACACCTTGATCAAAATGTTTATCAATAATTCATCCCAAAAGAAGAAATCCCCTAATAATTCATACTAAATAAATATAAAACAAGGATAGGTTTGGTTTTAAACCTAAAATTTCACCATATATATTAGATAATTCTTCTGGGATAAATTTATCTATCTAACTAAACATTAAATGATCACCGTATTTCAAATATCATTTCATTAAAATGGAATAACCATCCCCAAGATCAACTATATTTATACTTCCACATGATCAACTCATAGGATCCACATATATAATCATCCAACTCTCAAATGAAATAATTAGGTAATCATAATTTAAATTTTTAAGTCTTTCTCAATATATTCATATGTGTTTTAACAAAATTAACCATAAACTCTTAAAAATAGAATCTTCCCACCTTAAAAGTATGAGGTAGGGTTTCCCATGAAAATACATATGATCATAACCAATTTCCCCATGAAATGAATTTCATTATCCAAAAAAGAAATCAAGGATTATCAATTCTCAATGATGATTTTCTTGATGCATCTAAAAATTCTCATTCACACCCATGATTAAAATCTAATTGAAAACTGCATAAACATTTTATCTTCTATTATCCAAGAAAATAATCAATATAATCTTTATGATATTTCAATAAAGGGTCAGAAAAATCTCTATATACCTTTAATATATCACTTAAAACATTTATCATTCTCTAAATATCATCTAAAAGTTGTATAAAAGTGTTCCCTAAAGGGTTGAACCAGGAATAAACAAGTATATCATAAATCTCTCAATTGAAACACTAATAATAGGGCCTAATTTTTTTTCAATAAAATAAAATTCCTTATTGATATGATTAAGGATATACTCATAGATAGTAACTTCATGTGTTTCACAAATACTCCTTTACTACAAGTAATGAATTCATCCTATCAAGTGTCATCACTCTAGCTAATGAGAACACCTATTCAAATTTATCTTATATCCATTATTCAACACCCCAACTATGAAAAATAATCTTATCACAATGGGAATCTTTCATGTCCTTGATAATCATATTCGTATACTAATAACCACGCTGGTCTATAATGTATAGGAATTTCACAGTGCATGAAAATATTCCAAGATATGCTCATAGACATAAGAGACCTAGAAAAAATGATCATATGACATATCCTGGTTCTCAGTAAAAATAAAATAATGAAAATCATTCTTCTTCATTTTCATCACACTACTACATCATGACCACTATCGCACTATAACATCTTCCATTTTCATCGGTAGAATCCAAATAATACTAACTTAAGATAATAAAAAATCATTAATACTCAGGGAGAGGTATTGTCCAGGCTCCAACATATCACTTAGATAGATTGAATCAACAATGATGAATACATGGAATAAATTGGATTTATTCTATTTATAATCCCTCAACTAATCTATATTGTCAATTCCTTTCATTTTTGTAGATACCATACTAATATAAAATATCAACTTTAATGAGAAGAATCAAAGGATATCTCTATATAGAGTCCACACATATAGAAACTACGTATAAATCAAATTTTTATTTCCCTCTATATAATTTTACATTTATTTTATCTAAAATAGTTCCTATTATGTAAATAATACTTCAAAATAATTTTCTTCATTAATATCATTCTCATATCCAACTATGTTTCCAATGAGTAACTCTAATAAAAAACCACGAATATAAAAGCACCCACTAGTGGAAATTTAAATTAGTGAAAACCCTACAATATAAATATTGACTTCATGTAGATATATATAGATTCTAAAATATCAAATAAGAAATAATAAAATATATCAATAAAATCTGAAATCAATATATATAAATTTAAATAAATTTTTGAATTTATCGATCCTTGCATTGGGAATCGATACTACCATGCAGTGACACAACCAAATCAATCTAATCAGGTCCTATGAATTTATTTACCTAGATTTATTCTACAAAATATCATCTTCTATCCACATATAAACATTTAATCCCAAGCATCAATTCTCAAATAAATATTCTGATATCAGAAATCCCTTTACACTATTTACTATACATTATCTTGACCTCAAACATAGGGAAAATGATGAAGATTCAGAGAACCCCTCTATAATACAAGCCCACATAGATAATCCACTAATGAAGTCAAATCGAAAATGAAATCAAAAAAATTCTTGGATCAATATGATACACAATTTACCCTCAAAAATAATATTTCACATATTGAGATTTGATTCATGTATCAGTAATCAGAGTCACACTCAGAAATACGTTAATAATAACATCCTTTATAAAGTCTTTATTTGTGATTAAATATACAAGATATCATTAATAAGAATAGATCTATCATCCCAACCAATCCTCACATATTCTTAACTATATTCTCCATTATATATATGATATCATTATATCACATCTTGACCCACTAATAAGGGAACTTAGTAAGCCTTCCTCAACTAGTATGAATGATAGAGACTAGTGTTGAGGTATAAAAAAATCACTATTGGAAAACTAACCTATACCAACGGTTTGGAACTGTTGGTATAGGCCTCCAAACCGTTGGTATAGCCTATACCAACGGTTTTGGAGAACCGTTTCCAAGTAAGCCATTGTGATAGGTCTATACCAACGGTTTTCCCAAAACCGTTTGTATAGACCTATCCCAACGGTTTTGGAAACTATTGGTATAATTAATATGAAAATCTATACCAACGGTTATGGAACCGTTGGTATATGTATTTCAAAAAAAACATTTGCTGGGATTTGATCCCAGGACCCCAAGTTTATTATTCAACGACTTAACCACTAACCTAACATGACTTTTGTGAATATAATTACATAAATATATATATATGTATTCTCCAAATGATTTTAAATTTTGATTTATATAATGTTCTGGGTAAGAATAAATGATAAAAAATCAAAGGATATATAACAACGGTTGTCAAAACCGTTGGTATAGGCCTATACCAATCGTTTTGACAACCGTTGGTATTGATTTTGATTCTGGATTTTGAGTTTGGTGTAATGTTGATTTGTGGGGGACCTGTCCCAATAGTTTCGGCAAACCGTTGGGATAGTTATACCCTTTCCCAACGGTTTTGGCCAAATCGTTGGGAAAGATGTCCACAAAGTTGACTTTTCCCAACGGTTTGGCCAAACCGTTGGGAAAGGGTATACCTATCCCAACAGTTTTCCAAAACTGTTGGGAAAGGTGGCCAAAATGTGGGCTTTCCCAACGGTTTGTCCAAACCATTGGGAAATGTTGCCTCAAAGTGGGACTTCCCAACGGTTTCTTCAAACCATTGGGAAAGGGAACCTATACCAACGGTTTTTACGAACTGTTGGTATAGAAGCGTTGGGAATGGTCATATTTCCAGTAGTGAATCATTAGAGGCATTACATATAAATGTACATGTTACATGTTATCATAAACTACCACCAACTATATATAAATTAAAAATTAAATGAATCAATAAAAAAATTCTCATAAATTTAATGAAAACATTATATAATGTGATTAGAATAATAAAAACCACTATAATTCAATGTGAACTGATAAAATGTAATCAATATGTGTAACAAAAATCACAAAATAAAACTGGCGCATCTCGATCGATGCCATCATTAATACTGACAGTTCGTGGGTGGAATCTATAGTGATATACAAACCACTAACTATCCATATATACCAAAATCTTTTGAGTCCTAGGTCATTAATCCTCTACATCAGCCAATCCATATTGACATAAGGCATACAAAAACCAAGTTCACATGAACTAGTGATTATAATAACACCTAGTATTTTTATTCAATGTAATGTACAAACCTCCAAAAATATAGTGTTAACATGAATCATTTATAAGTAAATTTTCAATAACATATGTCATTGGATTTATTTAAAGGTCATATAAATAATCGTAAACAGTATTTGAAATTCTAAATATGGATCATTTTTTTATAAAATTATAAATAAAAGGGACTACTTATAAAATAAATCATTTAATAACAATCTATCACACATCTTATCATATATATCCCACCCAATAATATACCCACGATGCAAAAATCACAAGATGCTAGTGGAAATAAACTATTCCACCTATCTCAAAAGAACTCGAGGAAATACACATCCATATCTATCCTTTATTTACAATAAAAAATACATATCTCCAAGACAAGGAAACACACATCTTCAAATCCATACTCATATACATGTCCAATCATTGGAAAAAACACATATCTCATGCTAAAAATATATATTGGAATATATGAGGAAATAAACATCTTCAAGGATAAAGTTATATATCTAGTTCCCCAAATCCTCAACTAGTGGGTAAAGAGTAATGATGGTATCAAGTCATCCACCTCAATCCCTAAACTATGGGAAAGAAAGGTAGTATCCAATCTAATGAATTTCTATTATCTCAATCATATATCTAATATTCCAATGAATTACACATCTCCATCCAAATAATTTTCCACATTACCAAATCATGGATACTAGAGGAATTACTCATTTCTATCTAACCTGAACCATAGACATTGGAGGAATACTCATTCCAAACTATCTCCTAAAAATATATAACCCATCTCATAAAAAATTAGTATGAGGGAAACGAAAGTGTCTTAATTGGTTTGGAGTTTCGAACGGGGACCAATGGTGTTTTTTTTATCAATTTTACCCTCCTCACTTTCCCTCAAATTAATTTTTGAGATCTATCCAACAAAGAATATCCTTGTGGAAAAACCCATATGTATGTTGATAGTAGCACATTATTTATTTAACTATTCTATCTCTTAGTCATTTAATCATGATTGAACATCCTAGTATTGTCATGATCGGTATGAGATAATCCTACTCTCTCATAGATAGTGTGTCCATGCAGGAATCTATTTGATATTTCAAATAGAATTAATGTAAGTACACCACATTAATATTGTGTACCATGCAATATATATCTGAAAAGTAAAGGTAAGAATTTTCCAATCATTTTATTGGGTGAATTCATGGAAATATGCCACATTTTTATTCTATGAACATTAATATCACATTTCTAAGGATGGAATTTTTCATTCTCAATTTTCTATGTTATGGTCCGATGGTCTAAAATTATTTGGTTGCATTATACTAATCAGGTCATCATCATTGTCATTATCCACTACCAAGAGTGGGTTTCTAGAGAAATAGTGACTCTAAATTACTCTAAAATTCAATATCACATTTGTCTTGTTGCATAGATTATAAAAATATAATTATTAGCATGTGGATCAGTCATTATGTCATATAAAATCATACTAGAAATTTAAAATGTTATAAACATCTCTCAAATATAAATTTTAATCATTTTTCCAGATTTACAAAAAACTATTCCTATTAAATTTATCTAGAAACTATAAATTTAATAATATATGGTTTTCTCATTGATTCTTCTATATTTTAGATTATCTTGAAATTATCAAAAATCAATAAGCAAAAAAACTCTCTATGATATCATTAAATATAAAAATCAAAATCCTAAAAATTTATATCATTATATTTATTAGGAGGATTATATTTTCATATATGAATCACATATTATTAATAATAATTTGTTCCATTTAATTATTTAGATAAAATTTTTAAAGTAAAGTTTCTCTCCAACATTATTCAAAATTTGTTCCTCAGATTTTAAGAAACCATGAAAAATTATGTTTTTCATTACTAAAATAAAAACATACAAACATTTTATTTAGAAATTTTTATATTTAGACCAAAAATGAAAGAGGGAGGTTATAGGGTGAGATTAATTGAATAAATGTAAGTGATAATCTAATAGACCATACCTCTTAGATAATTTTTTTATCTTTAAGTAAATCATATATGGAAAAGGAATTATAACATAAATGTAGATCACACTAAAACATGAATATAATTGAGGTAAATATAATTATAACATATAATAATAATAATTTTGTCTATTATTACCAATTAATTAAAAACTCTTACCACTAATGGAATATAAACTCCACAACACCCAAATTTTATGCAATGGGAACCTTGGGGTAAACTCCCCATTCCAGACTCATTGGTATTGTCTATATTCCAATGTGATACCTTGATAAGGAAGACTTTACAATCTATTCCTTGTAAAAATATTTAATAAATTCTTGAATGAAAAATTGTTGAAAATTAATAATCCCCTAAGTCATGAAGTGTCCATTAAGATGAAACTTGGGAACATAAAAACACCATTAATGTAAATCCTTATAACTATATGAAATTAAAATGTACCCCAAGATTAATCAGGGAGTGGTAGGTAGATGATTCCCACTTTCCTAAGAAAAACCTAAGGTCCCAGGCCAGTGAGTTTTCTGACCCAATATCCCTCTATCCAAGGTATTTTACTCATGAGATATTTTAATTACATTAATATTAAAACACATAATATTTAAAAACTATAATTAAATTCATAATTGAAACTTATATCACAATACATAAAAAAATCAAGATAGAAAAAATATAAAACAAATATCATAAAAACCTTGTAACTCTATAAATATATGTATGATAATTTAAAGAAGTAGTTCTATACATTTAATCTAAATAAAATAATCATATTAATAATATAACTTTTATATTCATGAATAAAGAGGGGAATAAAATAAATAAAATAAAAATTCATAAATGTAGTAATGATATAAACATTAAAAAAATATAATTTATAAATAAATTATACAGTCTTTATAATTTATGTATGAATAAATATGAAAAAATCACTTTTATTTAATATGAAATATTCATATTATAATTTACATTGTTTTAATAATTATTACTTTCTATTATAAAGTATATGATATTAAATTTTCACTTTTATTATCAAATAATAAATATTTTTGATTTATTTTTAAAAAATATACATAAATTAAATATCACATATTTTCCTGAAATAATACTAATGGAAACATTTTATATTTATATTTTTCGATCTACTCACAATTAAATATAATAAATTTTATATTTCACCTTATTTTTAATTTTTAAATAAACTGTAAACTAAGATCCCACCTATTAGAAAAATTTGGGTTTCTTTTAAACCCCCCAAGATTTGTTTTAGGCCCTTTTAGCCAACATAATTAAAGGTTTTTGTGAATTTTAACAAACAAATTTATATGCAATTCTACTCAAAACAAAGTTTCACCATGATATGGTGTTCCCCACATAAAACTATTATAATGGGAAGTTTCATGTCTATTATCCATTAGTGTAGGATTCTTGGATTATATTTCCATTTCATAAATCATGATTTCTTTAAAAGAAATTTTGGGTTCAATACATTATATCATTTTAATTTAAGATAAGTTAAATTATATTGACCATTCCATTTTGGTCATGATGTTTTGTGTAAACTTATCATATTGGGGAATCCAACCACTCAAACAAGTGATTTTGGGTGGGTTATGATTTAATAGCCTCAATGTTTCCATTTTGATATTATGGAATTAAATTATAAATAAACCATGATCATTTTACACTAGGTCCTGCTATTTTGTGAAATTACATGTTATATTCCACTATTTCATGATATTTCACCATAGTAGAGATTACTATAGAATATTGGATTGATGACCCTAGTATATTGATGTCAAAAAAACGACACAATGTTTTCTTGAACCTACCTTAAACCCATTTCAACAACAAAAAAACTATTCTCATGGTTTTTATGATATTAACCACATTTTCATGAAGTGTATTTCATGATTTGGATTAAATAAAAACAAAATTGAATATATTAATTGGCTATGTTGTGGTTCATGAAAAAACTCATTTTTTAATTATTTCATCATCTTATAATAATTCAAACCAACCATTATTGTAGTGGTTATGATCTCGATGAAGTGTTTTGAAGATAATAATACTCTCTAATGTTTGTGAAAATAATAGTAAAAACCATGAAACTACATGATCTTTCAATAAGAATTGGATTAGATAAAATTAATGAAAAAATAATATCATACCTTATTCTCTATATATCAATATCATCCAAAGATGTTTGATAATGGTCAATATGAAGCATTTAATAGACTCATTATTGTTATATGTTTGATAGTGATAACTATAATGGAATACCTTATAATGATTGTTTTTTGAAGGGTGTTACTAAATATTTCTAAAATATTATTCAAAGTTATGAAAAAATAATAGATAAATAATAATATTGGTTGTGAGAAGTTTCCAATAGAAGAGATATATTTTTCAAATAAAAAACCTTGCATGAATATTGAATTTAATTATATAGACTTCTAAAAACATGAAAATTTAACATATATATGGTATGTTTCCCAAACATGGTCCATCATTCCAACAATAGAAACACTAAGTTTAAGCATAACATTGAATATTTAAAATTTAAAAAATCAATCACAAAATTTAAAACACTTTGTGATTATCATCACATTATAATAATCTAAGTATTTTATATTTTGAATAAGGATAATGAAAAATTAGTAGGTTATCACATAAAATTCATGAACATTAACATCACTGTGACATAATGAAACCACGTCATAATAAACCCCATTTCATTATAGAGGATTCAAATATACACCCCAACATAGTCTTTGAATCAAAATTATTTTTATATCCTTCATTTAATGTTTCTATCAAAATGGTAACCCCTATAAAATATATTAAAAATCATTCATGGTTATTCAAAAAATCCCCTATAATACCTAAAAAACAAAAAAAATTACTTATTTATACACTTTTATATCATCTGTCACAACACTATGAATATATCCATATTTAAAGACTCTAGGGGGGAATATTCCTATACTATTTCAAGTCTAAAATTTATTTCCATGTATTCCCCATGTATAATATATATCATCACATTACCTCTAAACAACATAAAACACTGACACTACATCCTTTTCCAATCAATGTAACAATTTAAATATTCAATAATTAAAATAATAAAATATTATTTCTTCTCACCATACATGTAAAATCATTGATAAAAATGAAAAATAGTTATCTCAAACACTTAAGGGTCCTTTAAATTGATTTTATATTCAAATATTACCTTTAAAATGATTTATAAAAGAGAAATAAAATGGAAAATTAGTCATGAACCTGACTTTAACCTTGAATACTATGGAATTCTCATGAAAAATAGTAAAATTCAACCATTATAGGTTTGACCATGATTTAAAGGAAAACTAATGTTTATGTTTATTCATTTATGGAATGCTTATACAACTAATATTGATTAATAGGCATGATTATTTCCCTTAGTTAATTATTATACCCTGCATTGTCATGAATCCCAAGGGTTTTACCATAAAACATGACCCTATAATAACTATTATTGATTTTCACATCACTAAAAAATATACCTCCCAATTTTAGGGGTATCAATATGATTATTTTGTTGGAAATAAACAATATTAAATTTATAAACATATCCAAATTGATCTCAAATTCAAAAAAAAACATGTCAAAGGTTGAATTTTCCCAGAAAAATATGAGAATAGGTTCATCATGAGATGATATAAAACATTTTATTCAATAATAACTTAAAATTATATATTAACATAATTTCATATAAAAAGAATTATATATTATATATCTTTTAAGACTGATTCTATGGTTTTTTATTGTCTTTATAATAAAAATTTATTGTACATTTTTTTTAAAATTTCATGATTTATGAATATTTTTTTATTTGTTTTTTGGGTTTTTATATAAAAATATTCTATATAATCATATTTTATTAAAATAGATTATTATTTTGAAATATTATAGAAAATATATCATTTTTAATTTTTAATTATTAAAAAATAGATATTTTTATATATTTGATTTAGTCCATTAATTCATGGGGATTAGATATAATGATTTATAATGTAACATTTGACTAATATATTTTCATGACATAGATATCAAAGAATCATACTGGTTAATTTTTTTCCACGGGATTTGAAGCATAATCCCCAAAAGTAACATAGCTTATAAGGTTACTCATCAATATTTTATAAAATAAATAAAATTTATTATTTGATTAATCATGTTTAAATAGTAAAACTCACATTTTTTCCTAAAGTTATTTATTTGCTTTAAAAATCCCAAGCTTACACTATCTATAATTGAATTAAAATTCCAAATGTATTAAAAATACATTATATTAAAATATTTTGTAAATAAATACATAATTATCCTATAATTAGATAATCACAATACACATACATATTTTATTAATGTATTCAATGAATATATTTTTTTATTAAATATTTTAATAATAAATCTATCACATTTATCATGTATAAAAAATAAATATACATGAATGATGAACTATTCAAATGTTATCCAAATAAAAATACGATAACATAACATTAACCTTATCCAAATACAAAAATTACATAACATTTCTAATATCTTTGTGTGTAAAGACACTTCCCCAGTATATCTCAATTCAGGGTTCTAATTTGATACTCATCATATGAAATATATATTGTATAACACTATCTTTGTTATAGATAGTAGGTCAAAAAACCCACATATCTCATTGTCTACCTCATGAATATATTTTACACCTCTATATGAAGACCAATCCATGATATTATTTATATGTAATCAAAACCTATAACATTTATTGATTATTATTAATTAGGGATATACTTGAAATCATACTTTTAGAAGTTACTTATCAGTTCACTTCATAAAATATATGTAAATAGTATAAAATAATAATAAATTGGAGATTAACTTTTAAATAACATGGTACATTAAAAATATTATTAAAAACTTTTAAAAATATTCTAAAAAACCATACACAAGTTAATGTTTAATTATATATAATTTGATATACAACAAGGTAATCCTTATGTTTGACACATTTTAATGATTTTTAAAACTCAATGCCTCACTACATAGTTCCTTCCACATCTCCACGTAAGCATTTAATAAATCCTCTCACTATGATTATTTAATGCGATGACATATTTGAATAAATATTTTTTAAATAATGAAATGATTCAGACTCATACTCCTCATATTCAACCCAATAAACATCGTATTTGAACTTCATTACATCAAATCATACAATTTTATGATGTTACTAACTTATGTTTTCATAAATAGATAAAACCCATTTTATGTTCATTATATTCATTATTAAGAACCATATCTCCTGTAATATTATATATTTTTAGAGTAATATTATAAAATTATTATTTTATTCTTTAGTATATTCCACTATTGGTTGGTGGGAACTCTTTCCCTCGTATTTTCAAAAATAACACTGATGAAACACTTTTATCTAAGATAAAAATAATTTTATACATATCTTTTCTTCACATATCTTATATAATTGGATCGATGAAAAAACATGTGTATCAAAAAATCCATATTATATTTTTCATAACAACAATTATTTTTAAATAAATTTTATTAACACGTAATATAAAATAATATGAAAATAAAAATCATTTATCTAGATCTATTTGACATCTGAACAAATAAATTAAATCTAACTGTTTGATGTCACATCACTTTGTTTTATCACTTGAATTTTTAATTTAAACATAATTAATAAATTTTTGTTTAACATTTAACACAAACATATATTTAAAACATTTTTTTGAAAGTATAATCAGTTTCATATATACTAAAACTATTAGGATTTATTTCTACAACATTAACAGATGATTTAGAAACTCCATGGAGTTTCTTGCACATCTTAAGTAAATCTAGTAAATTTAATTTTCAATATTCAATTTTACTATAATGAAAAAAAATTCTTTACTTATGGATATATTCTTTAAGATTGAATGATTTAAACTCATCATTGGACCCACTAATCTTCTTATTCAGACATAAAATTTTACTCTTTCATATTGTAATCATAAAACCAAAGATCTTACCACCCATTAACTACTCATAAATATATTAAAATTTAAGGATATCAATTAAAATTTTATTTAACTCAATAATAATATAATTTATAATAAATTTTCATAGCCTCTATGGTAATAATTATTAAAATGATGTATATACCAGATCATACCTTCAACGAAACCCCAACATCACCATGTAATTAACATAAACATAAATATTGAGTATATTAGTGGATTTTTAATTTCCATCAATAATTTTTCATCTCAAAAATGCATCATAAATCATCATGAAAATTATTCTCAAATTTCTTTTAATAATTTAGTTCCACATTTTGAGAAATTTCACCAATATAATACTCAGAAAAATGTTTATATAACATATAAATATTTTCATACATGTTGAGAAAAAATTTTAATATTATATTCTAAGTCCTAAGGTTTCTTTAATTAATATTTTCATTATCAATATTTTATCTCAAAAACAATGTTGAGGATGATGTTTTCATTTTATCAACAAAATTAGTTTTTAGCTAATATTTATCTTGTTTTATTATTATTTAATATTGAGTTATATTAAATTTTTTCCAAGAAAAATAGTTGGAATATTTAATATAAATTATATATATCATTAATATATTATTCCTCTATTATTATCTTTGTTTTATCATTGTAACTTCACTAATTGCATTTTTAATTAGGTAGATAATATTGTTTATCATATCATAAATAAATCTTGGATAGTTGAGTACACATCCCCTTTGTGAATGGATTATATGGATTGTCTAATATATATTCATTTTGTATCCAAAATTTCATATTTCCATAGTTATGGGTTACCCAAACCATATAGCATAGCATGGTTAAAAAAAATTTATAAACACCAATATCCACCATACCTTACACAAGATATTCTCAGGAAACCTCATTTTTATGATTTTTTATAAAAAATCATTGATGTATTAGAAAGTGATCACCTTGGAATAAATCTATGGATTAATATTTTTAATGGTTACGATAAAATCACACAACTTTATCTCTTTTATTTTCATTATGTATTCGTGTTTCAAATTATTTAATTTCTATGTCATATACCTTTAACGATATTAATATAATAAAATTATTAATTTAAAACTCTTTATAAAACTAAAGATTTATATTTACAACCCAAGGATAAAATCAAATTATAATCATATATACCTTATTCTCTTGATGCATAAGGAACATGAAACCCTTTCAAGAGGTGTTTTAGAATCAAATAAATCTAACGTACATGTAACAAAAAGTGTGGTGTGGTGAGTATAACACCCCAAGAATTATTTATAGATAAATATCTCTCAGTAAAGATAGTTTTATAACCAAAAATCCCGATACACATAGATCTATACTCAAATTTTTCATTAATTGAAAAAAAATATTAACACCTAATATGTATAAATCATAATTATATATCACTATCAATTTTATTACCCATAAAAACCATATACTAGGTTAAATGTAACCAAATATTATGTCATAACTTTCATGTAACTCCTTATATATATTGTATGAAATTTATAAGAACTCTTTTAACATTTTAAACTAAATCATACATTCATTTCTAACATATATATTCAATATTTATGAATTATATATTTATCATAAAAAATAAATGAATTAATAATTAATAAATTATGATATGAGATAACTTTTTAAGAATTTAACAAAAATTAAATTATAAACTCTCTATAACTACATAATATTTTAATACATTCCATAAATAGTTAAACATCATCCATTCACATTTATTTTAATATAACACTTTCATATTTTCATTTTACATGGTTTTTAATATGAACTCCTTCATATATCACATATATGATAATAATAATTTTTTTTAATAATTTTATAATCTATTTGAACATTGTATAAATTTTATAAACATTATAAATAATTTTAATATAAAATATTTAATTTTATTTAAAGGCTAGTAATGTCCACCAAATCACATTTTCGCATGGTTAAAATTAATTTCCTAATAAAAATTTTAATATGAATATTTTATATTATATTTATTTCCATTTTATAAAATAATATTTAGTATATTATATGTAACCATACATTATAATTTTCAAACACTTTATAAATTAATAAACCATGTAAATTAACTTTAACCTTGATCAAATCTATAATAAAATTTTGAAATGGTTTAAAGCCTCTTTATATTATATGTAGCCCTAAAGGGTTTATACTAGAGAAGGGTTTTTTTTAATTTGAAAAAATAAACTCTATCATATTTTTACTATAAATTATGTCATGGTTTCCCCAAGAGATAAAAAATTATTAAGGGACCCTAACATTGTTTATCGGGTTTGGATGTTTAAGGTAGAGCCTTAATTCAAAATTTTAAAATCATAACATGGTTTTTCTAAGTTACATCATGGTTCTATTATAAAAAATTAATTATAATATAGACCATTACCATTTTTTTTAAAAACATGATGTAATAATCATATTATTATGATTTATTAATTTTTGGAAACTATTTTTATGGTCCATATTGTTAAACTGTGATAATGTTTTGTAATCATCTTAAACCATGTCCATTTTTTGTATGATCATTTCATTGTTATAAATTCCATCCTGAACCACGATAGTTTTTACTAACATTAATTATGGTTCTATAAAAAATTATTTTTCCATATTATTTATATATAAAAACATTAATCTAAATTAAATGGATTTTTATCTAATACCATGATGTTTTTAAAGTTAGAATGTTCTTTTAACAACGTGGAAATTTACTAGTAAGATCTCTTTTCCCAAAAGAATCATTCATTCAATTGAATTGGTTAAACATAAATGAAGAACATATCTTTTTTTATATTAATCTTATCTATCCAAGATACTATACATGATCTTGATAGAGATCCCTTAATGGAAAAAGTATTTATCCTCAGAAGATAATCCTTAGTTTGTTATGAATATCCCAATTTTTATAATAATTCCTTCTTCCTCATGGTCTACTAGAAAAATAGTTAAATAGTAATAAATAGAGTGCTAATTAAAGAAGTTTTCATTACATTATATTATGCCCAATATTTTTGTCTCGGACTAAATTTATAGGATTCATGGAAACAGATTTAAGTCATTGTATTAATGAATTTTTCAAACAAAAAAATCATCATTTAATCATTCCAAATGTCAATATTTTAATGATGAAACCAAGGCAATAAACACCTTGTAACATTCATCCAAATCAAGAATTGAATGTTTAATCCTTAAAAATTCCATTAAGATCTCCTAAACATAATTTATTATTGTTTAAAATTATCATGATAGGTTTCAATTATTAAAAGAATCAATCAATACATTGTTATATAATTCATATGCTATCATACATAAAATCATGATTTGGTGACCATCATTATAATTTGGTTCTCTCATGATGTACCTAATACCACCCCATCATGGTTTTATATTTAGTATATATAACTATGTTGATATATGATTATTTAAATGAATAATCATTATCTAAAATTTATCCCTCGATTTATTAAGATATTAAAACAATATATAATATTGTATACTACCTAAAAATATTAATTGAAAAAAGAAATTCAAAACTCTAGTAAATAATATATCTAGATGAATTTTTAGTTTTCAAAAAAAAATAACAAACAATTCATTAAAACTCATTCATTAATTTTTGAATATCTATAAAAATGAATTATTTATAGATTCAACACCTCCCTCTCCAATGAAATATAATCTAGGTTTTCCCATATAATAACTTGTAAGGTGTAATAAGTTAAGACTCTATAATTAAAGTCACCAACAATTCCTCTGTAGTGATGACTCTTCCCATTCCTTTTATCCTAAATTATTATTTCAAGGGATCGCTAGTGGATAATTTAATAGACTTATAGATTATTAATATTCAATCCAACTCTCGTGTGGGTAGATTTGAAGTTATTAATCCTTACTTTGGATCCCTACAAGAATATTTAGATTTCATTTTTTACCTACATGAGTATTTTTTGGATCAACAATGTAAATTTTTTTCGTGTTTTCAAGAGGAAAAAAACTCTAAAAATATTGATTAATATAAACATATTTACTTCATAAATTAAACATGTAATTATAATAATGGGTGAGTAAATTAGATTTCGGGATCAACTCTCCAGTGATTCTAGTGTGGATATTTTTACTTGGAGTATAAATTCACCTGTTTAGAGATCAACCCCTTAATTCCATTTCTAGTTTCATTGGTAAATTTTATAAAATCAATGAGGCTATAAAAAATTAATCCATAAAAATATAAAACATTTTTTGTTTAATTTGAATCATCTTTAAATATTTTAAAAAATATCATGATTTAAAATAATAAATTTATATTTTTTATATAATGTTATCTATGATAATTAACCTATATTTAATCTCAAATATTAGATGTTGGGTAACATTTTACTCACATACATTTTTTCCTAAATTAAAAATGTTTTGATTTTAGACTCATAAAACTAATTCATATGAGTTATCTAAAACTTCACATTCATCTAAAGTTATTTATATTTATTCAACAGTTGATTTTATAATGATTTTATAGAATATTTTAGTTTATAATTCAAATAAATCCTTGGTTAAATAAGACCCAAAACTATATGTGGATTCCATTAAAGTATGTATGATGATATCAACATCATTGAATATTATTTCCATGGATGTTTAACGCTAAAAATAATATACATAATTAAAATTTTAAATATCCTCTCCTAGTAAATTTAATGAAATATATTAATTCTTAGGGTACCATAAGATGGTTATCGATATGGATTAAGTAATAAGAATATCCTAATAATTATGAAATAAATGTTTTGGGAAATTTGATAGCCTATTAAATTCCATTGTTTTTCAATTATGTTATATATTAACCCTAACATATATGAATATTTTTAAACCCATTGCATTGTTTCATAGTAAGTGGGATGAAAAAAAAAGATTATATATCTTCTAAAATGAATCAGTATGATAGGGGTAAGGGGATCGTCCCTCTATTTTTTTTATATTTTGTATACTCTTCATAATTAAGGAGGTCCTTACCTTCCATGGTCAATGTGGTTGATATGATGTTTAGGTAAATTAATTATAGTTCAAGGATAATGATTAGGTTATAGAGTCCACACACTCTGACTCAAAGACTATATCAAATGTATTTAATAATAAAAGATAAAACATTTATTATATGAGTAGGGATTAAATGTTAATGAAAATAAATATTTTCCATGCAATGACTATTATTTATTTATGAAGGCTATCTCAATAATATCAATGGTTAAGGTTTTAAAATCTGTGACTATAGTTGTCCATAGTGATGAGGAGCATGAATTTCATTTGGGTAGAATAGCATCAATTTTATAAAAAATGGATAAAGGGATCAATTTTTCTATTATAGATTCAGATTCAAATGAGTTAAGATAATCAACTAAGAATACTTCTCATAATAATGAAGCTTGTGGTAATATTATTTTTTAAGCCTTGAAATTTTAAAATAAGAACAATACATTTAATAGCATATACGACATGTGATATTATTCCTAAATGAACCATGATATACTATTTAAATATTACCATTATAAACTATCCATTAAAATTGTAGGTATGAATAGAAATATACAATTTTTAAAAAATTAAGTATAAATATTTTAGATGCTAAAAATTTATTGGTAAATAAGGACTCAAATTTTAATAATGTCGTTACATGCTTCAAAAATATATTCACATCAAAAAAAATTATTGGTTTTTGTGGGGGGGGAAATATTATAAATTTAAACCAATTTTAAAAATTATATTGTAAATTATTAAATTAAATTTTTAAATCATCATTTAAATATTTACATAGGATGAAATTTTGTGATTTCTCTAAAAAGTGTGTTTTTTCATGGAATAATAGAAACACCGCTTTTTATAAAAGATTCATTTAATTTCAATAAAATAAGAAATTTAAAATAACCCATATAAATTAGATTGGAATTAAAAGTTACACAATTATTATTTATTTATATTTAATCTAAATAATTAATTTTTAATCATATTTGTACTGTATTTTTGTATACGTTTTTTTAGCCTTAAAACACGTAGATTTTTTCTCTCTTATTTAAGAATGATTCATACCTTTGCATACCCTTATAAGAATTATCATCCATTTTGCTTCATGTTTTTTCATTATTAATCTTAATTTTATGTGTTATGGTGATAATTTTATATATCAAAAATATAATCATTGATAATATGGGTATCATTTTTAGCATTCATGTAATTATGGTTTTTATTATATATTCTCTGACTAAAATGATAACCCCTTCTAATAGATATCATATTCATTAGTGGTATGAGATCTATACCACATTATGAATTAATTATAATTTGGTGTTAACCTCATAAATATATCTATTTAGGTTGTATATCATGAAAATAAAATCCCATAAAACTCTTGGACGGTCCTTGCCTAATCCCTCATACGGATAAATGCAATGATATTCCTCAATAATCTGCCCCATGGATTTCATAGAGAATTTTAGCTTAAAGAAAATTCTAAAAAAACCTAGAACTTAACTCTTTGGTTAAATTAATTACATTCATACCTTACCACAGTTGATGTAGGGGAACCCTAATTTTCTATAACCTACCTAGTTGAATGATTAAGGACTTAACATTTTTTTTTATTTTAAATTAATTAAAAACATATTATTTTAATATCGTTATAATATCACTATCTTATCACATGTCATTCCCTTTATATTATCATGATTATAAAGATTTAGTATTTAATTCATATTTTTTTCACCATATAATTATGTTAAAAGTCATATTACTTTGTAACACATTACACCAATAATATCTGTTTTCACTAACCCAAATTAAAAGACATCTATTTTCACACATGTATGAAATTGGGCTAGAAAAAACGGTTCTATCACCTAATATGGCTATCTAAAAGGGATTAATCACATTATTAATTTTCAAAGGATATAAAAAATCTCCGGGGTATACAAATTTAATAATGGAAAATTGCTTCACCCATGAAATATAAATTAAAATGAAAATTATTCCTCCGGAAAATCCATATTTATCAATCCATTAATCAGATTCCCATGACATAAAATGAATATTTTCAAAGTACTTAAACATCCAAATAGATTATAAGTAGCAATAAAAATAAACTATAACATTTTACCTTCTTACCATGAGTAAAAAAATTTAAAAAAATCCATATAAAAATGAAATAATGTATGTTAAAGGTAAAATTAACTGATATAAACTAACCAAAAATGTCACAAAGGATGTAAAAATAAATCACATGAGAAACAAAAACCTCATAACCCTTGGTCACTACCACCACTACATCCACAAAGGATGGTGAGAACCATTATGAGACAAAAAAAACATGGGGCCCTTCTCCATACCAATATCCTATACAACCATATATCCATACACCCGATGAAACATATATGTTGTGAGGAAAATCCAAGTATGATACCCAAATGAATGTATGTAATGTCTTTTACTATGAAAATGATATTTTCTAGTTTTAAAACATTACTTTAAAAGAAAATAATTTCTATCAAATAATTTATAAATCTTTTTACATTAAAACTATCTGAGTTCAAATAAAAAGATGATATAGATAAAGAAAACATATATAATGTAGATAGAATCATAGAATAAAAAAATTTAAGATCAAATAATGGAATGGGAAATGAATAGTAATGTATCTCAATTTACTTTTACACCTAAAACTTGGGATCAATCCTTTGGGACTACGAAAACTAGGACTCACTAAAGAAACTATAGAATGCATTAATAAACCTATTACAATATTTTGTAGCCTTCTTAGACTAGATTAGTACATAATCATCCCCTTAAAAAAATATAATACATCCCACTAGATCAGTAATTTTAACTATTGTTACACTCACTATCTAGTACATTATATAAAAAGGGATTTTTTAGCCCAATTTACTCACTCACTCATGGTCTCCCATATATAAAAAATCATCAAAAAATATATAATCTCGTTCTTACAAGATCATAAGTAATAAAAAAGTATGTCCATGTTAAATTATATTTTAAAAAACATTTGAGGAAACCATTTAAACCCATTTTCTTATATAAAGTGTTCCAAATAACAATACCCAGGAAAAAAATAATTTTTCAATAAAGTACCTTTAAATATTACATATGATAATAATCACAACAAAATATCATATAAAAACTCTCAATATACCATAATAAACATAATAAACAAATTTTATTCATATTAAATCCAATAACCAATGTTATTTTATGGGAAAGACCCATGAGGTAGATACACCTACCTAAAATCAATGTAAATAACATTTCCTTTAACTAAAACCACTAGAAATGAGTAATGAAGGTCTTCAAAAGGATGAAAAATCATGAGATTTTATTAATTACCACCCCAAACCCTAGGTTAATCCCCCATGGGATTATATGTATATGAAACTCCATGGGAAAATAATAAAAATGTAAGTGATGAAGAAATGAAGAGAAATCACTTGAAATCAAGCCTTGTTATAAAGTCCTGGAATTTCCATGTAATTTTTTTTAAATAAATAGGAATTTTTTGAGTCCGCGAAAATTGACGGCATGTGATTCCGAGGCCCAGAGTGCCCAGAATAAATTTCTGAACTTTATTTCAAGTACATTCATTAAAAATGCGAGTGGGGTTTTTTAACTTTTGAACTGGTGCTCGAAATTTAAATTTGAGGACCCCGTTGAACTCGCATCACTGGTATTCGCTTTAGAAGACTTTTTCCTCGACGATAGTTGGTCGAGGGTCAAAGTTAGTTTTTGTGTTTTTCATGTAAGAATAAAATAAAAATAAAAGTATATGACATTTTTATTTTTATTTGTAACACCCATGTGGGTATTGGGAGGTGGGGTCCACCGAAACTAAACCTCCATGTGGAAGTTGGGGTGTGGGGGCCACCATAACTTAACCTCTCATGAGAGTTTATGGTGGTGGAGACCACCTAAACCATAACCTCCCATGAGAGGTTATGGTGGTGGGGACCACCTAGGATTAAACCCCCTTGAAACCCCCCTTTAATTGGTAGAAACCCTTAACTCCCTAATAAATGTGGGGGGAGCCTCTTGAACACCTCCACAATTTAATTGTGCCAACACACATAACTTATTATGCCAAATCCTCCCCATTAATTAATTAATCTAAAACATCAATTAATTAATTAAAACTTTTTGAATATTATTCCAATGACTTAATAGATTTTTCAATCTATAATTTTGGCTACAAATTCACTTGGGTGGAATTGGGGAGAGGAGGAACTTGGGAGAAAGCTCCCAACGAAGAACGCTCCCCTGACAAGGAATGACTTCGACTATGAAGAATGAACTTGACTTCGACTTTCTTTCTTGGAACTTCCTCCAACGTAGGACGTGTTTTTCTACAAAAAATAGATGTTCGGATTCTCGTGATAACCTCATCTAACAACGTACAAGGTAGGGTATTATTGTGAATGATTTTATATACCCATGTTCTTCCCTTCTGGAACAAGGAATGCAGATCAACTTTCTAACTAGGTGATCCGTATATGTTTCCTTTTGTGGGTTTTGGGAATAATCATTGTGGGAGGGTTTGATGTGCTTCGTTCCTATGAACCACTTACTACCACTCTAATGAGGAGAGTGCAGGCCAAACTAAAATGGATTGTCCTCTCTGTAACCCTTGTGTTGATTATCGGATTTCTTCGAAATGGAGGAAGGTGACAAAGGCAACGACACCGCCACCCATGGCTTCTGCAACCCGTGCCACCCCTGCGGCGTCCCACACCATCGCTGGCCAAACCGGCCCAACGACCCCTCGAGGCGGCCAAGACAAACCACCCCTTTAGTGTACGCCCTTCCGGCCGAGCCAACCTAGGCCAGGCCTAGCAGCTCTGGCCATGTCGTCTGTCGGCCAAACCAGCCGCGGCCACCCTGGCCTCCTGACCGAACCGGTCGCCTGACCTCTTGGCCGAACCAACCCAATCACGTTGCCTGCTGGCCAAACCGCCCCCAGCCATGCCATCCCATCCTCCGGTCCGAGCCACCCCGAGTAGACCTCGACACTGCCCTCTAAGCCAAACTGGCCCCACGCTCCGGGCCTAGCCCCCCTCGCAGCGCCCTCTGAGCCGAACCGCCCTCTTGCCGACCCACAACCGGTCCGCACCCTCGTGGCCGGTCAACACTCTCACGGCTCTCTGCGGCCCCTCGCGACCCGCGGGGCAGGGCCCAGTGGTCCGGGCCAAACCAAATGGGTCTGGCCGGGTCGACCCGAACCGGGTCGACCCAGACTAGGTCGGTCCGGGTCAGACCGAACCTAGGCCCACTATAACCCATTTATGCTCCTTCGGCCATATCTTTGGCATCGGACGTCCGTTTGACGAACCGTCAGTGACGCTGGAAATCTTGGAGCGTGATGGTCCCTTTGAGTATACCCTACCGAAGTTTGGTTTATAGTTGAGATAAGGTCAGGTTGGATCATGCAAGAATCCAACCGGGCCCCTGGGACTAAAAGACTAATAACTCACAGACCAGGTGTCCGAATTACGCGTCGTCTGTTGCATTGAGACCCCTATGATGTGGCAGACCTTTGAGATACTTTTTCATGGGACTTCATGACAGTTGGAGTACCAAACAGTAGCTCGTCGAGCGGATCCTCCTGGAGATGAGCGAGCGTAGTGCGGAGACCTAGTACCTGGCTGAGACCTGACAACTGCTGGCCGTTTTGACTTGGAGGGACTCTACTAGCCCAGTGGGGAGTGCATTGGTGTCTTGGTAGACCCACGGTACTCGACATGAGGAGTACCTCAGAAGGAAATGAGAGGTAACATGTTTGGTGATGCGGCAGACCCACGATGTGAAGCGCACTTGGTGACACGGCAGATCCACGGTACTCGACAGGAGGAGTACATCAGCAATCCAAGGTTAGTGGGAAGCACACTTGGTGTCGCGGAAGGCCCACTGTACTCGATAAAGGAGGATTTATCCAGCATCTATGGTGTCTAGATTGTGAATGTGGATGTTACTTGATACTACCCCTAGAATAAAATCCTGGTTTGAGCTGAGTCAGTTCTTCTGTGTTTTTCCACATGATTGAGATAGATCACTTGATAACTTAGGTATGTGTATGGGCATATACCTAAGTAGGGTTATCTATTGATTTCTTTCTTTGTGTTTATCCTTGATGTATTTTTTGAGACCTAGAGGGTCTCGGGATCCCTACTGAGTATCTTTATACTCACCCCTGCACGGGCTATGCCCGTACCTTATTGTGTTAGATACAGACGAAGAACAATGATGATCGAGGCTGAGAGTATCAGGTCCAGACGGTACCCGGAGGTGGATCCTACGACGAGTCGGTATATGGAGGAGATGAACGAACGTGGAGTGACAAGGAGGAAATCTGTACCTACCCTTCAGGTAGGAACTTCGGAGGATGACCCAACGACTGTTTTTCTTTTCTTCAGTTGTACTTGTACTTTCATTTTCTTGTACTTTACTATTGGGCTTGTATTCTGGACCTTTTTACTTTTAGCACTCTTTTTTCATGCGGTTTTACATAATGTTTCAGATCCAGCAGTGGGATCTATTGTGTGTGTTTATAGGTTATAAAGGCAATGCCTTCCTAGTTTTAGGTAATTACGCCTTTGGTGCTAGTCTCCAGCCTCTAGCCTATGGAAGGAAGGCTTGGGGTAGTCACAGCATGGGCCTCGGGGGACGGGTCCTAACAAATTGGTATCAGAGGATTCAGTTATACTATAGAACTTAAGACTCTGATCTTTTCTATGAAGCAATAGTGTTAAGTGTAGTGAGTGTGGGTTTTAGTTTAGGGACTCCAGTGTTGGTGTGGCGGCCAATGTATCCATACACTCGGACCCTAAATTATGATTTCCGAATCAGTGCATGAAGAAACTGATTGTGTGTGTGTTTTTCAAGAGTTTTCTTTAAGTCAGCTCACTAGGTCAGCTCACCAGGTATAACTTTTAACCATAGCACCCCTATTTATTTTCAGTATGCTTCCAGGTAGACATCCGGCTAGAGTTCTGAGAGTTGAACGCACTAATAACCAACCAAGCGATGAGGCTTCAGTGCAGGTCCCTCTTCCAGTAGAGGCACTAGTGGAGGCACCAGTGATACCATTACCCGTTGGTCCATCGATGCCACCAACCCCAACAACAGAGAGTGCATGCCGCTTGATCACGTTGCACGAGTTCCAATGCCAGAGGCCACCTAGGTTCAGGGTAGAGATGGACCCGTAGGCAGTTGAGGATTGGATAGAGGTCGTGGTGAGAGTTTTACAATTGGTAGGGACACCAACTGATCTAATGGTGAACCTTGCCACCAGCCTTCTACAGGAAGTAGCATGCAGATGGTGGAGCATGATGTTCTAGGTCTACGATGAGGTGAAGTTTCTCTGGGTAGACATCGAGAGCCTGTTTCAGGCAGAGTGTGTCCTAGCAACTCTTCGCGCAGTGCACATACAAGAGATTCTTCATCTTCAGTAGGGCAGCATGACTGTAGATCAGTACTTTGTGATGTTCAAATACCTCTCACACTACTCCACTGATAGGGTGCGGGACCCATTCTTCATGGCAGGGACCTTCGAGAAGGGACTCAGGCGGGAGATCAGGGCTTCAGTGATCTCGCTCAGTATCTCGATGCAGGCAGGGGTGTTAGAGAGAGCCATCCGAGTGGAGAGTTTCCTTGATGAGTAGTATACAGCACTGAGATACACCACTAGTCAACACGTAGAGGATTCATCTACAGCTACAAGTAGAAGATGTCACAGAGGTCCAAGAGTACCATACCTATAAGAGGATGACTGCATGACTCACTACAAAAAAACAAGGCAAGGGAAGCACTGCACTTTATCAGTGCTAAATAGAAAGCACTGATAAAGGGGTATACCTTTATCAGCGCTATCTATAAGTGCTAATAAATGTTACATTTATCAGTGCTAAAATAAGCGCTGATAAAGGTTACACTATTATCATCCCTAAAAAAGCGCTGATAAATGAATTTTTTATCAATGCTTTTATTTTAGCACTAATAAAACATACCTTTATTAGCGCTTTTAATGAGCACTGATAAAGGTTCCATCAGTTTTTATTTAATAACCCTAACAGGCCATCCTCACTCACACGCGGTCAAGATTTCGCGGAAGCTGAACCAGGCCCCTTGCCGACGCGACTTCATCATCCTCCTCCTCGTCCTCCTCCTCCTCGCCCTCCTCCTCCTCGTCCTTCCTCCTCCTCGTTCTCATCCTCCTCCGCCGTCGTCACCGTCGCCGCCCCCGCTGCCGCAACCGCCGCTGCCTCTGCTGCCTCCACCCCCGTTGTCGCGACCGTCACCGCCTCTACTATCGCCTCCGCCTCTTCTGTCGCCGCCTCCTTTGCCGCCGACGCCGCCTCCGCCTCCGACGCTGCCTCTGCCACCGCCGCTACCATTATTGATATTCATTTTCAGGTAAATTGTTATTCTACCACTTGAATTAAACATGTGAAATCCTGATTTAAGGTGTTACTTCAAGAGTCAATGGATGATATAGTTGATAATGGTTTTGGATTCAAGGTTCCTTACATATTATATAATTATAGAGGAGCACTAAAGACCTGTGTGGTTGTTTTAGCCATTAAACATTCCGGTATAGAAAGAGATGGTGTGGTTGATCTGGAAGAGTTTAATCATTACACAGAGTCATAAAAAATTCAATATGAACCATTATAATCAACTGCTAGTGTTTTAGGTTAGTGATTAGGTCTTTATCGTAGTTTCACATCACTTGGGACATCAGCGGCTAGGTTATCAATGTCTATTTGCACCGAGTAATGGGATAAACATAATGATTTTTGGTCACTAGGGAGTATTTATTCTTGGTTTCTGTTACCATCTAGTTTGATATCTATCCATGATGTGTTTAATATTTTCCATTTGAGTAGGTATATACCAGATCATTTACATTTGATTAGACGGGGGATGTTGATCTTGATCCCGATAATACTTTGGTTCCCCAACCAATTCTGATTATGAATCTGGAGTATAAGGTACTAAATGATTAAACGACCCCGAGTCTAGTTAATGTGGTAGTTCAGACAATATATCTATGATACATGGGGGAATGATTCATTGATGAGGTAGTAGTGTCCTTCTTCATTAGAGGATACATGATCTTGAGGGATTTCTTAGGGAAAATAATTTATGGTTGGAAGATTATAAAGTCTCATTAAATTTTATGTATGGTATGTTTTAACATTTTTTTGGACTTTTTTTGGTTGAGGAATGCTGAGAAAGGATTTGGAGGACACATGTATTGGTAAATTTAGTGATCTTTAGGGAACTTTTAGAAACAAAACAGCATTTTTTACTATATTCTGAGAAATTACCTGATGTGTAAATGGAGTACATGACATGTAATGACTACCAGAAATGACACATTAATTGGATTCACAATGTGACAATTTTACAAACTTTGTAATGGTTACATATCATTTAAATAAAAAATATAATGTTTTTAAAAAAAGTTAGTTGTTTTTTAGTCAATAGGATTACATGATGTGTAAATGTATTACATGTAGTGTCAATGTCATAGAAAAGGTTTTTTGGGATCCATAGATTTCTTGAGGCTTCAAATTTTTTACAAATTTATCCTCTTGGATAGATATGTATCCCGATGATATTTTGGGTCACTCCCTCTCATCTAGTTTACATTGTTCTATGCTTGATCACTATTATGGTTGGATTTCTTTTCTCGAGGAATATATGTGATCCTTGTGATTCATATTTGGATTTGTTTGCACCTATGGTTTGGATAAAAATTAGTGATCAGAGAGTGATTTCTATCAATAAATTTAAATTTATTTGCATGCATTGTCTTTTGGGGTTTGTGGGATGTGGTAAACAGTGTACTCGGTTTTAGATTATTTTATTCTCATGGGTTTCCCCAATTTTATGTTTTCTTTTCAGTTGGAAATCTCCTCTGTTGTGCGCCTCTCCTCTGCCACGAACACACCTCTGTCGTGTTCTTAACGACACCTTCGCGATTAGTTTTCTCCCGGTACTCATTGGTTTCCTCTTGTTCGCATGTTATTACTGTTTGATATTAATGGTTATAATGTTAAATGTATGGGATAAATGCCCCGCTAAAAATCGTGGCCATTGGTGGTCCTTGTTTGCGCACTAAATGAATTGAATGTTGGTTGGTTCTAGTTGAACATTGGAATATAAAAATTGGCAATTTACGTATAATTTACTTATGAATGAACACCCCTGGATGATAAAACTTATGTGATAACCCCTGAATTAACAAAAAAATTTGATTAAGGGGTGCTTGTAAAATCTAAAATTTTGATTGTTTGGTTTGTACGGTGTTGCGATTGTGATCACAATTGCATTTTTGTATGGTGTTGCGGTTGTTGGCATGATTGATATGCCATTTTTTCCATGTTTTAGTTCTTCCACCATCAAATATCAATCCAAACTTTACCCATTTCAATGGCACCACCACTTTGTTACTAGTGCAATTCCACTGAATCCTAGAAAACCACTTCTAGAGGACTCTATGAGACACTTTAAAATACACGGAACATGCTTCACCATACCTGGATTTCATATAGATTTTAATTCCTCGCAACATTTATCTCCAAAATTTACACCACATGACTAATCTTCTGACTCAAACTTGGAATAAGTTTGATTTTAAATGTTACATGTCATTTGAACCTAGGTCACACACAATGTATCTCCAAGAAATATACTTCAACATGAAACCATGTACATGCCATGAAATAATGGTAGAACCATATGACATGTGTTTTACTTCACTCACACCATGTATAGATACCATAGAGACTTGATGTGTATAGACTATACACCCCTAGTGGTCATGTAAGGACTACACACCATGTATTCCACAAAAATGTGATGCATATCCAGTGAGGTGACTCAATATATATCTAAAGTACACACCTTTAGATCAAGTTTTTCTAAATGTCATGTATTTTCAAAGGCATCATTCAGTCTTTGTAAGACTAAATTGAAATAAATTTGATATATGTCAGATTAAATCAGGTATCTTATACATACACGATGTCCACCCTACTGGACACACCATGTATATGGATTTAACATGAGTTTAAAGGCATTTTTACCATGATTTGTTTTTTATAAAACCCAAACAATGCTACCTGATTAATTAAAACATAATATTAGGCATGTTTGAGATCGAGCCCATAAAGATGGTGAATATGAATAAAGAATGGATGAATGCCAATCGGTTGAAAAAAGAGCATGATGATGGCGTGAAATAGTTTATCATGTTTGAAGAAGATCATGCATGTGAACCTTCTCAAATCCTTTGTCTGTGTTTACGCTATTGTTATTCAAGAAAAATTAGTCCAAAGGAGTTGGAAGAACACCTGATCTATCGCGGAATAGATCGAAGTTATACATGTTGGAATAAACACGGGGAAAAAAATAATGTAGGTAGTGTCTTAGAGAACACGACATTTTATAGATCATCTGATACGATTAGAAACATGAACAATGAAGACGATCATATGGAGGGTGTGATTACAGGTGTGAATGATGATGATGATCGTATTGAGGAAATGATAAAGACAGTTGAAGATGAACTTTGTGATTGCCCAAAATTGTTTAAGAAGTTAAAGAGTTGTGCAAAAATTCCATTGTATGCTGGTTGCACTAAATATACAGCATTGTCATCCGTATTAAAGTTGTATAATTTGAAAGCAGGCAACAGGTGGAGTGACACCAGTTTTACAGAACTACTTACTCTCCTGAATGACATGCTCCCAGAAGATACTGATCTCCCAAGCCGAACATACGATGCCAAACGAATTCTACGATCGATTGGTATGATCTCTGAAAGAATACATGCTTTCCTGAATGACTGTATATTGTTTCGCAAGGACCACAAATCACTTAAAGAATGCCCAAAGTGTGGAGCTTCCTGATTCAAGAAAGATTATTCTAGTCCTACGAAAATTGAAGGGTACTTTCCAATCATTCCTAGGTTTAGACACATATATGGAAGTGAGGAGACTGCAGGACAATTGACATGGCATGCAAATACAAGAATTAAAGATGGGAAACTACATCACCCGGAAGACTCTCCTCAGTGGAAGAGAATTGATCACGAGTATCCTAAATTTGGGAACGAGGCGAGAAACCTTCATCTGGCGTTATATACAGATGGGGTGAATCCTTTTGGTTTTCAAAGCAGTAGTCATAGTACATGGTCAGTTATGTTGGTAAACTATAAATTACCACCGTGGTTATGCATGAAATGAAAATAGATCATGTTATCTATGATTATATCAGAAAAAAACATCCAGGTAATGATATTGATGTTTAGTTGGCCCCATTGATCGAGGATTTGAAAATATTGTGGGATTCAGGTGTTACGTTGTATGATGATTACAAAAATGAACATTTCAATTTGAAAGACATGTTGCACAGGATGATAAATGAATTTCCTGATTAAGGAAATTTGTCATGATATAGCATTAAAGGAACTCAAGGGTGTCCTGTTTGCGAACAAGGTACACAGTCAATTAGGTTGAGACATTCATCGAAAACCGTGTTTCCAGGACATCACAGATTTCTACCCTGACGACATATGTACCGATCTTAGACAACATCATTTGACAGAAGTTCAAGAGAATGTACAACACCGTATCCACTAACAGGTGATCAATTTTTTGAGAAAGTAAAAGATTTGGACACTACTTTTGGTAAATCGTTTTCGAAAAACCTTATGAAAACTGGCTGGAAAAAGAGATCAGTTTTTTTTTTGAATTACAATACTAGAATTGTCTGTATGTCAGACATTTTCTTGATGTTATTCATGTTGATAAAAATGTATGTGATAGTGTCACCGGCACGTTGCTAAATGCACCCGGAAAAACAATGGATGGAATTAAGGCTAGATTGGACATGGTTGAGGTGGGAATACGAGAAGAGTTGGCACCAGTGAAGGGTGAAAAATGAACATTTCTTCCTCCTGCTGCTTACACTCTTTCCAGGCAGGAGAGATATTAGTTTTTCAACTTCTAAAATGACGTAAAGGTTCCAGAGAGGTATTCATCAAATATCAAGAACACCGTTTCAATGGGAGATTTAAAATTAAAGGGTCTAAAATCACATGACTGCCATGTTTTGATGCAATATCTAATTCCTATAGCTTTATATTTCATTTTGCCCATGAATGTACACCATACATTAACAAAGCTTTGTTTCTTCTTCAAAGCTATATGCAGAAAAGTTATAGACTCGGCGAAATTGCCAACTATGGAAAGAGAAATTTCCTTCATATTATGTGAATTGGAAATGTTCTTCCCACCGAATTTTTTTGATATGATGGTTCATTTGATGGTTTATTTGGTGAGAGAGATTCGACTATGTGGTCCTATGCATTATAGATGGATGTACCCCATTGAACGCTATATGAAGATTTTGAAAGGGTATGTCAAAAACTGAAGTCTGCCAGAGGGTTGTATTGCGGAGCAATATATTATTGAGGAAGCTGTTGAATTTTGTACCGAATACCTGTCTGGTGTGGAAATCGTTGGCTTACCGAAATCTCGTCACACTGAGCGGCTTGAGGGTGAAGGAATTTCTGGAAGAGAGGTTGTCACAATCAATATTACAGATCGGGAGTAGGCCCACCTTTACATTTTTCATAACAGTTTCGACGTTGACCCATATGTTTAAACCCACAAAGAAATTCTTAGGCGTTTGAGTCCTTCTCAAGATGAAAAAAGGATATCAGATACACATAATCGACAGTTTATAGGATGGTTTCAAGACCATATTTTTATGCAATTAGATGAAAATCCAGACTCAATTTCAGAACGACTTCGATGGCTAGCCGCAAGAGCAAGTGTGTACGTATTATCTTACAATGATTATGCAGTTAATGGTTATACATTATATACTAATGAACATGATGAATACAGTACCATGCAGAATAGTGGGGTTACACTTGTGGCTAAGGCGATGTATGTTTCTAGTGCTAAGGACACAAATCCAATTTATGTGAATATGTCATACTTTGGCATCATCAAAAGAATATGGGAGTTAGATTATACGAAATTCAAAGTGCCGATTTTTTAATGCAAGTGGGTTGATAACAGGAGTGATGTTGAAATAGATGAATTAGGATTCCTGAAAGTTGATTTCAGTAAGGAAGGGGAGAAAGACAAACCATTTATAATGGAATCACAGGCAGTACAAGTATTTTATGTTCCAAACCCCGCAAACCTAAATTGGTCAATTGTTCTGTTATCGACAAAAACAACTGAAGGGTCAGATGCAAGTTCAACGGAGGTTGACCCTTTTATAGGGACTTCATAATAATTTCACAGTGGTCCCAATGTAGACGGAATTTTTTAGGTTAGAGGAGACCATAATGAAGGGATTTACATAGTCGATAGAGGAGTCAAATCTATTCAGCCTTTAAATAAAAAAGAGAGAACAATAATAAGGTTATTTGTTTATTGTAACATACATTGTGTTATGTTATGTTATTATATGTTTGCTACTATTTTGATGTAATCTAAATTAAATATTAAACCACTTCTGAAGATAATGACTTCTTCACCTGCTGATGCGCCCAATCCCGAGGCACAAAAGGTCTCTCAACCAGCAGCTTGTGGTCCCACTACAGAGCAACAACAGGTTTCTCAACCAGATGCTGGTGGTCCCAATTCCGAGCAAAAATAGGTTTCTCAACCTGTTGTTGTTAGTCTCAGTGCTAAGGCACAACAGGTTTATCAACCTGTTTCTGCTGGTCCCATTGTCGATGCTAGCGCTTTATGGGAAAATATTGATGCTACTTCTGAGGAAATGGTAGGAAATGAAACCCTGAAAGCGCAAAAATAACAAGAGCGTCGTAGTTTGATAGTATTAGCCAAAATACTTAAGGAAAAAGAAAAAGGCATCAAATTTGAGGTGGGATGGAATAAGAGAGGCCATCATGTTAACCCCAACAGAGCCATCTTTAGTAGCTACATTAAAATCGTCACTTGGCAACGCGTGCCGATTGATGTACAGTCATGGAACCATGTTGTCACCGGGCTGAAGACGCTAATGTGGGAAGAGATTACAGTAAGATTATGATATCATTTTTTTAATTTATTAAAATAAAATAAAATACCAAAACATTGAATTACTCTTCATTATCCATTACAGAGTGCATTTATAGGAGATGCCTCGCACAAGGAATATGTATTAAGAGTTGCAGGAAGGATTCATAGAGGTTTCCGCATAATTTTAATGAAATATCATCTTAAAGATGCAGAAGTAAAAATCAAGCCGCACCCACCTCATCTTTACGCACACTTGATATCCCAAGGCACATGGGATGCGTTTAGCAACCGTCGTGGGGAGCATGCTTTTCAGGTACATTGTGTGGGGTAATATGTTGTTTGACATTTGCTTGTATCCATCACTCTGATTGAAAATTTTTTATTTATGAAACACCTACTGAGTTCTGAAAATAAATAACACACAACAGAACTAGCGTACCCTTACCGTAAAGCAAGGATGGCGTATAGTGAATTTGAAAAAAAAAATTGGTACATCTTTTAAATCTAACCTAATACTAGTATGTGACATAAAACAACACCATAACCATGTTTCTCTATTTATATGCAGATTGATGAATGCAAATCGAAATCCATATCCATCCTACACCATGTGCTATGGAAGGAGGCTTGTGTAAATAAAGAGGGGATACTAATAGATGAAAACACAAAAAAAGTGTGGTAAACATGTGTAAGTATGACATAATATAAATTTGATTTGCTTTAAATCACTATTACATTACAATAACTACTTATGTTTCTATATTTTATATCTGACATAGTCATAAAAATCAACAACAACCGAACCAAATGCAGACATACTTTTAGCAGCCTTGAAGCAGCCAGAACAGTATGGTCGCATCAGAGGTGCGGGTTTTGGGGTAACACCGCGAACATATTTTCAAAAACAAAAACAAGCGTAGGATCAAAATAAAAAAAATGGAAAAGCTGCAAGAATAATTATCTATTTTTCAAGAACAATTAAAATACTAGAGAGAGATTATAGAAGAATTGATGGATGAGAGGCAAAGAGAAGAAACAACTCAACAACAACTCGTGTGTGACGATCCCACCCCACCCCCCACCAGCTTTGAGGCGAGCCATTCCCCTAAAAAACTGACATAGATGAGTTAATAAATGTTTTAATAATTGTTTCTGTAAAATGTGATTTACATAGACACGGATACCTTTCCTTTACTAATATTACATAGGGTGAAAATGAATATGATTTATATTTATCAACTCCCACCTATCACCTTGTAGCGAGGGCTATGGTGTTCAATATGCAAAACAACATTCTACACAATAGTAAAATTCCAAAAGATCATATTATAGTGTCAATTAACATAGCTAATGAGCTGAGTGCTGAGCTACCTGATCCAAATGACGATAAAGATATTCATACGGTTGAACAATCTTTTGGAACATTCATCACAGGGCTGACAGTGCTTGTAAAAAAACATGTCGACAAAAAGGTATCCATTTCCAATTTATTTTTCAAGCTGGACCTTTAACATTTAATGAAAAATGGTCTTAACCGATGAATGTTATTAAAGAATGAAAAAGACTTTGGGGTGAAACAAAATATCAGCTCAAAACTATCTCAAGGATCAACCAACCGATTGAAACAGTCTATTGAGAACACCTTCACCCCACCTGTTCTATATCCACAGTTAATAGCATTGCAGGATAATGTGGATAGAAAGTAGAAAGACAAAAATACTCACACAGTTGATTTAAAAATAGATATGTATGGAGAGGAAACATCATATTTCATTAGTGCTAAAAATGTAAATGAACTCCTCAAGTATGAATTGCTAGGTGCCTCAGTTGTAAATGTATACATGAGGAATGTTTTCATGATTTGATTTTACAAAAGATGATATACTCTGATAATTATGACTAAATATATTTTATATTTGTCGCAGGCATATATATGAAGAACAATTGAAGGGATTTCCCCATGAACAAAAAATTGGACTCGTTAGTCCTCACATCACCTCTTCAAAAGATGAAACATATTCTGATAAAGAGGCTGCAATAATGTCATCCCTACTCAAATCGTTTGAAAACAAAATTATGGATGATAGACTCTTTTTAATTCCAATGATGAAGGGGTAAAACTCTAAAATTTAATCATATCAACTATATTTTAATTTCTTTCTTTACTTATTATTTTTTGTATTTTTAGGAACCATTGGATGCTGATTTCTGTCAATTTGGATACTCCAAAGATTTATTTTCTGGACTCAATGCATGGATATCCAACAAACCGACAACACATGATGGCGTTTGTTAATTTGTAATACACCAGATGCATCGTTTTAAAACAAAACATCTAGTTATATAATTTATGTTATATTTTAATGAGGATTCTGTTATGATAGGTTGGTGTATCAATATCGTCTAATGCATGGAATGAATTCAGGGCCTAAGGATAAGAACGCCTACAAGATCTACAACTGGAAAACTATCCTGGTATATATAATAACATTGCACTATCCAAACATATATCAAAACAAATTACTTATTGTTGTAGATGTTTCTATAGTGTCCAAAACAAACAAACAGAAAGGACAGTGGGGATTATGTTTGTAAATTTATTAAAGAGATCGTATTTCATCAACAAACTAGCATCCCTGATGAGGTATTTTCAAAAATAATTACCAGTTCATTTAAAATATTTATTAATCCTTTTTTATTAATAGTTTTTCAGTACTACCATGACTGTTTCAAAAACTCATATTTAGAAGATGATATAGATGTGTTTAGAAATGAATTGGCAACATACCTGATGGAAGATTGTACATAAATAGGATAAACGTGAATTCCTACTACTTATGTTATCTATATATGATCATTTATTATCCTTCAACCTTCTTTCGTGAATAACCTTGGATGATGAAGAAATGACATATTAGAGCAGATTGAGATGCAATGAACATAATTACTTCCTTCAATCATTAGATAGCATGCTTTTTGGTGAAAAATGATCTAATATCCGAGTAGGAATCTTAAATTTTATGTTTACACCATTTTTGATTAAAAAGTTTGAGCATATCAATCCCTTCGATGGATATGTACCAATTTTGGATTGATAATGCTCCGATGTATTGAAATATTTAATTATTACTCGATGTTTTCTATCCTCAGATTCATATTATTGATCTTTACAAATCAATATTTAAGTAAGGCATGATGGTGTGCAGTGCGTATAGGGTGAACTACCAAACCATCGTGGATCAACAAAATACATTTTCCAACAAAATATGGATGGAAACATAAAATATGGTCTATATCCACCATTTTCAGTTAGATATAGGGCATAAATATAAATATTGCTGAAATTAAAGTATAGGGATCAGATTCAACATGCAGAGATAGTATTTGAGCACATGTGTTCCCCTTGGTTAATTTTCTTCATGTTGTGCCTCTAGGCATTAAAAATCCCCCTTTTCCTATAAATAGTTATCCCCCCTCATAATAATCATTACCCTGACATTTCTCCTTCCAAGCTCTATTTTTTGGAGCCCTTAATCACTACGAATTAAATATAAAAATGAATTCCCCTAACCTCAGCGAAGAACCTAAACATCACAAATATCCTCCCTATGATCCCCATATATTTGTGAGTCCCTCGTCCTTACGACCTTCTATGATTGTACGTAGTGATTTTTTAGTCCCTTGTATGGTTTTCCTTATTTCATTTCTATACCTAGTGCTTCATCGCATAGGTACACATTTGAAGGAGGCTATTAGTAAAGTAAGTAAAACGGGTGAGAAGTGAGTCCCCCATGTTCAAGCTTCCAGATGAAAAACATTCAATCACAATCGTCCTTAGAAAATATTGTTAAACTTTATCCTCACCCCATGCAATGCACATGGGGTGTCGCACATCAAGTATTGTTCATGTCCATTAATCTCCATGGTAGTGAGATCATCCTTACCCTCTCAGTAGATAATGACACCCTCCTCACATAGAATAAGATCCTATTTGGGAGTCACCCCTAGAGTAAGCCCAAATCTCCATATTCATGGGTTACTTCTACACATAATCCCCACACCATCCCTCACTGACACAACATTCATGACACAATAATTTGTTCTACTACTTCTTCTTGTTTATCAAACCGAGCATTAATCATGTGGTCTTTGTGGTTAATAGTTTCTGTGACACCCTTATTCTGGGCATCCATCATGGATTAAGCCCCATCATCCAACACCCAGGCCACTAAACATGCATAATCCACAAACCACCTAACTATATAGGTTTTGATCCCTATATTCTAAATAGGTGCTTATGAAGCCTCCTAGAGGTTCAATGACAAACATTGGTAAACCCTAGTTCCCTCCTCCTAGGGGTGCACGTCCTGGATATCTGTATCCATCATCATCCATTCCCATTCTCTCATTTCCCTTGAGCCACTATATCTCAGGAGGATCTTGACCCACTCGAAGGTCACATATCCTTCGGGTCCAAATGTGTGGCTAACCATGCATAATCCCCAACCACATGTCCCATTTTTATTGGGTGGATCACCATGCATAATCCCCAAATTCCCCTATAATAACTACGTGGACATTGATTCCTAGCCAACTAGGGTGCGTCAGATGCCTCTCAAGGTTCAATCCCAACAATTTTATCTTCACTTCGATTCTATCTCATCCATTACATTCCACTTTAATACTTCCTCCATTTCCATCCTAATTTTACTCAGGCCACCACATCCTGGTAGGATCACACTATTCACATGGTCCATCTTAGCATGTATGCCCCATTCATCCCATTGCTACTTTGGAAGAACCTGGGAATCTGACAATGCATAAGCCTCACAAAACCCATACTCATCCATCCAAGAGTATTCCTAGTGTGAAGGGAAGCTAACCATGGGTATTACCTACACCATACCTCTTTTAAATATATGGGTTTTTATCCTTGTATTCTAAATAGGGTACGTAGGAAGCCTCCATGAGGTTAAATCCCAACCAATGGTAAACCATGGTGACCCCCTCACTAGGGTACACCTTCTCTTATCTTCCCTCCTATTTTTCCCTTAGTGGGGTCCGGATAAGTCTTAAAATGAGAAACCTTACCTTTATGGGATGCACCACACTTGGGTCAGACCTCATTGGGCGTTTTGATCCATCTATCAGGTAAACTTTCTAGGTGCTCCCTTCTAGATATGTACCTACATGATCCACCTTTATAAGTGTTTTGATCCACCCATTACATCTCCGTAAGACATTAAATCATGACCCTTTATCCTTTTGGGATGTTAAACTCATGGAATACCACAAGTTAAATATGGGTTTTCATTTCATTGAGAATCCATTTGACGACGATGAATACATGTGACCAATGTTCTAGTGCACATACATTCCACTGATTCCCAATGTGAATACTTTCCTAACTGAAGTATTATGCCCTGGAATTACCCTTTGGAATGTGCTGATATAATCATTGTAATTAACCATCATCCATAAATTTATAGAACCAGGAACAAGTTTCATGAACAACGTCTTATTCTATAAGGGAGACTCATACTAGGTAATGAATTCTGAGGAGGAATCCATGGATAGAATGAACGACATACCATCACCCTGTTTCATTCAATGATAAGACATATCTTTATAAGTGATAAATGTCACTCACCTTTGTAACAAATGAATGTGTGGTAAAATGCATCGCCATCGAACGTCAACATGCTCCAGGCAACGCACCCCTACAGAAAGTGTCAGAAACATATGTCATGCTCAATCATACGTGACATCCCATTTTCTCATAAGGACCTCTCCAAAAACAAGATGTAAAATTAGGTTCCCTATAAAATACTATAGTAGAATTAAATCCATGTAAAAAAATAATCTCAATTAAAAATTGAATTTTGATTTTCCTATAATTTTTTTCATATAAAATGTATATGAATTGAGATTATTTGGTCATCCAATTAATCAAAATCCGTATTTAATTATTCCATAGAGGGGTACATGAAAACCTAACCTAATATCCCATAGAAATATTGTCCCACTTCCATGTCAGAACTGTAAGTAGTTGAAGAAAACCTGAAGGTCTCTAATGCTCGGATTTGATGTGTTGGTATGTGTAATAATGAGATAAATTTTCATTGATATCTCATCTAATACATGGACATAAGAATCTTTATGGTATATCATATAAAATCTGATTAGTACATTGGTACAATTATAATGGGGAATTATAGAATTCCATAATATCAAAAAAAAAGACATCGAATAAGGTACAATATACCAGTTCTAATAGGTGTTTCGGACATGTGTTGGGGCTAGAGGGATGTCATTGGGTTTTGCGAGGATATCAAGGATGATTTGGGTAGTCATTATATTTAAATGTAGTATCATTAGGCTACTCATAATGTGAAATGTTAATTCTCAACATGAATGCATTTAATAGGGTGATAATGGTCGTGAATGGGGAAAAGTGGTCAAGTAAGGGTTTGGACCCAAAATATAGTGATGTCACCACTTGGTTCATTTCATGTAACATGATTTAAAACTTATTTTTATGTGGGTGATGGGTTTATAAAGTATAAAACTCCTCAGTTTTCTTCGTTTGGGCACCAAGTTCTTACGGGGTGGCCAAACCCCATTCCCCTCCTTCCTTCCCCTTAGACCTGAGTGGATTATCAGTTGTTCGTCATTTCAAATCAATGTGGTATCTTCTTCTACATATTCCTTTCTTCTCTAACTTCTTGCTCAAATATTTTCATTCGGTTTTTAGGGTTCTAGGTGTAATTATTATACCATAGTATGGATAAATCATTTTTCTTAATGGGACTTCTATATATGACTCTTAGAGCATGTCTCAAAATTTCATAAACTAGTAATCAATCATTATTTGATGCAGATTATATTTTGTGGAAGATTTATTTATGGGTTTTCAAAAATTTAGGTTTAATTTTTCATAAATTTAGTAATATAGATTGGGCATTTAGTGTTTTCTAGGCTTAGGGGTGCGTCAGGAGTGGATCACACCTAGTTTCGCAGCATTCTGGCTTTGTTGGATTACACAATGAGTTTGGCGCCTATTATACCATGCTGGATTTTTGGTTAAAATTAAATAATTATGTAATTTAATGTTGTTATAAATTAATACATTTGATCATGGACTCAGTTGTAGTTGGTATGAACTGAAGATAGTGTATTGGACTTCTGGTTGAGGTAAGGGCATCGACCTAATTGTGTCGCTTGGTTAATTGGTTATTTTTTGTTTTGTGCCTCACTAGTATAATTCCATTTAGCAACCACATTCTTTAACACATATTATTAGATTATTTTTAACATAAACATACATTAGTTACAACCTAAATATCTTGAGGCCTAGTGTCTTTGTCTATTTTTCTACCTAGAAGAGATCAACAACAGAAACCTATCATCCTCCCTCTGGTCGCCTTCTCTTTTATAGTTCCTGAAGGTCTCTCTTATACATTGAAAATATAATTTTTTATATCCTCATTAGGTTAGGTAGTTTTTACGCCCTGTAATAATATTATAAAGGTTTCTCTCCTTCATACCCTCCTATGGTTGGTCTACAATCAGGTGCTAAAAGTCCTCTTCCTTCTATAAGGGGTAGGCCTTACAAAAGGCATAAATGGAGTCATTTTCTAGCTAGGTATCCCAATCGAGTATATTTACAAGAAGGAGTCTCTTCTAGAGGGAAATATCAATATAATTAAGAGCATTATATCTGATTCCATAACTATTTGTTTACCATAAGAGGTATTTCCCCTCTGATCCCAACTGAGCTCCCCAAGTCCTCCCTCTCATGCCGCTAGTCAGGAATAGAGTGAGGTGAATCCTGCATGGGTGCTCAGTGATTCCCTTTATATTATCTAGGTATCTAGATATGGAGTTCTTTCCCTACCCACCGATCTAAGTACTGAAACCATTGTGTAAGAGTCCTCATGCTTCTTTCTCTATGCTATCTTTTATAGGCATTCATTAGTGAATTTCATTTGTATGACTTCTCCCCTAGTATCCACCACTCTTTTTATACAATATCTTTTGGAATAGAATGTGTTTTTGAATCTAATAGGATGTACATATCCCAATATTAGCTAAAAGAAAGATGAAACCATCATCTAGGTATAACTAGAGTGATTCCTCTCTACTATCTAGGCATCCCGGTAGTTTTCTAGCAATCTAAGTAAATAAGGGTCCCGTTTCATGAGTGTTTTTCATTTCTAATATAGAATAACATGAGCGCATATATCTTGTGAGTGTTGTTGGGTCCCCTATGTTCCATCATAGCCTAAACTCCTCATTAAAGTCCCTACAATCCATAAACCATCCCTCAAATATTTACCTACCCAGGTCATCACATCACAATGGGGAAGGAACTCTCGCTCTATAGTCATCTCTCCTAGACCTATGAACTAATGAAAATAAATGTTGTAACAGGTAATAATTGACATTTTATTAATGTATTATTTCATACTAATGTTTAATTTATTTCATTATTATATTACTAACATAATATTTATTTTCTTATGTAGGTGAAATATTTTTCTTGAGTTCGAATGCTTTGTTTGGAAACCACGGCCATGGATGACAATTTTTTAGAGAGGATGGTTACAAAAAGTATGGAACATCATTGTTTTTAAATTGTGTTGGATAATTGTAATTATAACCAAATTAAACATTTCTTGAAATGTATATAGAAGTGTGTTGTTTTTTAATCATGATTTCAAGTAAATATATGTAGCATTTTTTGTTCTTTTGTGCTTTGTGTGTGGGGGTGGTTTGTGCTGTGTGTAGGTGTTGTTTGTACTGTGTGTAGGTTCTGTAATGTTTGTAGGTTCTATGCAGGTTATGTGCAGGTTTTGGTTTTGCACAGGATCTTTGGCCTTTATCAGCGCTATTTTGAGCGCTGATAAATGTATTTTTTATTAGCGCTCAAAATAGCACTGATAAAGGTAGTTTTTATCAGTGCTATTTTTAGCGTTGATATATTATACATTTATCATTGATAAAAATAGCACTGATAAAGACTACCTTTATCAGTGCTTTCTTAGCACTAATAAAGGAGAACATTTATCATCACTTTTTTTAGCGCTGATAAAGGGGACCCCCCTTTATATTCACTGAGATTAACAGCACTTTTTTTACATTTTTAATGATGGTTTTTAGTGATATTATAATCCATATATGTAGTAGTGACTCAGGATCGGTTGTGCAGGGCACCCGAGGTGGAGACTGACCTACCAGGAGTGGGCAGTGTTACTCATGCAGTGGGTAGGATCACATGGCTCGTTACTATCCGACCCACCATTCAGATGATCAGCATACAGTCGAAGGACATCCTAGGAAGAGACAAAGATTCGATCAAGGTGGTCTGCAGGGAGTTTGTGGACGTGGATGAGGAGCTGGTCATACAGCTGGTGATGGGAGATGATTCGAGATATTACTACCACCACCCCTATGAGGTCCACCCCGACCACAGGGAGCAGGTGGATAGGGGAGAGCTTAGCTCCAGGCAGCTAAGGCTTATGACCATGGCGTTTTGGAGATGATTCAAGGTATGGTCTGTGTCTACTCCACCTTATCTGAAGTACTTATAGACACAGGTTCTAGTCATTCTTTTATTGACACTACCCTCCTTCAGAGCTCGTAGATTCTGACAGAGTCGTTGGTTCGATCCTTATGGCTAGAGACTCCTATGGGAGCAGATTCGACGATTATGCACTGGTGCTGGCAGTGTGAGCTTACTCTAAGAGGCGAGAGCTTTGGCTGGGATCTCCTAGTAGCGGCATCGAGGCCTTACGACTTTGTCTTGGGTATGGACTGGTTATCTACAGTCCATGCTCAGATTGACTGTATTAGGCGCAAAGTGCGGTGTGTCTGCACGGATGAGACCAGGTTTACCTTCACCGACGAGAAGGGAGCCTTTGTTGCATATGATGGACTTTCTTGGAGGAGATTGTAGCTGATCACTCATCAATTGGCTAGATTTACCCTCGGAGCGGTTGATGTGGAGAGTCTAACTTATCCTGTAGTGGTGTAAATGTATGAAAATGTTTTCCCTGATGATGTCTCAGGTCTACCTCCTCGCATATAGGTGGACTTTTACATTGATTTGTACCCCAGGATGACATTGATATCTAAACCAGCATATCATATTTCTCCCACAGAGCTTTGTGAGCTGTGGGTATAGCTAAAGGACTATCAGGGGAAGGGATTCATCTGGCCCAGTGTTTCTCCCCGGGCAGTCCCAATTCTGTTCTCCAAGAAGGCGGATGGGAGCTTGAGGCTCTGTGTTAGCTATCGGCGCCTGAACCAGGGGACCGTGAAGAACAAGTACCCACTCACAATGATTTATGACCTCTTTTATCGGCTAAAAGGAGAACGATGGTTCTCGAAGATAGACCTAAAATCAAGCTACCACCAATTTAGAGTACGGGACGAGGATGTGTAGAAGATAGACTTCAGATATTGTTACTGCCATTATGAGTTCTTGGTTATGCCATTCGGTGTATCCAATGCTCCAATAGTGTTCATGGGACTCATGAATAGGATATTTCATCCATACCTCGATCGCTTTGTTATAGTCTTCATGGACGGCATTATGATCTACTCGACTACTGAGGAGGAGCATGCCTACCATTTGTGGGTAGTACTGGACACACTTCGAGAGCACCAGGTTTATGGTAAGCTCTTGAAGTTCTAGTTCTACATCGGAAATGTTTACTTTCTAGGACATGTAATCTCGGTGGTTGGAGTTGCTGTGGATCAAGAAATGATTGAGGTAGTACATGCTTGGGAATCACCCAAGAGTGTGACGGAGGTACGGAGTTTTCCGGGTTTGGCTAGATACTATCGGAGGTTTGTGCCTGATGTATCCAGAGTTACAGCACCACTATTAGCCTTGAGAAGAAGGGGAAACCCTTTGTGTGGTTGGAGTGATGCCAGTAGAGTTTTCAGGAGCTGAGGTAGAGGCTGACTAGTGTCCCCACCCCGAGGCTTCCAAAGGAAGGCGTTGGGTACGTAGTATACTATGATGCATCAGGTACCAGACTCAGATATGTCCTGATGAAAGAGCGATCAGTTATCAGATATAGTTCTTGAAATCAGCTACAACATGAGAAAAACTATGCTACCCATGACCTGGAGCTAGCAGCATTGGTCTTCACCATGAATATGTGGCGACACTATCTGATGGACGAGCATTTTACCATGTACTCAGATCACAAGAGTCTCAGGTATATCTTCTCCCAGAAGGACCTGAACCTGAGATAGAGACGTTGTCTTGAGTTCCTTTAGGACTATGACTTTGAGATTGTCTATACTCTTGGGAAGGGGATCTTTGTTGCAGATGCACTCAGCAGAAGATCTGGTATACAGCTGCTAGGAGAAGCGACGGAGCAGCTAGCTGCTTTGCATATATTTTTTGTGGATAGAGATGGAGCATCTTTTCTTCAGTCTCTTACAATCACTCCCCCACTTCTCCAGTGAGTCAGGGAAGCACAGCATGGGGAAGCTAATGGCGAGACACGATGTTATCAGATATCCACAGGACATGCACCAAATAGATTTTATGAAGGTGAGGAGCATGTCATCCTCTTTAGAGAATGTACCATGGAACTAGTTCTACTTCATGAGGAAGTGTTGAGGGAGTTCCACACATACCCTCTAGTAGTAAATATAGGAGTGGTGAAGATGTACTAGGACCTCTGATGATAGAACCGGTTTCTAGGAATGAAGAAAGAAGTAATAGAGTTTGTCTCAGGATGCCTCACTTGTCAGCAATTGAAGCTGGAGCATCAGGTACCAACAGGCTTGGTTCAGCCTTGAGAGGTCCCAGAGTGGAAGTGGGATAGGATATCCATGTACTTCATGGCAGTTCTTTAACATACATCCATGAGACATGACTCGATTTGGGTGATCGTCGACCAGCTCACCATGTCGTCCAACTTCCTACCGATCAAAGAGTATGGTTTAGTAGAGATCTTGGGACTCCTCTATGTGTAGGAGATTGTGCGGCTGCATGTAGTACCCATGAATATTTTCTCTAATCATGATAGACATTTTACTTTTAGACTATGGAAGGGATTTCAGGAGGCTTTCGGGATGCAACTTTGTTTGAGCACCGCCTTCCATCCTCAGATGGATGGTTAAATTGAGCAGACCATTCAGACCCTCGTGGCCTACTGGGCTGGGCCCAGCGGGCTGGGAGAAACCCAATGGGCTGGCTTGCCCAATGGGCCGGGCTAGACCCAATAGGTCAGTTCGGGTCGACTCGAACCGGTCATCCCAGACTGGGTCGGGCCGGGTTAGTCCGACCAGGTCGGATCGGACCTGATCCCCCTACGACCCATTTATGCTCCTTCGGCCATATATTTGTCACCAGATGTCCGTTTGACGTACTATTAGCGGTGCTGTAAATCGTGGAGTGTGACAGTCCCTTTAAGTATACCCCACTAGATTTTGGGGTATAGTTGAGATACAGCCAGGCTGGATCATGCACGAATCCAACCAGGCACCCATTACTAAAAGGATAATAACTCACAGACCGGGCGTTCGATTGACATGTCATCTATTTCATTGAGACCCCTATTATGTTGCGGACTTTTGAAATACTTTTTCATTGGAATTTGTGACAGTTGTAGTATTGATTAGTAGCTCATGGAGCAGATCCTCCCAGAGATGAGTGAGCATAGTGCAGAGACCTAGTAGCTGGCTGAGACCTGACGAATGATGACCGTTTTGACTTTGAGTGACTCTACTAGCCTAGTGGGGAACACCTTGGTGTCACGGAAGACCCACAGTGGGGAGCGCCTTGGTGTCGCGGCAGACCCACAATACTCAACAAGAGGAGTACCTCAGCAGCCTATGAGGGGGAGTGCACTTGGTGACGCGGCAGACCCACGGTGGGGATCGCACTTGGTGACACGACGGATCCACGGTACTCAAAAGGAGGAGTACCTCAGTAGTCCAAGGTTAGTGTGAAGTGCACTTAGTGTTGCGGCAGCCCACTATACTTGATAGAGTAGGAGTTCACCAGTAGCCAAGGTTCCAACAATGTGATTGGGGATGTTACTTAGTACTACCCCTAGAATCAAATCCTAGTTTGAGCTGAGTCAGTTTTTCTGTGATTTTCATCATGATTGTGATGGATCACTTGATAACGTAGGTATATGTTTGGGCATATACCTAAGTCGGGTTATCTGTTGATTTCTTTCTTTTTGTTTATACCTGATAAATTTTGTGAGACCTAGAGGGTCTCAGGGTCCCTACTGAGTATCGTTATACTCACCCCTACACGGGCTATTCCCACACCTTGTTGTGTTGGATGCAGACAACGAACAACGTTGATCGAGGCTGAGAGTATCAGGACTGGACAGTACCCGGAGGTGGATCATATGATGAGTCGGTACACGGAGGATACGGATGGATGTGAATTGACGAGGAGGTGATATGTACCTTCCCTTCCGGTAGGAACTTCAAAGGATGACCCAACGATTGTTTTTCTTTTCTTCAGTTGTACTTGTACTTTTAGTTTCTTGTACTTTACTATTGGGATTGTATTCTGGCCCTTTTTACATTCAACACTCTTTTATTATAAAGTTTTACTTAGTGTTTTGGATCCATTTGTAGGATCTTTTGGGTGTGTTTACAGGTTATAATGGCAATGCCTTCCCAGTTTTAGGAAATTATGCCTTCGGTGCTAGTCATCATCCCCTGTTCTATGGAAGGCGGGCTTGGGGTAGTCATGGCACAAGCCCTAGGGGATGGGTTGTGACACTCGCCAAAGAAAAATCCACTATGATCAAAAGAATATATACATGGGATCAGTAGGTTGGATTATACAGGGATATTAGTGTCTTTAAAATATGAATTATAGGAATAAGGGTGGAATATGAGTTTATTACATAAAGGGTAAAAGCGTAAAATTGTGTTTCTTAACAAATCTAGGTAGTCTGTATCATTTTTCCCATTGTAAAGAAAACTATTTACTAGCCATGGGGGTCACCTTATATTCACAAAACCATTTCACTGTAACCTAAAAACATTATGGGGCTTGAAAAGATATGATGTAACTATGAAAAATGGTACTATAATCTGCCCCCCCCCCTCACACATCTTGGTGCATGGTTTTCACCAACTGTGCATTGACCTTGTGACCTAGTCTATTTTCTATGATTTTATAATTTCTATACTTTGAAACCCATAATATTTAACAAAAACATAAATCTAAATAGTAAATAAAACATTATTGTGACCCATATGGTGTCAAAAATTTCCCTACCAATCCAATTAACACCCCAAAAAAATTCATTCTATATCAGAATCTATGAAGATTTGAGGCCACTCCTCCCTCAACAACACATCATGATCCCATATCTCATGTCTATTTTTAACACACTTTCATATAAAAAATACTAATGGAAATTAATTTCTATGCATCTCCATTTTATGATAATCCATTTTATGAACATTTTTTCTCTAAAACCTCAGTATCAGGAGAAACTTTCAAGTCCTTCCACTCTATCAGATCAGTTGAGTCATCATGGTATTTCTTTATATGGGAGACATAAAACACATCATGAATGGGTATCATTTGAGGTGGTAAATCCAACTAGTACACCACCATATCAATAAATTTTATGATATCAAATAACACAACATAGTGTGATGCAATAATACCATATCTCCCTAGTTGAAGGTATCCTTAGAATAATCCATCTACAACACCTAATCAACAACTGAAAACTAAAAAAAATGATGATGATGATAAATATAGAATTTATGAAGACTCTATGTTTTCTCCAACCTCTTCTAGATTCACAAATCCTTATTTATCATTTCCTAGAGTATGTTTGGACCCAATAAAGAGTTCTCTCCAAATTCCATCCAAAAAAGAGGATATTGAAATGGATACGAATAAAGAGCCTTAATGGTAGACATATTTATTAAAACCTGGTAAATATTTTTAGAAAAATCAATGAATGATATATTCAACTTTAATTAATTATGAAATAAAATACACCTAGTATGTGAATATCCTTACAGATCTTGATAACCTAATTAGTCTTACCATCCATTAGAGGGTGATATGTCATGCTCAGCTTCAGTTGAGAGCCCATATTCACCTAAAGACTCTTACAATAACCACAAAATGATGTGAAAGTATTCAATAGAAATAATTGATGGGTGAGATCTAGGAGGATTTATGATCTCTAATATGTACATGTGTCAGGGATTCTTTACCTTCATTGACCATGTGAATGAAAGAAAGTGGGAAACAATTAACCGGTTGATAACCGACCAAATAACATCCTTCCCACTAGAATTTTAAGGCATGATGGCCACAAAATCATTTAATATCTCATCCCACTTCCACACTAGTATTATAAGGGTATAAAAATAAACTATGAGGTCTCTAATGCGTAGATTTAATTATCTAAAAGGTAAGAAACAGAGACATAGTCTCAAAAACTATCTACCTCATGCTAGCTCTCTAATACCATCATTTTAGATCATAAAAAATATTATTACTCTGATGGTGAATGAACCATATTGAATAGTACCCACATTCCATTAACTCCCTCCTATTGGACAAGCAGACAACCAGAATCCTTTAAAAAATTAGGCAACCCTTGGGAGACCAAGACTAAACCCTTAAGGTCAATCCATCATTTAAAACACTACTAACATGTCAGTATTGAATATCTATTACATACTTGAGCCAAAACTGATCATCCAAGGAAGTTGTGAATTTTACATAATTAAAGAATACCCAATAATATTTATCTTCAATCTAAAAATAAATCTCAATAAACAAGACCATCTAGCCCCAGTCATCCTCTGATTATCTAATTTCTTGTACTTATAGTTTCTTGGTCAAGTATTCATATTACATGTTCACTTTCTAGTTTTATAAGCTATATCATAGTTGAAATCCAATAGATACTCCATCCATTTTCATTTCCTGATATTAATGTACCTTTGGGTAAAAATACACTCCAACACTCCTGAATTAAATATACTATAACTGCTCCTAAAAAAGAGTGTGTTTGTTAATCTTTTAAGAATAAATCGCACCTGATAACACTATGTGATGATTGGGTTAATTAAATTCATAAGAGAAAAACTATTGGGAGTCAGAAACCATCATATTATTTTTCTATATCAATATAAAACTCAATCCTCAACCCAAAGAACCAAAATACATGAAATAAACCTTACCCAACCCTTGAAGAATCTAAAATGAAGCTTCTTACAACCTCACATTCATCTCCTAAAATTATTCTTGACATTTCTCATCCGAAAAAATAGCTACCTTTTGTGTTAGATCCATTACTACTAAATCCAACTTGGAAAATTCTATAATGAAATTCCTATAGAACACAACCAAATCATGGAATATTATATTCTCAAACACATTCTCAAGATTCTCTTAATATATCATAGCATGAATATTTTTAGGATCCATTGAGACACTATTCTCCGAGATCACATGAAAACATAATCTCATTTACTAAATCCCAAATTAGAATTTAGATAGATTTGAATGCATTATCTTATATTTCAAGGTTTCTACTATAATCAATAAATGGTACTCTTATTCCTCCATTGAAATAGAGTACACCAGGCTATCATCTACAAATAATAAAACAAAAGAATTAAGATATTGATAAAATATCTAATTCATCAATTCTATAAAATCCATAGAAGAATTACTAAAGATAAGTGGCATAACCAAATACTCATATTTATCATTCTTTATACTAAATGAACTCATAGGATCATTCTCTCCCCAAAACCTGATGACATAGTATCCCAATCTCAAGTAAACATTATAAAACCACTTGAAACCCCTTCGATGATCATATATGACATTAATCTAGGAAGATGGTCATTTTTTCATGATGGTAATCTAATTGAGTTTTTTCGAGTCAATAAATATTCTAAAACTTTCATCTTCCTTATTTTCAAAGATAAACTATGATGCCTATTGTGACACACATGGTCGAATAAATCCCTCATCTTTATGATCCTCTAAATTTAAATTTAAATAATTTATCTCAGTTTGATCTATCTAGTATGATGACAATGGGATGAGGATTTTCTTAGGATGTAAGTGGATAGAGAACTTCACCTCCCTTATGGGAGATATCCCTAAAAAAATATAGAAAGGGATCAGGAAACTAGTCTACAAATATTTGAAGATGAACAATTAAAATATGATCAATGAAATTAAAGAGAAAACTATACAACTAGTATAAGATCAAGTCAAAATATGATGTAACTATTCCTACCATACTTGACTTGTGGTCTCACTCACCCTAGATGTCATTTGTAATATCATAAAAATACAAAAACCAAAATCTCTGATGAGAGAAATGAAGTTTATCATTAAATACAATCATATAGAACATAATTTATATGGTCTCCAAATTTTTTGGTTCAAGGACTAAAATATCCAAAAAAACCTCAAAATCATCAATCACTACCCAACACTCTAGTCAATTAATGGCTTGATCCATCCTTTTTCTAGAAGAGTAAAATGATCCATTCTAAATGAAATCATCACTATCCAAAAAACCTAAATAATTTATAAACATTTAAGTGACGAAAACATATGATTCATCTATATAAAAAAATGATAATTCAATGGATGAATCCATAACCATTATACAAATAATTGAAGTTATAAAACCCCGAGACTCAGGTACTTTTCCCTTTTATTAGGTATTTTTTATGTTATATATTACATGGGTTGAGTTTTAAGAGTCAATGGATGGTTTTAATGTGTTTTGAAGTGTTTTTAAGGGTAAATGGTTTGAGAATGGTTATGGGAAACCAAGTAGTTTTCTATAGGAATCCTTGTGATATGATTAGGAGGATAGGATGGTGCGCATGGCTAGCACACTATTCCTCAAAAAATTATGTGTACCTAGGAGGAACCATGTTAGTGTATTGTCACAACCCGTCCTCGGGGCCCGTGCCGTGACTACCCCAAGCCCGCCTTCCATAGGCCACGGGCTGGTGACTAGCACCAAGGCGTAAATCTCGGTAAAAAGGGAAGGCATTGCCTTTGTAAAGTAAACAAACACCACAGAGCATGCAAGCAGTAGAAGTAAACACTAAGTAAAAGCTGATACAAGTAAGTGCGGAAAAGTAAGTGGGCCAGAATACAAACCCAAATTGAAAGTAAAGTACAACTGGAAAGGGAAAACAGCAACTAAAAGTAAAGCCGCAACGTCGAGTCGTCCGCTAGAAGTCCCACTCGAAGGGTGGGTACAGATAGCCTCCACAGCTCCTCAGGTCCAACTGTCCGCTCCGAGTACGTCCCGCTCAGTGGTCCACCTCCAGGTACCGTCTTACTCCGCAAGCCTCAACCATTATCAGTGTTGTCCGTCGTCTGCAACCAACACAACGTAGTTCGGGCATAGCCCGTGAAGGGGTGAGTATAAGCTACTCAGTAGGGACCCCGAGACCCCTGAAGGTCTCCCAGAATCCACAAAGGATAATCCACAAAGGAAAGATACAATCACGAAGTAACATTCGACCCTGCTTAGGTATATGCCCATACATATACCTAAGTCATCAATTCTCGTTCGGCCCCAACATCCAAGCCCACGTACAACCCAGTCCACATAAGAAAGCAAAACATAAATTCACACAGAATAGCACAACACAATCCACATAGGAAAGCAAAATAGGATTTCACCTCACACAGGTATACTTCTTCTTATGATGATAGAGATGATCAGATATATCCACTGTTTCATCTATATCGTCGAACCCATGAAGGATCGAGAGGTACTAACCACCGCAATGACCCACAAAGGATCTGACCCACACAGGATCGATAGTTAACTAACCCCCGCAATGACCCACAAAGGATCCGACCCACAAAGGATCGAAAGGTAACTAACCCCCACAATGACCCACAAAGGATCTGACCCACAAAGGATCTAAAGGTAACTAACCCCCGCAAAGACCCACACAGGATTGGATCCACACAGGATCTGTAGGCGCTGGCCCACACATGACCGCTGAGCGCTGACCCACACAGGATCAGTCCCACATAGGATCAGTAGCACTGATCCACATAGGATTGCTGAGTGATTTAGTCATCACCGTCGAATCCACTGATGATCTCTGTATAGTCGTCGTCGTCGTCGCAGACGCAGCCAGCTCTAGGGTTCTCACACACAGAAAGCTCGTTCGGGAGGGTCCGCTCCATGAGCCAAGAGGCTGATATATCAATTGACACATAGTCCAGATTTGATGTACCCAAACGTTCCGTATCGTCAACAGGAACTCAACGACAAAGACGGCGCGTCAATCGGACGCCCGGTATGAGAGTTATTGTCTTTTTCATCCTAGGGGCCCGGTTTGTTTTTTTAAGCCAAAATCAACCAGACCGTACTCCAACTGTGTCCAAACCTCGAGCGGAGTAAGCCAAAATATCCTTCTCACTTAGAGGAATCCATCAAAGTCGACGGAACGTCAATCAGACATCCGGAGCTCAAGTTATAAGCGTTTCCGCTCCGAGGGCCCGGTTGGTTTCGTGTACGAACCAACCCGGCCGAACCCAAAGTATTATGAATCCTTGAGTGCAATATACTGAAACGACCGTATCGATCCAAGGATCGCATCGCAACTGACGGTGCGTCGATCAGAGTCTCATAGCTCAAGTTATGGGAAACAGACCGAATAAGGTTCGGTATTAGGGGGTTCGGGCCCGATCTGACCCGGCCAGATACCCCCAGGGTCGGCCCGAACTGGGTCAACCCGTCTCGGGTCTGGGTTCGGCCCGCTTGGGCACGGCCTGGACCGGTCAGCATGGTCCGGCCCGGTCGGCGCGGCCCGGCCTGTAACGCCCCGACCCTAGCTACCCAGAGTCGGTGCATTACTTCGTAACATTGGCATGATCACAAAAGATCAAGTCTCGAAAGACCGATTAGTTTAGTATCCTTGGAAACACTAGATACATTCATAAATGTTACATTACATCACAAAGTGAAAAACTATAATAACATAGTCTCTATAGTCCACACTTCTATCCTCTTCGGACTATCCCTGCAGGTCATTCATAAAATACTTCCTCACATCCTGGAAAATATTAAAACATTGAAAGGGGTGAGCTCAGATGCTCAGTAAGGATAACAATATTGTGGAAGCTTTCATAAATAATCATTAACATTTAAGGCAATGTATAACTAAAACAAAAGCCTTTTTAAACTTGAACTTTAGCATAATATGGAAAAAATAAAATGAGATAATGCCATTTACTTACTCACATGGATATTCTACTAATCGAATAATCCCATGAAACATCAATAATCATTTTCATAATGATGGAATGCATAATGCCAGACTATCATAACCACGTAGCCAAGGCCTTGTGCCAAGACCACAAATAAAATTTTCTCAAGGCCTCGTGCCAAGACACTAGTTTGTCTCATGAGACATGCCGATGCATCGAGGAGCTATAGCGGGCTCCACCCGTCACTTATTAAGTCCAATGCATTCCTTATATGAATAGGTTTAAACATATCATAAACCATAACATAATCGTATCACATAAAACATGCATAAAGGAAACATAACATTTCCACATTTCAATCACAAGATATAAATACAACACATTGATATAATAAAAATGCTTTCAAAACCATTTTCAATACCAAAATAAAAGAAAGTTAAAACTTTGTATTTATTTTTCATTAAAAAAATGATGGCTTGTAGAGGAAGCCGAATCTCAAATAATGGTCACGGCGGCGGAGAAGTCGTTGTCTCCGCATAAGTACGGAAAGAAAAACATTCCCTTTTGTCGTTTAGTAAAATGCTTCATATAAAAAAGATTCCTTTTGAATAAACGTAAAAGTCAAAGGGGTTTATACACCGTATAAAAGAAAGTTGTGTATAAAACCAAATATGCCTCAATGAAAGGAGATTGAGACGAAGTCCCTTAAAAAGATCATTTTTTAAATAAAGTACATCTATAATGTGTATTCACTATAAGTACACATAAATAATTTACAAATACAATATAGGACATAATAATATCATGACATAATTTTAAAGTAGGAGATTAACCCAAAGAATGGAAGTTGGGTTAAGAAATTCCCTTACAAAGATCATTTATAAATAAAATAGATCTATTATGTGTATTAACTATAAGTAAACATAAAGAAAGTACAGATACAAGATAATACATAACAATATCATGACATAATTTGAAAGTAGGAGATTAACCCAAAGAACAGAAATTGGGTTAAGAATTTCCCTTACCTTGCGTCTTGTCCTGACTCGACCGTTCTTTAACCTCCTCAAAATCGGGTAACTCTTTTTGATTTGAGCCAAAGGCTTCCTTGTGAAGAGTTATTCCCAAAGTGAGGCTTATAGGAGTAAGAGGGGGAAGTTGGTAGAGTATTTGGGCAGAGGTTGGCCGAGCCAAATGGCTTGAAAGTGTAAATGAGGTGGGAGAGGTGGGGGCCTTTTATAAGTGGAGAGGAGGGGCTCTTTTGGAAAGATTGAAATGTTACATTATTACACAATTATTTTCAGATTCTAAAGGTCCCACACTTATATAATTCGTGGCTAAGGTGATAAGGGTTCGAAATATCCTCATCCAATAGGCTTTGGACAAGTGTAAGCCTTGGATCTTACATTATCTTCTCATTTTATTTAAATCGTTAAATAATGAGGTCATCGCTGCATCATAATGATGTCATAAATAATTTAATTTATTTAATGTCTAAAAATTATAAAAAAATACTATGATGTAGGAAATATTTTTAGCTTTCTAATGAATATTTATAGTCAAATTTTGAACTTGTGTAACCCCACTTAAAAACTGTTTTAGTAAAACAACTCATGTTTGTATCAATTTAATTTTAACATTAAATAAATATATATTAATGTCATTTTCCAACTAAAGTGGCTCCATGGGGTCCCCAAGTGGACCCATGGGTTGTCTTGGTCGGCCATGACTCATCCAATAGGAGTAGGACAAGTTTCATGCTCATCTCATATTATTAAAACATCATTTGTACTTTAAACTACACTAATTACCTCTAATCGCGATTAAGAACTTAAAAGTTACTATTCACCAAAAAATTATTTTAATCTCATTGAACCACATTTTAATTCTTAATGACAACCATGTATGTCGGATTTTTGAAAATCAAATCACAGAAGTGGTAATATTTCATTTAAACGAAAAATCAGTTATTTAACTACCACTTAGTGGTTTCACTATTCATCAAAAATTGAAGTTTTTCAGAACAATGCAAAATTTTCACCCTAAGCTATAATTGATATTCCAAATTCAAAAATGATGTCTATTTTATGAAATTCCAAAAATATAATTTTCATTAATTAATTTTATAATTAATTCCCGCTGTCACAACAAATAGCGTGTTTTTAAGAAACAATTTATATCAAAAGATTGACAATTGTTTATGTCCAATTTCAAAGTGAAATTAATTCTAATGACCACCATTGGATAAAATGGTAAAAATATATTCTAATTATACTTTAAAACCACTCAATAGTATAACTTATCACTATAAATTATTTTGATTAGAAAAGCTGTTTTAAGTATTTTTCACTATTCATAAAAATTTTGAAGTTCTCAGAAAATTACAAAAAATTCAACATAGGCTAATTTCAATATTAGGAATACAAAAATGAAGTCCATTTTGAAATATAAAATTTCTATAAATTTAAAAGGTGGTTATTACTATTCATAACGGCTACTTTGATTAGTTGCAGTGTGTTAGAACTCGATGTTGCGTACAATGCAAGCTATTACATTATTGAATGAGAAGCGTATAATGGAAGCTCGGGGTGTTACATTCTCCCCTCCTTCAATAAATTGCGTCCTCACAATTTGAAATTTTTCTTTGAAAATAAAAGGTTGAAAAGATAAAATACCTTTGAGGAAGACCCACATCGGAAATAAGGTTAATAAAATTTATCCTTAATAAGAGGGAAATGGAAATAAGAAAGTCACCACCAAATTATGATCTTGATAAGGAGAACATTGGTGGCAATTAGAGACATATAATTGGAGGAAAAACGTAAATATTTGTAGGGAGTGATTGAGGTCATCAATCACAATCAACTGTCAAATTGAGGGCCTCAAAGCCTTCAATCTATGTTGATTTAAAATATCATCAGTTCAACAAGACATAAGGTATTTGGGTAACACATTTTTTTGTTTTAATATCCCTTTACTAAAGTTTAAGAATTAATTTATTCATTGAATAATAGATAGGTATATATATATATTTATGCTTGACAATTAGAGTTTCAACCTTCAACTCACCTTTCACTCAAAAAGATAATAGAACCCAAAAATATTATACTTATCCTAATTGTATAAGGTTACAAATGTTAACACATACCATTTAGATTAGTAAAATTATTTTGTAATAACCAGGGACTTCCTGTAGGCTAGTGGTAGGAAATAAAGGCCTGTCGCACTATGGTTGTGGGTTCGATTCCTGCAGCTTTGTCCGACGCGTCAGGTTATGCCCCACCCTGCAGGTTGTCCTTTTCCTAAAACTATAGTATTATAATATTCCAAAAATAATCTTCATAAATTTTTTTTAACCTTAAAAAATACTATCCAAAGATCAACTTAATCCATTCCAACTTTTATAGTTATCCAAAATACTTCTGTCCAACTCACAGTCCAAATTTTATAAGGAAGGTAAACATAATGAAGATCCCTTTTTCCATGTAACAACATGTGAACACCTTCATCATGTATTCTTTTTAAACATACTGAATTACCATGATCCCTTTATTCCTTATAGAATACTAGATATACTCCTTCTATCCAAAAATGTATACAAATCATCAATCAGTTTCAAGGAAGTTAAGAATATCCAATATAATTTATCCAAATCAATCACGTCTTATTCCAAAACCACTATCTCAGTATCAGAACCATATTATGGTTTATCTTTCTCTAAACCATATATTTTACAAAAATTTAACCTACTTTGGAGTCACTTTTCTTGGTTCCACACAATCTGAAGTCCTTGATGAAATAGTACTGCAGTACAATCCTTATATACTCCATAATTATTATAACCAGTACATCATTGATACAACAATCAAATTACAAAATTATTTAATAACAACATAAGAACTCTAATCATTACTCCTCATCTGTGGTAGTATCATAACTTGATTATTATCCAATAACATCATTTGAGGCATACTCTGATGATTTGGACATTGGTTTGCGTAGTGTCCCCAATCCTTGCAGAAAAAGCATTGTACATTTGAATCCATTTTCTTACCCTTGCAGTCACACACTTTGTGTCCTTTTTCTCTAGACTTATAACAAACTCCCATTCCCTTTAGGAAAGTTCCATGATGTTTCTTCCCACAATTACCACATATTGGAAAATTCTTCTTTCCCCTCATCCCTTTATCCATCATTCTCTCTTCCATCCCTTTCGTCTCTTGCTTCGCTTCAAAGCCATAGGACTCATAGAATTCTTTACTTATCTTATTAACACATGATACTATTTCTTCATATGTTGAGAACACATGGGAGACTATTTCCCTTCGAAATGTTGGCTTAATACCGTGAAAGATACGATCCTTCTTACTCTTTGGATCATACGTATTGCTGGAGTTCACATTCCTTCTACTAGGTGCCATTTCTATACAATGACATAAACTAGATTAGTTTATGAATCAAAATACATAATTCCATACTTATAAAATACTTAACATAAATTGAACTATTTATGGATATAATCCATAATCATAAAAATGATTTCTTTGAGGAAGTATATACTCATAAACCCTTCATAATGATTTGTAAAGAAAATGAGAGTTATCCTAAGCATATCCCCCGGGAGTGTCGTAACCAAGAGTGCAGTAAGGACCGTTGTCGTGCACCAGTTCCCGTTTGAGTCTATCTCAAAGCGGTGTTTTCGGGTTTTACCCCTAGGTACATCTGTGCCAGAGCCGCCTCTACCTGCTCGTATCCAAACAGGGATGTATTGCTCGGAAAACTCATAACATCTCTATAATACCAAAATTCTAGGAAGTTCTTCTATACTAATCCTCAAAGTCTATTTTTGGGATATGTGCTCTAATCAGAGTTTATCTAAATCTAGCTTCCAAGGTTAGTAATAAACTGCCTCTGATACCAACTGTAACGCCCCGACCCTAGCTACCCAGAGTCGGTGCATTACTTCGTAACATTGGCATGATCACAAAAGATCAAGTCTCGAAAGACCGATTAGTTTAGTAGCCTTGGAAACACTAGATACATTCATAAATGTTACATTACATCACAAAGTGAAAAACTATAATAACATAGTCTCCATAGTCCACACTTCTATCCTCTTCGGACTATCCCTGCAGGTCATTCATAAAATACTTCCTCACATCCTGGAAAATATTAAAACATTGAAAGGGGTGAGCTCAGATGCTCAGTAAGGATAACAATATTGCGGAAGCTTTCATAAATAATCATTAACATTTAAGGCAATGTATAACTAAAACAAAAGCCTTTTTAAACTTGAACTTTAGCATAATATGGCAATAATAAAATGAGATAATGCCATTTACTTACTCACATGGATATTCTAATAATCGAATAATCCCATGCAACATCAATAATCATTTTCATAATGATGGAATGCATAATGCCAGACTATCATAACCACGTAGCCAAGGCCTCGTGCCAAGACCACAAATAAAATTTTGTCAAGGCCTCGTGCCAAGTCACTAGTTTGTCTCATGAGACCTGCCGATGCATCGAGGAGCTATAGCGGGCTCCACCTGTCACTTATTAAGTCCAATGCATTCCTCATATGAATAGGTTTAAACATATCATAAACCATAACATAATCGTATCACATAAAACATGCATAAAGGAAACATAACATTTCCACATTTCAATCAAAAGATATAAATACAACACATTGATAAAATAAAAATGCTTTAAAAACCATTTTCAATACCAAAATAAAAGAAAGTTAAAACTTTGTATTTATTTTTCATTAAAAAAAATGATGGCTTGTAGAGGAAGCCGAATCTCAAATAATGGTCACGGCGGCGGATAAGTCGTTGTCGCCGCATAAGTACGGAAAGAAAAACATTCACTTTTGTCGTTTAGTAAAACGCTTTGTATAAAAAATATTCCTTTTGAATAAACGTAAAAGTCAAAGGGGTTTATACACCGTATAAAAGAAAGTTGTGTATAAAACCAAATATGCCTCAATGAAAGGAGATTGAGACGAAGTCCCTTAAAAAGATCATTTTTTTAAATAAAGTACATCTATAATGTGTATTCACTATAAGTACACATAAATAATGTACAAATACAATATAGGACATAATAATATCATGACATAATTTGAAAGTAGGAGATCAACCCAAAGAATGGAAGTTGGGTTAAGAAATTCCCTTACAAAGATCATTTATAAATAAAATAGATCTATTATGTGTATTAACTATAAGTAAAAATAAATAAATTACAAATACAAGATAATACATAACAATATCAAGACATAATTTGAAAGTAGGAGATTAACCCAAAGAACAGAAATTGGGTTAAGAATTTCCCTTACCTTGCGTCTTGTCCTAACTCGACCGTTCTTTAACCTCCTCAAAATCGGGTAACTCTTTTTGATTTGAGCCAAAGGATTCCTTGGGAAGAGTTCTTCCCAAAGTGAGGCTTCTTGGAGTAAGAGGGAAAATTTGGGAGAGTATTTGGGCAGAGGTTGGCCGAGCCAAATGGTTTGAAAGTGTAAATGAGGTGGGAGAGGGGGGGGCCTTTTATAAGTGGAGAGGAGGGGCTCTTTTGGAAAGATTGAAATGTTACATTATTACACAATGATTTTCGGATTCTAAAGGTCCCACACTTATATAATTCGTGGATAAGGTGATAAGGGTTCGAAATATCCTCATCCAATATGCTTTGGACAAGTGTAAGCCTTGGATCTTGCATTATCTTCTCATTTTATTTAAATCGTTAAATAATGAGGTCATCGCTGCATCATAATGATGTCATAAATAATTTAATTTTTTTATTGTCTAAAAATTATAAAAAAAAATACTATGATGTAGGAAATAGTTTTAGATTTCTAATGAATATTTATAGTCAAAATTTGGACTTGTGTAACCCCACTTAAAAACTGTTTTAGTAAAACAACTCATGTTTGTATCAATTTAATTTTAACATTAAATAAATATATATTAATGTCATTTTCCAACTAAAGTGGCTCCATGGGGTCCCCAAGTTGACCCATGGGTTGTCTTGGTTGGCCATGACTCATCCAATAGGAGTAGGACAAGTGTCATTCTCATCTCATATTATTAAAACATCATTTGTACCTTAAACTACACTAATTACCTCTAATCGCGATTAAGAACTAAAAAGTTACTATTCACCAAAAAATTATTTTAATCTCATTGAACCACATTTTACTTCTTAATGACAACCATGTATGTCGGATATTTGAAAATCAAATCACAGAAGTGGTAATATTTCATTTAAACGAAAAATCAGTTATTTAACTACCACTTAGTTGTTTCACTATTCATCAAAAATTGAAGTTTTTCAGAACAATGCCAAAATTTCACCCTAAGCTATAATTGATATTCCAAATTCAAAAATGATGTCTATTTTATGAAATTCCAAACATATAATTTGCATTAATTAATTTTATAATTAATTTCCTCTGTCACAACAAATAGCGTGTTTTTAAGAAACAATTTATATCAAAAGATTGCCAATTGTTTATGTCCAATTTCAAAGTGAAATTAATTCTAATGACCACCATTGGATAAAATGGTAAAAATATATTCTAATTATACTTTAAAACCACTCAATAGTATAACTTATCAATATAAATTATTTTTATTAGAAAAGTTGTTTTAAGTATTTTTCACTATTCATAAAAATTTTGAAGTTCTCAGAAAATTACAAAAAATTCAACATAGGCTAATTTCAATATTAGGAATACAAAAATGAAGTCCATTTTGAAATATAAAATTTCTATAAATTTAAAAGGTGGTTATTACTATTCATAACGGCTACTTTGATTAGTTGCAGTGTGTTAGAACTCGATGTTGCGTACAATGCAAGCTATTACATTATTGAATGAGAAGCGTATCATGGAAGCTCGGGGTGTTACACGGCCCGGCCCGGTGCGGCCCGGTCTGGCGGACCGGCCAGGCAGTCGGCCCGGTGCGGCCCGGTCTGGCGGACCGGCCAGGCAGTCGGCCCGGCGCGGGGCGCGCTGGGCGCGCTGTCCAAGGGTTCAGCTGAATGGCCGAACCGTTCGGGGCGGGGGGGGGGGGGCGCTGCCCCCTCGTGAACTAAACCGCGGCCCCTTAATGGGGCCGCTTCGTCCGGCCAGCCGGGGGTTTCGAACCCCCGGTTTCTCCATGGTCCGGCCGGCCCCCTCCGGCCGGCCGACTTCTGCCGCCCCGGGACCGGCAAGGCCGGTCCCCTTTCTCCAACGCCGGTGGCCCGGTACCGGCTGACGGTTCCGCTGTTCCACCGCAGCCTGGAACCGGCCGCGGCCTTGGTTCGTCCGGTGCGGCGCGACGGCGTTGCGCCCCTCCGCCGCGGCCCCGCTCTGGTCGTGGTACTTAAGTGGTTCTCAGGTGCGACGCGACGATGCCACATCTTTGGTTTGATTTCAACGGTGTGGCGTGACGGCGCCGCGTCCTGGTTCATCTTCAACAACGCGGCACGACGGTGCCAACTTCTCCCCCTTTCCTTATCAAAATTCCGCGCGGTGCTTCGGCACCGCGTTGCCATGCTCGCCGCAACAATACCAATAACCAAAAAAAATGGGAGGAGTGTCGACCATGTTCGTGCGGTCCGACCTCCTACCATTATCACGATAACAAGCAGTTCAAAGAAAAGGAGAAGCAATGGAAGATTTCATGAACTAACAAATAAAATAAATCCATACCTCAACGCTGTCGTCGAATGAGAGTTCGTCGCGGAATTAACCGTCATGGAAGAAGAGGACTGCCGCGGAAGAAGAAGATTACCACGAAAGTAGAGAATCGCTGTTGGCGTTAGGTGATCTTCGAGGAAGGCGTCACTCGCCGTCATCCTCCGTCGGAGATTGGCGTTCTTCGTCGGCGGTGGTGTGTTCTTCGCGTTCTTCGTCAATGGTGGTGTGTTCTTCGCGTTCTTCATCGAAGAACAGAGAATCTTCTCTTTTTCACCCAAAGGTTTATCACAACACAACCCCAACCATAATAAAATAAGTCCAACACTTATTTTATTGTCAACCTAAGCTCTTGAAATTCAAAAGATAAGAAACGAACAATTAATTTGAAGAATTAATTGTAACAATTTAACTGCCCAATTTAATGGGGCATTTTATAATCAGAAAAATGCACGGTTGACTTTCATTAAAGAGGGGGTTTGCGGGTGCGTTACTTAGGAGGGAAGAAATGGTGGGGCTCGTGCGGGCCCCACCTCACAAATATCCTACCATGTGGGAAGGATATTTTGGGTTCCACCTTATTCGCTTAACTTAGCTTAACTAAATTTAAGTGAAATAAAATAAAATGTCACGCCACCTTTATTTTATTTCTTAACTTAACCCCAAAAATTAAAAACCACACCCAAGAAAACGCAACTCTGGAAGAGGAGTTTCTAAGAAAATACTGGCACTGCGATTCCATCGGTGCCTTCAGAATTCGATTCCGAGCACCGGTTCAAAAGTTAGAAAACCCCACTCGTTCATTCAATGAACGTACCTGAGCTAAACTTCGGAAAATGATTTCGGGCACACCGGGCCTCGGAATCAGGTGCCGTCAGAAACTGCGCTCTTTTAAAATTCCAAATAAAAATAAGAAAAAAATTTCCTTGAATTTTATGGGTATTTAAATCACTCCCACCTTAGGTCTTTACGTCCCCGTAAAGATACATCATAAACTAGGGAAACAAATGTGGGTACTGAGCACGCATCTGAGCCTCCCGCTCCTAAGTGCTCTCCTGGAGGCTCTCGTGCTGCCATCTGATGCGCACTAGAGGAATCAACCGTCCATGTAGGACACGCTCCTGTCGATCCTCAATCTCCACTGGGACCTCTGCAAAAGTTGCCCCATCATCAACATCCAGCTCCCCATGGTCAATGGTATGCATCGAGTCATTCACGTATCTCCTTAGCTGAGATACGTGGAAGACGTCGTGCACCCGGTGCAACTGAGGTGGTAGAGCCAGGCGATAAGCCACCTCTTCAATCCTACTAAGGACCTGGAATGGTCCGATGAAGAATGGAGACAACTTGACACCTCGTCCAAATCTCTGTAATCCACGTCTAGGTGAGACACGCAAGAAGACGTGGTCGCCATCCTCGAACTCTAGTAGCCTCCGCCTCCTATAAGCATAGGATTTCTGCCGGCTCTGAGCTGTCCTCATCTGCTCCTGGCTGATCTGGACCTTCTCTATCGTGGCATGGACCATCTCCAGTCCCATAAGTGCTGACTCCCCAGGGTCTGTCCAGCACAATAGTGATCTGCAAGGTCGGTTGTACAATGCCTCGTATGGTGCCATCCCGATGGTGGAGTGGTAGCTATTGTTGTACGCGAACTCCACCAAGGGTAGGTGGTCCTCCTAGCTGCGACCAAAGTCGAGGACAGATGCGTGGATCATGTCCTTGAGAGTCTGTATAGTCCTCTCCGTCTGACCATATGTCTGAGGGTGAAAGGCGGTGCTCAGACGTAGCTGTGTCCCGAACACCTCCTGAACCCCTTCCATAGCCGGGAAGTAAAGCGAGCATCTCGATCAGAGATGATAGTTGATGGCACACCGTGAAGTCGTACAATCTCATGAACGTAGATACGTCCCAAGCTCTCCACTGATCCCTACTCTCTGATGGATAAGAAGTGAGCCGACTTGGTGAGTCGGTCGACAATCACCCAAATAGAGTCGTGACCTCTGGAAGTGCGTGGAAGTCCAATCACAAAGTCCATAGATATCCTGTCCCACTTCCACTTTGGGACCTCCAAGGGTTGTACCAAGCCTGCTGGCACCTGATGCTCTACCTTCACCTGCAGGCAGGTGAGGCATCGAGAAACAAACTCTGCCACAGCCTTCTTCATGCCCTTCCACCAGTTCTGTCGTCTGAGGTCCTGGTACATCTTCGCCACTCCAGGATGTACCACCAAGGGAGAAGTGTGAAGCTCTCTCAGAAACTCCTCCCATAAAGAAATTGGTACCAAGTTATGTCCTCTGAAAAGGACGTCATGCTCTGCTCCAAAGGAGAAACTATCAGGTGCCTGTCCTGAGGATATCTGTGCACGCCGTGTCTCACAGTCAGTGTCCCCATTCTATGCCTCTCTGACACGCTGTAGTAGTAGAGGGGTGACTGTGAGAGACTAAAGGAAGGCTGCTATATCTCTATCCATGAAGGATATCTGCAAAGCGGCTAGCTGCTCGGTCGCCTCCTCAAGTAGCTGAATGCTCGTCCTCCTGCTGAGAGCATCGGCTACTACGTTCCCCTTCCCAGGAGTATAGACTATCTCAAATTCATAGTCATGGAGGAACTCGAGCCATCGCCGCTGTCTCATGTTCAGGTCCTTCTGAGAGAAGATGTACCTGAGACTCTGATGGTCAGAAAAGACTGTAAAGCGCTCGCCCATCAGGTAGTGTCGCCATGTCTTCAGAGCGAAGACCACTACTGCTAACTCCAGGTCATGGGTAGCGTAGTTCTTCTCATGCGACCTCAACTTACGTGATCCATAGGCGATCATTGTCCGCTCCTGCATCAGAACACATCCGTGTCCGGTCCCTGATGCATCGTAGTAGACTACGTACCCAACTCCCTCCTCCGGAAGCCTCAAGGTAGGGGCACTGGTCAATCTCTGTCTCATCTCCTAGAAGCTCTGCTGACATCGATCTGACCACACAAAGGGTTTCCCTTTCTTCGTCAAAGCTGAGAGTGGTGCCACAACTCTGGAGAAGTCTGGCACAAATCTCCGATAGTATCCAGCTAGTCCCAAGAAACTCTGCACCTCCATCACGCTTCTGGGTGGCTCCCAAGCCAGCACTACCTCGATCTTCTCAGTATCCACTGCAAATACCACCTCAGAGATGATGAGTCACAAGAAGTGGACCTCACATATCCATAACTAACACTTCGAGAGATTTCCATAAATCTTGTGCTCTCGGAGTGTGTCTAGTACAACCCGCAAGTGGTAGGCGTGCTCCTCCTCAGTCGTCGAGTATATCAAAATGTCGTCGATGAAGACCATGACAAATTGATCGAGGTATGGATGAAAGATACTGTTCATGAGTCCCATGAACACCGCTGGAGCATTGGTTACGCCGAATGGCATAACCAAGAACTCATAGTGGCCATACCGACATTTGAAGGCTGTCTTCTGCACGTCCTCGTCCTGAACTTTGAGCTGATGATAGCCTGACCTGAGGTCTATCTTTGAGAACCACCGTGCTCCCTTGAGCTGATCTAAGAGGTCATCAATCCTAAGTAGCGGATACCTGTTCCTCACTGTCACCTGGTTCAGGAGATGATAGTCGACACAAATTCTCAAGCCCCTGTCCACCTTCTTGGCGAACAATATTAGGGAATCCCAGGGTGAAACACTGGGTCGGATGAAACCCTTTCCCTGCAAGTCCTCCAACTGTACTCATAGCTCTCGAAGCTCAGTGAGGGCCATCCGATATGCTGGAGTGGATATCGGGGTTGTCCCGGGGTACAGATCAATATAAAAGTCTACCTCTCTACAATGAGGTAGTCCTGGAACGTCGTCGGGAAAGACGTCTGCATACTGATCCACCACTGCTGGAAAACTAGGACTCCGCACGTCAACTGCTCCTCGGATGAGGCTAGCCAACCGATGAGTGATGGGCTGTACTCTCCTCTGCGAAAGTCCATCCTGTGCTGCGAAGGCTCCCTTCTTGACGGTGAAGGTGAACCTGCTCCCGTCGGTGCGTACACATCACACCTTGCTCCTAATATAGTCCATCTGAGCATGGACTGTAGATAACCAATCTATGCCTAAGATGACGTCGTAAGGCCTTGATGCTACTAAAAGAAGATCACAGCCGAAGCTCTCACCTCCTAGAGTAAGCTCACACTGCCGGAACCAGTGCGTAATCATCGAGTCTCCTCTCGTAGGAGTCTCTAGCCGTAAGGATCGAGCCAACGGCTCTGTCGGAATCTCCGAGCTCCGAACAAGGGCAGTGGCTTTGAAAGAATGACTCGCTCCAATGTCTATAAGAAATGCATCAAGGGTGGAATAGACACAGATAGTACCTCAAATAATCTCAGGTGCGCTGTGGTCGTAGGCCTCCGCTACCTGGAGCAATGCCTGTCTCTGCCCGCCAGCTCCCTATGGCCGGGGTGGACCTCTTAGTGGTGGTGGTGGTAGAGCCTCAAAGCATCTCCCACCACCTACTGCTCGGCCAGATCCTCTGCCTCGCCACCTACTCCCTGCGGACCGCCACAGTCGACCCTATGCCTCTGCCTGGGTGGCCCCTCAACCGTCCGCTGCTCCTCGACACGGTGGGTCGGGCAGTCACGAGCCATGTGGCCCTGCCCGCCGCATGTGTAGCATTGTCTGCCTCTCGAAAGACTGGCTCCGCGTTGTGTGCCCCGCACTGCTGAGTCAGTGTCCTGAGGTCGTCTACCTGAGGGTCTGGTCTGCCTGGACCCATGAGTCATCTGTTGACTGCCTGCTGCAGAAGACTCTGCTACGTGCCACCCTGCGGTAGGTCTCGCTGCTGAAGAAGGCTCAGCAAGGAAGCTCTCGATCAAAAGGGCTCACTCTAGTACTCCTGCCTGAGTCGAAATGCTGAGGGAGATCAGTGATGCCCTGATCTAATGTCTCAATCCCTACTCAAAGGTCTGGGCCCGGAATAATGGGTCCCGTACCATGTCTGTCGAGTAGCGTGAGATATCGGTAAATCTCACCGAGTACTGGGCGACCGTCAAGCTGCCCTACAGCAGCTGTAGAATCTTCTGGATGTGCACCGCACGGAGGGTGGCTGGGACGCACTCTAAGCGAAAGAGGCTCTCAAAGTCTGTACAGAGGAGAGATGCATCAGCGTGGACCTAGAGCATCAAGCTCCACCATCGGCCCGCTGCCGCGTGCAGTAGGCTCGTAGTGAGGATCACCATGAGGTCTGGTGGTGTCCTCACTAACCTGAAAACTCGTACCACTGCCTCCAGCCAATCCTCGGCTGCCTGGGGGTCCATCTCCCCGTGGAACCTGGGCGATCACTGGCGATGAAACTCCTGCAGTGCACTAAGGCGACGTGCATCGTCAGCGGCTGGGGATGGAAGCATCGGTGGCTTGGTGGGTAAAGGTATCGTCGGTGCCTCAGCTGTCAAAGGGCCCTATACTGAGGCCTCGTCGATCGGTGGGATGTCGTCACACACAACTCTCGGAACCCTAGTTGGATGCCATCGTGGGGCCATCCTGAAAAGAAACAGCTGCACCACGGTCAAAACAATATATCTGGTGAGCTGACACAAAGTAATCACAAAGAAAACTTGAAACACACATGCAATCAATGTTTTCGTGCATTAAGCCGGAAATCAGAAGTCAGGGTCCTGGTGTACGGATACGTCAGCCACCGCACCAACACTAGACTCCCTGGACTAATAACCACACCCAATACACTTAACACTATTGCTTCACATAGAAAAAGATCAGAGTCCAGAGTTATGCGGTAGAACCGAACTCCTCTGATACCAATTTGTCACGACCCGTCCTCGGGGCCCGTGCCGTGACTACCCGAACCCCGCCTTCCATAGGCCAGGGGCTGGCGACTAGCACCAAGGCGTAAATCCTGTTAAAAAGGGAAGGCATTGCCTTTATAAATTAAACAAACACCACATAGTAAGCAAGCAGTAGAAGTAAACTCTAAGTAAAAGCTGATACAAGTAAGTGAGGAAAAGTAAGTGGGCCAGAATACAAACCCAAACTGAAAGTAAAGTACAACTGGAAAGGGAAAACAACAACTGAAAGTAAAGTCGCAACGTCGAGCCGTCCACTGGAAGTCCCACCTAAAGGGTGGGTATAGATAGCCTCCACAGCTCCTCGAGTCCAGCTGTCTGCTCCGAGTACATCCCGTCCAATGGTCCACCTCCAGGTACCGTCCTGCTCCGCAAGCCTCAACCACGATCAGCGTTGTCTGTTGTCTACAACCAACACAACATAGTGTGGGCATAGCCCGTGTAGGGGTGAGTATAAGCTACTCAGTAGGGACCCCGAGACCCCCGAAGGTCTCCCAGAATCCACAAAGTATAACCCACAAAGGAAAGATACAATCACGAAGTAACATTCGACTCTGCTTAGGTATATGACCATACATATACCTAAGTCATCAATTCTCGTTTGGCTCCAACATCCGAGCTCACGTACAGCCCAGTCCACACAGGAAATCAAAATGTAAATCCACACAGGATAGCACAACACAATCCACATTGGAAAGAAAAATAGGATTTCAGCTCACACAGGTATACTTCTTCTTAAGACGATAGAGATGATCCGATATATCCACTGTTTCATCTATGCCGTCGGACCCACGAAGGATCGAAAGGTACTAACCACCGCAATGACCCACAAAGGATTTGACCCACACAGGATCGATAGGTAACTAACCCCTGCAATGACCCACAAAGGATCTGACCCACAAAGGATCGAAAGGTAACTAACCCCTGCAATGACCCACAAAGGATCTGACCCACAAAGGATCAAAAGGTAACTAACCCCCGCAAAGACCCACACAGGATCGGACCCACACAGGATCTGTAGGCGCTGGCCCACACAGGACCGCTGAGTGCTGACCCACAGAGGATCGCACCCACACAGGATCAGTAGCACTGATCCACATAGGATCGCTAAGTCCTGTAGTCGTCGTCGTCGAATGCACTGAGGATCTCTGTACAGTCGTCGTCGTCGTCGCAGACACAGCCAGCTCTAGAGTTCCCGCACACAGCAAGCTTGTTCGGGAGGGTCCGCTTCACGAGCTGAGAGGCTGATACATAAACTGACACATAGTCCAGAGTTGATGTATCCAAAAGTTCCGTATCGTCAACAAGAACTCAACGCCACAGACGGCGCGTCAATTGGACGCACGGTCTGAGAGTTATTGGCCTTTTCATCCCAGGGGCCCGGTTGTTTTTTTAAGTCAAAACCAACCCGACCGTACTCCAACTGCGTCCAAACCTCTATCGGAGTAAGCCAAAAGATCTGTCTCACTTAGATGAATCTTTCAAAGTCAACGGCACGTCAATCGGACGTCTGGAGCTCAAGTTATAAGTGTTTCCGCTCCGAGGGCCCGGTTGGTTTCGTGTACGAACCAGCACGGCCAAACCCAAAGTATTCCAAAACCTTGAGTGCGATATACCAAAACGACCATCTCGATCCAAGGATCGCATCTTAACTGAAGGTGCGTCGATCGGAGTCTCGTAGCTCAAATTATGGGCAACAGACCGAATAAGGTTCGGTATTAGGGGGTTCGGGCCCGATCCGACCCGGCCCGATACCCACAGGGTCGGCCCGAACTGGGTCGACCCATCCCGGGTCTAGGTCTGGCCCGCTTGGGAGTGGCCCGGCCGGGTCGGCACAGCCCGGCCCGTCCCGGCCAGGCGCGGCACGGTCTGGCGGACCGGCCCGGCAGCCTGCCCGGCGCGCGGCGCGCTGGCCAGGGTTCGGCCGAACGGCCGAACCGTTCGGGGCGGGGGGCGCTACCCCCGCGTGAAGTAAACCACGACCCCTTAATGGGGCCGCTTCGTCCGGCCAGCCGGGGGTTTTGAACCCCCGGTTCCTCCATGTTCCGGTCGGCCCGCTCCGGCCGGCGGCCCAGTACTGGCCGCCGGTTCCGCTGTTCCACTGCGGCCCGGAACCGGCCACGGCCTTGGTTCATCCGGCGCGGCGCGACGGCACCGCGCCCCTCCGCCGTGGCCCCGCTCCACCCGTGGTACTTTAGTGGTTCTCCGGTGCGGTGCGACGGAGCCGCATCTTTGGTTCATTTTCAACGGCGATGCGTCTTGGTTTGTCATCAACGGTGCGGCGCGACGGCGCCCGCTTCTCCCCCTTTCCCTATTAAAATTCTGCGCGGTGCTTCAGCACCGCGTTGCCGTGCTCGCCGCAACAATACCAACAACCAAAAAAAGGGGGAGGAGTGTCGGCCGTGTTCGTGCGGTCCGACCTCCTCCCGTTATCACGATAACAGGCGGTTCAAAGAAAAGGAGAAGCGATGGAAGATTTCACGAACTAACAAATAAAATAAATCCCTACCTCAACTTTGTCGTCGAACGAGCGTTCGTTGTAGAATTAACCGTCGCAGAAGAAGAGGACTGCCACGGAAGAAGAAGATCGTCGCAGAAGTAGAGAATCGTTGTCGGTGTTAGGTGATCTCTAAAGAAGGCGTCACTCGCCTTCTTCCACCATCGGAGATTGGCGTTCTTCATCGGCGGTGGTGCGTTCTTCATCGGCGGTGGTGCGTTCTTTGTCGGCGGTGGGGCGTTCTTCGCGTTCTTCATCGAAGAACGATAAATCTTCTCTTTTTCTCCCAAAGGTTTATTACAACACAACCCAAACCATAATAAAATAAGTCCAACACTTGTTTTATTATCAACCTAAGCTCTTGAAATTCAAAATATAAGAAACGAACAATTAATTTGAAGAATTAATTGTAACAATTTAACTGCCCAATTTAATGGAGCATTTTTTAACCAGAAAAACTCACGGTTGACTTTCATAAAAGAGGGGGTTTGCGGGTGTGTTACTTAGGAGGGAACAAACGATGGGGATCGAGCGGGCCCCACCTCACAAATATCTTACCATGTGGGTAGGATATTGTGGGTTACACCTTATCAGCTTAACTTAGCTTAAGTGGCTTTAAGTGAAATAAAATAAAGTGTCGCACCACCTTTATTTTATTTCTTAACTTAACCCCAAAAATTAAAAACCACACCCGATCAAACGCAACTCTAAAAGAGGCATTTCTAAGAAAATACCGGCACTACGATTCCATCGGTGCCCTCAGAATTCGATTCCGAGCACCGGTTCAAAAGTTAGAAACCCCCGCTCGTTCGTTCACTGAACGTACCCGAGCTAAACTTCGGAAAATGATTCCGGGCACACCGGGCCTCAGAATCAGGTGCCGTCATAAACTGCGCACTTGTAAAATTCCAAAGAAAATTAAGAAAAAAATTTCCTTGAATTTTACGGGTCTTTACATGTATACATTGGGAAAGCATGGTTAGTGAATATATTGTCAAACCATAAAAACTATCCATGTGAGGGGGTGGTTTTTAAGGCAGAGAAAGGTGCACATTTCCTAAGAAATGTGACCTAACCATTCCACATTCATTTAATCCTCTAAAAATTACTGTTTAGCTTTATTTTGACCCAAAAACCCTCATTTTCACATATCCTTTTAGGATTTCAAATACCACTCCTCTATTAAGTGTTTTTAGTAGCCCACTTTCACCATAATCTAAATTTTAGGGATCTAAGTATATCAGATCTCTAGAATAAATAGTAAGTATTCATTTTATCTCTCTCTTTCTCTATATAGTCTCACAAGGATTGTTAGATCTACTTTGTTGTGGACATATATTTATGATCTATTATGTGTTTTAATGATATATTGATTTGATCTATTTAACATATAGAGTCTGGATCCTAGATCTAGTGGTTTCTTGTATCACTATTCATTTTTGTTAGTTGGTAAGAGGTTGGTGGCTTCTCTCTCATCTCTACATACTCTATAATTATAAATTTAATTTTTAAAATTTTAATAAAATTGTTTTAATAATTTAAACTTAATTTTTAAAATAATAATATAAAAATTATCTTAATGTTAATTTTATTATTTTTCTGAAATGTTTCATTTTTTGATGACTACTTTAAAAGACTAATTTTTAATTAAAAATGTCCTTTTATTTTAACTTATTTATAATGTTTCTTTATGTTTTAAAGTGGTTTTAATGTAATACTAGTCATATAATACATAAATTATTCTAATTTAGTTCATTTTAAACAAATTAATGTTGAAATTGGATATAAAAACATTATAAATTTTTGAACTTTCGATCTTTCAAAACATATATTTCGCATCGCTTCTATGGGATTATTTTTAATTTAAATTTTTCCACTTCTATGAATTGAATTTGGAAGAAAAATCATATTTAAAATAAGAATAATTTATATTATATAATTAGTTCAAATTATTTTTTTACAATAATTTTTAATGAAAACAGTTAAAATTAATTACTAATATTAAGGTAAAAACAAGTTTTTCACAATACATGCACTTGTGTTGATATTAATTTTTCCATGAACATAAGATTTTTCTTTAATAAATTGGATTTAATATTTAGAATAATTAGGTATAAATAACATAAAAAATTAACATATTAATTTTATTCTTAATGGATATATTACCTAATTAAAGAAAAATATATAAGTTAGTTTTGTAAAACAACTAAAAGTTTAAAATTGAATATACTTAAAGACTAAGAAATGACGTGATAAAAATGTGATTAAATTGTAGGGTGGGGGTTTGTATCTGTAATATCATAAATTATATCCCTTATTAATCAAATTTTTAGGAACATGAGGTTAGTGAAACGTCCCAATAGTGAATATGTTGGGGGTATATACAAAAAATCCACTCCTCCTTTGTAATAAAAGGGCACTCACTCCGCTCACTTCATCAAAACTCAAAAACAATTTGTCTTGACAAATACTTACCTAAATCAAATCTGAACTTCACTCCTCTCATAATATTTTAATTATTATGAATTTAAATACAATCTCGGTATGATTTTCATACAATCTAAAGGGGCATACCAGAAGAAGAGGTTATGTTCATCAATGAGTGTTTCTGTTTTATTTATTCCTCCACCTCTTCCAATTATTACTATAACATTATGATATAACAACCATATTATCTTTCATATAATGAGATGTTTTTATGTTAATCAAATTACCTAAAACCATCTCCACTTCCATCAAATGGGTTATAAAATCATCATTATTGTATATGGAGGACACCCACCCCGTAAACTGATGTGCTTCATTTTTCCATTAACAAATATCAATGATAGTTATAATGATGGATTTATAGTTTATATATTATATTTATGATATTATTATTAATATATTGTTATTATATCACAAATACCTTAATGAGTTCCATTTTTGGGAATATGATTATGTCGCTCGTGTGTAGGTCAGACTACCGCATCATGGAGCATTGTGATTTATTCAAACTTTAAATGGAATGTAATAAGGATAGTTTTAATGAAAATATGTGATATATATAATATAAAAATGATTCTAAAATTATAATGTATCATTTATCTTTATTTATTTCAATCCTTCATGAAAATGAAAGCATTATTCATGCGTACGTATGGAATACCATCTTAATAAATGGTGTATTTAATTTTCTTTCACTAAATTTTATAAATTATTATAAATATTTATATAATTAATATATATGATATTAATATCATGTATAAAAAATTATATGATTAAACCTTGTTTTATGTAAGATGAACAAAAATAACAAGTCAAAACAGGCTCGAAAAATAATGTATTTATTGCCTGAAATGTAACTTTAACAATGAATTGTTAATAAGAAGGTAATAAAAGGTCATTATAAAATAATATATGGTATTATATATATTAATATTTTTATTAAATAGATGTATAATAATATTATATTTATTTTCAAGGGATTTTTATGAGTACATCTTATGTTAATACTTTTGGTATAGATTTCTATTATCTCTTTTTCCCATGGGGACATATAAGAATTCACCACTCTTTTATTTTGTGTGGTGTATATACTTCTCATTTGATATGTTATATAATGAATAAAAATATTTTCATGATATTTAAATTTTATTTTTATGTTATTTTTTATTCAGTATTGTGATTCGAAAGATTAGTAAAGTGGTAACAGATTTTTGTCTTAATTTTCCTTCTTTGAGACATACTTTATTTTTTGTGACTATATCATTTCTTGAGATGTATATACATACCCTTATAGATATAATATAAAGAATTTATTTATCCTAATGTTATTTAAAGTACTATTTTATATTATTCCTTCATGGGGATTGTTATTAAAAGATAAAAAAGTGGTAATGATTTTAACATACAATCTCATCATTTATCAGTATTGTTTATGATTATGTTTCCAAATATAATATCATATGATAATTATCTCAAGAAACTCATAAATATTCTTCTAATATGATTATTAATTTTATTCTCAATTAATATTTCAATTTTTAACTTTTTTTGTTAATATAATTTATAAAAAAATAGGTAAATCCACCATTATGCCTCTCTTTGGTCTCAAATCATTTTTCATCCAGAACCATGTTATAAGAAAAAACAATCTTTTATTATTATTCTATGATTTATAAAATTTATTTTTACGCAAGTTATATTTTTAAAAAAAATAAATTTAAAAGGATTAATCGTGTCTTTATCTAAACAATTCCCATTTGTCTTTTATCAAAAATGTGAAAGGAATATTTGTTTTAATGTGTATAACATGGAAACAATGGCATGTAATCTGAGCCATTATTTGATTTGATTCTTCCATTATAAGTATTCAAGGTTAGTTTGAAAGTAAAATATTTAAAACATTATGTTATAGTTTTTTTACCAAATAGAAAATTATGTTTTCCTCCGAAAATCATACAAATGACTAATAAAAATCATTTTAAATGAATGATGAAATCCATTAATTTCACCTATTATTTAATGTGGATAAGGTCTGAGGATACAATTTTTACTATTTTTGTGAATGTTTTATAATAAAAAAATTCTTATGAAACCAATTTCTCATCCATAGGTTATAACAGTATGAGATGATTTGGAAACCCATCTCTTTTCCATGGTTTAAGTTGAATGAAACACATTTCTTCACATTGGTTATTATGTGATGAATATTTTTTTATACTATAGAACACATATGTATGATTTTCATTATTTCACTGGAGGGACATATATCTCCCCAAAAATCATTGTGTAATGATACATGTTCCATGAACTCAGAGGGCACACGACTTATTTTCTCAAGCTCAAAAAGAGGGTACACAGGGGGATAATCTATGACCATATCTAAGGCTACAACCAAATTTTTAATCATTTATCCTTATAGTGGTCATTTTTTACATTCTTTGGAGAGAGATGAGGAAACACAATGAAATGAGTTGAGTACTCCATTACAAAAATACTCCCTTGATCTATGTTTATGAACTCAAGGGACTTTTTCACCCTCAATGTCTCTGGAAAGAACTATTGGTTAAACATTTTTTTCAATGCAACCCATGTGGGATCTTCATGAAACATGTATTGAACTATCTACTATCACCACATATATATGGTTCCTTCAATTATATAAGAGGTGTTGTGAGAATTAGATGTATTTGGGGTCTTGAGAAAATAAAATATGATCTTGAACTTCCGCATTCTTTATTAAGGATATTGAGTCCCATTATCACCATGAAATGTTGACATATTTTTCATAGTAAACTCTTGATAATGATTGGTTTTCCTCATATAAAAAATTCCAATCTCATATAATATATATTTGGTTGTATAAATGGACAATCTAATGATAAAATGGCCAGCTAGAGGGATATCCTAAAAAAATGATTTGTAGATCCCTCTCTTTGGTTTTTAGTGTCCTTTTTGGGATGGATTATCTATAAAAACTAAGACATAAAGAAATCCAAAAGAAACTATAATTTCAAAATAATTAATTTATTCCTAGACCCCAATCAATTACTCTCAATCACAAAATAATATCTATTAATACAATTTCAAATACTGAAGGATTTAAAATACTGAAAACATATGCATTTCCTAACACTTTATGGTTTCAAGGCATGATTCATGAAACTAAGCATCAATTGTGGAATCTATACTGAAAGGGTTTACAAACATGGTGGTAATGGTTCTACAAAGTTTTTACTTGACATGTGCCTAAATAGATCACCTCTTTTTTCCTTCCCCTTTTCACACAAAAAACTATTATTTTACTAAAATACCACATTAACATCCTTTATTACCAATAATAAAAGGTAAAAAACATCAAATATCATAAATAAACTCAAAATAAATATCAAATCTAAGACAGATCAACCAAAAATCCATGGTAACTCAATTATATACATGAAGAAGAGTTGGCCAATCTCCCCCCACCTATCTTTCGAGACCTGATTTTCCTATGATGAAATTTACATTAATTCTAAAAAAATGGATATAATACCATTATTTACTGAACAAAAAATGGTTAACTTGAAACATCACCCACTCTAGATCCCTATAAGGCCTAAAGTGTATTACTAATCACCATGAGTTGATAATAAGAACCAATTCCTCAAAATGGAACCACTAGGAATTTTTTACCTTCATAGTCCAAATAAACACTATAATGATTCTTACCAGATATCTAGTATGATTCATCTGTAAATTGAATTAACATTACAACAAATAAAAAACATAAATGTATATAAATAACCAAAAAGAGTATAAGGGATTTCAAGAATAAACCATAACTCATAACTATAATACCATGAGTATAAAAAATTACAAATAATATCCATATATAAAGGGAAATAATGTATGGTTAGGGAAAAAGTGGATGGTACAAAATAACACAAAACATCATTGACGATCCCAAAAAACTCCACTCGATTCCAAATTCCTCATGACCCATCGTCCCCACTCTCACTGTATTGAATAGGGATAATGAGAATCAAGACAATCCATAGAATTATATAGAACCGTTAATTTTACTTTTATCTTGAAAAACTAAGTCTACATATGATGAAATTCATATGAAGGGTATGAGTAAAATCCTATTAGGATAACCCTATGAATTTATATAATGTATTTTTCAATGAAAACTATTAGTTATAATTTGAATAATATATCTATACAAAAACCTTTTCATTGAAAATGATTGTTAATCCTTTAATATCATTTAAAATAAGACTAGTTTAAGGAATATTATAATATGGATAAGGAAAATATATATGAAGTGTTGGTAAACATGGAATAAACAATATCAAGAAAAAATAATAGAATGACAAATAAACAATAACATATCTCTATCTGGTGTCACACATAAAAAATGGCTCCATACCAATGTGACTAGGGAAATAAGGAATATCTATAGGATATCTATCCTACATAAATGTACTTTTTACCATCACTATAGCCCTCTTGGTCTAGACATGAACATATCCATCCACACACTTTTGAAAAATTCATCCCATTTTCTCACTCAATAAAACAAGGAAACATTCCCTAGATAACAAAAAACTAACATAATGGATTCTTTAGTCTAGTTAACCTACTAACCCACGGTCTCCCATGAGTAAAATGCACCATCACATGTATAATATCATTCCCAGAAGCTCATAAGAAGGAAAAAACTATATTAGTGTTAAAATGATCTTTTGAAACACTGTATGGATACCCATTTAAAACAATTTCCTATTTAATGGACGTTGAAAAACACTTTCTTTGAAAAAAACTAATTTTTCAAAGAAAGATCATTTACAATTAATTTGATTCCAACACATACCAATAATTATAACAAACATTCCTATAATTACCCTAAATAAATCATATAAATCTTAATCAACAAATAAAAATAATAGGAAAACCAATAACCAAAGGTATACCATGGGAATGACACATTATGTACAGACATCTACTTTAAATAAGTGTAAACCTCATTTTTTTCATGTAAAACATATAGAAATGAGTATAGAGGATCCATATATGCCTAAACCACTAAGAAATTTCAATATAAACCAACCATAACAGAAGGTTTGGGCTTGATGGCACAATAGGGTTATGAAAATCCTTAGGAAAAGATGAACAATTGATAGGAATAATAAAGGGTGGAAACCATAATAAATCAATATTTTCTTTAGAAAAACAATTATGACCAACATAAAATAGTCAAGGGATCATGGAGGAAGGAGTCTTGAAAACTAGAAGGGGTAGATGCTTGTGAATGAGTGGAAGTGGTGAGGAATAGGAGTTGAAATTATAAAGGGAAAAATTATAGATTTTAATTTTTTAACAAATATGTGTAGTGAACATGGTTTGACCACATGGTTGGGAAAAAATTTCCCACCTTTTTTTGTCACCCATCATCATAAAATTTGTTTCATAGTTGACTTGAAATATCACATGGTTTGGAAACTCAGAGTTAACCATGGAAAAGAAACATGAAGACTTAAACCCTCTATAACATTGGAAGGTGAACAATTATTTCTAATTATGTGCTAATAGTGTTCCCTGTTATATTTTCTCTATATTTAAAATTTCTAACCCCTAAAAACTTAAAAAAAATTAGATAGAAATAAAAAAATCGACGGGAGAGAATCCCCAAGATAGCCTCCACTAGGAGAGTGGATAACAAATAGGGTCGAGGTATCTATAAAAACATGCGATTAATTACCTCAAAAACTACCTATCACTTGTTTTCATATATCATAATACACTATAAATTCATGAAATGTAAACTGGTTACTTAGTAATATTCTATTGAATATAAAAAATCCATGATATAATGTGACTAAGATTACAAAACCCACCATAGTTTAATGTGAAATAAACTTATGAAATAAACATTTTGAATTTAAATAACTTAATATAACTGACACATATTGACAGGTGAAATCCCAAATACTAATGATCCAATGGTATCTAGAATAATAATATTCACACCACTAACTATCCATATCTACAACCATCTGCATCTTCTATCATAATGTATCCTTTGAATCATCCAATATGTATATACAAAAGGTGAATAACATGCTAGTGTACATATAGTGGTGAGTATAATAATACAATGAATGGTCATGTCTTATGTTGGACCATCCAAAGAAATAGTGTGAATGTCAATCATCCATAAGTAATGTGTTGACTACCATCATTACGAGACATCCCCTACAAGAATATAAATTCCTATAATCAAACTTCATTATTCTACCAATGGATCACTTTTAAAGAAATAACCAAATATCACGGAATAATTTTATAATACATCATATAATATCCCCAAATAACACATCCTATCAAAGATTTAAAACTATGTGATTCACCCTAAATGCAAAAATCATGAGATACATTAGGAAACAACCATGTATACCTATCTCCCCAGAATCGTGGGAAATTGAAATATATATATATATATAATTGAATTATTTAAGGAAATACACATATCTAACTAGAGGAAATATGAAAATATTATTCTATAAGAACACATATGTTCAGGCACTAAAGGAAATACACATATATAAGGCTAAATATATATATAGAAATACTAGAGAAATATATAACATTAATGTTATATATGGATATCATATACTCCAAAACCTTGAGTAGTGTGTAATTAGTGAATATATCATCTATTACCTCTTCATACACCTATTTCTTGTACTGTGGTAAGAAGAGGTGCCTCCACTTAGGTGAATATCCATGTTCACATTAACATGATGATGATGATGATGAAACGACTTATCGCCACCCATGTAATATTTCTTTTTCTTGAATTTAGGATACTAGAGGAATTACTTATATCTATTTATCGCTCATTAGATATGATGTACGCATTACTCATACCCAAATATCTCCATGAAATAACTGAATTTTCTCATCTTATAGAAATGGCCGAGTGGTGGTAAATACATGAAAAAACACTATCGATCTCTTTATAGATTAGTGGGAGAGACATGATATAATTAATATGATCTCACAAATATCCTTCACCATATGCATCTTCTAGTGATATTTATTAGTTACCAGCTTCATCACATCACAAGGTAGGGATTAAGTACTTAAAAAATATCAATCACAATCAAGGGACCCTCCTATTTTTCATACAATACTTCCAACATAATAATATAGTTACTAAAACATCCACAATGAATCTCACTTCCCAACCCTATTTGAATTGAATGATAATTCAATAACTGGAAATTCTTATTATTGAATTACCAAGAAGGCCTCATCACCACCCTAAAGATATTACATTCTTCACTACAATCCAGTTTATACACATTAGAAGCATCTTCAGGTACTTCATTAAGTTCATCAATTACATCTAATCCACAATAATTTTATTCTTATATATTCCGTCATTTTATTCTTTAACTTCTATTTTACCATCCCGTGTTATCTTCTTATTTATCATAGGACATCATTAGGGGATACAATTCATTATCTGTGATGCACTCGTATTTACTATTATTAATGACTTAGATCATTATTCACTACAACATACATTATAATTTAAACTTTTTATTCTCATTAATTACATCATTTAATGAAATCCCATGGTCAACATATTTGATTATATTTATATCATTTAGTTAACTCTTGTACTATCAACATTCTTAACAACACATTCACAATGATCACTAAAAAACTTAATTGCATTTTCTTTTATGAATTTAGCTCACATACTTCATAATTCACATAAAATTATCATTTATCTTTTGAAAATTATTGTTATTGTCTTTAAAAATAACAAGTAACCTACAATTTCAGTTATTATTCTTGTCACAACCTTTATAATTTAACCATTGAAAAAATTTAATATTTCATGATAAATTTCATTGTTTCCATGAGTATAATAGATATATTTTATAGTAAAAATCAGTATGGGGTTAAATTATCTTATATAATTTGTTAAAACAGCTTTTATAATCATTAAATAATCAATGCTATGTTACCACCATCTCTACTGGGGAAGTAACTTCTCTAGGTTTTTATTTTATCAATTATTTTTGAGATTATAATATCTTACTGAGTATTATTATTTGAATCTAATTAAAAAAATATTTTATATAGTGAACTCAATAAATTCTGAAAATCACCTAATAATTCACTCTATGTTGAGCTCCACCAACTCATTGAAATAGTACCCAATGTATTGTAGCAAATAAATACTCACCCCCATTTCTTTTTGACATAATTATATTATTATTTTCATAAGAATAATTTGTTTAATTTATTTAATCTTAAATTTCTTATGTTACCCATAAAATTATATATAAATGTTCCTAATATAGTCCCAATGGGTATGGGGAATTAGAATGGGTATATTGATGTTTTTGGTATAAAATTTATGCTCTTAAAGCACACCAACATGAAATTAAGATTTTTTAATTTTTATGGGGTTCCCCATGGTACCCCTATGTGGATAACCTACATACCATATCATTCCTCTCTATAGATCATTCTCAATCATCTGATCATAAAAAAATGTACGAGGATAAACTTTCTCCATAAGGGATGAGTCGACTCTCATGTGGCCTATGTGGCCACATGAAGAAACATCTGGTCATTTATACTGGATGGATGTGGTAACTCCACATCGGCACTATGTGATTTGTATGATATTGTTGACAAGTTATATTTGGAGTCATCTGATCATTTGATTAGATGAAAATAGGAGAAACGGACACTTGTGTATAGAATGAGCATGTCTTGTACATCTCTAAGGCCGATGTGGCTGAATCTTAGTAAATCATGTGAATATACAATGGTATATAATGGTTTATCTACACACCACTTCTTTTTACACTATGAAAACCATCCACCAACACCTATAATGGTTTTCTAGAGAATGAGTGACTCTAAATTCCACTAAACTTCTACAATAGTTTCATTTCATCCCATGTGTTACATAAATGAAATTATTAACTCATAAATCAATCAATAGGGAATCTAAAATGTAGAGAAAAATTCAAAATGATCCACAGTAATATCCATGAAAAAATTAAATTTTTTTAACATACTAACCCCAAACTAATCACATTTGATTTATCATAAAAATAAATGGGTATATAGTTTTATCAATGATTATTCCAAGATATTTGGAGATCCTGAATGTGTCCAAAATTGGAAATAAACTATCACTCTTTGATATCAATAAAAACACACCTCGTGATCCAAAAAAATTATATCATTATATTTATTAAAAGATCTATATTATCATATATGAGTCTAATTCTAGGAATCCTAGGTTTGGGCCTCAAAATTATAGAGATAAGTTTTAAAAAGTCAAACATATCTCCAAAATTACTCAAAATCCATATTTTGTTACTTCAAAAATGAATTTCCATTATGATTCTCATGATATAAAAATTGCATTATGAAATTTGTTTAAACAAATCATGGATATGGACCAAAAATGAAATATATAGGTTTATAGGCTACAAATAAAATTAAAAAATTGTGATGATAGTCTAACGGTTAATACCACTCTGATGATTTTTTGATCTTCAAAATGGTTCCATTATTATATGACAGTCTTATATGGAAATGAAATCATTACTCATCCTTAGATCCCAATAAAAGATGAATATAAAGGTAGAAATTAGATTTAGATTAAATTATAATAATATTATCTATAATAATAAATTAATTAAATACACTCATAATCTATGGCCTAAGAACTCCATATCACATGAAAATTATGAAATGAATACCATATTCTAAACACCCCATTATTGAATCAACAGAGAACATCATTTTCCAATCTGACATCCTAAAAATAGTGAATTTTACCTTTTTCCCATCTTAAATTAATTTATAAATTTGGATGAAATAATTATTGAAAATAATCTTAAAAAAATTCACAACAGTACCTTATTGTGCAAATAGGGATATTACATCCTCCCCACCATTGAACATTTCATCCTTAGAAGGAAAAAATCATAGACACCTTGATCAAAATGTTTATCAATCATTCTTCCCAAAAGAAGAAATCCCCTAATAATTTATAATAGATAAATATAAAACAAGGATAGGTTTGGTTTTAAACCTAAAATTTCACCATATATATTAGATAATTCCTCTGAGAGAAATTTATCTATCCAACTAAACATTAAATGATCACTTTATTTCAAATATCATTTCATTAAAATGAAATAACCATCGCCAAGATCAACTATGTTTATAATTCCACATGATCAACTCATAGGATCCACACATATAATCATCCAATTCTCAAATCAAATAATTAGGTAATATTAATTTTAATGTTTAAGGATTTCTCAATATATTCATATGTTTTTTAACAAAATTAACCATACTCTTCAAAATAGAATCTTCCCACCATTAATGTATGAGGTAGGGTTTCCCATGAAAATACATGATCATAACCAATTTCCCCATGAAATTATTTTCATTATCCAAACAAGAAATAAAGGATTATCAATTCTTAATAATGATTTTCTTAATGCATCAAAAAATTCTCATTCACACCCATGATCATAATCTAATTGAAAACCGCATAATCATTTTATCTTCTATTATCCAAGAAAATAATCAATATAATCTTTATGATATTTCAATAAAGGGTCAGAAAAATCTACATATACCTCTAATGTATCACTTAAAACATTTATCCTTCTCTAAATCCCATATAAATGTAGTCTAAAGTGTTCCCTGAAGGGTTGAACTAGAAATAAACAAGTATATCTTAAATCTCCCAATTGGAACACTAATCATGGGCCAAATGTTTTTTCAAAAAAATTAAATTCCTTATTGATATGATTAAAGATATACTCATAGATAGTAATTTAATATGTTTCACCAATACTCCTTTACTACAAGTAACGAATTCCTCCTATCAAGTGTCATCGCTCTAGATAATGAGAAGACCGATTAAAATTTATCTTATATCCATTATTCAACACCCCAACTATACCAAATAATATTATCACACTGGGACTCTTTCATATCCTTGATAATCATATTCGTATACTAATAACCACTCTGGTCTATAATGTATAGGAATTTCGTAGTGCATGAAAATCTTCCATGATATACTCATAGCCATAGGAGACCTAGAAAAGGTGATCATATGACATATCCTAATTCTCATTACAAATAAAATACTGAAAATCATTCTTCTTCATTTTTATCACACTATTACATCATGACCACTATCGCACTGCAATATCTTCCATTTTCATCAGTAGAATTTAAACAATACTAACTTAAGTCAATAAAAATTTATCAATACTCAGGGATAGGTATTGTACAGGCTCTAACATATCACTTAGATAGATTGAATCAACAATGATGAATACGTGGAATAAATCGGATTTATTCTGTTTATAATCCCTCAACTAATCTATATTGTCAATTCCTTTCATTTTTTTGGATACCATACTAATAGAAAATATCAACTTGAATGAGAATAATCAAAGTATATCTCTATATAGATTCCACACATATAGAAACTAAGGATAAATTAAATGTCTATTTCCCTTTATATAATTATACATTCATTTTATCTAAAATAGTTCCTATTATGTAAATAATTCTTCAAAATAATGTTCTTCACCAATAACGTTCTCATATCCAACTATATTTCCGATGTGTAACTCTAATAAAAAACCACGAATATAAAAACACCCACTGTTGGAAATTTAAATTAGTGAAAACCCTACAATATAAATATTGACTTCATGTAGATCTATATAGATTCTAAAATATCATATAATAAGTAATAAAAAATCTCAATAAAATCTAAACTCAATATATATAAATTTAAATAAATCTTTGAATTTATCGATCCTCCCATTGGGAATCGATACTACCAATGAGTAACATAACCAAATCAATCTAATCAGGCCCTATGAATTTATTTACCTAGAGTTATTCTAAAAAATATCATCTTCTATCAACATCTAAACATATAACCCCAAGCATCAATTCTCAAATAAATATCCTGATATCAAAAATCCCTTCACACTATTTACTATACATTATTATGACCCCGAACATAGGGAAAATGATGAAGATTTAGAGAACCCCTCTACAAGACAAGCCCACATAGATAATCTACTAATGAAGTAAAATCAAAAATGAAATAAAAAAAAATCTTGGATCGATATGATACACAATTTACCCTTAAAAATATTATTTCACATATTGAGATTTGATTCATGTGTCAATAATCAGAGTCATTCTTAGAAATACATTAATAATAACATCCTATATAAAGTCCTCATTTGTGATTAAATATACAAGAGATCATTAATAAGAATCAATCTATCATCCCAACCAATCCTCACATATTGTTAACTATATACTCCATTATATATATGATATCATTATATCACATCCTGACTCATTGATAAGGGAACTTAGAAAGCCTTCCTTAACTAGTATGAATGATAGGGACTAGTGTTGAGGTATAAAAAATCATTACAGGCATTACATCTAAATGTATATGTTACATGTTATCATAAACCACCGCCAACAATATATAAATGAAAAATTAAATGAATGAATAAAAAAATTCTTATAAATTTAATGAAAACATTATATAATGTGATTGGTATAATAAAAACCACTATAATTCAATATGAACTGATAAAATGTAATCAATATGTGTAACAACAATCACTAAATAAAACTGGCGCATCTCGATCGATGACATCATTAATATTGACAGTTTGTGGGTGGCATCTATAGTGATATACACACCACTAACTATCCATATCTATGAAAATCTTCTGAATCCTAGGTCATTAATCCTCGAAATCAGTCAATCCACATTGACATAAGGCGTACAAAAACCAATTTCACATGAACTAGTGATTATAATAACACCTAGTATTGGTATTCAATATAGTGTAAAAAACTCCAAAAATATAGTGTTAACATGAATCATTTATAAGTAAATTTTCAATAACATATGTCATTGTATTTTTGTAAAGGGAATATAAATAATCATAAACAGTATTTTAAATTCTACATGTGGATCATTTTTTTATAAAATTATAAATAACAGGGACTACTTATAAAACAAATCATTTAATAACAATCAATCACACATCTTGTCATAGATATCCCACCCAATAATATACCCATGATGCAAAAATCACATGATGTCTGTGGAAATAAACTATTCCACCTTTCTCAAAAGTACTTGAGGAAATAAACATCTATATCTATCCTTTATTTACTATAAGAAATACATATCTCCAACACAAGGAAACATACATCTTCAAATACATACTCATATACATGTCCAATAATTGGATAAAAACACATATCTAAAGCTAAAAATATATATTAGAATATATGAGGAAATACACATATTCAAGGATATTGTTATATATCTAGTTCCCCAAATCATCAACTTGTGAGTAAGGAGTAATGATGGTATCAAGTCATCCACCTCAATACCTAAACTATGGGAAATAAAGGTAGTATCCAATCTAATGAATTTCTATTATCTAAATCATATATCTAATATTCCAATGAATTACACATCTGCATCCAAACAATTTTCCACATTACCAAATCATGGATACTATAGGAATTACTCATTTCTATCTAACCTAAACCAAGGACATTAGAGGAATACTCATTCCCAACTATCTCCTAAAAATATATAACCCATCTCATAAAAAATTATTAGGGAAATGAAAGTGTCTTAATTGGTTTGGAGTTTCAAAAGGGGACCAATTGTGTTTTTTCATCAAATTTACCCTCCTCACTTTCCCTCAAATGAATTTTTGAGATCTATACAACAAAGAATATCATTGTGGCACAACTTGTATGTATGTTGAGAGTACCACAAAATTTATTTAACTATGTTATCTCTTATTCATTCAATCATGATTGAACATCCTAGTATTGTCATGATCAGTATGAGATAAGCCTTCTCTCTTATAGATAGTGTGTCCATGCTGGAATCTATTTGATATTTTAAATAGAATTAATGTAAGTACACCACATTAATATTCTGTACCATGCAAGATATATCTAAAAAGTAAAGGTAAGAGTTTTCCAATCATTTTATTTGGTGAATTCAAGGAAATATGCCACATTTTTATTCTATGAACATTAATATCACATTTCTAAGGATTGAATTTTTCATTCTCAAATTTCTATGTTATGGTTCGACGGTATAAAATTATTTGGTTGCATTATACTACTTAAGTCATCATCATTGTCATTTTCCACTGCCAAGAGTTGGTTTCTAGAGAAAGAGTGACTCTAAATTACTCTAAAATTCAATATGACATTTGTCTTGTCGCATAGATTATAAAAATATAATTATTAGCACATGAATAAGTCATTATGTCATATAAAAGCTTACTAGAGATTTAAAATGTTATAAATATATCTATAATATAAATTTTAATCATTTTTTCAGATTTACAAAAAACTATTCTTATTAAATTTATCTAAAAACTATACATTTAATAATATATGGTTTTCTCATTGATTCTTCTATATTTTAGATGATCTTGAAATTATCAAAAATCAATAAGAAAAAAAACTCTCTATGATATCATTAAATATAAATATAAAAACCAAAAAAATTATATCATTATATTTATTATGAGATTATATTTTCATATATGAATCATATTTAATTAATAATACTATGTTCCATTAAATTCTTCAAATAAATTTTTTAAAGTAAATTTTCTCTCCGTCATTATTCAAAATTTGTTCATTAGATTTTAAGAAACCATGAAAAATCATGTTTTTTGTTATTAAAATAAAAACATACTAACATTTTATTTAGAAATTTGTATATTTATACCAAAAATTAAAAAGGGAGGTTATAGGGTGAGATTAATTGAATAAATGTAAGTGATAATCTAATAGACCATACCTCTCAGATGATGTTTTTTATCTTTAATATGGATCCTCTCTTCTTTGTAAATCATATATGGAAAAGGAATCATAACATAAATGTAGATCACACTAAAACATGAATATAATTGAGGTAAATATAATTATAACAAATAATAATAATAATTTCATCTATTATTACCAATTAATTAAAAAATCTTACCACTAATGGAATAAAAACTCCACAACACCCAAATTTTATGCAACGAGAACGTTGGGGTAAACTCCCCATTCCAGACTCAATGATATAGTCTATATTCCAATGTGATACCTTGATAAGGAATACTTTACAATCTATTCCTTGTCAAAATAATTAATAAATTATTGAAAGAAAATTTTTTGAAAATTAATAATCCCCTAAGTTATGAAGTATCCATTAAGATGAAACTTGGGAACCTAAAAACACCATTAATGTAAATCTTTAAAACTATATGAATTTAAAAATTACCCCAAGATTAATCAGGGAGTGGTAGGTAGACAATGCCCAATTTCCTAAGAAAAACCTAAGGTCCCTATCCAGTGAGTAGTCTCACCCAAAATCCCTATATCCAAGGTTTTTTACTCATGAGATATTTTAATTAAATTAAAATTAGAACATATAATATTTAAAAACTATAATTAAATTCATAATATAAACTTATATCATAATAATTAAAAAATTCAAGATTAAAAAAATATAAAACAAATATCATAAAAACCTTGTAACTCTTTAAATATATGTATGATAATTTAAAGAAGTAGTTCTACACATTTAATCTAAATAAAATAATCATATTAATTATATAACTTTTATATTCATGAATAAATAGGGGAATAAAATAAATAAAATAAAAATTCATAAATGTAGTAATGATATAAACATTGATAAAAAATAATTAATAAATAAATTATAGAGTCTTTATAATTTATATATGAATAAATATGAAAAATTCACTTTTATTTAATATGAAATATTCATATTATAATTTAGATTATTTTAATAATAATTCCTTCCTATTATAAAGTATATGATATTAATTTTTCACTTTTATTATCAAATAATAAATATTTTAGATTTTATTTAAAAAATATACATAAATTAAATATCACATATTTTCCAGAAAGAATACTAATGAAAACATTTTATATTTATATTTTTTGATCTACTCACAATTAAATATAAGAAACTTTATATTTCACCTTATATTAAATTCTAAAATAATCTAAAAACTAAGATCCCACCTATTAGAAAAAATTGGGTTTCTTTTAAAGCCCCCAGGATTTGTTTTAGGCCCTTTTAGCCAACATCATTAATGTTTTTTGTGAATTTTAACAAACAAATTTCTATGCAATTCTACTCAAAAAAAAAATTTCACCATGATATGGTGTTCCCTACATAAAACTATTATAATGGGAAGTTTCAAGTCTATTAGCCATTAGTGTAGGATTCTTGGATTATATTTCCATTTCATAAATCATGATTTATTTAAAATAAATTTTGGGTTCAATACATTATTTCATTTTAATTTAAGATAAGTTAAATTATATTAACCATTCCATTTTGTTCATGATGTTTTGTGTAACCTTATCATATTGGAGAATCCATTTCACTCAAACAAGTCATTTTTGGTGGGTTATTATTTAATATCCTCAACTATTCCATTTTTATATTATGGAATTAAATTATAAATAAACTATGATCATTTTACACTGAGTCATGCTATTTTGTGAAATTACATGTTATATTCCACTATTTCATGGTATTTTACCATAGTATAGATTACTATAGAATATTGAATTGATGACCCTAGCATATTTATGTCAAACAAACGACACAATTTTTTCTTGAACCTACCTTAAACCCATTTAAATAACAAAAATATTATTTTCATGGTTTTTATGATATTAACTAAATTTTTATGAAGTGTATTTCAAGATTTGGATTAAGCAAAAATATAATGTTTTAATTGGCTATGTTGTGGTTCATGAAAAAACTCATTTTTTAATTATTTCATCATCTTATAATAATTCAAACCAACCATTATAGTTGTGGATATGATCCCAATGAAGTGTTTTGAAGATAATAATATTATCTAATGGTGGTGTAAATAATAGTAAAAACCATGAAACTACATGATCTTTCAATAATAATTGGATTAAATAAAATGAATGAAAAAATAATATCATACCTTATTCTCTATTTATCAATATCATCCAAAGATGTTTGATAATAGTCAATAGGAAGCATTTGATAGACTCCTTCTTGTTATATATTTGATAGTGATAACTAGAATGGAATACATTACAATGATTATTTTTTGAAGGGTGTTACTAAATATTTATAGAACATTATTCAAAGTTATGAAAAAAAAAGAGATAAATAATAAAAATTATTAATTTACAACTCTTTATAAAACAAAAGATTTATATTTCCTACCCAAGGATAAAATCTAATTAAAATCATATATACCTTATTCTCCTGATGCATAAAGACCATGAAACCCTTTTAGGAGGTGTTTTAGAATCAAATAAATCTAACACACATGTAACAAAAAGTATGGTGTGGTGAGTATCAAACCCCAAGAATTATTTATATATAAATATCTTTCAGTAAATATAGTTCTATAACCAAAAAATCCCAATACACATATATATATACTCAAATTTTTCCTTAATTGAAAAAAAATATTGACACCTAATATATATAAATCATAATTATATATCACTATCAATTTCATTACCCATAAAAATCATATTCTTGGTTAAATGTAACCAAATATTATGTCATAACTTGCATATAACACGTTATATATATTTTATGAAATTTATAAGAACTTGTTTAACTTTTTAAACTAAATCATACATTCAATTATAACATATATATTAAATATTTATGAATTATATTTATCATAAAAAATAAATGAATTAATAATTAATAAATTAAGATATGAGATAAATTTTTAATGATTTAAAAAAATTAAATTATAAACACTCTATAACTACATAATATTTTTATACATTCCATAAATAGATAAACATCAACCATTCACATTTATTTTAATATAACACTTTTATATTTTCATTTTACATGATTTTTAATATGAACTCCTTCATATATCAAATATATGATATTTATAAAAATATTAATAATTTTATAATCCATATGAACATTGTATAATTTATCTAAACATTATAAATGATTTAAATATAAAATATTTAATTTTATTTAAAGGCTAGTAATTTCCACAAAATCACATTTTCGTATGGTTGAAATTAATTTCCAAATAAGGATTTTAATATGAATATTTTATATTATATTTATTTCCATTTCATAAAATAATATTAACTATATTATATGAAACCATGCATGATAATTTTCGAACACTTTATAAATTAATAAACCATGTAAATTAACTTTAACCTTGATCAAATCCATAATAAAATTTTGAAATGGTTTAAAGCCTCTTTATATTCTATGTAGCCCTAAAGGGTTTATACCGGAGAAGGTTTTTTTTATTTGAAAAAATAAACTCTATCATTTTTTTACTATAAATTATGTCATGGTTTCCCCAAGAGATAAAAAATGATTAAGGGACCCTAACATTGTTTATTGGGTTCAGATGTTTAAGGTAGAGCCTTAATTCATAATTTTAAAATCACAACATAGTTTTTCTAAGTTACATCATGGTTCTATTATAAAAAATTAATTATAATATAGACCATTACCATTTTTTTTAAAACATGATTTAGTAATCATATTATTATGATTTATTACTTTTTTGAAACTATATTTATGGTTCATATTGTTAAATTATGATAATGTTTTGTAATCATCATAAACCATGTCCATTTTTTGCATAATCATTTCATTGTTATAAAATTCATCATAAACCATGATAGTTTTTCCTAACATCCATTATGGTTCTATATAAAATAATTTTTCAAGGTTATTTATATATAAAAAACATTAATCTAAATTCAATGGATTATTATCTAATACCATGATGTTTTTAAAGTTAGAATGTTCTTTTAACACCATGGAAATTTACTAGTTGGATCTCTTTTCCCAAAATAATCATTCAATCATTTTAATTGGTTAAACATAAATGAAGAACATATATTTTTTTATATTAATATTATCTATCTAAGATACTATACATGATATTGATAGAGATCCCGTAATGGAAAAATTATTTATCCTCAGAAGATAATCCTCAGTTTGTTATAAATATCCCAATTCTTTATAATAATTCCTTCTTCCTCATGGTCTGCTAGAAAAATAGTTAAATAGGAATAAATAGAGTGTTAATTAAAGAAGTTTTCATTACATGATATTATGCCCAATATTTTGGTCTCCGAATAAATTTATAGGCTTCATGGAAACACATTTAAGGCTTTGTATTATTTAATTTTTCAGACAAAAAATCATCATTTCATCATTCCAAATGTCAATATTTTAACTATGAAACCGATGTAATAAACACCTTGTAAGATTCATCCAAATCGTGAATTCAATGTTTTATCCTTAAAAAATCCATTAAGCTCTCCTAAACATAATTTATTATTGCTTAAAATTATCATGATATGTTTCAATTATTAAAAGCATCTATAGGTACATTATTATATAATTCATATTATATCATGCATAAAATAATGATTTGGTTACCATCATTATAATTTGGTTCTCTCATGATGTACCTAATACCACCACATCATGGTTTTATATATAGTATATATTACTATCTTGATATATGATTATTTCAATACATAATCATTATATAAAATTTATCCCTATATTTATTAAGATATTAAAAATATATATAATATTGTATACTACCAAAGCATATTAATTGAAAAAAGAAATTCAAAACTCTAGTAAATAATATCTCAAAATGAATGTTTTGTTTTCCAAACAAATTAACAAACAATTCATTAAAACTCATTCATTAATTTTTGAATATCTATAAAAATGAATTATTCATAGATTCATCGCCTCCCTCTCCAATGAAATATAATGTAGGTTTTCCCCTATAATAACTTTTATGGTGTAATAAGTTAAGACTCTATAATTAAAGTCACCAACAATTCCTCTTTAGTGATGGCTCTTCCCATTCCTTTTATCCTAAAGTATTATTTCAAGGGATCGGTGGTGGAGAATTTAATAGATGTATAGATTATTAATATTCAATCCAAAACTCATGTGGGTAGATTTTAAGTTATTAATCATTAATTTGGATCCCTACAAGAATATTTAGATTTCATTTTTTTACCTACATGAGTATTTTTTGGATCAACAATATAATTTTTTTTGGTGTTTTTAAGAGGAAAAAAACTCTGAAAATATTCATTAGTATAAAAATATTTACTTCATAAATTAAACATTTAATTATAATAATGGATGAGTAAATTATATTTCAGGATCAACTCACTAGTGATTGTAGTGTTGATATATTTACTTGGAGTATAAATTCACTTATTTAGAGATCAACCCCTTAGTTCCATTTCTAGTTTCATTGGTAAATTTTATAAAATCAATGAGACTATAAAAAATTAATCCATAAAAATATAAAACATTTTTTGTTTATTTTGAAGCATCTTTAAATATTTTAAAAAAGATCGTGATTTAAAATAATAAATTTATATCATTTATATAATGTTATCTATGATAATTAACCTATATTTAATCTCAAATATTATATTATGGGTAACATTTTACTCACATACATTTTTTCTTAAATTAAATTTTTTTTTATTTTAGACTCATAAAACTAATCAATATGAGTTATCTAAAACTTCACATTCATCAAAAGTTATTTATATTTATTCATCAGTTAATTTTATAATGATTTTATAGATTATTTTAGTTTATAATTCAAATAACTCCTTGGTCAAATAAGACCCAAAACTATATTTGGATTCCATTAATGTATGTATGATGATATCAACGGAATTGAATATTATTTCCATGGATGTTAAACACTCAAATAATATACATAATTAAAATTTTAAATATCCTCTCCTAGTAAATTTATAGAAATATATTAATTTTTAGGATACCATAAGATGGTTATCAATATGGATTAAGTAATATGAATATACTAGTAATTTTGAACTAAATATTTTGGTAAATTTGATATCCTCTTAAATTATATTGTTTTTTAATTATGTGATATATTAACCCTAACTATATGAATATTTTTAAACCTATTGAATTTTTTAGTAGTAAATGGGATGAAAAAATAAATTTTATTATATCTTCTAAAATGAATCTATAGGATATGGGTAAGGGTACCGTCCCTCTGATTTTTTTATATTTTGTATACTCCTGAAAATTAAGCAAGTCTTTACCTTCCATCGTCAATGTGGTTGATATGATGTTTAGGTAAATTAATTATATATCAAAGATAATGATTTGGGATATGGAGTCCACACACTCTGACTCAAAGACTATATCAAATGTATTTAATATTAAAAGTTAAAACATTTATTATATGAGTAGGGATTAAATTTTAAAGAAACTAAATATTTTCCATGAAATTACTATTCTTCATTTATGAAGGCTATCTCAATAATATCAATGGTTAAGGTTTTAAAATCCGTGATTATAGTTGTCCATAGTGATGAGGAGCATGAATTTCATTTGGGTAGAATAGCATCAATTTTATAAAAAATGGATATAGGGATCAATTAGTCTATTATAGATTCAGATTCAAATGAGGTAAGGTAATCAACTGTGAATACTTCTCATAATAATTAAGCTTGTGGTAATATTATTTTTGAAACCATGAAATTTTAAAATAAGAACATTACATTCGATAGCATATACGGTATATAATTCTATGCCTAAATGAACCATGATATACTATTTAAATATTACCATTATTTCCTATCCATTAAAATTTGAGGTATGAATAGGAATATCCAATTTTTAAGAAATTAATAATAAATATTTTAGATGCTAAAAATAAATTGGTAAATAAGGACTCAAATTTTAATAATGTCGTTACATGATTCAAAAATATATTCACATCAAAAAAAAATTTATTGGTTTTTGTGGGGGAAAAATATTATAAATTTAAATTAAAATTTTAAATCATCATTTAAATATTTACATAGAATGAAATTTTGTGATTTCTCTAAAAAGCGAGTTTTTTCAGGGAATAATGGAAACATCGCTATTTATAAAAGAGTCATTTCATTTTAATAAAATAAGAAATTTAAAAGACCCCATATAAATTAAATTGGAATTAAAGTTAACACAATTATTATTTATTTATATTTAATCTAAATAATTAATTTTTAATCATATTTTTACTGTATTTTTGTATACGTCTGTTTTTAACATTAACACGCATTTTTTTAAATCTTTTTTAAACAACATAATGTATAATATCTATTTATATGTATTTTAATTCATATATTGATGATTTATTTTCATAGAGTAAATATATGATCATTTTATTTTTTAGAAATGAAATTTCCAGAAAAATCGATATTTGTCACTATTTGTGGGATTATTATAAAATGAATTTATTACACATATAGAAATTAAATTTATTAAAATGGATTTTATATTTTTAATCAATAAATTTATGTTATTTAATAATTACAACATAATTTTGGTTTATTTTGATTATTAAATACAATAAAAAAATATCTCCATAGTAAAAGGGTAAATCGGGTTAACCTGGGTCAAAAATAAATGATAAGGAACCATTTTTTATCATAATTATTTTTAGATGAATATATTTTGACTCTTATAACCTTAAGCTCTATAATATATTATTTTTTAAGACATTGTTCCTTGAAAATGACCCATAAAGAATTAAAGTAAAGAAAAAAGAAAAAAATGTCACTCAATCTCATTAAAAATATCTCTTATGCGTTCAAATGGGGATAAAAATAATTAGTGGATGAATGTTATAGGAAATTTTAAGTTTATTGAAATTATTTTCATAATGATATTTTTTTATTAATTTCTTTCTATTATTTAGTTACCTTAAACACTTATACAACATTGTAATAATGGTGGTGAAAATAGTGTAAAAATAAAGGTAAATAATTTTAAAAACATTAAATGTAAGTTATTTGGGATGAGTCCAGGTTAAAAAAACTATTTTCAATAATGAATTTTTATTTATGTTGAAATTTATTATATTAAAAGTTAAATATTATATTCATTCTATTAAATTCAAATTAAATGAAGTGTTAAAACTAATATTAATGATATATTTTGGTTAAATAATATTTTATTATATTATATAAAAATCCTAAATAATGTGAAATTTGATAATTAGGATGATAAATTGTCTAAAATTTCATAAATTTTCTATTTATGATCTAATTATTATCATATAAGAAAATTTATAACCCTTTTAATTTGAAAATCTGGTTACAACGGTTACTTTTAAAATAGGTTTGTTGGGGGTAAAACTAAAAATATGAGGGTTAAAATGACCAGAACACCTGTTGAAGTTCTATTTTAAGGACATATATCAACCTTATCCTATCAAAAATTAGAATCCCTAGAAATTACAAAGTATTTTAATTGAATATGACCATATTATAATTTAATATTTTAGTATATTCTAAAAGTTCCCCTCCTCTTACTTATTAGAGGGAATATCCTTCCCTCTCTTATCCACACTTCCAAAACCATTTGGTTCTGAAAATACAATATTAAAGACCTTAATTAATTATACTCCCACAAGATATATTTCTTGGATTTTTCATTTTTCTAATCTAGGAATTCATTTCAGAGGATGTCTGGAGAAGATGTATCGTTCTTAACCGGGTGTTTTTGTTTTATTTTTTCTTCCACCTATATAAAATATTATTAAATAATTATAGTATAATTAAATTACTATCTATCATATATTGAGATTTTTTTTATTTTAATGCCATACCCTATATTTATCCCCTCTTCCATAAAATGGGAAATGAAACTATTGTTCATATGCATGGAGGACTACCACCTCACAAACTGATATAATTCATTTTCCATAACCACCAGTCATGATTGGTGTTAATGATATATTTATTATATATATATATATATATATATCTATGTGTGTGTGTGATGTTAATTAAATATTTATCATTATTCAAGGAAAATATGACTTATTATTTTTTACCTTTCTGTTCATTTAAAAATGATAATGTCGATTGTGTGTACATGTGGACTACCACATACACAAAGCAATGTGATTTATCTATATTCAACACAACGCATGAATGACATATAAAAATATATTTTAAGAAATAATATGATATTTATGTTATAATTATTAATCTTAAAAGATAAAATAATACTTATCTTCATTCTATAATTATCATTGAAAATGGAAACATTACACATGTGTACATATAACTAACCATCTCTATTATTGTAATTTAGTTCAATTTTAATTAACCATCATTCATGGTTGCTTATAAAATTAAACTTTATGTGTCAAAATTATAATTCTTTCATGATTATTATTATTTATATGATGAAATAATGACCTATTTGACTATAGTCAACATACCAATGTCATTTTGGGAATATGAATAGAACATAATCAAAAAATATTATATTAATCTAGTTAATTAAGTTATTAAATATAATATGAAAATAAATTAAATAAAAGGAATAGTAAAATTTAAAATAGTTCTTAGGTAATTAAATAATTAACATAAGAATATTATTTTGTATGATAAAGAATGTAAGTGTTGAGTCATACTTGGGGTAAAGGGACTCTTATCAATTTCTATTACATTGAAACATATTTTTTATTATAAAAATATCTACTTATATATGATTTTTATAATAATACATTAATGTATTTAACATCAATAAATATATATTAATTATTACTAATATTTTAATATAAATTTCATTCAGTTTAGTATTTATAATTCAAAATTAACCATAGCGGTAAGATTTATTTTACAATATCACTTCTTTAGGATTGATTATATTTCTTTAATATTGTCATTTATCCTTCATAAGATCAAAAAAATTATCCTCTTGATATTTAAAGAGTTTCCATGTTTTATTCCAATAGTTAATATATTTAGCACCGGAATCAATAAATGAAATATTTTGAAGAAAAATGATTATATTTCTCATTTAATTCAGTATATTTTTCTTTCATATCCATATTTTTTCAAAATTGTTTCATAAAATTCCATTTTATTACTCAAATTATTAATTAATGAAGATTTCTGTTGTACTTGGATTTATAAAAGGTATAAAAGGAATCTTTATATTTTAATTTGAAATGTTTGTGTTCAAATTTGTTTATAAATTTCCAAAGGAATGTTTTTAACATATACAACATTAATATAATTTATCACCACCATAACTATTTTGTTGATATTTATTTCCTTCTATATTTTTCAAATGGTTTTATAAAGAAAACTATTAAATTATATATTATTTAAATAACCCACATCCATTTTATTTATCTCTCTAAAGAAAATAATTTTATTAAAAACCTTGATTTTTGATGAATCAATGGACAACTCTTATCTATTATTAATTTTGTGGTCATCATATTTCTCATGAAATATTAACATTATTTTGATCATTAGAAATTAAATTTTTGTTAAATACCCATATTAAATTTCATGGATATAATTATTTCTTAAACCATATATCATTTATATATGAAATTTTTTAATTTGATAGTTATTTGATTGACTGAGGAAATATTTATATTATATATTCTTAATTCAGTGCATACATTTATTAATAAATAATATTTTTCATAAATTAAATCAATAATTTGATATATGAAGAATTCATTGAAAATGAAGTGATGAGTGGGGATTGAAATTATATAGCCCTTTGATGCACCAAAATTTCTCATGAGATAAGTCAGTGAGGTAGTACTAAATGGGTTTCTTGTGTATACCTACCCATTGACTAAACTACCTTAGTGAAATTTATTGATGATATAGATATCGTGTGATATGTGATAATGAAATCCAATATTATTTATTTCATTCATTAAAAATTCAGTTAATATTATCCAAGTGGTTAATGAATTTATATTATTCATTGATGCATTTTTTGCTCAAGTTATAGATTAAATGGAATGTTTTTTCCATTATTTATCTATCCATATTTATTATTACTTATTGATTATTTCTTATTTAATAATGATAGATTAAATTATATTTAAACCTTACTGAGAATTCCAACTCAGCCATTATTTAATTCCTTTCCCCAGGATAAGAATAAGGTATCTTTAAGTAATATAAATGATTCATAATATTCACTTTCACTATGTATTAATTTATGTTGAAAAATGTAATCTGAGAATTGGGTATATGTCTAATTTACCATGAATGCTAAACTATTAAATCCTTTAATATGTGACCGCTTGTATCTTTTTCTAATGTAATAAAATAAACACGTATTTTGGTATACCATTGTTGAGTTCTTTATTATTGGTATCAGTGTAAGTTTAATAGAAACCTTAAGAATAATATTTGTAATAACATAAATTAAGTTACATTACCCTTTGATAGAAATTATGTAATTTCCACAAATATAATTATTTTATAACTTTGATAAAGATATATTAATATTTTTAGGTATTGTTGGTGGTTAATATGTTTAAATATGATTATAATTTTAAAGGCACAAATAACCCAAATGATTTTTCATTTGATGGAAGTATCTTGGAGATATTTATGGAGTATAAATATATAATTATTTATATATAACCTTTATATATAACTTCTTTTTTAGTGAAAAGGATATTTTAGGAATAATGATTTTATATTTTGTGGGAAAAAGTTTAAAGGTATTGATAACCATATGGGTTTATATAATAATTTATGATTATGACTATTTTTAAGTTTGTTCCCAACATTTATGGGGATGTTATAAGAATATATTTTTTTAAAGACATTTAATCACATGCAGAAAGGACATAGGGATTGAAACCTCAACTGATGGGTGACAAGGGGGAACACCTACCACTGACCTATGTGATGTACTAATTAGTATGATATTTATTTACTTAAATGATGTAAAAAATAAATATTAATTTTTTATAGGAAATAAACATATAGATTAATTATATTTTATTTTTAGGTGATTAATTATGTTTAATTAAATGTTTATTGGGTTGAGGTATATATAACCATTACGTTTAACATAATATATTATTTGGGAATAATGATGTAAAATTTTTATGGATGTAAATTAAAAGGTATGAAATCACATTTGAGGTGAAAATAGTCTATAATGTTGAGAATATTGTGGTTAATTGAGATATTGGTTTATTTATAAGTGGAATAATCTATGTTGAACCTCTAGTAAAAATTTTGATGTAAAATGTATTCTTTCTTTATGTTATGGTTTATAATTTTATTTATTAACCTACCTTATAGTAATAATTTCAACTTTAGATAATTTTTTCGGATATGTGTAATAGTTTATTGTTCTTTATTGGGTCTTAAAATCCATTAAAATTTAATTCTAGTGTTTTAGGTAAAAAACAATTAATTGTATATTCATTTATTCAAGTAATAAGTGATGTTGAAATTGACCAAATAACTACCAAATAATGAAATTGTGATTAGGAAATTCAATTATATCAAGTAAGAATATTTCAATATTTTCTTAGTATATAAGATAAATGAATTTATCAAATCTAGGATAAGGATTTTGAAAAATTAATTATATCCTACTACAATAATTTTTGGTGGATTGGTTGTCTTTTCACACATCAAAGATTTATGGTTTTGGGGATGTTAACTTTATATTGAACATGTTATCAATCACTTTCTATTAGTCCTTGGGGTTTATTTTTCTATTAAGTTTCAATATTTTTACTTCCCATTAATGTTCTACTATTTGGAATCATAGTTTTGTGTTATTAAATATTAACTTTTTATTTCCCCTTCCCTCTTAATGAGAGGAAGTTTTTTTAACCCTTTAATAATTTGGGTTTTCTATATTTGAATTTTTATAATTTGAAACCCTTTATTTCAAAGAATATGTTAAAATTGAGAAGTTAAAATTTTTTGAAGATGGGGAGAATGTAATGCCCTTGTATCTTAAAATAATAATATTATGTCCAATAGCATATAAAACACACAACACCAGGACTAAATAAACTAAATTAGTATTTATAAATGATTGTTATAACCTAGTCATAATAATTGATTGTATGAATTAGAATAACAGATTTTTTAAAATTATAAATAAATATATAGAAGAATAAAATATATTCGTAAATAAAGACACATATTTTAGTAGTCTTCACATGCTTCAAAAATATATTTTCATCAAAAATATTTTTTTCCTTTATATAAGGAAATAATATAATTAATTTCTACCAATTTTTGAAATTTTATCATAAAAGACATCATTTTTTAAAAAATCCTGTCATAATTAACATAGTGATAAATTTTGGTATTATTCTGAAAATAATTTTTTTCAGTGACTATTGAAAAATACCACCTTTTGTGAAATGTTCATTTATTTTAAATAAAATAAGAAATTTAAAAGGTTTATTATGATTTTAGTTTTATTGAAAAATAATGTATGTATTATTTTTTAGATTTAATATGATTAATACCATTTTAGTAATATTTATGAAGGATTTTGGTATAGGTTTATTTTAGGATAAAAATTCATATTAATGAAAACATTTTTAAAGTGAATAATTTCTCGCCAATTTAACTCATTTATAAAATTCCAATTTAATAATGATTTAAATTTAATTTATAGATTATATATCTATTTAAATGAATTTATATTTATGTATTTATTATTTATAGTCATGGAGTTAATATAAGATCTTTTCTTTTGAAAAATCCATTTTCCTAAAACACTGTTATTCATCACACTTTGAAAGATTACTATAAAATGAATTTCCACTACTTATAGGGATTGAATTTGTTAAAATGGATTCCATAATTAAAAGAAGAATAATTTATATTTTTAAATATTTACAAATTAATTTTTTTCATTATGAATAGTAAATACATTTACAAATTTATCCCCACAGTAAAAGGGTTAATCAAGGTAACAAGGGTTAAAACTAAATCATATGGAAGTGATTTTATTATCTTAATTATTAATTAGTGAATTTATTATGAATCACATCACATTAGAATTGAGATTCAATTATTTATGGGGAACTTATCCATTAAAGTGACCTATATATTTATTAGGTTCTTGGGGGTACAATTATATTCACACAAAAACACACCTCACATGTACATACTAGAAAGGTAGTTAACAGCCCCACCATGGTTATAGATAACCCATCAAGAGAAAATTTTATTTAAAATAAATTCCAACAAGCCCTTTTAAATAAAAAATCATAAAGGTTAAATTTTTTCTAGAATGAAGGCTCCAATATTGATCACCAACAAAGACTTATGCCTCCAACTTTTCCTTCGGTCTTTGTCACCTATAATCTGATGTTTCCTTCACCTTATTGGCACCATCTCCAAGTACCTACCCATATGGAAGCTACCGTATCGCCCGTCTACATCATATCACCTCCAATCTACCATGCTGAGATGATTTGACCAACTTCCCCAACCTCAAGAAGTGTCACCATCCAATATAACAAGAAGTACCCCCTTTGTTCGTGTGAAGTTCTATATTCACCTTCATATACCACTAGTGGATCATCAACATCAGGTTAAGTTGTCTTCTATAAAGAACCATCATTATCAAGAATTGGCCAACCACCATGTACCCACTTCGTTTCCCATCTATGGGGTTCTCCAATGCTAGCATCATCCACCCTTCATTGAGTGGGGAAGTTTTTCACTACTCCCATTGAGTGTTGGCCAACAACTATTGGTCTTATATAACTCCATACACATAACTACATTACCCAAAAATTATATGGGGGATAAATATTGATGACGTTGGGGTTCAAACCCTGGATTTCCTAGATTTTGTTCCAATCCGAGTAACACATGGCTATGGACTTGGACACAAAATATGAGTATGAGTTACACATGACTCCTAGAAGGGGCCCAACCCAAGCCCAGTGCGCACCACACTTTCTCCCACATGGAAATGAATTTAAATATATCTTATATGTTCACATGTGGATAAAAATAAGTGGTGATTAATATTATTGGTTTTTTAGTATAATGAAAATAGACTAATGATGTTACTTTATTTTTAATTTTTTGTTTTTTAATAGTTACCAAAAATCTTATGCAAAGTAGACACAATGCATTAACAAAAAATAAAAAATCAAGGAAAATAATATTAAAAACATTAAAAGTAATGTTCTTGAGAATACATTTGGTCCCAAATGAATTTTATAGTTAATAATTATGTATTATTAATGGTAAAATGGAATATATTAATATTTTAAAATTATATTCATGTCCTTAAAGTAGAATTAAATGAATAGTGTCAAAAATTGCATTAATAATATTTTATGTAAAATAATATATTATTAAATTATTAAAAAGCACTAAAAAATATGAAATTAGAATATAAATATGATAAATGGTTTAAAATATCATCTATTTCCCCAATTTTTATTCTTTTTTTCTTATAAGTAAAATTATACCCTTTTAAATTTGAATAGCATGTTGTTCTGGTTAAGATTAAAACGGGTTTATCATGTGATAAACTGAAAATATATCAGATAAAATGACCTAAAAACATGAGTAATTTATATTATATGGTACTATTTCAACCAAATTTTATCCAAAATTTGAATTCATGTCCATTTAGAAATATTTTAATTGAATATGATCTTATTGTAATTTAATATTTTAAGAAATTCCAAAATTGCCCCTCCACTCACTTATAAAATGGTACCCCCTATCATATACTCTTACCAATTAAAGAATAATTTGGTAATGAAAATATCTAATTATATACCTTTCATACATACTTTAACACATCCCAGATTCCTTTATTTGATCATAATCCAAGCAAGGAAGGCTTTTATTTTAAACATAAATAGGTTGTTTGAAGAAGAGGTAACTCAACAATTTTGTTGTATTCCATATTTCACCTCCTTAAAATATTATTAAATCATGATAATATAATAAAATTAGTATCTAACATATTCTTAGATGTCGTTATATTGATGGAATACCCTATGTTAGGCTTCTCTTCTATAAAATGGGAAATGAGCCAATCATTCATGTGTACATTATACTACCACCTCACAAACCCATGTAATTTGATTTTCATCACCCCCAATAATTGATGGTTTTAATGACAGATTTAATATATATATATATATGTTATTCATGATATAGGAATAATTATCTAAATATAATATAACATATAATTTCTTACCATTCAATTTGTTTAAATATTATAATGTCACCCTTGCGTACGGGTGGACTACCTCATCCACAAGAGATGTGATTCATTTCTCATGACCAATTTACATATATGATATATATATATATAAGTGTATTTAAAAAAATATTATATTTATATTTTAATTATAAATTTAAAAAATAAAATAATACTTTCTTTTTTAATGATCATTGAAAAATGGAAATGTTATTCATGCATACATATGGCCAACCATCTGCATGATTTAATTGTAGTTTAGTTTTTATTACCATAATTAGTGTTTTTTATGAAATTATAATTTATCTGTAAAATTTATAATTGTGTTTGGATTTTTATTCTGAAGATTATGGAATAATTACATCATTGACCATAGTCAACCTACTGATGTCATTTTGGACATATGAACAAAACATCATCAAAATGTTCGATGTGAACTTAATTAATTAAATAATTAAATATAAAATGGTAATAAATAAAATAAAATGAAAAATAAACAAGAAAAAATTTCTTAAAAGGTAAATAATGAATTTTAGTTCTCTATTTATGAAGATAAATAATCTGTCTGACATGTCTGACCCAAGTTAAGGGATTTTGTCTCAATTTTTATTCCATTGAGACATATTGGTTATTAGGCACAAATTAAATTTTCTATAATGTATATACTTTCACTTTTATGTATTTATCACGAATGCCTATTTATTAATTATGATAAATGTTTCAATTCAATGTTCATTCTTTCGAGGGATTATAATTCAAAACTTACCAAATATGTAATAATTTTTTTTACAATCTCACTTTCTTTTGGGATTACATCTATTTTTTTAATCTTATCATTTATCCTTCATAAGATAAATTAATTTTATTATATTATGGATATTTAAGGAGTTTAAATATTTTATTCTTACTTTTATTCTCTTTAAAACATAAACTAGGAAAATATATATATTAATATAAAAATTAATCTTATTTCAAATATATTCAGGTATATTATTTTTTGATCCATATTTTTTTAAAAATGTTTTCAAAAATACATTTTTATTATTCCAATGATTTATTAAATACATTTTAATTTGTCATTTGGGTTTTTAAATGTTTGAAATTAAATATGTATAATTGTTTCCAAAAGTGTAATTTTTGAAATTCATTACCAAAGTCAAAAGAAATGTTTTTGAACGTATATAGTGTTAAAGTAAATTCCATCTACCATAACTGTTTTATGATATTTATCTTCTTCTACACATTTCCAACGGTTTTACAAATAAAACACGTAAAAATTATTTTAATATTTCACAATAGTTTTCATATTTTCCAAAGTACATTATATTATTACAAATAATATTTTTTTGATGAATATATGGAAATATTTTATCTCTTATAAATTATGGTTTCATCATCTATAACATGAAACATTAACATTCTTATGATAATTGGGAATTAAATTTCCCATAAATATCTATTTTTTAATCTTGTACATGCTTATTTATTAAACCATCTACCATTTCTACAGATGGTTTTTATCTTATTGACTTGGAAAATGTTGATATTTGTATTCTTTATTCAATAAAAACATTTATTGAGAAGTCATATTGTTCAATCCAGGGACAATATGGCCTTTAGGTTCAAAGATCTAATAATAAATGATCCGAACATGCAAGTAAATGATAGCTCATGGAAATTATTTAGGGATTTTAAATCTAGTAGGATTAAGTTTTAATTTAATGATTTTATCATCGCCTTTTGTGGTTAAACTTAGGTTTCTTAGTTTTCCCTGAAAAGTGTTTGATAAATAAAAATTTACTTTTTAGATAGATAATTCATATTGTTCATCAATTAAATTATTTATTTTATTTCTGAGGAATTCATTGGGCATACAGGGATGGTTGGGGATTGGAATTATATATACCCTTGATGCATTGACATTTCTCATTATTCATGTAAGTAGGATGGAATTAAATGAGATTCTAGTGTATACCTACCCATTGATTAAATTATTGTAGTGAAAGGTATTAAATACATTGATATCATGATATTTAAGTTCATGATATCCAATCATAATCATTTATTTTATTGAAAATATAGTTATTATTATCAATTAGATTACTACCTTGATATTTTCCATGGATGGATTTTTTTACTGAATTTATTCTTTAAATGGAATGTGTTCTTAGTTATTTAGCATTCCATATTGATTATTCCTTATTTTCACAGCATATATTCCATTATTTGTAACCCTTACTGAGTATATGAGATCACCCATTATTTTTTTTCCTTTCCCTAGGATATGAAGAAGCTATCTTTAAATGAGTTCAATGATGATGAGTATTTACTTTCACTATTTTTTTAATTTATGTTTTCAAATGTAACGCGAGACACAAGAATGTCTCTACATTAACAATATTACTAAACTATTTAGTCCTTTTTTATGTGATCACTTGTATCATATATTAATGTAATAATGTATCCACATATTAAGGGATACTAGGGTTAAGGTCTTCACAATACAATTTATTATTTTTCAAATTCCACATCATATATGAATTATATATATATATATATAATTCTTTATAATTTTTCATGTGAGTATAACCATGAGGATATGAACGTAATAATTCAACAACATGAAGTAGAGATTAAAATATTGGATTCTAAAATAGTTTTACAGATTCTAAATGAATATCTCAATATTTTGTTAGATAATCAACCTAATATAATATTTTCTGGAATTTATATAGGAAAATTTAATTTTAATGAATATAATATAGTCATGGATAATATTATTTCCTATATTGAAGATATTATATGTTTATATCCAGATCTAAAATTCAAAGAGTCCATATATAGTCAAAAAAATATTTCTTTTACTTAGCCCGAGTTTGTATGTGGTACAAATTTTTTATATGGTGTAACCTCTCTTGAATGTTCCTTGAAATTCATTTTTTCATTAAAATATTTTATCAATAAAATTTCATGTAAACTCAAAAAAAAATATTGGATGTATTCAAAAAAGTAAATTCAAAAAATTATATATTTTACATATTACAATGAAAAATAAAAACATTTTTTACTAATAATTTAGAGTTTGAATAAAACTTAATGACTCTAAAATTACACAACAACCATCTTTTAAGGAAATATAAAAACCCAAAGAGATATTTTTAAAGTGAAAATGAAAATTTATACTTAAAAATTTGTTCTAAAATCTATTAAAAATATCATATCATTGATTTAAATTATATTCTACTGAAAAACATGCACACATTTCTCTTGATATTGATTTTATATATTATTCTCCTCCATTATTTCTTTTTTTTACATTTTACATTAATTGAAATCTAATAACGGATCATTAATGTGTGTGCTATCATTTTTTATACCTTCTGATCATTTCAATAAAAAAATATGGGGATGAGGAATTGTCCTGTAAATTGAGCATGACTTTCACTCAGTATTGTTCCAACCAAATTTAGGAATAAAATAAATATTAATTATATAATTAGAATTTAAGATTTTTATAGGCCTGAATATTGATTATATGTCACTTTTTCGAATATTTTATTCGATATTAGGGATTTTTTATCTAGAACCCCATTATTAATAAAGAAATGTTCTTTTGGTATATAGGTTTGTATCTGAATAATGGATGGTCAAAATCAAAAACTACCTCCATTATTTGATGAAAATGATTAATAAAAGTTCATATATTAATGACATATTTTCATCATCAACACATTATTTAATTTGAAGATAATTATTATGAAATGTTACTGTCAAACCCACAGTATCATTTATAGGTATAAAAGTTTCTATTTATGATTTTTTATCTAAATTTCTATATTTGTTTAATTTTATTTATTTTTCTACATTTATGTCTAGATTTTGTATAGTATTGGACTATAGAATTCTCACATCATGGGTTGAGGGAATCCAAGAATGATGGTTGATTCTTTAGGGATACCACCATATCTCTAGGGGAGGAATCATTAAATAGAGTCATAGAGGCAAGTTGGGTTGAGGATATTTTAGAGTCACAACATGGCCATGGGGTATCGCTACACAACAGGTATCTTTATTTCTTTTATGGATTATCCCTACCCTTACTATGAAGAGATGGTCAGAGTGTGGACATTTTCCATCATGAAATAAAGGGTCTCTGGGACTACATTAAATGGTTATTCCCCATATGTATAAGTCATAGTATACTTTTACAAATGGGTAGATCATGTATAAGTGTCATAATGTTTGGGAAAATCTAAATAAGGGAAGGGTCATTTATAACCATGGTGGGTCACACTATGACAATGCATAAGGGCTAGGGGATGCATAAGGGTCCTAGATGTTTTTAATATAAAATGTATAAGAAGTCATTTCAGGATCTAAGGGAAGATAATGAAGCTCCCATAGGCGAAGGAGTCGTTATTTTATCTGGGCTTTAGTGGAATAGTGGCATTACATGATAATGGAGTTTATTTCATGATGGTGTGGGTCACATAGTGATCTACTTCACCCAGATTATTTAAATTATTGTTTAATTGATTTAATGGGATATAAATGTTGATTATATTTCTTTTTCTAGTGTATCATGAGAATCCCTTATTCAAACCTTCAAATCTATCACATCACCTCTCTCTCTTATATCTTCCCCTTCCTCCTAATTCAAGTGAATTATTCCTCACGAATCACCAAGTTACCATCATGTAATTATTCACCCACTTTATTTTGGTTATAATCTTTTCTCCTATTTTGTAAGTCCTTCTTCCCAAAATCCAATTTGTCCTATTGGTTTTTACTACTAGACTCTTGATGAGGGGTTTTGATTTGATTTCTTTCACTCCACTCAATTATGTGGATTCTCACCATTGGATAACTTATTCATCATGTTATGGTTTGTTTTTTTATGAGTTACCTTTATTTGAGGAACCCTAAGTGTTTACTTAATTTTAAAAAAATGATTTAAATTTTCATAAAACATGTCATCATATTTTTTAGGAATCATATATGTGGTATTATTTTTTTGAATCATTAACTTTTATATGGGTAATTAAATTGATTTTAAGTCTTGGTGACATGTAAAAATTTAATGATACCCCAATGTATTTGATGAAATTATTATTTAAATGAGATGAATATATGGAATAGTTTTGGAAATAAAATTGAAATTATTTGAAATAGTTATGGAACATGGGAATCCATGGGAATTAGGTGGGGAACCTATGAAAAGTATAGATTTCAATTTGATACCTTCTTCCTAAAAGTTTACAATAAAACTATCCTTAACACCACTATGGAATGGATTATATGGTTATTGTCCCACTATTTGTACTGTCACCATGCCACTAGGAATTTTATGTGCCTATCCAAATTGAAACACACATGTTTAGATATGATTGGTTTTAAACATAATAAAGTATCAGTATCTTATTGTTTTTTGACTTTTTCAACATTATGGTTAACCCATGGTGCTTGTTTTGAAATTTTTTTATACATAGTATTTACTAATACATCTAAAATGTCATAAATGTTTTGATGCATGATATTAACCATTCATTTATTTTAAAATCAAATTTTTTTGGATTTTCTACTATAGTTTTCTCATTAAACACATGTTGCACTAAAAAATATTTCACTTTTTCCAATGAGGTAATATCTGTTTGTAAAAGTACATTTTCTATTAGTAAAACTTTTTACCATCTATATGTCTTTATCACTAAACTATCAGTTAAAAATTTGTTTATAAAATTTTTTTCCAACCGATATAATCATTATGTTACAAATATAATAATACCAACAGGTTTAAGCAATAGGTTTTAATGAAAATTTTTTATGTTGGTAATAATATTACCAATATATAATATTTGATTAAAAATTAAATTTGAACAAATTTTATAATTTTTTATTTTTATTTAAATTTCATATTATATTTATTAATTTATCATATATAATATATATATTTTTATTATTAAAGAGAGAAATTTTTTTGAAACATGTTCAAAATTTGAAAAAACAAAAATATTAATAGTGAAATTTAATACAAAATAAATCAATACAAAATCCATCCCCCCAATAGGATCACACCCATTAACCCAAAATCTCCCCCCCCCCAATGTCAATATCATCCATCCATGCCACATCCAGGACCATTGATCACCCGAAACCCATCCATGCCCTAGGACTAGTGAGCTAGCTCCTGCCAATCCATACCACACTAGGGACCAACGAGCACCAACAACTCATCCATTCCCCAGGACTGGTGATCCAACTCCAACTCAAATCAGTGTAAAATGTCTACATGAATTTTAACCAAAATATAAATAGAGGTATAAAAATGATCTTCATAGTAATGATTTTTCATCATCCCTATTGATATTTATTTAGAGGTATGTAAATTCTGATCCATATATAATTTTTCCCAAACCAACTAAAACCCCCCAAAAAAATTTCCAAACTAAAACATTAGAGAGACTGAATTCAAAAACCAAACAAATCGGTTTCTCCAAACTAAAATGATAGAATTAATCTCTCCCCACCTTTAGATTTGACCATTTTGAAGAAATTTAAGCAATGGTGACCTAAACCTCCACCCTAGTCTCAATTGTGATGGACGTGATTTGATTCAATATATTTGGTGGGTTGTGTAGATATATCACCCACTTGTGCACACATAGTTCAAACTAATCCAAAGTGTTGGCCTCTAAAAGTTTTAATACAAAAGCAAAGAAACAGAGCAGATAATATCAAGCTACCAAACATGCTGTAATATGAGTTAAGTTTAAATATGCCTATAAACTCACATATAATCTGTTTGATCATAGAAACCCTCTACTCTTGGATTAAAAGGCATACATAACATTCTTGAACCATCCCTTACATTCACATAAATGGTATTAAAATAATTCACTGACTTTAAATTCCAAAAAACAAAATGTTTAATGTCTAATTTGAGACAATGTTGTAACTTTACCTGACTTAGATTTTATACTGGTAAGTGATCAGGGGAGAAATTATAAACTACCTTATCCATAAAGGGACTTCCTAGTAATTATTTGAAGGATCTTGGTAGGGATTATAAAAGGTACCTTGACTTTCAACTGCTTGGCCTTAGCACCATGAACCCAATCATCACACACTGAAATAACATAAAATAGGGAATAAAGTTAAATATGAAATAAAATAATCAATAAACCATTGGTACCAGGGACTAGAAGTATTTTATATGTTTTTTAATCTATTCTTTAATTTTTATCATATAATTTGTCTCTCATGATTGAAATTAGTCCTCATTTTTTGGAACGTGTATTTGAACAACTTTAATTTCAAATAGAATTTAATGTGGTTCATGTTACTCCATTTAAACCTAGTACATGTGGAGAACTGGTATACCAGGACAAAACAAATCATATTGAGTTAATGTAAAATCAAAACTCATGAGAACTGATTTTTTTTAAGTGAATAATAATTTAACTAATGAAAAAAATATCCATTTTGAACTATTCTAAAGATAAAAATCCAAATGAGAATAAAATATTCCATATTTTCTCAAAATATAATTATTAATAATTATATAAAATAAAATAATAAATCATTTAATGGAATCAATAGAAGAATTTTTTTGAGGTTTTTGATTTTTTTTAAAAAGTGTGATCCTGATCTTGTGAATCTTCTCTAGGGACTCCTCTAGTATAGGTTTCACTGGTTTCATAGATGCATATGTCATGGCCTCTTCTGAAACCAATGAAGAACAAAATAAATGGTGTTTCGCAACTATAGTCTAGAGTTCTGTATCCCCCTACAGCCATATAATTCTTTTTATCTCTGATATTAGGTCCACCATGATAAACCTGAAACAAAAAATAACAATCACTATTTTCAATTAAGAGTGAAATATATCATTTGACCACAAACCATTGATAATGACACTAATTTCAATTAATAGTGACACTTAACTCAAAATTTTAGGATCCTGTAACACTCAATGAAATTCTATAATCAAGTAAAGTTACATTCAATTTGTAATGACACTACTTTTCAATTGATAATGACACCTAATTCAATATGTGGAGAACCATTTAGTGTATTGAAAAACCTTAGGTTTCAAGGATAGAGTTACAAATATGGTCTTAAAGTAAATTATCAAATTCAATGAATATAATTGGGGTCAAGATTCAGTCAAAGATGAACATGTTCTAGAATATCCATCAAAAATGGAATTGAGATTCGATTGAAGATGAAAAATAATATCTTGAAATGTTAATGTATAAATCTACCAATATCATAAAGAAAAAAACTTTTATAATTTTTTTACATGAAATGTTGGATACCATGTACAAATATGATAAAATTACATAATTAAAAACCATAATTGAATACATGATATTCAGTATCATAAAATTGATTGTAGAGTTAAAAAATTAATACTTGTAATTGGAATCTTGATACTTCTATTTGTAAATCTGGGAACTTGATATTCAGGATTTGAGGCTTCATATTTACAATAAAAAACATTCAATAAAAATATTAAATGCAATAAACATGATTATATAAACTCAAGATTCAATATAAAAAACATGATATTTAAAATTGAAATATAAGAATCATAAAAGTCATCTTCAAATTTAGGAACATGAAATTTAAAATTGTAATTTTAAAATCAATAAGTTAATATTAAAAACATGAAAATATATATATAAAAAAATTTGATGTATAATTAACTCAAAACGAGATCTTTAAAGCATAAAAATATTAACATATATAAATATAACAAGTTCATTAGGTAATGCGGTTAAAATATTTAAATTGCATATATTCGTAATAATATAAATCATGCGAAAATATTGTTATAGTTATAAAGAAAATATTAATTGAACACAGGGTAGGTGTGGTTGTATAAATGAAGATGTATATAGTGAAGTTATTTTAAGGAATATAAAGAAGTGAGGAAACTAGTCAAATGAATATAGGTTATAAAAAATGAAAATTGTAAAGAATGTATGTAAATTAATGTGAAGAACTAAATCTGTAATTTTGACTGAAAAAATGTCACTAATATGTCTTTTTCATACTTATGTTTTATTTGAATGATACAATTATATATGTTCTAGTGATGATATAGCATGACGTAAGGAACAAAATAATGGTATTATATCCATATCATATAATATTTCATTGGAATTTTCTATAATATGAAAATATTTAAAGTGATTGAACACTTGAAAATGAACCTCAAAGGTAAATTTATAGTGAAATCTCAAACCTGCAATCTGTATGAGAAAAATTTATAGTGGAATTGAAAAATTTTCAAAGAAACCAATTTCCTAGAATAAGGGATTCATTTAAACTGAAAAAAATCAAACATGAAGGAATTTATTATGGCTAGGTAATTTGATTTAATATATCAGAGTGGGAAAAAATAGGGATTAAACATTAAAATAGAAATAATTAAAATATATATCAGGGGAAAGTAAAAAAATGTACCACATTGTGCATGCTTATAGAAAACTTATAAGAATGATAATTAAATGATTTTCTAACATTAAATCCTTGAAAATAGTTTCATGACAGCTATGGAAGGAATGGTAGAAACTATCAATACAGTTTGTCATCAAATTGAACTCAAATTTTTATTAAAACAAAAAACAAAACAAAATCACTACCTAATGAAAAATTAAGTTCAGTATTTATGACTATTTCATGAAAAACCTAGATATGGAAATGGAGAAAAGATCAATTCCTAACATAAACAATATCCAGTTATCTTCATTTCAACTTTTGGTTGAAATTAAAATTTTAGGTTGATGTGAATAAATAACATAAAATATAAGTGAAAACCTACTTTAAAATAAAACAACTAAACTAGTTTTCCATCTTGTAAAAAATTACATGTAATGCCTAAATAGTTTATGTGTATAAATAAATTATTAAAAAGTTTATATACAAGATATTAGAAAATTATAAATGAATTTGTAACTTTAAAATATAAAATCTCTCATTAAACCAATAGAAATTCAGAATCGTAACATAGACTGTATGACTGGAGAGTTGATAAAAGGAATATATAAAAATATTATTTGCTATCAAACAATATATTTAATTTAATGTAAATTAGGGGAAACCATTACATCATACCTAGATGAACATTTTCAAATGTGAATCTTTGATTGTTATAGGACTTTCTTTTATAGAAGAGTTGAAGATTCACTGAGCATAACTGATTGAAGTCGATATAAGGGAGATTCTGAGTCACAAAGATTATTATGAATCAGACATGCTATATGCTGACTGGTTAAACCCGAGTATGAATACTAGTTAAAATGAATAATTTATTAACATCGAGCTTGCTGAGTTAACTTGATGACAAGTGGGGAGCATACCTGGTATAGAGGTGGTGTGGGAACTCGGTTATACCAATTGGCTAAAGATACAGGAACCTAATTGATAATTATCGATTGAATCATTAAGAATGAACAACTGATATCATGTTTGGATAAAAAAGATGAAGAAGGTGGGGAGATTAAGAAAAGGGTGGTTGAGCTTTGGTGTCTTCGATTATCTGAGAGGTGACAAATTATTGATTAGGGTTCTGGACAAGGAAGAAGGAATTTAGTGAAATTTTTGGGCAGGTTTCCATTTCAGAAGTCAGGGGAGAGGTAAGGATTCCAATTAGTTTATTTTTAAAATTTAAAATAAAATTTCAAAATTTAAATATAGTTATTAATAAAATAATAATAGTTATTTTTTTTAATGTTATGTTAATAATTTATTAGATTTATGTTGATTAATTTTCTATATTTAATAAAATTATATATATATGTGTGTGTGTGTACTCTAGATAATAGGATATTTTAGAAAAACATCCAAAAATGATAAATTGCATATTAATGTTGGTTTTAAAAATGATAATATAAAAAATAGTTTTATAAATTAGTTAATGATGAACAATTTTTTTATTCAATGAATTATTTCAACATAGTTTTATGATGTTAAAATATCTGTTGGCAATAATTGTTATTAATAATAGATTTATATATTGGTAAAAAAATTGGTATTGATATAATAAACTAAATAATTTAATTTTTAGTAAAATAATTGTTGATATTGAACAATTATTATAGGAAAATATTTTTTTGGTAAAAACATGTGCTGGTATCTTAAATTAATATCAACAAAACATAATATCTTTTGTAAATACTCATTTTTACCAATAGATATATTATCTGTTATTGAATTTATATTTGTATAATTCATATTTTTTTGTAGTGTTGGGATCCTTCTTGAATAGTTATTTTCACACCCTATATATATCCTTGATGTGTGTGAAGAACTTTCTTTTCCATATACAGGTAAAGAAAACGAACCAAGAGGAGATAGTGGGATCCTAAATTAGCTAAGTATTGGTTAAATGTGGTGATTATGAGTGAGTGAGACCTTGTGTAACATGGGGATAGGTAGTGATATTTTGGTTTTTTTTGGTTTTTTTAATCATATAATATTATATCACCACATAAAAATCCCATCCTTTTTTCCAAACTTTTTTATATATATTTATTACTTTTCAATTTGTATGGATGATTATATTATTATATTAATTATTATGGTTTTATTTTGAGAATTAATTTATGATTACACCTATATCACCCTAATATTTTTATGAAAGATATTTAAATAATTTTATTTATTTGATATCTTGTGTTACAAGTAACATTGAGTATAAACGAACCATGATATACTATTAAAATATTATTATTTAAAATGAAAATTACAGCTTAGTCATTGGATTGGTGGTTATGAATAGTAATAACAAAACTATTAAAAAAATTTATTTATATCTATATATAATTATTTAATTGGTTATTAATTAATTATAAATTAAAATTAAAATCATTTGAAAGAAAAAGAAATTTTTTCTGAAAATAGTTTCTATGTATATATTGTATTATCATGTTAATACATTAAATTAACCTTTATTGATGAATTATTTTAATGAAATTTTTATTTTATTTGTTTTATAAAATTTTTTAAACATTCAAAAAAAATCATATCATTGGACTACAATAAATATTGTTTTATGCTTAAAATGTATTTTTTCTAGAAAAAAGTTTTTTCACATTTTGAAAACTACTATTAAAATTAATTTAAATCATTTATATGTATATAACTAGATAAAATTTATTGAATATTATGAATTGGGAGGTTAAAATTTGGCTTTTGTTTTGCTCTTTTATTTTGGTCAATATTAATAAAAGCCACGGTAAAATTTACCACCTCGATAAAGGAATAATAAGGTTAATCTATATTTAAATAAGTGATAAGGTAATAATTATTAATAATTATTCTTATTGGATGAAGATAATTAGAACCTTAATTCCTTAGGCTATAAATTTATTTATTTAATCGACACTTTTCAATGATGGTGACTTATATATTACTTAAATCAAAGAATGTTAAAAAATATCACCCTATCTATTTTTAGTATGAATTATATGTCCACATAATGAAAAAGGTATTTTATTAATGAATATAAGCTATCATTTTGGGCTTAATAAATTTATTTTACTTATCAAAATTTATTTTAAATTTTTGGTAAAAATATAATTAACTTAATTTCTTATGAAACACCAATGAAGTATTTCTCCATTAAATAAAATAAAATAATAAATGATACTAAAAATATTTAAATTGATATAATTTGATTGATTATATGTGAACCATGAATTTTATATATTAATATTACATATTAGAAAAGTTTTAATTCATTATATTTGAATTATCCAATTTTTATGATGCATTTAAAGTTAAATTAAATGAATATATTCAAAATTGAGAATAATGTTATTTTATCAAAATCTTATTTTAATAACTTATTTCAAAATCATAAAAATATTAATTTAAGGAAAAATTGATATGAAGTGGTATCAAATGTCACATTTTGTCCATTTATGGTCCAATTTTTACCTTATATGTGAAAATTACAACCAATTAATATTGAATTTTTTTCCCAAAGGTAAAATAAAACATTGTTAACTAAGAGTAATTCAAAAATATATGGTTTAAAATGAAATCAAAATCATCATAAATTATATTTATTTATATTATTATAGACATATCATATATTAAATTTTAATCCATGGACATTTCAAAGGACCTAACACTATAATTGTCTTCTTTAATTTTAATTTTTTACGAAATTCCAAAAGTGCCCCTGACCTAAATAATAAAAGGAAACCTCCTCTCCAAATTATTAACACACATTAAGTCTTCTATCTCAACAAAAATAAAAATATTTCCCTCTATAATTTTCTATACACATCTTATAAATTTTTTTCTTCCCAAAATACCAACCCTAAAGCCCATTTGAAGACATTTAAAGGATTTCTTTCAAAGAAGAGGTAATCTTTTTAACCGATCACTTTTTTTCCTCTCTTACTTACCTAATATTAATGTTTGGTATTTATAGTTAAATAAAATCTTCAGTAACCTGAATATTATTAAATATTTTTTTTATTATTAAAACACCATTATAAACCCTCCTTCCTATAAAATTATAATTTAAATTATCTCTCATGTGTGCATATGGCTTACCGTCTCCATATAGCAATGCAATTAATTTTTCATCATTGTATTTTATAGATGGATATTATGATTGTTTTAATGTTTATTTATGATATTAATGACAATATTATACTTAAAGAATAATAATATCATATATACCTTCTTACCATCCAATTTTTTGAGAAATGATAACATCACTCATGCATAGGTGTAGACTACCACCTCCCCAAAGAAATGTGAATCTATTTTCATTTATATTTTAAATGGATTGTAATGGGGATGAATTTTATGAATATATATTATATATATGATATCATAATTATATTTTAAGGTTGAATTAATTTTTACTTTTCATCAGTTCCATCTATCAAAAAATTAAAACAACGCTTATGCGTACGTATGGCCTAACATCTCTATGAACGTTGTAATTAATTTTAATGTATAAAACATTTATATATGACTCTAAATATGTATATAATGAATTTAATTTATATTTATATCATGATAAATATTTTATAGTTGATATAACTAAGATAATTCCAATAGGACTAGAAACATCTGAAATGATATACTCATGATAAATGAAATAATTAACACTTGAAATAATAATTTTAATAATAAATTATTGACACAATGGGTATTTAAATGCTATAAAAGGATCTTATATGATATTATAAGTCTGAAAATTAATCTATTATAGATTTATAATAAATATAAAATTATTATCTGTGATTTTATATTTATTTCTAAACAAAGTGGACTCAAGGTAAGGTTTTATTTCAAAATCTCATCAATATTTATGATTATTTACATTTAAGTCTATCTTGGGTAATATTTCTCTTTCATATCCATGTTTTATAAAATTATTTTCAATAATTTTTACTATTCTCCTATTATTTTTTAAATTCATTTTTTCCCATGTTAAAATTTTTAAAAAATGCTTTGATTGGAATCTTTCTGTAATTTTCCAAACAAGGCACTTTGTGACTTTTTTTGAAAAAAATGAGTAAATTATTCATAATTATATGGAATGAAAATATGTTCCCACCATAATGAATAAATATTTATTTGAAGGTTTATTTAAAATTTCGTATGCTTTTTTCCAAATAAAATTTATTTCTTTTATAATTGTCCTTCTTTTTAAAAAGAAATGATTTCTAAATGGAAATTTATTTTCCTCTATAATTATTCCATGTGATAGCTAAAAATAATTTTCCATATAAGATTAAATAATTTGATGTTACTTATGATTTATCAGTGATATGATCCAAGGAGACCGCCTTTATTATTTCTTTGGATAATTTTTTTTATGAAAAGATGAAATGTTTATAAATCTTGTTTCTTATCCATTGGTTATGTTATGATGAAATTTTTAAAAAACCTATTTTATTTCATGGTTTTTATATGGTGAATTAATTTTCATATTTTTTAAAACATATATCTTTTAAGTATAAAAATATCTCATACATAAATATTACATTTATTTAGATGAATATTTAATACATATCACAAATACACACCCGTGGACCATAATGGTATAATGTATTCTGATACAAGGTACACAATATTATTATTTCATGAAATATATTCAACATATCCCATAAATATATTCTCACATATTATTCCTCTTAGGAATAACATACCTAAACCTTTCTTCATTACATGGGAAAGGAAACATAATAAAGGGTGAGCTTAGATGCTAAATAAGGGTAAATATAGGATATATCAATCTATGATCATCTAAAAGTAAAAATAATAATAATGGAATTTGGTCATGAAAATAACATATTAAGATCATAATAAACCTATAATATATCATAAACATGATGCATGACCTAAAACATTATCACTTCCGAAATCATGGTCCATGAGAGTGGTAAATCATCAAAAAATATTTATGAACCATAAGATCTTATCATGAAAGTGTACAAGAATCATAAATATAGAAAACTATTTAATATGTCAAGTTTAACTATAAGGATCATAAATATATAGGATCCGAACTCATCACATATTTCCCATTATAGATCACGACACACCTGTTTCCAATAGTGGATAAGGACTCGCCTATTTCTTATAGTGGATCAAGCCCATCGACTTGTTTCACATCATTATCTCATGAGATAAAAAGATTCATCCAATACATTTGAAGGATATATATGTCCCAGCCATCTCATGATTTAAAACATAATTGCTTATTCTATAATATTAGAAAATATTCACCACATCACCATATCATAACCCATGTAAAGAAAATAGGTTTTAAAATTTTCTTATCAATTCATCATACCATAACCCATTAAAAAAGTGGGTTTCATAAAAATTTCATCGGCATAAACATTAAAAAAATAGAAAAATAATAAGGTTGTTACCATTCAATATTATCCCTATAAATCGTAAATAACATCAAAATATGTCATCTTAGATGGAAAATAATTTTTAAAGATCACTTGGCACATTTCTAGAGGAAAATATCCATTCCAATTTTAAAAATTCTTTTTAAAACATAAAGATTAATAAAATATTGTGTAAATAAATTAATTATAAAATAAATACTAAACCATATAAAATAATATTTTTTAAAAATTAGTTGTTATTTTAGTGGTAAATTCCTTACATGTTAAAACAATTATTACTTTTATATTTTTGGTAAAAACAAATAAATCTTATTTTGAAAACGAAATGAAGATTACTTTTAAAATAATTTTAAAAAAATTAAAACATGGTTAAATGTTTATTTTATAAATTCTTTGGGAAATTTTAAATCCTTTTTTAAAAAAATTATAAAACCATGAATATTGAAGAAAACGGGTTTTTGATCGAAGAGAGAAATGAAGACATATTTTTCCTAAAATATTCTTTTCAAATTTTGATTATATAAAGTGAGTAAAATGAAGGGAAAATTTTATTATAAATAAATAAACATGGGAGAATAAAATTCATGATTTTCTTGAGTTAATTATCATAATATTTTTTCATTAAAATAATAAACATAAACAATTTTGATAAATGATGAGATTGTACCATAAAACCCTTACCACTTTGGTAATATTGAATCATATTCCGCATGACAGAATAAAATTAAATGAAACATGAAATATCTTATGATTAAATAAAATCAAGGTATTAAATATAAAATGGGATGTATATACACTTCATAAAATAATATAGGTGTATAACATAACATATGTATAAAAGAAGGAAAAATTAAAAAAAAATCTTACCATATTAAAAACCATTAAATAGTAAAACCCATGACAGAGTGATCCTATAATGGGAATTTAAATAAAATAAAATTTAAGTATAATTATTATAAAATACATTCATTTTAATTATATAAGTCACATAAATAAACATATGGTGAATATGGAATGTGTCTCACAAAAAATAAAAGTGAGATAGAAATTTGTTACCTTAAGTCTAAACTTAATTTATAAAAATTTTAATATCATTTATAATAAATATAAGTTAATTATATAACTATTATATAAATATAATTATATATATTTCCACTTATGATTTACTTATGACCATTTATTAATTTTTATTAGAAATTCCTTTTTAAAATCATGTTTTGAGTAATAACCTCTGTTTTTTGGGTATGTTAGGATTTTTTATTTTTTTCCGACTATATTGATCTTGATTACATAATCCCAATAATTTTAATAATTATATAAATATCATTTATATTAATTATATATGTATTTATATTATTCAATAATTTTAAGAGATTGAGAAAATACACCATTTATTGAAAGGGTAAGCAGTAGAAATGCATGAATGTTTTTATGATTCTTTGTCTAATGAAAATAAATAAATTAAAATATTATATCACAAATAAATAATATTTTTTATGTAATTTAAATAAAACTTATTTATAAAATTCACCCTAATTAAATTTCATGAAATTATTTAGTGAAAAACGATTCACATATCTTTAGGAGGAGGTAGTTCACCATACACATGAATGATGTTATCATATCCCAAAAAAATGGAAAGTAAGAAGATATATGTGATATAAATATTATATAAATATAATTATGTTAAAAATATCATATATATTTATGTATGTATATTTAATCTATCCATATTACCATTCATGTAAAACAGAAATGAAAATCACATTACATTGGTTCACGAGGCAGTAGACCGACGTACACACGAGCGACATTAATTTTTTCCAACGAGATGGAAGGTAAGAAGTTTTATCTGTTATTAAAATTATATAGTTATAATAATATTATAATTATCATGTAAACGTTAAATACATCATAATATTCATCTATGTGAGGTCGTGATTGAAAACAAATAACATTGTTTCATGATGTGGTAGTCTGTCGTATAGAGAAATGATGATTTTGTATCCAATGTGATGGAAATGGAGATATATTATTAAATTAAAATAATAATATATAATAAAATAGAAAATAATGGTTCTCTTATATAATCATAATTTAAAAATATTTTCATGATAAAGAAGATGATCTCAAACAAAAATTCATAATTAAAAACATTGCCTCTTCTTCAGACAATGTCTTTAGGTTTAACCTAATGCCTTCATAGATTTTATTTATTATCTAAAAAATACTATAGTATGTGGGGAGGGATGTAAGAAAGTTATCATGTATGTAATCGGTCTAAGAAAATGGTTTTGTAAGTGTGAATATGAGAGTATATGGGTGGCCTTTTATAAGTGGGGGGAGATGACACGTATGAATGTTTTGAGAAGAATGTAGTTTTCACATAGTTTTATCATGCCAAAAATCTAAAAAATTAAAAATTATCAATACTCAGAGGTTATATGATCTAAAAATAGGTATAAAATGGGTTTTTAATAAATTTATAGATCACTTTGCACCATATTATTATTTTTAACCCTCAAAAAACCCATTTGGACCTCAACCACGGTAATTATTTTTTACTATATTTACTATAAATAATATTTAGAAATTAAGATTATATTATTATATAATATATATAATTATGATTTTAAAAATTAGTTTTTTTTAAAATTTAATTTCTAAAATTTTAATAAATTAATATTAAAATATGTGTGCAAATGTTGAAAAAAAATTCTTTTTAGATAAATTCATTTTTTAAGCATAAAATTGGATTTATTATTATCTTATACTTATTATAAAATATTATGAATTTAAAAAAAATATATTGAATATGTAATATATAAATTTCATTAAAACAACTCACCATGTGTTTTTAATTTAATTTATTAAGATATGAAATATTTGTGCGTAAAAAAATAGTTTTCAAAAAAAGACTTCCTTTATTTTAAAATGGTTTTTATTTTGATTTATAATTAATTGGTCACCAAAAAATTAATTTTATACAAATTATTAATATATATATATATATTCATAATTTAGTTAATCCCGTTAATATTTGTTATTTAAAATATCTAATAGTTAACTACCATATCAAATAATGAAATTTTAATAGTATGTCATGTTTTGTTTAAACTTGTTGTTGAAGGTAAAAAATTCTTAAATCAGTCTTTCATGTATCATAGGATATGAAAAAAAGTAAATTTATTTGGAAAAAAATCATAAAATCTTGGTCTCTTACATTCTACCCACTAAATAAATTGTGTCCTTACAATTTGAAATTGTTCTCTCCAATCAAGGGTTTATCATTTGATATTTCCTTTATCAGAAACCCACATTGTTTAAAAGGGTTAATAAAAAATCCTTTAGAAAATAGATAATGGGATGTGTGAAGGTCACCTATAATAACACATAACTATTTTTCCACTAGTATAACATTAGTGGGAAGTTCAAACATGGAAATTAGAGAAAAATAAGTCCCAAATATTAATAGAGAGTTATAAATAACATGTTTAAGAGAATTTTAATAACCAAAAAACCATAAATCTATGATAGGTAATAAATTTTATTCATTCATTAAAAAAATATAATTGCATAAATTTTTAATTCATGGTCATTTTCTTAATGTTTATGAATTTTCATGTGAAGATATATTCACATGATTTGATTCCATTTCATAAGGAGAATAGCGTCTTTTAGTTGTGTGTCGATCATATTCTACTTCATCTCTTACTATATGAAATGACCATTTCATGACTAAAGGACTAGTGGAAAATAATGTCTATAAGAGTGTGATAAGTCAATTAATTTATCTCAAGTTATTAAAAAATTGTTATCATTGGTTATCTGAGGTGCACAAATATTCATATGGTGAACTGATACATTAATTTTTGAAACCTCTTCCAAAATTCTACTTAAAATAATCTATTAATTGTTAACATTATGATAGTTAAAATATATAAATTTATAAATTTGGTTATTAAATTTTCCAAAACAAATTTAAAACTAATCCCCCAATTTTCATAAAGTATATCTTAATGGTTATATGAAAGATATATGAATACCATGGCCATATATTCTCCTCAATCATGGTTATAACTAGAATTTCCATAAATCCATATTGAAGACATGAATTCTTCCTAACTCCTTAAATAAAACCACATATTATAGAGAATATTCAATAAATCCAAAAAAATATACAAACTCAATCTATGATAACATAAACCACATTATCAAAAAATCATTAATCAGATCGGAGGTCATTAATAAAGTCTGCTTTGGTGTATCTATATCAATAGTACCTTTACCAAAACTAAACACCATTTTCCCAACATGAGTAAGATATTAAGGTTTAAAATCCCTTAATCAAGTGTCATCCATAAAATATCACGTCACTATTAAATCAATTATATAGTTCTTCGGTACTATTAAAAATATTCTTGAAAATAATGAATAAAAAACTTATACTGAAAATCCCTTATATATTTCATGATTCATATAACATAATTATTTATTTCCAATACATAAAATCTTTAATCATTATAGTTAATTATTAAAAAATTAACTAGGCTTCATTATCTTATTCTAAAATACCTCTTTCTGAAAATATAAAATATTAATCATTTATTAACATTCATAAAAATCAATTTAATCATTATTATTACATTTGATATAAACAATTCTATTAAAATTTCCCATAACTTTAAAATTTCATTCATGGTATCTTTTGATCCCTTTTCAAGATTCCATTGTGTGGTTCTTCTCACACTCTTAACATATATTAAACTGGGTTTTCTTTGATCTTTGGTCTACACCACCTAAGATCTTAGGAGACTATATCTTCTATTCCTTGGTCACTCCAAGAGTTCGTTGAGGTTTATATTTTTAATAATATATATTTATATATGATTATTCATAATCTCAATATCATTCTCTCTAATCATCACTCCATTTTGTTTCTCATCAACATGTTATCTAACATATTCAACATCAAACCAGTTTTTTTTGTTCATTCGATTTTTTAAAACCAAAAAGAAATGTGTGAGAAATATTATTCATATTGGGAAACCACTTAATCACAAAAAATCCTTTATAGGATATCTAAATAATTACATATTCATTGAAATCTATGACACCTTACATTTATACTATGTTATTCATGGTCATTGTCTACTAAAATCCTTCATGGTGGTTTATAAATAGTTTCTGAATTTCCAATGCACAACCTATATGAGTTTTAAATTGGGTGTGTCGTAAGTCTCATTTCCATTAACCAAGTAATGATCGATTCTATTTCAATGTTCCCTTTTTAGATTTATTACCCCATGGTACCTTTTTTCTAGATCCACATCCACTTACAGTTTCCAGGAAGGGAGGTAATTGAATGGAAACCACCCACTCTATCCTTTACCAAAATTCCAAGACATTTTCCTATACATTAACTCATATTTATACTTATCCTTAGTCATATCCCTAAACATATCCATATAGATATACTTAGGTATCTCAATAAACTATGAGATTGTATCGTAAAACCCTTTCCACTTTGATGAATATAATTTATAGGACCCAATAAATAATAACATTAAATAAAACATAAAATATCATAAGAATAAATAAATTCATGATATTATATTTCATATGGGAATTATATAAACCTTAGAAAAGAAGATAGGTTCATAACACAACATATGTCACAATGAAATAAAATTGAGACAAAAATCCCTTAACACTTTGAAGTCCTTTGAACTGTAAACCCCATGAATGTTGTAATGACCCGAACATTTGAATAATATTTATTACCTAAATTTTTTATGTTATTTTATTTTCTAATCAACAAAACACTCTTCTTTAATTAATGAAGTGAGTGTAATTAAAATAACACCATTGTTTTTCGACTGTTATATGACCATTTTTCAATATGACCGTTGGAAACTATACTATTAACATTATGGTTATTGTTTATAAATAAAAATGATCATGGTTAATTAATACAAAAAGAAAATTTGATGGCCTTATCCAGTATACTCTGGTCATACGAAGCCCATCTGTGAGAGCTTTGAAAGGAGGTAGCATCATTGGGCTTTACTTTGGACCAATCCCAAGCTGAACTCTAAAACATTACGCTTGAACAAAAATACTACAGGATAAGTTCAAACAGATAGAAGTAACCACTCGGGAAATGTTGTCCAAGCCTCCCAAGATTCTATCACCACAGCACACCTTACCTTCTTGGGTCCTTTGCTAGTGTTATAAGGGGCCATGTAATGAGGCCTTAGTTACTTTGTTTAATCCTTTTGTATAAATATAATTGTTATTTCTTATTATGGTAATATTTTTCAATTTCAAATGTCAAGATAAATATAGGATGAATTTATAGAAGATCTATATTATTGATGAATATTGGAAATATGGTATTTTAAAATATTTCTTTATACTTTAAATAATTAATAATGTGAAATGATTTTAAAAAAATGGCCTACTAATTTTGTGATCAGTAAGAAATTTAGATTCTAACAAGATCAACATAATTTTTGGTGAATAGTAAATTATGAATAGTAATATTACCCTTATGAATAGTAATGTGACCATTGGAATAGTAACCTCACTTAATAATGTATAAATATAATGTAGTCGTCTTATTTGGTAATGCGATATAATAGCATAAGTAAATAACTATTTTAGAAATTATTAGTTAAGTATTAGTATTTTTTGGGTAAATAGTGCTTTCACTTAAAAATTAAATATCTAATAATTAAACAATTATTTTCATAAAATGGATTTAATTTTTTAATTCAGATCATCGATATTAGTTTAGGGTGAATTTATGATATTTTTATACAATTTTTTGTTTTTCAATGAATAGAAAAAATAAAATTTTGAGTTTCAGTGTGTTTAATGACATCATTACTACTGTAATAATGATGTAATAATTTTGGTAGAATTTTGTACATTAAGATATGTTATGAGGTGTACCAATTGGAAAATACCATGGGAAAATACCATGGGTCATCCCATGGTTTTTCAAATACCACTAATGAGGTGTCCCTTGGAAATTAATAAAAATATTCCATCACTTTTCCGATAAATACCAACCCATTCCTTCATTCCTTTCATTAAAAATTACTCCTCATTAAAGATATGGTATTTTTACCTCCCATGAGTCTTTCCATGGTTCCCTCAATCTCCCAAAGGTTCCAACCTTCGATTTTTTTAAGTTATTCTTCAAGGAAAGGGAACCTTTCAGCCTCCCCTTTTAGTCAAGACTTCGTTTTTGTTATGTCTTCTAGTTTCCATTATATTATGTTCAATTATATTATTATATATACTTATTGCGGTAAATTTTATGTTAAAATGATTATAGGACCTTTCCTCTCTCATCAATTGATTTGTTTTCTGAATTTTAAGTGACGTTGTTAGGATGCCGAATTTTCGTAAGGGAATTCTCATCTTCTCTTTTTTCCATTCAAGTTCTCTTTTATGTGGTATAACTTCCATGTTTCCATACCATATTCTTATTATCAAATTATTCTATACCCATAATTTATTATAAGTCGTTTATGGATGGGAAACCCACATACCCTCTCTTTTTAATGTTTTCTAAAACCATGTTGTATTGTCATTATGCTGCAGAATTTTCGTCTCAAAATATCTATCTTTTTCTCAAGAAATTTTATTATTTTATTTATTTAAATACACAAACCTATTTAATTTTCAGAGGTATTTGTCAATAAATAAAAATGATATATTTTATTCTGGAATATAGATACATAATATCCTCATTCCTTTTCCATGGGTTATAAATTACATAATGATCTTATTTGTAAGCGCTTTTTAAAATGCCACAATTTTCATATGAAACACATTTATTTTATTATATTTGGGTTTTTTATGAAATTTTTTATTAAGATCTATGTGGATAACATGAAAATAAATACATATTAAGGTTGCGACCTGATATCGCTCCAATTCATTGGGTAAAGAAATTAATCTCTAGAGATGACATGTTTTACAATACCTTGGTGAATAACCCTAGTAATTTTTATAAAACCCTAGGGATGGACCATGGTGATATTTTCATTAATGTATAAAATAAATTTTGTATCCATATATTCAAGTTATTTTCGGTGTTATTTTTATTATGGTATGACTCTTCTTCCATTTCTCATGTCTTTATGTTTTTCATCATGTTCTTGTTAATAACACAAGTAAATTTATTACCTTGTTTACCCATACTGGGACTTCTACTAACCCTTTACTTTAATGTTTGTCTCCAGGTTATGAGATGTAGTAATTGTACTTAGTATGAACCTATTATGAATCCTTAAAAGTGTAATATAAGAATGTTTTATGTTTTCATGTATTATTTTCCTGATATCCAAGACACTAAACTTTAAATATCCTATGTTTGTAAAATGTAATGAAAAGTTATCTAAATAAAAGGTGGGATTCCATAGTTGGTATCAAAGGATAGTTTAGTTAGTTTTGAAAATTAGGATATAAATTTTTTTGTAAAAATCCTATATAAAAGTTTAAATATAAGAAAACTTCCTAGTATTTTGGAAAAATATTATCTAAGTGGTTTCTGAACAAAAAAATCCCTATTTGGACATGAACAAGTAGATGTGGCTCTAGAACAGATGTACCTAAGAGTGAAAACTCTAGCATGGAGTTTGAGGCTTTACCCAGGGTATCCCGGTACACGAAAATGGGTCGTGTTTCATTCCTATTTTGACACTCCCATCGAATATGTTTGATTAATCACACGATTTTTATGAATCATTATGAAAGATTTATCGAGAAATGATATTGCAATATGTTCAAGGATAAAGTTTTAAGATATAAAGATACTATATAGTTAAAAGATTTGTAAATGAAATAAGCTTCTCACTAAGATTTTATTCTTTTATAAAATGGAGAGAAATAGGAGGAACCGTGCAAATGGTGACCACAATGGATCATGCACTGACGACCCTCTAATGGAAGCCAGAATGGAAACATTCATGAGAATTATGAACCAAATGACTCAAGTTATGTTAAATAAATTGAATCAAGATGAGATACTGATTTCACTATGAAGTGGACAACATTCTATTGAGTCCTTTATGCATAAATTACCACCAACCTTATGTGGATCAACTGACCCATTGATTTCTAAGCAGTGGATCAGCTCTATCGAGATAATATTTTATGTTCTCTTCTATTCAAAACAAGAGAAGGTCACCCTGGCTATTTACTACTTAAAGGGAGAATCATATCAGTGGTGGGAACTGATTAAAAGCATGAGTCCAAGAGTGGAGGTTGAATATATGGGGTGGGAAGTGTTCAAAGGGATCTACTTCAATAATTATTTCTCTTATTCTATGAGAACATAAATGGAGAAGGAGTTTATCGAGCTGAAGTAGAAGGATAATGAATCTGTTGGAAGCTAAGAGATGAAATTCACTAGACTTTCCCATTACACATCATGCTTTGTTATAGATCCTAATGGAAATGTTGATAGATTATTTGGTGGACTAAGACAACATCAATAGAAGATTCTAGCCATCCGATACTATGATAGCTATGAGGAGATTGTGCAGAGTGATGAAAGTCAAACTAGAGTTCGGTGATATGTAGTGGTCTCATGAATCCAATGAAAAAGAAGAGATCAATGGAGCCTTTCTTTTATAGGACCTTTGATCTAGAAAGAGTAGGAAAGAAATTGCAACGTACCATGTGCAACAAATGTGGGAAGAAGCATTCAGAGAACTTCCTGCTTGGGAGCGGGAAGTGCTACAAGTGTGGAAGAGATATCTATATCACGTAGAATTTTCATAGTGACGTGAAGCCTCAACTTCCCATCACTAATGACAAGGGGAAGATGGTTCAGTCCCTACCTGATGTTAAATTATGTAAGTGTGGACAACATGGTAACTTTTTCAATCTCTATCCAAATCTGAGTGAAGTGGAGGGGAATCACCATCAGCCTCAGCAAAGGCCAAGGGGATATGTTTGTGCTTTTTCTATCACTACAGCTGAATTTGAAGTTCCAAATGATTTTTTGGTAAGTACTCTTATTGTTCTCTCAAAGATATCAAGTACTTTGTTTGATTCTGTTTCTATGCATTCCTTTATTTCCTCCAATTTTTCAAAGAATTTAGAATCAACCCCTGATTTACTAAAAGTAGAGTTATCAGTCAATCCTTCTGGTGGGATTATCCAAGAATCATCAGTGTTTAGAAACTCTAGTATTTAATTTAGTGATCACAATCTTATATCAAATCTAGTAGTCATTCCTATAATGCAATTAGAAATTATACTAGGGATAGACTATATCTCAAAGTATAGTGATAAGATCAAATGTATAAGAAAATAAATCTCAGTAGTATTGAATGGGAAACATACATTTATCTTCCAAGGAGAGATATCTCCACCTGATAATTGTCTAGAATAACCTACTATATCATTATTTATGGAGTTTATTGGTGAATAAAAAGAAAGAAATGATAGTATAATGATATAAAATTTCCCCATTATGTGGGAATACATTGAAGTATTTCCTAAGGAGTTACCCAAACCACAACCAGAAAGAGAGGTAGAGCTCTCCATTTAACTCATTCATGGATCTGATCCAATATCAAAGACCCTGTATAGGATGGCGAATGTGGATCAATAGAATTAAAGAAGAAACTAAAAGATATTTGGGAGAAGGGGTTTATCTGTCCAAGTGTGTCTCCTTGGGGATCATCTATTCTCTTTGTGAAGAAGAAAGATGGATCGATGCATTTATGAATTGATTATAGAGAACTGAATTGGATCACAGTGAAGAACAAATACCCTCTTTCAAGAATTGATGAATTATTTGACCAACTTTATGGGGATCAATTCTTCTCTAATATTTATCTTATATCTAGTTATCATAAGTTAAGGGTGAATTAGCATGATATTCCAAAAACCACCTTGCGATCAAGATGTGGGAATTATGAGTTTGTTGTTATGCCTTTTGGATTGACTAATTCTCCTACTATTTTTATGGATTTAATAAATAGAGTCTTTAAGGACTACCATCATAACTTTGTGGTATTTTTTATTTATTATATTCTGATATATTCCAAAAGTTGTGAAGAGCATGATGATTATATAAGAGTTATTTTGAAAACTCTACGAAAGGACAAGATTTTTGGAAAGTTCAGGAAATGTGAATTTTGGATAAAAAAAATTTCTTTCTTGGGGTACATTGTAACCAATGAAGAAATCACAGTTGAACCTTCAAAGAAAAATTTAATAGATGATTTGTCTCACCTTACAATAATAACTAAGAATCATAGTTTCCTTGGACTAGTGGGATATTATAAGAGGTTTTTGAAAAATTCTTCACAAATTTCTAATCCATTGACAAAGTTCACTGAAAAAGGGGTCAGGTTCACCTAGACAAAGGAGCGTGAGGAAAGTTTCTAAGATATGAAGAAGACATTGGTTACTGAACCTTTGTTAAATCTTCCCTAAAGTGGAGAAGGATTCATTATTTTTAGAGATGCATCTCTAAAAGGGATTGGGTTCATCCTTATGAAAAATGGAAATGCCATTGCTTATGCATCTCGACAGTTGAAGACTCATGAGCAGAACAAACCTACGCATGATCTGGAGCTGGTTGCAGTCATTTTTTTCTCTTAAGATATGGAGGCAATATATTTATGGGGAGAAATGTGATATATACATAGACCATTAAAGTTTTAAGTATATTTCACATAAAAGTAATTGAACATGAGACAAAGTAGATGGTTGGAACTTCTTAAAGACTATGATTTCTCAACTCATTATCATCCTAGAAGAGCAAACAAAGTCACTGATGCATTAATTAGGAAATAACTGGTTGTTCTATCCATGATGAGGATTCAAAGAGATCCATTGATCCAAGACCTAGTGAAAATGGACATGGGAATTATAAGGGAATGTACATCATTAACTCTATCTCAAATGATTTCTCAACTATCATTACTAGATAATATCAAGAAGGCTCAGAAAGAAGATCCTTTGTTATAGAACAATTTTGAGGCTATAAAGGATGATAAGATTCCTAAGTTCAATATTGATAAGAAGGTGTACTGAAATTTCATACACGACTATTTCTTTCATCTATTATGGAAATAAATATGGAGTTGATGGATTAATCTCATAACTCTACTTTCTCTATACATCCTGGAAGTATGAAAAAGTATAGGTACCTTCATGATCATTATTGGTGGGATGATATGAAAAGGGATATTGCTAAATACACTACAAGGTTCTTGGTATATCAAAAAGTGAAGGTAGAGCGACAAATTACTAAAGGGGTATTACAAACACTACCCATACCAGCTTGGAAGTGGGACAATATCACTATATAAATTTTCTTTGGTCTCCCGATAACTTCCATGGGAAACAATGCGATATGGGATATTGTGGACCATCTCACCAAGACTGTCCATTTTATCTCTATTTTAGTAGATTTCTCTCTTGATCAACTTTCCATGATTTATGTGAAGGAAGTGGTAAGACTGCATGGAGTTACACTTTCTATCGTATCTGATCGTGATCCAAGGTTTACATCAAAATTATGTAGAAGTCTTCAACAAGCTCTGAGTATCGAACTGAATTATTGTACGGCATATCACCCCCAAACTGATGTCCAATATGAAATTATTATTCAAACACTTGATAACATGCTAAGAACATGCTCAATGTAATTTAAAGTTGTATGGGATCAACATCTACCATTAGTTGAGTTCTCTTACCAAAATAGTGTTGGATTGTAATATAGATGTATATGTATATTATATGACACAATACAAGAGGAGGTGAATTGTATGTTTAAAAACTATGTATTTAAACACTTAAGACTGGACTTAGTTTAAGAGTTCATAAACTAATATAATTCACAATCAATACAATAGACTATATTGGTCTTGGATTTGATGGTAATACTTTGATGTAATACTACAAGTAATGTAAAAAAATTGAATTTTAATATAATATAATGACTATAGTAATAAAAATGTTAATGATTATACCATAAAGAGTATAAAATATCTTAATACAATATGAATTTTAATTGAAACAATTAAAATTGAATTGAATATGAAAAGAAGGAGGAAACAATACAATTCCATTTCTAATACAGATAGCAGCAGAAATGTAAAATTATTAAAATTATTTTATCCCAAAGAGTAGGGTATCCTTTCACCTTGGATAAAGGTTTTTGTCACCATCACCTTGGTAATCACATAATATGATGATTAGAATGACTCTCTTCCTATCCCTAGAATCCCTAAGTTAAGAAGGTACTAGGAACCTCTGTCTTTCAAGCAATTGAAATCCCTCGATAGGATGATCGGTAGCACATCTTCCTATCCACAGAAGCCCTTGATCGTTATCACAATGATCAGTCGCAAAAAGTAGAAACAAAGCACTTAAATAAATACAAGAACATGGAATAATCTATTCACTTCTTGTATCTTCAAGGCTTTCGCACGAACCAAGAGAAGAGTCGTGTTATCTCTATTTATAACTTGATAGAATCAAAAGATGTATATTTTTGTTCAAATGACCTTTTATTTATAGGCTTCAGGTTCCAAATATCATATTTCCTCCAACATTTATATTTCTCCAAAAACTCAGAGGGACATGGACACCTGTCACTAAAATGGTCAAAACAAATAGAATACACAACATCGTTTTGATTGTTAAATAACTAACACAGTGAAATCGTTTTAGTTAGAAATTAGTAAGTACAAATGTATAAAACAATGAGTATGAGTAGTATGTAATTGGAATTTCAATTATGATAACATTATAATCCATTTAAAAAGTAAAATACAAAAAAAATTTACTAGTATTATCATGATAACAATGCATATCGATTAAAATTTATGACTTGGTTACGATTATGGACATGGTTACAATGCACGATATTTAATTTGATTATAATGCTTGGATACAATACATAATAAGAGTATGGTACATAACCTGGTTATGATGCTTAACCTAGTTATGATTCCTGATTGTGATACAATTCTTAATATTGTTACGATACATGATTACGATGTGGTACTTAACATGGTTACGATGCTTATTTATGATGTGGTACTTAACCTGGTTATGATGAATATTTATGATGCGGTACTTAACATGGTTACAATGCAATATATAATCTGGTTATGATTCCTAATTATGATGCAATACATAATATGGTTATGATTCCTGATTACGATGCAATACATAATCTGGTTACAATTATGAAAAAACATATAAACTAATATGAGTGAAAAACATACATTATTATTTTAAGAATGCAACATATAATAAAGACAATGTGATTGATTATGATTTTGAATCAACACACATGATAAACAAAATATATGATTACGATATGCATGGTTTGAGATTTCGAAAACAAATGATTGATGGGAAAGTCAAAACACGTTTTGACTCAAAAATCTCCCCCGTTTTGAAAATCACAAAACAAAACAAACCAAAACAAACAATAAAGAACTTATCTTCTTAGAGTTTAATAACTCATCTGAAAGTAATAGTGAATATGACTAACTCCACCCTTGGTTTAAAAATCAAATCTCAAGGTATTGTATTCTCTTTTATTATACTTAATATTTCTCCCCCTTAATAAGGCATTCATAAAAATATTCTTATCACAAACATTTTCTCCCTTTGTGATTTTCAAAAAGAATAAGGTAAGAAATTAATTTCCTGCAAAAGGTTAGAGAAATAGATTATGAAACAATAATTTTTAATTGAATTTTTTTTATTACAATAAGAGTTTAACCATTATTATTTTCCCTTTTGTTTTTCCAAAATATTAAACAAAGAGAGTTTCATCTTCTTGAACTCTTTTCTATCCTCCGTGATCTTGTCAAGAGATTCTTACTGAGCCTTCATATTCTCATCCTATGTTGAAATAATATTTTCTTACTTCTGGATCCAATATTTATAAAGCCTATTAATTTCTTCTTAGGATTTAATCTTTACTTCCTCTATTTTAAGCCTTGCATCTTGGTTATTGAAATCATACAACCTGATATTATAGGCTTTAGTGAGGATAACAACTCTATTTGAGAGTAAAAAAATCCCATTAATCTCATCTTTCAACATTTTCCTTAAAGTCTAAAGCTCTTCTGAGGATACTCTTTTTGAGGTACTGGGTCTTTGAAATTATTGAAGCTTTTCATTCAAATCACCAATCATCTTTATACAGAGGGAGTTGAGTTTGTTTACCAAATGTAACAATTCTTCCTAATTTTCCAAATGGTTCTTGAGGCTTTCCTCAATGTTGTAAGATCACTCCACAACCTTATTGCAAGACTTACTATGCTCAGCAGCATGTTCCTTCAAGATCTTGAAATTGGATTCAAGATTTTAAAATTTGTCCATCAAGACCTTGAAAGAATATGTTCTATCATTATGGTCATTAGAAATAATTTCGATCTAGGATTCAACTTTTGGATAAAATGGTAAATAATTCTCCAATCTATTCAAGGATTGTTCAATGTACTAAACCCCTTTCACAATGACTGTTCTTTTAGAATCTGTGTCTTCAGTGTATTATGAAAGATTACTGAAATAGGTCTTAGTGCCGATCACTTGAGCTAGTTGGTTCTGATTCTTATCGGATTCTTCCTCCTCTTCCTCCTCTTCTTTATCCGAAATATGAATGAATCTCTTGGAGTAAACTATTTTAGATACTCTCTTAGAGGGTTGAGGATCCAGAGATGGATAAACAAAAGATGGTACTTATGATGACTCTGTGTTATGTCTTCTCTTATTTGTACCTTCTTTTTCTTCAACTTCTATTTCCTTCTGTCCATGTTCTTCTTGATCATGTTCCTCTTGGCCTTCTTCTTATTTTTATTATTCCTCGTCTTCATGTTATTTAGAAATAGATTGTGTAGTTGATTGTTCAAAAACGTGTTTCGCTTTTCATTTTTTACTGGAACTGATAGAGTTTTACTAGATGGATCCCTTATTTCAATTCCATATTTTAGTTTCTCAGCTATTCTGAGAAGACTATCAAGGATAATAGCCTTGGTATTTCTCTTCATTAATCTCTTCTTAATCTATTATTCTTTCAATGTTTCTTCAGGCCTTACTTTCAAAGACATAGCTTAATTAGGATCCAATCCAAATTTAGGATCCCCTTCTTTCTTTTCTTGTTTTTTATTTCTTCATTCAGTAGAAACTTCATCAAATACAGCCTTTTGTTTATTTAAAGTCTTTAGAGTTTTAATCTTAACTACCTTTATTTTATTCAAAGTAGTCTTTTATAGATTATAAGGTTTCTCACTACCTTAAACAACTTCATTTTATTTCTCAATATTCAAATATTTTTCAAACATTTTTTATTCAGGATTGAATCGTAACTTAAGACTCCTTATATTATCCTTACTGATTAAGGGCTCTGTGGAGGAAGTGGGATCTGACTTTATTGCAATATTACACAATCCCAATCATTCTTTTAGAAAATTACTAATAATTGTGGGAAACATTATTAGTTTTGATTTTATACCACCGGATATGAGCTTCTTAAGTGTTTGGAATATAAACCCCATAAGGTTAAACTTCATCATGTTCACCAAGTAGTCAAGAACATACACATCTGAAACTTTTGTAGTTTCTTTATCACCCTTTCTCGGCACAAAAAAACCCTTGTATTTAGAGGGATATGATTCTATTATCTCCTGATAAATGACTTAATTTTATTTTGTTGTCATGAATTTCAAAAGGTTTTTCTTCAGATTTAGTCCTATCAAAAGTTCCATCAGCTTCTAGTAACTTATGACAAGGACATAATGCATCTCCTTAAAAAGGAACACTTAGAAACGTAGCTGCCTATTTTAAAGAGGTTGTATATGTATTATAATACATCATAAAATAAATCTTAAGATCCGTGTCTATATCTACAAATTCATAAAATTTTAACACCTCATCATGATAGACATAATCTTGATTAGAACCTAATATTTCTACACAAATTGATTCCCAGACATGAAAACTTATAATCCTTTTTAAAGATGAATCAAAAGACTCATAAAAGTCTTGGGAGACAAAACTTTCACATCAAAAGGTCATGGAATAAAATTATTTTGGATCCATTTATTTCAGAGAATAAGCAGTAGACTCATTCATGAAAGACTAACTCGCACCCTAAATATCCTGCTGATTACGAAATCTGATTAGATCTATAAATACAAAAACTGAGGTAGGAACCAATTTCAAACCATGCTGACTACATATAGAGCAACTTATCTTGATAGAAAAATAGATGAGTTCAATGTGAGATAAGTTCATTTTTTAAAAAAAATTAACAGTCAAGATTAGATATGAGATATCTAATGGTCAAGAATGATTTCAAACGCTTGAGGTTTTCCTTAAAAGAAAAATGTATTTAGACTGAAAAAAATTAGGAATTAAAAGATAGAAACAACCAAAATAAGGTTTTAGAAATTGTACATGTCAGAGTGTCAGGATAGATGCATTGATTTTAATATATTATTCTTATAAAAACAATACAAAAAACGATAAAAATTCTAAAACCGATAAGGTCAAATATACTAGTACTGATTAATTAGAATCGAAAGAATAATCCACAACCAATAGTCCAGTAATGGTAAGGTAATCCAATAAAGATACATTAGTAATGATAAAGTATTTTAATATAGATAATATAATCTTGAACTGATAATCATGAAATGAATAAAAACATGAAAATGATAAAATCATGAAAACAATAAAATTATGAAATCGATACAGTGAAAAACTAAAGAGTAAAACTGATTATAGTGAAACCGATAAACTATAAATCAAAAAAGTGAAATGATAAACTATAAAAAAAAGTGAAACCAATAAACTATAAAACAAAAAAAAATTGAAACTAGTAAAATATAAAACATAAAGGGTAAAACTGATAAAATATAAAACATAAAGGGTAAAACTGATAAAATATAAAACATAAAGGGTAAAACTGAGAAAATATAAAACATAAAGGGTAAAACTGATAAAATATAAAACATAAAGGGTAAAAGTGATAAAATATAAAACATAAAGAAATGATATGTATACTCCCCCTTTGAAAAAGAGTAACTCAATGTAAGGAGATGGGTTTAACAAGAAATAGATGTGAATGATTACTTTACAATGATCATTCCTAATTTTTGTTTAATGTATTCAAATCTATCAAAAGATAATGGTTTTCTAAAAATTTCGGAAAGTTTTTCTTGATATCCAATAAATTGTAAGACAATATCTCTTTTTTGTGTGTGATCACTAAGAAAGTAATGCCTAATATCTATGTGTTTTTCATATGAGTGGTGTTCACGGTTTTTCTAAGAGCAATGGAACTAGTATTGTCACATAATATTTAAGTTTTAGAAAAACTCATGCCATAGTCAGTGAGTGTGTGTTGCATCCACAACACCTAAGCACAAAAACTCTTAGCTGCTACATATTCATCTTTAGCAGTGTAAAGTGCTACTGAGTGTTTTTTCTTACATGACCAAGAAACTAGATAATCTCTTAAGAAATGAAATTTTTTGTATGTACTCTTTATATCCATTCTACATCCACCAAATCCAACATTTGAAAAAAAAAATTAAAAACAAAATAATTTTCATAAGAATAGAATAGTCCTAAATCCATAGTTCCATTTAAGTAGAAAAAAATATTTTCACTCCTTTTAAATGAAATTATTTTGGATCAGATTGGTATATTGCACATAAGAATACATAAAATATTAAGCCTGGATGATTATCTGTCAAGTATAACAAGCTTCCTATCATACCTCTAAAAGTTGTTTGATCCATTGGTTTTAGATCTTCATCAAGATCAAATATATTTGAGGTGCCGATTGGAGTGATAATACTTTTAGTGTTATCATATCCATACTTTTTGAGTAATTATTTGATATACTTCTATTGATATATATAGGCTCATTCTTATTTTTGAGATATGTGAAAACCTAAAAATAATGTTAACTCACCTATCATAATCATTTCAAACTCATATTTCATTATATTAGAAAAATAATCCGTTAAGGATTTCTCAGTTGAACCAAATATAATGTCATCAATATAGATTTTGACAATCAATACATTTTTGTTTTCCATTTTTATAAAAATATTTGGGACATCATTACCTTTTTCATAATTGTTTTGTAAAATAAATCTTGTGATTCTATCATGTTAAGATGTAATGGAGTATGATATACTCTATTATACCAAATGTAGGATTGAAATAATATAGATACTGAATGAAGTATCTAATAATGATCAATATACAAGAGGGGGTGAGTTGTATACTTTAAAAATTCCATTGGAACTTTTAAAGATAGTTATGTTTAACAAGGGTAAACAAGGTAATTCAAGAAACCTCTAGTTCTACACACTTTCTAGATTCCATAAATATGATTCCAAGAAATTGATTCTGAAAAGATGGTTCTGAAAAAATGAAACTTAATAAAAGTTTACAAAGATAAATATTCTACCTTAAAGTGTATAGAATCTTTCTAAATCGGAGTATACAAGTATAAGGAAGTATAATATACTTATACTTTCCTCAACAAACAAAATGAAGCGGAAAACTTGAAACAAACAAGTAACAGGTAGTAAATATTTTAACCCAAATAAACGGGTATCCAACAGCCTTGGATAAAGGTCACTTGATTTATACTTTCAAGAAATTCTGTCCTACCCACACAAGGGTAAGAACTCGATACGAAGATCGAAGTCTGTCTTGTTATCCCCGCAAGCCCTAAACTTCAAGGTAGTCGGCACCTCTATCTTCCTATCCCTAGAATCCCTCGATTTTACATAGCAACAATTAGAGTCACACAAAGCAAATATGAACAAGAAGTTCAGTACACACTAAGCATGAGAGTATCTCTCTATAGAAATCACTTCAGATCAAAAGTTGTCCAAAAGTTCTTAAAGTCTTGTGCTCGTTCAAATGAGCTCATATTTATAGGCACAGTTCCAATGGTCGGCTCCCTCCTCTAATGATCATATTTTTCCTTGAATTTCAGAGGGACCTATACACGTGTCACTTAAACATTGGTTAGTTAGAAACAGAATATACGACATCATTTCATAACTATATAATATATGAGAAAAATATGGTTTCTTAATCAAAACAAATTTTTCGGAGTCTAAGTAAAATAAAAGTTCAGAGTCTAAGTAAAAAATATTTGGAGTCTATATTACAGGATATTTGGATTCTTTTTTCTAATGAATTCAAAACCTGAACTCTATAGAATTCATGAGTCTGAATTTCAAGGAAATTTAGAATCTGGATTCACAAGAATTCGGAACCTGAACATACAATGTTCAGAGTCTGAATTCATAAGAATTCGGAGTCAGAACTCATGAGAGTTCGGAGTCTTAATTCAATGAACTCGGAGTCAGAACTTATGAGAATTCGGAGTCTAAATTCAGAGAACTCGGAGTCAGAACTCATGAGAGTTCGGACTCTGAATTCAAAGAACTCGGAGTCAGAACTCATGAGAGTTCTGATTTTGAATTCAAAGAACTCGGATCCACAAACAAAATTATCTTTATCTAAGTATTATATTATTTCGAGGTTTTAGATATGAAATCAAATTTTACACTTAGACAAGATAATAAACAATGAAAAACATTGTAATGATAAATTTTCTTGGGGAAGGAAAATTTTCTTTATAGAAGTAAAACATAGGGTAAAATTAAATTTTCCTTGAGATAAGGTGTTTGTGATTTTCAAAACAAGAAGGAACGATAAGTAATAAGGAAACCTTATTGAATTAACAATCTCCCCAAACATGAAGGAATAGAAAATTCATAAGGAAAACCTTATTGACTCAACAATCTCCCCCTTTTTGGAAAACACAAACATCCTTATGAAAAAGAATAAAAGGACTTAGAATTTTAATGCTCTTGAAAATAAAACTTATCTCCCTTTACTTATGAATCAAAGTGAATATGACTAACTCCCCCTTAGGATTTGTAACACTAAAGATTTTATTCTAGATTTCTGGAATGAGTTCTTTCATTATCTTGAGTATGGAAATCTTTAAGATGAAAAACTCCCCCTTAGATAAAATACCCCTTACTTAGGGATATTTCTTCTTTTCTTAGTGTTATTTTTCATTTCTCTCCCTTTGTGATTTTCAAAAAGAATTTGAGGGAATGTAAATGAAATTATAGTACCTAAAATATTAGTACAAAGCATCAAAACAAAAATGAACAACCAAAATTTCATTAAGATATGAAGAATTTTTACAAGAAGGAAAATCCAACAAAAGAACGGATTGGATCTTTTTTCTTTCCTTCTCCTTGGGTATAAATTTCTTCACTATGGTTTTCTACTTTTTGAGTTCCTTGTGGTCTTCCTCTGTTTGTTTTGGGATCTGATCCTGATCCTCTGATTTCTTCTCTAAAGCTTCGATTGTTTCTTCCTGAGACTTGAGAACTTCTGCATGAGCCATTATCTGTTCATCTTGCTTGACTAGCTTCTCTTCGATCTCGATCTAAATATCCCTTTCCCTCTTCCAACATTGGGTAACGGAATATAGCTTCCCATTTAGATCCTTTACCTATTGAATCGAAGTATTTTTATCTAGAGTTAGCTTATTCTCAAAGCTACTAGTGAGATCCTTGATTTTACCATCTTTAATATCAAAAGCTTCCTTAACACCATCTTGAAACTCATAAAGCTCTATAAAATCTTCAACTATCTTATTTGACCTGCTAACCACTTTCTTACATGATCTTTTATGGGCATCATAGTTAATGAATAAGTTCTTGAAATCAGTCTTAAGTTTTACATACTTATCCATCACTATGGATACTGAATCCGATATTTTATTTGGGCTGTGTTGGAGAATCTAACATCTAGAGTCAATTCTTGGAAAGATTAGAATGGTATCAACAAGCTTCTTCAGTGATTGAATAACGAAATAATGTCCTAGGTATGATGATTCTGAATCTGAGACTTTTCTTGGTGAGGTCTTTTTCTAAATCTCAACATGTTTTCTTTTAGAAGATCCATCAATATCCTTCTTCATTAAAACAACTTTATTAGGTGTATCTACAACCACCTATTTCCCTTTATCAGTTCTCAGAACAGCTTCATCATCCAGAGATTCATGTTCACTGTCAGACAGATGAACAATTCTATCTTCATCTATCTTCTCCTTCTCATCTCCAGCCTCAGCATCTTCAGGGTGAATGAAATGATTATTATAACTTCCTTCCTTATAGAGCTTATTCACTTCCTCTTCAGCCTTACCATCTACCCCAGGAGTAGCAAGCTCTGAAGATCCAGCTTGAGAGGTTCAGATTGACAATTTTTTGAATTCACATTCCTTCTCATGAAAGTCTTCAACTTGATTTATGAGGTCTTATGTGTCACCACTGCTTTCTTCTTCTTCCACTTATTTCATAGCTTCTTTTTTTCAACAATGTTTTCTTGTACTTTTTCCGGAGTAAGAAATTTCTTCCACGATGTCTCAGGTAAGGCCTCTACCAGGAAATATTTTAGAACTGGAATATTCTCAGATTCTTTCTCAGTATCCCTTAGAAGGGATTGAACAATTTTGGCCTCATACATCTTCTTCTTTTGTTTCTTCTCTTTAGCTTTCTTGTCAAGCTCATCAGTTGTCTTCTCTTTTAAAGCCTAAGCTTTTATAGGATCCAATCCAAACTGTGGCTCTCCTTATTTTCGATTTTTCTTGTCTTCCCTCCACTTTGCAACAACCTCAACTGGATAGGCTTTTTTCTTCTTGGGTTTTAGATGTTCGGATTGGACTTCTTTAGGTTTGGGTGTTTTTTCCTCTTATACTTCTTTCAAATTTCTCTTCTTTCCAGCATTTTTTGATGGTTCAGCCACTTCTTGTTCTTTTGGAACAACTTCAGCCTCTTCTAATAGTAGATCATTGAATTCTCCTAATTCCTTAGAAAAACCAACCTTCATCCCTTTGAGAGTATCATCACTAATTAGCATGACTTTTCAATTCCCTGACTTTGAACTACAAGGAATTTTAAAGACTCTAAGCACTGAAAAATTATCTTGGAAAGAATAGCTGGGTACAGGATAATATGAGATTTAAAGTTGCCATTCTTAATATTCTCAATTGTAATCAGAATTCACTTGACCAAATTTATCTTCCTCAGATGCACCAGAAAATCTAGAATGTACATGTCACTCTTCTTCATGGTGTCCTTATCACCTTTTCTCGGAATGATAAAACCTTGAACCCACAATTCAAGGATCCGATTATTTGCAGATAGGTGAGAAATTTTCAGAGTATTGACATCAGTAAGACAGAGACACTCCATATCTTTCACCATGACAAAAATTCCCTGAACATCTGATAACTTATGGGAACAGAACTCAGCTTCCCCTTCAAATGGAACTCCGATCAAACTAGACGCCTTAATATATGAAAGAGCATAGGTCTTTCCATATCTTTTGAATGAAAACTTCTCTCATCCTTCTTCCTTAAAGAATCTAACTGATTCAAAAAACTCAATAAGCATATCCGGATACACCAAATATTGAGAACCGGGCTTTGATATGCAGACACTCTCCCATCCGTTTAGCTTGATATTCTTTGAAATAATAGAATCATACATGTTGAAGAAATTAGGATTCACCAGCCTTTCTCTATATACCTTCCATTCCCGAATTGTCTTGATATTAGACATATCTTGGGAAGGAACTTCAACAGACATTCAGATTTGAGGAATATTTGAATGGTTCAGAACAGGCTTTTGAAAGAGGGGTAGAGCTTCGGCACACAAAGGCTTGAAATCCGATGTGGGATCACCCTCAGGGGTCCTTTATATAGGCGTTTCACACGACGGTTGAACTTACAAAGTCAATCCAACAGTTGAGAAATATTTTTATTAGATCTGACGGTTTATATGATATCCGCAAGGAAAACTTGAATTTGATCTTTTGAGGTTTTTAATAAAAACATTAGGATTTAAGAAAAAGAGAATCTAAAAATTTTGAAAACAAATGAAAATACCAGCAAGTAAATGATGATTTTGAAAACTATAGAAAAGAAATTATACCTTTCAAATTGTTAGGAAGATTATTTGTAATAGGTAATATTCTTCTTGAAGAACATTATATTTCCAAAAAAATTGACTACGAAAAACTCCATAAAAATAAGTACAAAAATATTCATTACAAAAATTTCAAGTACGAAAATCTTCAATACAAAAATTTCAAGTACAAAAATCTTCATTAGAAAAATTTCAAGTATGAAAATATCCATTTGGAAAATTTCAAGTACAAAAATATTCATTAAGAAAATTTCAAGTACGAAAATCTTTATTATGAAAATTTCAAGTACAAAAGTCTTCATTATGAAAATTTCAAGTATGAAAATCTTGAAAAACTAATAAATAAATGTACTCCCCCTATGAAAATGAGGTTATTACTGTAAGAATATTGGTTTCAACAGAAAGGTAACATGGAATATTACCTTATGGTTATCATTCCTAACTTCTGTTTAATGTATTCAAATCTATCGAAGGGTAATAATTTTGTGAAAATATCAGCAAGTTGACCTTGCATTCTGATAAATTGAAGAATGATATCTCCTTTTTGTGTGTGATCCCTAAGAAAGTGATGCCTAATGTCTATGTGTTATGAACAAGAGTGATGTGCTGGTTTTTTACTAAGTTCAATGGAACTTTTATTATCACACAAAATTTGTGTTTTGGTAAAACACATACCATAGTCTGTGGATTTGTGTTACATCCACAACACATGAGCACAATAACTTCCAGCTGCTACATATTCAGCTTCAGCAGTGGAAAGTTCTACTGAGTGTTGCTTCTTGCAATACCAAGAAACTAAATAATCTCTTAAAAAATGAAATGTTATGGATGCACTCTTTCTATCCATTCTACATCCACCAAAGTTAGAATCTTAAAAACTTTATAGAACAAAATAATTTCCAGAAGTATAAAAGAGTCATAAATCCATGGTTCCCTTTAAGTAGTGAAAAATTCTTTTCACTATCTTTAAATATGATTCCTTAGGATTGGATTGATATCTTGCACATAAGCATACTAAAAACCTTAAGTCTGGATGACTAGCTGTTAAGTAAAGTAGACTTCATGTCATACCTCTAAAAGATGTTTGGTCTACTGGTTTCTCAGCTTCATCAAGATCAAGTGTATTTGAGGTGCCAATGGGAGTCCTTATACTCCTAGTGTTTTCATATCCATACTTTTTAAGAAGACCTTTAATATACTTATTTTGAGATATATAGGTTTCTTCTGGTTTTTGAGAAATTTGAAAACCAAGTAAAAATGTTAACTTACCCATCATACTCATTTCAAACTCAGATTTCATTAGATCCGCAAAGGAATTGGTTAAAGATTATTGAGTTGAACCAAATATAATGTCATCAACATAAATTTGAACAATCAAAACATTTTTCTTATCTTTCTTTTTAAAAAGGGTTGGATCTGCATTTCCCTTAACATAATTATTTTGAAGCAAAAATCATGTAAGTCTATCATACCAGGATCGAGGGGCTATCTTAAGTCCATAAAAAGAATTGGTAAGTCTAAAAACATGTTCAGGATGTTTTGTATCTTCAAAACTATGAGGTTTTTCAACAAAAACTTCCTCTTGTACAAAACCATTAAGGAAAGAACATTTCACATCCATTTGAATAAGTTTGAAGTTGAATAATGCTGCAAAGTCAAGTAAAATATGAATAGATTCAATTCTATCTACTAGAGAATAGGTTTCTTCATAGTCTATTCCTTCTTGTTTATTATAGCCTTTAGCAACTAATTTGGCTTTATTTCTTACTAAGATTCCATTTTCATCACACTTATCTCTAAAAACCCATTTTACGGCAATAACATAAGTTTCCTTAGGTCTTTCAACCAATGTACTGACTTTATTCATTTTGAATTAATTTAGTTCATCTTGCATGGCTTTAATCCAATCATCATCACCTAAAGCTTCATCAGTGCTTTTTGGTTCTAATTGGGAAAAGAATGCAAGTTGTTCTACCTCATTTCTTAAGGAAATTCTAGTCCTTATAGGTTGATTCACATCACCAATGATACTATCACTGGGATGATTCTTTAGAAACACCTGATTTGGGTTTTGTAAAACCTGTTCATCAACATAGGGTAGGAAATCTTCTAGGGTAAATGTTTCAAAAATATCTTCATGGAAATTTTCCTTATCAGAAGGTTCACAAAGGCTGATAATCCATTTTTGGAAACATATCTGATGATGTAGGTTGGGGTTTTTTAAAAACAAAGGGATTAGTTTTATCAAATTTCACATGTACTGTATCTTCAACAGTACAAGTGTTTTTATTGGAAACTCTATAAGCCTTAGAAGTTGTGGAGTAGCCTAAGAAAATTACTTCATCAGATTTTGGGGTGAATTTATGTAGATTATCTTTAGTGTTCAGAATGAATACCTTGCAACCAAAAACCTTGAAGTAGGAAAGTCTAGGTTTTCTACCATTCCATAACTCATAAGCAGTTTTATTAAGAAAAGGTCTAATTAAAACTCGATTTATAGTATAACAAGCAGTACTTATAGCTTCAGCCCAGAAATTTCTTGCTATAGAATATTCACTCAACATGGTTCTTGTTATCTCTTGAAGAATTCCATTTCTTATTTCAACAACACCATTCTATTGAGGGGTTCTTGGTGCTGAGAAATAGTGAGTAATGCAATTTTTAATAAAAAAAGTTTCAAAATCGGAATTTTGAAATTCTCATCCATGGTCACTATAAATAGTTTTGAATTGATGGTTTTTATCATTTTTATCTTGGGATATAAACCTTTTGAAATATAAAAAATCTTCACAAATCTTTGCAAGAAAATAGACCCACATAAATCTAGTGTAGTTATCAACTAAGACAATTACATAATATTTGCCAATAATGGTTCCAGTTAGTGTTGGGCCAAAAAGATCCATATACACTGACTATAATGCATAAGTAGTTGATACTTCACCAATTGATTTAAAACTAGATTTATGTTGCTTTCTATATTAACAAAGATCACAAACTTTTGAAGAATCATATCTAAGCTCTGGTAGGTCCTTAACTAATCTTTTCTTAGAAAGTTTACATAGGTTGTTAAGGTTACCGTGACCTAACCTTATATGCCACAACCAAGAATGATCTTACATTGCACTAAGTCAAGGTAGATCTTGGCTCCTAAGGTCTTCTATGTTTAGTTTTTATACATTCTCTTACCTATGGGCAGAAAGAATAAACTCTTCCTTGTAATTATGTACTAAGCACTTATCATTCCTAAAATTCACAAGGTAAAATTCATCACATAATTGTCTTATGCTATTGTGATTGATTTTAAGACCCTTAATGAATAAAACATTTGAAATTAAAGTTTTTCCAAGAAGAATGATGTTACCTATACCAATAATTTCTCCCTAAGGATTATCTATGAGAGTTACTTTTCCTCCTTTCATCTTGATAATATTTTCAAAGTAGTTTTGTTACCAGTCATATGCTGAGAACATACACTATCCATGTACCATGTATTGATGTTGGTACTCTCTCTGTTTTCCTGAAAACAAAAGAGTTAGGCTTTCAGAATCCAAAATTTCTTGGATCTAGAAATTTCAGAAAGAAAAATTTTAGGCACCCAAATTTTCTTAGAAAAATAGGATTTATGAAATCCTAAAGACTGAGTTTTTTTTAAGGAAATTTTTTTTGCCCAATGCCCACCACACTGACACTTAGTACAAAATGGAGCACTTTGAGGAACCAAATAATTGTTACTAAAAACTGTTTTAGAACTAGTATAACCAAATCCAGAATTATTCCTTAGAGGTCGGATTTGAGAATACATTTTATCAAAATTTTCCTTGCCTAAGGTAATGTTTGGTAAACAATTCCTCAAGGAAAAAATTTAGGATTCTAGTTTGATAACTAAGTTCTTGTCTTCCAAAACATTTGATTTTGAACTAGAGTTAGGCTCAAAAGCATTTTTCTTAGAAATTATGTTTTCTAGATCTTTAGAAATTTTATCCTTCTCAGAATTTACTTCCTGAAGATTTTTTGAAATACTTTCAAAATAAAAAACTTTCTTATCAGAATATTTAGAAAGATATGATATTTCCTTAGTAAAAATAGTATTTCTATAATTTTCTTTCTCAAGTTTTTTCTTCAGTTTTGAATTATCAATCTCAAGGAGTTTAGTAAACCTAGAAACTTCTTCATAGGTAGGTAAAGTATTATATTTATCAGAATAATATTCTTCATAAGAAGAGATATAGTATTTATAATTACTATAATTTTTGTTCAAGGATAAAGTGGTCATAGATTCGTCATTGTGTACCTTAGCCATCAAAAAATGATTGTCAATAGGTAGTTTGGCTATTAGACTGAGATTCTTCTATCCATAAGATTCGTAATCTGATGATTCATTTGAAGAGTCTTTACTACTGGCACTCCAGGTGTCATTTTCTTTCAAGACTTTCTTAGATTTAGCTTTGTAGTACTTTTTTCTGTTTCTCTCAGAATGCTTTTCCTTTCTTTCTTTTCACTTAATCATAGGAAAATCAGGTCTTATGTGTCCATCTCTCTTGCATTCATAACAAGTGACTTCTGAATCTTTATTTTCTTTCTTTTATTTCTTCTTAAATCTACATTGAAAGTTCTTAGGTCCAACAATCTTGTTCATCCTTCTAGAAATATTTTCTAACTCATTTTATTAAGATTCACTTCCTCTAGATTCGGATTGAATAACAATCTTCTTAGATTTGGATCTAGTAACTCTCTCCGGAGTATTGGCTTTCATATGATTTGAAGTTATAGTAAAATGAACACTGCCATTCACATAATTATTCTTTATGTTATCAGCATCTCTCTTCATTCTAGTCTCGTGTTGTAGAAGAGTTCCAAAAAGTTCATCAAGAGAAATTTGAGTAACCTTTCAGTTCTCATCAATAGCAGTCCTCTTAGACTCCCACTCATTGGGCATGATGTCTATGATCTTATTAATAAGGGCTTCATCATCTAATCATTTCTCACCCATAGATTGTAAACTATTAACAATAGTCATGAATCTTTTTTGCACCTTACATATGGGTTCTCTATAAGGAAAGCAGAAACCATGATATTCAGCTCTGAGCATAGATCTTCTAGTTTCGATAACTTTTGAAGTTCCAAAGTGTTTAACTTCAACTTTCTTCCATATACAAATTGATGCTTCACAAGATGAAATTTGGCTATATATATTTTTAGTCATGGAACAAAGCAACTTATTGTATACCTTATAATTCAGTTGATATTCATGCTTTTCTGGGTTGGTGAAAGTAATAACTTCCTTGTCAGGAATTTTATAATCTCCAGTAAGCATTAAAAAATTATCTACTCCAGTATTGATAATGAATGTCTTCATGCGATCTCTCCAATATTCGTAATCATTCCCATAAAAAATAGGTGGTCTAGTTGGATTCAGGTTGTCAATGGAACCAACATTGATTCCTGTCATCTTAAAGAAAATATCTTTCCACACAAACTTTTTAGTAATAAAAGTTTGTAAATAGGGAAAATATTCCTTAGAAAGAAAAATATATATATAACAAGAGTATCTCTAAGAAAGAATGAATCCTAACTTTATGAGTCTGAAAATCTGATTCTGAAAATAAGAATAATATAAATTATCTTCTGTATCTAATCATGAGACTAATTTAAATTGAACCAATGCTCTGATACCAATTGTTAAGATGGTATGGAGTATGATAATCTCTCTAATACCAAATATAGGATCGAAATAATATAAATACTGAATGAAGTATATAATAATTCTCAATATACAAGAGGGGTGAATTATATACTTTTGGTTATGTTTAACAAGGTTAAACAAGGTAATTCACAAAACCTCAAGTTCTACACACTTGTTAGATTCCGGAAATATGATTCTGAGAAAGTGATTCTGAAACGATGGTTCTGAAAAAATGAAACTTAATGAAAGTTTACCAAGAAAAATATTCTACCTTAAAGCATATAAAATCTTACTAAATTAGATTATACATGTATAATGAAGTATAAGATAGTTATTCTTTCCTCAAAAAACAAAATACAGAGGAAAACTTGAAACAAACAAGTAACAGAAAGTAAATCTTTTAACCTAAAGAGAAGGGTATCCAACAGCCTTGGATAAAGGTCCCTTGATTTATACTGATAAGAAAGTATGTCTTACCCACACCAGGGTAAGCCCTAGATATGAAGATTGGAGTCAGTCTTGCTATCTGCGCAAGACCTCAACTTCAAGGTAGTCAGCACCTCTGTCTTTTTATCCTAGAATCCCTAGATTGTACACAGCAACAATCAGAGTCACACACAGTAAATCTGAAAAAGAATTTCATTACTCACTAAGCATGAGAGTATCTCTCTCTAGAAATCACTTCAGATCAAAAGTTGTCCAAAATTTCTTATAGTCCTGAGCTCGTTAAAAGGAGCTCTTATTTATAGGCACACTTCCAACGGTGGTCTCCCTCCTCCAACATCATATTTTTCCATGAATTTCGGAGGGACCTGTACATGTCTCACTTAAACAACTGTTAGTTAGAAACATAATGTATGAAATTGTTTCATAACTATATAAAAGATGAGCAAAATATGGTTTCTTAGTCAAACCCAAATTTTCAAAGTCTAAGAAAAATAAAAGTTTGGAGTCTATGTAAAAAAATATTTGGAGTCTATATTACAGGATATTCAGATTCTGTTTTCTAAAGAATTAGGAACCTAAACTCTATAGAATTTCGGAGTCTGAATTTCAAGGATATTCGAAATCTGGATTCATAAGAATTCAGAACCTGAACTTACAAAGTTCAGAGTCTGAATTCATAAGAATTCATAGTCAGAACTCATGAGAGTTCGGAGTCTGAATTCAGAGATCTCAGGGTCAGAACTTATGAGAGTTCAGAGTCTAAATTCAGAGAACTCGGATTCAGAACTCATGAGAGTTCGGAGTCTGAATTCAGAGAACTTGGAGTCATAACTCATGAGAGTTCAGATTCTGAATTTAGAGAACTCGAATCCTAAAACAGAATTCTCTTTATCTAAGTATTATATGATTCATAGTTTTTAGATATGAAACCAAATTTTACACTTAGACAAGATAATGCACAATGAAAAACATGGTAATGATAAATTTATTTGGGGAAGTAAAATTTTCTTTATAGAAGTAAAACATAGGGTAAAATGAAATTTTTCATTAAGATAAGGTGTTTGTGATTTTCAAAACAAGAAGTAATTGTAATGTAATAAAGAAACCTTATTGACTTAACAATATCCCCAAACATGAAGGAATGGAAAAGTCATAAGGAAAACCTTATTGACTCAACATATCATACCATGATATTGGGGCTTGTTTAAGGCCATAATAGGATTTGTTAAGTTTGAAAACATGATCAGGATGTTTTGAATCTATAAAAACATGAGGTTATTCTATAAAAAATTCTTCTTGTACAAAACAATTAATAAAATGACATTTTACATCCATTTGAAAAAGTTTTAAATTGAAGTATGCTGCAAAGGATAACAAAATTATAATAGATTCATGTATAGATACCAGATCATAGTTTTCTTCATAGTTTATTCCCTCTTTTTGATTATAGCCCTTAGCAAAAAGTCTTTCTTTATTTCTTATGACGACTTCATTTTCATCACACTTATTTCTTAGAACCCATTTTACACCAATTATAGTTGTTTATTTTGGTCTTCCAACCAAAGTCCAAAATTGATTTCTTTCAAATTCATTTAGTTCATATTTCATTACTTTAATCCAATCATCATCACATAAGGACTCATTAGAAGTTTTAGGTTTAAATTGAGATAGAATAGAATGATGTTCTATTTCGTTTCATATGGAATTTCTGGTCCTTACAGGTTTATTTACATCACTAATGATATTTTCACTGGGATGATTCTTAAGAAACAATTGATTTCAATTTTTTAAAACCTATTCATCAACATAAGAAAGAAAATATTCTTGAGTAAATGTTTTGGAAACATTTTCTTGAGTATTCCCCTTATCAGAATAGTTTTCAATCAAAGGTTAATAATCAGTTTTTGAAAATACATCAGTTGATGTAGGTAAAGATTGTTTAAAAACAAAGGGGTCAGTTTCATTAAACATAACATGTACTGTTTCTTCAATAGTACAAGAGTTTTTATTAAAAACTCTATAATACTTAGAAGATGTGGAATAACCTATAAATATTCCTTCATAATATTTGGGTGAAAATTTATATAAATTATCTTTTGTATTCAATATGAACACATTACAACCAAACACTCTAAAGTAAGAAACATTATTTTTTCAGCCAATCCATAATTCGTAAGGTGTTTTATTAAGAAAATTTCGAGTTAAAACACAACTTATAGTATAACATAAAGTATTAATATCTTTATCCAGGAATTGATTAGAAATTGAGTATTCACTCAACATGGTTCTTATCATTTCCTGAAGAATATTATTTCTTCTCTCAACAACACCATCGTGCTGCGGGGTTCCTAGAGATGAAAAGTTGTGAATAATACCTTTCTTATAATAAAAGGATTCAAAATCCAAATTTTTAGATTCTCCCCCATGATCACTATATATAGTTATCAGTGGTAGGTTTTTCTCATTTTTAACTTGGGCTCAAAATGTTTTGAAATAGAAAAAGGCTTTAGATTTATTTTCTATAAAATAGACCCATTTAAATCTAGTGTAGTCATCAACAAAAACAAATACATAGTACTTTCCTCCAATGCTTCTAGTTTGTGTAGGACCGAAGAGATCAATGTGCACTAACTATAATTCATTATCAGTTGAAACTTCATTAATTGATTTAAATCTAGTTTTATGTTGCTTTCCATATTGAAAAGGGTCACAAACTTTTGAAGAATCATCCCTTAGATCTAGTATATCCTTAAAAAGTGTTTTCCTTGAGAGTTTACAGAGGTTACTTAGGTTACAGTGTCATAACCTTCTATGCCATAACTAAGATTGGTCTTCCATTGCACTTAAGAAAGACATGTCTTGGATCTTAAGATATTATAAGATGATTTTGTATACATTATCAGGCCTATAGGTAGAAAGAATGAATTCATCCATGTAATTGTGAACTAAAAATTTATTATTTCTAAAATTTACATGGTAGGATTCATCAAATAATTGACTTATGTTGATAAGGTTGTGCTTAATACCTTTGACAAACAAAACATTTTAAATTAAAACTTTTCCTAAAAGAACAATATTACCTATACCGGTGATCTTTTCCTAATAATTATCTCCAAAGGTCACTCTTCCCCCTTTCATTTCAATAATATTTTCAAAGAAATATTTGTTTCTAGTCATGTGTCGAGAACAACAACTATCCATGTACCAAATGTTCTTATTGTTGGTACACTTCTTATTTTCCTGAAAAAGAAACAATTAGTTTTTTGGAACCCAAACTTTTTTGGATCCGAAAATGTTAGATAAAAGAATTTTTATAATCCACATTTATTTTTCAAAATGAGATTTATAAAATCCTAATGATTGAGTTATATTAAGAGAACAATTTATTTCCCAATGTCCACCACATGGACATTTAGTATAGAATGGGTCACTTTAAGGAACAAAATAGTTATGACTAAAAATTGATTTTGAGTGAGTGTAACCAATTCCCTAACTATTCCTAAGAGAATGAATTAAAGGATACATTTTATCAAATTATTTTCCTCCCAAAGTGAATTTTGATAAAAGTTTCTTAAGATAAAAGATTTCCTATTTTCGTCTAATTACTAAATTATAATTCTCACAAGAAATTTTTTTGGAATTTTTTTTAGTTTCAAAAACATTTTTCTTTAAAACAAGTTGTTCAAATCCCTTATAAAGTTTATCCTTCTCATAACTTACTTCCTTAAGGGTTTTTGAAATATTTTCAAAATAAAGAATTTCATTCTAAGATCTTTTGAAATATTTGACACTTCTTTTGTAAGAATATATATTTTATAATCTTCCTTATCAATCTTTTTTTTAGAGTTTAGAATTTTCATTCTCAAGTAACATAGAAAACCTGGAAACTTATTCAAAAGAAGTTAAATTATCCTCTAGTGAGGAATATTCTTCATCCAAAGAGTAAGAATGTTTCTCATCAGGGTAATTTTCATTTAAAGATACATTTATAAGTGATTCATCATTGTGTAGCATAGCCATGAAATAATTATTTTCAACAGGTAGTCAAGCTATAAGTCATATATTTTTTTGACCAGAAGATTTGTATTCTGAGGATTAGTCTGATGAATCAGTACCACTTGCACTCTAAGTATCATTTTCCTTTAATAATTTTATTGTCTTTGACTTGTATTACTTTTTATTGTTTCTTTCATAATGTTTATCCTTACTATATTTTCTTTTTAGTATAGGATAATCTACTCTAATATGACCTGCTATTTTACATTCATAACATGTTACTTCTGAGTCTTTTTTCCTTCATATCTTTCTTTTTGAATCTGTATTGAAATTTTTTCCTTCCGAAAATCTTGTTTATCGTTTGAGAAATATTCTCTAACTCATTCTCTAAGTGATCTCTATCACTTGATTATGATATACCAATATCTTTCTTAGCTTTGGATCTAGTTATCTATTCTGGTGTCTTGACTTTGGATGTAGTAGTAAAAGATAAAATCCCATTACCATTATTCTTCATATTGAAATTAGATTCTCTTTTCATTATTTTCTCATGTTGATGAAGAGTTTCAAATAACTCATCAAGTGTAATTTGAGTAACTTTCCTATTCTCATCAATAACTATCCTTTTTTATTACTATTCATTAGGAATTATATCAATTATCTTTTCTACAAGTGCTTCATCATCAAGGCCCTTTTAACCCATTGATTTTAAACAATTGACTATTGTAATAAATCTTTGTTGCACCTTTCATATTGGTTCTCCATAAGGAAAAATAAACCCATGATATACTGCTCTAAGTATTTCTCTTCTTGTTTATATAGCTTTAGACGACCAAAATGTGTGACTTATAATTTCATACATATACAATTTGCTACTTCGCATGATTATATCTGAATGTATATATTCTAGTACATAGAACACAACAAAGTATTTTGTACCTTGTAGTTTAATTGATATTCTTGTTTCTCTTGATTGGTGATGGTACTGAAATCCTTGTCTGTGATTTTGTAACCTCTAGTAAGAATAATAAAGTTGTCTACTCCAATATTAATAAAAAAAAGTCTTCATTCGATCTCTCCAATACTCATAATCATTTCCATCAACAACAGGTGGTCTTATTGGATTCAGATTATCAATTGATCCAATATTCATTCAGGTCATCATATAAATAATACTTTTCCACTCCACACATTAGTGTAGTAAGTAGTTATAAAAAAGGATTGTAAAAGAAATACAATTGTATTCCTAGAAAAAATAAAGTAGTAAGAAATAGTGGGAACCACCTTTGATATAAATTCTTGGATCGTAATATAGATGTATATGTATATTAGATAGCACAATACAAGAGGGTGTAATGTCACGACCTACATTCACCAAGATGATAGAAGGGACAGCAGGTTGCCAGACCCTTCCCTCTTCAAGTTGAAGTAGAGATAATGACCCCTGAGACCTGTCTTCAATAAGTCCTGGAGTGGTGACTAGGACCAAGGGTATAAAATCACACACAAGATGGAAGGAATTACCCTTTTTATTTAATAGGATCGAGAGATAAGATAGTACATCCCAATAACACAAAAAGTGGAAGTACAGGTAAAGACAAAACAAACCATTCTCATATGCATGTTCCAAAAATAAATGATAAAAAAGTAAAAGAAAACCCCAAAAAAGAATTACCAAAAGAAAGAAAAACAGCAACAGCAACTGCCCCAACATCTGAACTAGTACGAACCTGGATGATCCCTGAAGTCCTATTGGAAACCTGAAAATAGTTTTATATATGTAGGGTGATCATACAATTATACTTAGTAGGGAAAACCAAAAGGTCTCATGCACAAGTGGGGAGGCATTCTAATGCCCCGTGAGAAAAGATATAACCGAAACACCTAGCAAGGAAAACTTCCCACCCAAGCCTCACCAAGGCACACTCCCCAAATAATGCAAGTCAAGAAATGTAATAGTAATAACACATCGATGTTTGGGTACCCTGCGCCACTTCCCCACTGTTTATTGAAGACATCCTATGCATCGAACCTCTCCCGTCATTCTCACCGCAGTCCCACTGCCACAGCCCACCTGCACACACCTGGGCCACAACCACACATCTCGCTCGCAAACACCTGGTCCACAACAACCATGTGTAACCATGCCCGCAAACACCTGGTCCAGAACAACTATTTCCACACACGAAGACACTTGGGCCTCATCCCGAAGACACTTGGGAAACAACCTGCCCGCACACACCTGGGAAACCACCACAACTACCCTGCCCAAAGAATCTTGGGCTATAATGGACCTTAGTCCATCACAGCCTACCCGATGAGTCTTGTTCTATTCGGGAAAGGAAGCAGAAAAGGATATAATAACCAGCCACTCATAGGAGTGTTGGAAAAAACACCCTCCCCCATGAAATGGGGGTGTTCGTCACTAAGTGATCAACTTGGGTGGGGCGTGAATAAGAAACATAAGAACTAAAATTATATAATATATATAACAAGAACTCATCCCATCCTAAGAGTTCCAAAACCAACTTAAGAACAAACACCCTCATTACTATTCAATCACAAGAAACATTGAAACCCCGACCATGTCACCACTCATCCCGGAAAACAATTCCTCATTAATCCTATTCTTTTTTCATGTTCAAGTGATCTCATTTAAGTAAATTCTGCACTACTGGGAAACAAATAGGCATAACCACAAGCCAGATAAAGAGAAACACCCAAACATGAATTTAAGCATTCACACCCAGTTCTCTTGTAAAGTCACAACAACAAAGGGATCTGTGAGATCCCTCAAAGTACTGGAACCAAACCAAGCCTCGAGATATTGCCCCACATAGCTTCATATTCACAACCAAAAACCGTTCCACAACAGAGGATCCCATCCCCATCCACATCACCCCATAAGAATCAATCAGAACAACACACATCCTACCAAAATATAGTAGGGAAACTTCCAGGTTCAAGCACATCATTCATTAGGTTATTCTTTCTTTTGGTTAAATGGGGTTACCACACAAGGATTGATGTTCACTAGGCATCCATTTAACCAACCGTGTTTAGATGATTAACCAATTTCCATGTTACAATCATTTAATCATCACAGAAGACAAGGGTTCATTAGTGTGCAAGGAAAGAACATCAATAGCCATGATTTTCAGTGAGTATAATCCCATATAGTTCACAACATATAGCAATTATAAAAGAGTACATCAGAATTGTCAAACGCACACCATCATTCTTTAATAGTCTGTTTATTATCTTTGTTATGGTTTGGTTTCATCCATTCCCACAAAAACAGTGGCATACCCACCCCACATGATACACAGTAAGGTGAGACGAAGGAAAATCCCTACTTGGTTTTTCGAGGATCGAAGTTCTTCTCCATGCGCCAATAACTAGGGATGCGTGACTTGTAGGGGAGGAATGTCGGGGACTCCAAGGGTGAGTAGAAAGGCTCCAGCACAAGCGCACCACTTTCCTTGGGAAGGGGAACTCCAAATGCACAAAGAAGAAAATGAGACTAGCTGAGAGGAAGAAGAAATAATTTCTATCATGATATAAAGATAAGATTTTGTGGTTACGGGATATGTAATTTTTAACCGCTTTAAAGTCAGATCGTGGTTTCACCACGCGGTTGGGTGGTTATGCATTATGGAATTAATTTTCATTTAACAATTCTCCTTGGAGAGGTGGTTATAACGACTATGAGTTAAACAGTTTTCTTTAACCATAAGGAAACGTGTAATAGGGGCGGATCTGGAAGGTACGGGGAAGGGCGTGACACCAAGGAAAAACCACACGTTTTGGTAAGTTAAGGGTTGCTCAACTCTTGGGGGATTTTGGATATTATTTATGGGATTTAAATGGCTTTGAAAGGGGGAATTAAATCATCTTTATGTCAAAAGATATGTTGCAGGAGTGGAAAAGTTGGGAACTGGGAAAGAAGGAAGACCGCTCGGTGAGGACACGGTGCCACCGTCATGATGTCACCCTTACGGTGCCATCCTCATGGTGTCACCCTTACGGTTCCACCTTCACGGTGCCACCCTCACGGTGCCACCATCACAGTGGAGCTGTGTTTTGTCAAAGTAATGGACCAGGTGGGTCAGGGCCATTACAGGTAAATTGTAGGTTTAAAAAATATGTATTTAAACACTTTAGAAAGGAATTAGTTTAATAGGTCTTAAACTAATTCAATTCACAATCAATATAATATACCATATAGGTCTTATATCTGATGGTAATACAATGATGTAATACTACAATTAATGTAAAACAATCGTATTTTAATTGAATAAAATGATCAGAGTAATTCAAATATTAATGATTCTACCATATAGTGTATATAATCTGTTAATACAATAAGAATTGTAATTGAAACAATTACAATAGAATTGAATATGAAAAGAAAGAGGAAATTATATAATTCCCTTTCTAATATAGATAGCATTGGAAATGTAAAAGTATTACAATTCTATTATCCCAAAGAGTAGGGTATCCTTTCACCTAGGGTAAAGGTATATCTTACTACCACCTTGGTAAGCCCTCGATATGATGATTAGCACGACTATATTCCTATCCCAATAATCCCTCAATTAAGAAGGTAATCAGAAACTCTATCTTTCAAGAAATTTAAATCCCTCGATATGATGATTAGTAGCACGTCTTCTTATCCCCAAAAGCCCTCGATCATTATCACAATGATCAGTCGCACAAATCATAAACAAAGAACTTATAGAAATACAAGAACATGGAACAAGATGTTCACTTCTCGTATCTTCAAGGATTTTGAGTGAAGAAAGAGATAAGTCACAATATCTCCTTCTAGAACTTGATAGAAGAAAAGGTTTTATATTCTGGTTCAAATTTCCTCTTATTTATAGGATTCAGGTTCCAATGGTCATATTTCTTCCAATATTCATATTACATCAAAAAACATGGAAGTACTTGGACACCTGTCATTAAAATGATCAAAACAAATAGAATACATGACATCATTTTGATTGGTAAATAACCAACTCAACAAAATCATTTTATTTATAAAGTATTAAGTAAAAAAGTATAAAACAATGAGTATGTGTATCATGTAATTGGAATTTAAGTTATGATAAGATTGTAATCCATTTCAAAAGTACAATACATAATTTGATTACTAGGCTTACCATGATAACAATTCATATCTATTACAATTTATGACTTGGTTATGATTCTGAACATGGTTAGGATTCATGATATGTAATCTGATTACGATATTATGATACAATACATAATAAGTGTATGGTGCATAACCTGGTTATGATACATAACTTGGTTATAATTCTTGATTATGATACAATTCTTAATCATGTTATGATGCATGATTATGATGTGGTACTTACCCAAGTTACGATGAATATTTATGATGTGGTACTTAACCTGGTTATGATGCATATTTATGATGCGGTACTTAACCTGGTAATGATGAAATACATATTCTAGTTACGATTCCGGATTACGATGCAATACATAATCTGGTTATGATTCCTAATTAAAAAGCAATACATAATCTGATTACGATTGTGAAACAACATATTAAATAACGTGAGTGAACAACATACATGATTATGTGATGAATAAAACATATAATAAAGACCATGTGAGTGATTACGATTGTGAATCAACACACATGATAAAAAATATATATGATTATGATATGTGTGGTTTGTGATTTCCAAAAAAATGATTTATGAGAAAGTCGAAACACATTTTGACTCAACAAATAGTTTCTATTATAGTATTGAAATGGATCTCTATGAAGATCTATATGGGAAGCAATGTAGAACTCCTACTTGTTGGGATGAAGCTGGTGAGAGAAAACTTCTTGGGCCTGGTCTTGTGCAAGAGATGACAGAAAATGTCTAAGACATGCAACAACACATTAAGGATGCTCAGAGTCAGAAAAAGAGCTATATTGAAAACCGTATAAGGGACTTGAAGTTTGATTTTGGTGACAAAGTGTTTCTTCAAATATCATCTTGGAAGAGATTCATGATGTTTTGGAAGAAATGGAAGCTCATCCATTCGTACACTGGCCCCTATGAAATCCTTCATCGAGTAGGAGTAGTGTCTTATCATCTTGCACTTCCTTCAAATCATGCAGAAGTTCATGATTTATTCCATGTATCCAAATTGAGAAAGTACATACCCGACCCTTTACATGTACTAAATCTATAGATGGTACAATTGGAAGATGACCTCTATTATGAGGAGTAGCTGGTGTAGACCTTGGATTGTAGAGACAAGGTTCTAAGAAACAATACTACATGACTTGTTAAGGTTTTGTTGAGGAACCAAAAATGTGAAGAAGCCATGTCGGAACTAGAGGAGTCTTTGATCCAGAAGTACCCACACCTTTTCTCTTATGAGGGTACGAGTTGAAATTTCGGGGATGAAACTTCTTAAGGGGGGAAGAACGTAACAGCCCGAACTTTTGAATAATATTTTTTCCCTAAATTTGTGTATTATTTTATTTTATACTCAACAAAACTATATCCTTTAATTAATTAAGTGAGTATAATTAAAAAAATGACCATTGGGTTTCGACTGTTATATGACTGTTGGTCAATATGATCATTGGAAACTATACTCTTAATGTTATGATTATTGTTTATAAATATAAATGATCATTGTTAATTAATACAGAAATAACAGTTTACGGCCTCATCCAGTAGACTCAGGTTGTAAAAATCCCATATTTTAGATCTTTTGAAGGAGGTAGCGTCATTGGGCTTTACTCTGGACCAATACCAAGCCAAACTCCAATACAATAAGCTCGAACAGAATCACTTATGGAAGAAGTTAAAGTAGACAGAAATCACCACTCGGAAAATGTTGTCCAAGTCGCCCCAAGATTCTATCACCATATCACACATTACTCTTAGGACTTATGAATGTTTTATAATGTTCTATGTAACGAGGCCTTAGTTACTTTGTGTAATCCTTTTGTATAAATAAAATTTTTATTTCTTATTATGGTAAAAATTTTGAATTCCAAATTTCAAGATTATATAGGATGAATTTATAGAAGTTCCATATTATTGATGAATATTGGAAAAAAGGGTATTTTAAAATATATTTTTTATAATTTAAATAATTAATAATGTGAAATGATTTTCAAAAAATGGCCTTCTACATTTGTGATCAGTAATAAATTTAGATTTTAATAAGATGGACATAATTTTTGGTGAATAGTAAATTATGAATATTAATATTACCCATATGAATAGTAATTTGACCAATGGAATAGTAACCTCATCTAATAAATTATAAATATAATGTAGGAATCTTGTTTGTAAATGTGATAAAATAGCATAATTAAATAACTATTTCAAAAATTATTAGTTAAGTGTTTGTATTTTTTCATGTAAATAGTGTTTTTACTTAAAATTGAAATATCTCATAATTAGAAAATTATTTTCACAAAATGGAGTTCATTTTTTAATTTAGATCATAGATATTATGTTAGGGTGAATTTATGATATTTTTATACAACGTTTTGTTTTTTCGGTGAATAGTAAAAAAATAGTTTTGAGTTTTGGTGTGTTTAATGACGTCATTTCTGATATAATAATGATTTAATATTTCTAGTCAACTTGTGTACAGTAAGATATGTTATTAGGTGTCTCAATTGTCCAATATCATGGTAAATCCCATGGTTTTTCAAATACCACTAATGAGGTGTCCCTTTGAAATTAATAAAATATTCCATCACTTTTGCTATAAATTCCAACTCATTCCTTCATTCCTTTAATTGAAAATTCATCCTCAATAAATCTATGTAATTTTTAAATCTTAATGAGTCCTCCCAATGTTTACTCAATCCCCAAGGTCCCAAACTTCTAGTTTTTGAAGTTACTCTACAAGGTAAGGGAACCTTTCACCTCCCCTCTGTTAGTTAAGTCTTCCTTTATGTTATGTATTATAGTTTCCATTTTATTTTGTTAGGGTATGTTATTATATATTCAATTTTTTTTCCAGATTATTTTTAAATTATTATAGACCCTTTCCACTCTCATCAACTGATTTTTTTAGAATTTTAAGTGACGCCGTTAGGCTACCAAATTTTCTTAAGGGAATTCTTAACTTCTTTTTTCTATTCAAGTTCTCTTTTATGTGGTATAAATTTCATGTTTCCATAACAGGTTATTATTTTCATATTCTTATGTATACATACTATATTATGATTCATTTATGGATTGGAAACCCTTTTCCCTTATCTTTTTAATGTTTTCTAAACCCATGTTGTATAGTGGTTATGTTGTAGAATTTTCATCTCAAAATCTCTCTCTTTTTCTCAAGAAATTAACTTATTTTTTTATGTGAATACCCAAACCTATTTAATTTCCATGGATATTCATCAATAAATAAAACTATATATTTGATTAGAGAATATACATACATATAATCCTCATTCCCTTTCCATGGGTTATAAATGACATAACGATCTTGTTTTTAAGCACTTTTTAAAATATCACAATTTTGATATGAAACCCATTTTTTTGTATTTGGGTTATTTATGAAATGTTTGATTAATGTGGATCACATGAAAATAAATAAATATTAAGGTTTTTTAATGATATCTCTCTAATGCATTGTTTAAAGAAATTAATCTCTATAGATGACAAGTTTTATGATACCTTGGTGAATAACCTTGGTAATTTTTATGACACCTTGGGGACGAACCTTGGTGATAAGTTCATGAATATCTAAAATAATTTTTTTAGAAACATATTCAATTTATGTTTCATGTTATTTGTATTATTATATTCCTATTCTTCCATTTTTCATGTCTTCATGTTTTTCCATCAAGTTCTTATTGATATCACAATTAAACTAATTCCCTTCTTTACCCATACTGGGCCTTCTTCTCACTCTTTTTTTGTTGTATGTCTCTATATTATGAGTTTCAGTAATTGAACATAGTATAAACCTATTATGAATCCTTAAAATTTTATTGGAATAATTTTTTACGTTTTCATGTATTTTTTTCCTGATTTCCAAGACACTAGACATTAAAGATCATCTATTTTCAAAATGTAATGAAAAGTTATGTAAATAAAAGGAAGGATGCCATAAAATTGATATCCTCATACAAATATATATAATTACCTATAATTTGAATTATAATAATCATAATATACATTCTTATAAATTATATAAAACATATACATAAATGCATGGCGAATATGGAATGTTTCTCGTGGAAAATAAATGTGAGACATAAATCCCATATATTAAGTCTCAACTTCATTCATACACGTTTGAACATATTTTATAATAAATATAATTTATTATACAATATTATAGAACCATATTTATTTATATAATACTATAAATGATTTAATTATCACATTTTATTACATTTTTATTATTTATCTCTTGTTAAAATCACATTTTGGGAAATAACTGTTTTTTTTCATGTATGATTTGATTTTTACTTTTAGTCCTATTAAGTTTATCATGCATTAATTATCTCCATAATTTTGACCATGATATAAATATAATATATATTAATTATAAATATATTTATAGTAATCAATAATACTTATACATTGAAAATAAATTACAGAAATGAAAAATACATCTAATTGGTTCGCGAGACGGCAGTCCACCGTACACACGAACGATGTCATTATTTTCCAAAAGGTTAGTATGTAAGAAGTTATATTTCATAGAAAAATTAAATTGGTATAATAATATCATATATATCATATATATACATTAAATACATCAATATATTTTTTCATGAGAGGAGTTGGTAGAAAACGAATAACTTTGTTTAATGAGGCGGTAGTCCACCGCATACAAGAATGATGATTTGGTATACCATATGATGTAAGAGGAGATAGATTTTTGTTATTAAATTAACATAATAACACCCCAGTATATGGTATATATATTTTTTATAAAATAATAGTTTAAAAGGTTTTTTAAGGTGTTATAATAAGAATAGAAACAAATATGCATAATTAAAAACATTAACTCTTCTTCTAATAACCTCTTTAGGTTTGACCTAAAGTCTTCCTAGATTAAATTTATGATCCCAAGAAATTCTCTAATATATTTTAAGATATTTAATTAAGTTATTTGGTAAGTTATTTAATGAAAAAAGATTTTTGGGAAGAAGAGTGGAGAGGGGTGGCCTTTCATAAGTGGGGGAGAGGACACACATGTAATGTTTTAAATAAATAAAGTTTATCCATGTTTTAAACATTACAAAAATCTCAAATATGGGTCATTATCTAACATTAAATGTGATATTGTCAAAATATTTCCATAAAATTTGTGTTTCCAGGTTTCTAGAAGATTTTATATAATTTAAGCCCCGGTAAACCCATATTAACCATAATCGGGAAAATTGAGTTTTACTATTTTTACTATATATTATGATAAAGAATTAAGTTGAAATTATTGTATAATATATATTATTATTATTCCCAAAAATTATTTCATATTTTCATATATATTCACCAAGTTTCATTTATTTAATTTATTGATATTAAACATGTTTGTGCGCTTATAAATAGTTTTTTCATAAAAGTATTTCATTTATTATAAAATGGTTTTAATTGTCATTTATATTTAATTGGTCACCAAATAATTCATTTTATAAACTTGTGTAAAAAATATACTTTCATAATTTAGTTAATAACATTAATACCTATAATTATAATATTTAGGTGATAACTATTATATTAAATAATAATATTTTAATAGTATGTCATGTTTTGTTTAAACATGGTATTGCATGTAAAACATGCTCAAATTGGTGTTGTGTGTATTGAAAGCTACCAAAAAAATAATTTTTTATAAAAAATCATAAAATATAAAGGTTTTACATGTATTATTTTCATTATTTTATGGTTTTTACCAATACCTCCATCAAATTAATTGGGTAAAGACTAAAATATCATAAGATAAATAGGACTAGAAAGGGGTGTCAACCCAGTTCAATAAGGGACTTTGTCTAGTGTGGTAGTATTTAGAGTGAACCTTGATGACCATGATGGTTTAGGGAGTGAACCCATTTCAAAATTATATCCCTATAAATGATCCTTTAATACTAAGGAAATGATTTTATATTTTTATGTTTATGCCATAATTACATGTTTTATGCTTGTATTTGGATCTTATAGTTCATGTTTTTTTATTCCTTTATAATTCATGTCCTATGAACTACCAGTATTTATTCAATGAATTAATATTATGATCATTGATATAAATTATATGGTTTTCAATCCTTAACATCATGTTCTTAAACCCTTATGCTCTTATTATGATTATATAGTCATTGATATCTCCCTTGTTTTCTAATATTGAGCATCTGAGCTCACCCTTTTTTTATGTTTCATTTTTTTATGTTATGGACAAAGGTATTAAGTATGATATATCAAATATGGGTTCCATTTTTTATGAAATAATTTAGATATGATCGATCTAGTTATATTATGAGCCAATTTTTTATGTTTTAATTTTTCCAATGTCACTGGGTCGGAATGATTCTAGTGTCGATCATTATGTTATGTAAAAAATATTCATCTATTAAGATGTAATATCTATGTATGAAAATTATGGGTCACTATTATTGGTATCAAATAAAGGTCTAGTTAACCTTTGGTAAATAGTATGATAAAACATTAGTAATAAACTTAAGTATATTTCTAAGTATATGAAAATGGTAATGAACACGAATGAAGTAAGTTAAACCAATGTTATTATAGAAGAAGGTAAAATAATTTTATCATCTTATAAATAGTTTTCATTATTATATAGTTTCCCATTATGATTATTATTTCTCACAGTATGATTTTTGGTTTGTATATGATAGATGAAACCCAAAATAATTGTTTTAATGCTGAAAGTGATGGAAAGTTCAATGATTGTCCACCTTTTAAACCAAATGTTATAGAGATGGAATAAAAAAATTCATTTCTATTATTATGAATATTTCTCAATATATGAATTACATAGAGTTTCAAAATGAGGAAAAGAGGGAATAACATTATATTGAGTCTTTTATGGGTAACTATCCAACTTATTTTAGTGGGTCTGTTAATCCACTAGTTTTTGATAAATGGATCAGTAGCACTGAAAGATGTTATCTATTCTCCTCTATTCATATCATTTAAATTTTGTTTTTTCTGTTTATTGTTAGAAAGGAAAATCATTTAATTGGTAGAATCTTATCAAATACATGAACTAACAAGACTAAATTTATTCCATGGAGTGGGACAGGTTTAAAAACATATTTCTCAATATGTATTTTCCTTATATTATTCATATGAAAATATAGAATGAATTCCTTGAGCCAAAATAGAAATATGATAAATTTGTTAGTTCCTATGAGGAATGTTTAACAAGTCTTGTGATGTAAGATTATGGTATTATTATCCAACAAAATTTAAGATAATTTGACATTTTAGTAAATTAAAATTAAGTCCCTGAAAGGGTGTTATCCATAAAGGACTTCAATAGCTATGAATAAATAATGTAATTTGGTATGATATTGTGAATAGATATTATAGTTATCTATAAATCTCATGGTTTTAATAAGAAAATAAAGATGGAATTCAAAGGAAATTATAAAAATGATTGAGATAGGAATATGAGACTTTTTGATTAGTTACAAAAAGTGGAAAATATTCATTTTTAATATCTTTATATTCATTTTTCCAAAGTACATAAACATTGTTTTTAGTACATTACATAAATAGAACTTCATTTCTCATCTTAAATGCAATTAATGTTTAAAATGAAAATTTGGGCCTAATCATTCATCTGTTTGTGGATGGAATTATATTAATTTTCTGAATTTGATATTTTGGGATATTATTTATCACTTTATTTGGAATATTTTATTTTTTAGGTCTGATGGATGAATCCTAAGGGAAGATGTATATTTTTTCTCCAGAATGCAGAAATTGATTGGAAATAGCCTAATGGGCCTAAGGCCAATCAAACAAATGTGGGGACCACAAACCAATCCCAATGAAACTCAAATTTTTACAGTAGAAAGAGAAAAATATAAGGATCATTTTATTCAACTATGGCCGGAGAAAATTCGGAATTTTTCATGATGATAAAGGGATTTGAATTTGAGATTTAAATGGTGGCCCCGACATTAATGCACATAAAGTCATCCCACCATTTGAACCATAACTTCTAAACAGATTCTCCAAATTTCCTGAAATATTTACATATCATAGAGGAACTATTTACGAACATATTTATTTTCTATAACCCCTCCGGATTCGACATCCATCAATTAAATATTCACACGTCAAAATAGTGGACGAATCTGGATGAATTTCTGGGTCAACTTTGAAACGGCAAATTCCCTTGATTTTCTCACTCTCCTTTTAACTCCCCTGATTATTAGAGATGTAATTTATTTTTGTGGGGTAAATTTAAGTCTCTAAATATTCCTATATAAGGAGATTATGCTGAAGGGATTATAGGGGGATTTTTTTTGTTTGTAATGGAAGTTTTTATTTTCTTTTAATTGTAATTTCCTACTTTTATTTTGTAATTGCATCGACAAATCGTCTAATGTAAGTTTTTTTCTTTCACATTTAGTATTTTAATAAAATTTATTCTTCTTATTATCCACTTTTTATTTTTCTTTTCTTCACACATTGATACCATTGAATCAAGGTGTGAAATTATTCACACCGGCACTTGTGATTTCAATCACACAACGGTGGAGTGTTCGTTCTTTTAATAATTTTCTTCTTCTTCAATTCTACCACCATAAGTCTACATCCTGCTTCCATTGGTAGAATAGAATCAATGGAGGGATAACATCTTAATGTTTTATCTAAGGGAGTAGCAAGGTCAGGGATTTAATGTTATTTCATGTACATAATATTTAAATCTATTCGTTATTTTAGGATTTCCATTTGATGAGTTACATTCTTTCTCATCTTTGCCAACTTTAACGATGACACATTTTGAGTGCTAGTACAATATATTTCCTTTGAGTGCTCATTAAATTGATCCTCAAATTGAATTAGTGATTGGCCTTGGAATTGTGTAGGTATTAAATTGGTGAATGATTTGGGAGAATTATCTCATTGTTTGGATATGTCTTGAATTAATGACATGAAATTTTCTAAGAAAAAAAAATTCATCCAATCCACCCCTAGAAAAACCCTAAGATCAACCCACCATCAATAATTGTTTAGTTCACATCATTTTTATTATATGTTATTTAAATTATATCTTTAGTTCTCCAATTAAAATCTACCTCAAAGTTGGACACTTCATAGCCAATCCATCAACAAATCATAGTGTCACAAGGTTTCTTTTTCGGTCCCTATGGATTTGATCCCTACTTGTACTTCAACTACCTATTTTACCGGTAGGGTAAATTTGGACGAAACCAATTTCTGGTGTCGTTTCTGGGGACCCAAGTAAGTTACCTTAGACACTCATCTTCCTTTATTACCCCAAATTCTCTATTCTCACCCTAATTTCTCTTCTATTTTCCCCTTTCTGTTTTTGTGTGTCCAAAAAAATCCCAATACCAATTTTCAATCAACTCCAATGGATTATCCTCCAAAATACCCCTTCATAAACCAATTCTGTAATCAAGTCGGAAATCAATATTTTGAAATACCTCACATAGGGAATTTCATTGACCAAACATTAATTGAATACACCACACCAGATGAGATGTACAATCAATGAGATGCTGATTGTTTAAAGGATCAATTTCATACCTCTCTAGGATGATTGAAGAGATAAAACTTAATGAATTTCATGATGTCCAATCATCTATCAATCCTAATTCTGAAAAAGTTCTTGAACATTTGTGTGAAAAAATGGTTAAAATGAATTCAGAAGTTTCATCACTGAGATTAGAAATACAAATCATTGAGACTTGTGAAGAACCCATTCCCATTGAGGATGTCCTTTCCACATCACTTATAGAAGAATCTTGTTACCCACATAATTCATTTGAATTTAGTAAAGAACCCACTTTAAAATCTTGGAAAACTGAGTTGGATGATGAAAATAATTGGTCAGGTAATGTTGAAAGTCAAGCTAAAGAACATGAGGGAATTGTTAAAGAGTGTTTAAATCAAGAGGCAATTGACTTTTTGAATTCAAAAGATAATAATTTGACCTCATGGATTTATTTTCCCAAATATAACTCCATTGATAAATTTTCAGAAGTACCAATAATTGAACCATTAGGATTGATCACAAATAATGAGTCCATACCCATTCCTAATTTTCAACTAGACAATTTTGGGGATGAATCATATTTTCAAAAGGAACCAATTATTTCAAAATGATTTGTAGAAGAAACAAATTTGGATTCAAATTTCCATTCTTCTTTGGGAAAATTCAATCAAACTGAACTAATCATTATAATCCTCCCTTCCCCACTTAAGAATCCCCCCATTTATGATAACCAAGACCATTCAATTGTCATCCATTTTCATCAAGAATCTCACAAAGTAGGAATAAACCTTGAAATCTTAGGAAATAGTGTAGAAGAAACTGGACCAACCATTACCAAAATTCCTTGGAATTTCATACTCATTGTTAAACATGGGATTTCACATGTCAAAAATTTTAAAAAATTAATTAATCTCAATATAGTTGAAGTGGAGAAATATGGGTTCATTAAAATTTTGAAAGTTGGAATTGGATAAGTTGGGGGGTTCAAGTTGAGCTAACGACGTTAAACAAAAGCGCTGCATGGGAGGCAACACATGGTTTTCATGTTTCCAATCATTTTGAATCATTTTATTTTTTATATAATAAATTACCATAGAATGTTGACCTTTTCTTCTTTTATGAGTAAGGATGGGTGTGAAAGGGTATCACCGTATTCATCCGTGTCACGTGGTGTGATCCCTGAGTAATATCTTACCCAGAAAATATAAAGAAGACAATGTATCATCAGTTTGATTTTTAAAATATTAAAATAAAATAAAATAAAAAACAGGGAAAACCATAAAAATGATGATACTTGGAATTAAATAAATCATTGTGTTGTTTTTTTTGTCATATTTGTCCTTCTTTGTATGGTTCATGGACTATTTTGGGTGATACATGTTCAATCAAGGAGGTTCCTATATCCCCCAAGAGATCAAAGGAGTAATCTGGAGCATCATGAACTTCAACCTAAAAAACCAAGTAAATTTGTTCCATGTTTATTGTTTCAAATTCCTTTTAGAACACCTCTCGTCTTTATCTACCCCCTTCTAAGTTTTCCTTAAACATTGGGGACAGTGTTATTCTATATTGGGGGAGATGAAATAAAGAATTATTTTTTTAATAAGAACATGCATGGAAAGAAAAACTCCATTAACCTAGAACATGATAACACACATTGCAAACTCTGAAATTGGATATCAAAAAATTTTGATGCCTTGATTCTGATTTTAATGCAATTTTAAGTTCATGAGCATATTTTTTGGAAATTTTGGTTATCCGATGTGATTTTCAAAGTTTACATTTTCATCCTCCTAATAAAAATGCCACAATGCATGTCTACTGGATCTTGGGTGTAAATTTGAGTTCTTGGGTCCCTTTCATTACAACATAGGGTTCTAGGGTCACTTTTAGTTTAACTTGAGTATTCAAAAAAATTGAAAAAAATAATGACCACATAGAGAAATGTTTTCTCCAAATGCGTGGCATCGGACACTTGGGGATCATGAATCCATAGTTGTCTTGCCCATAGTTAGGCTTTATATCTCCATTTTAGAGCATGGAATTGACAATATGTGTGGCGTCCGACACTTGGGGATCGTGGATCCATGGTTTTCTTGCCCTGAGTTAGTATTTTCATATCAATTGTGGTTTAAAAAAATTTGGATACTCATCTTATGGTTTAATGTGATTCCCACCTAGCGCTTCCATTTTTTCCCCTTGAACAATAAAATGGGCCCTATATCTTTTGTGATGCACAACACTGTATCATGCTTAATTGGAATTGGATGAAATGTGGCGATGAATTTGAACAAAGGAATAGGCTTGGGCTTGGGATATGATTATGGTCCTAGCATGTTTTATATTATTTTGTTGGGTTTCATAATTTCTTTTGGATGAGGTCTTTGGGTGAGCAATATGTATTAAAATGTTTTTGGAAAAGGGGATTCAAATTTCATATTTGTAATATGTTTTGCTCGGGACTAGCAAAACTCAAGTTGGTGGGTGTGATTATTCACTAAAAGTGGATAATATTCATTTTTCCAAAGTCCATAAACATTGTTTTTAGTGCATTACATAAATAGAACTTCATTTCTCATCTTAAATGCAATTAATGTTTAAAATGAAAATTTGGGCCCAATAATTCATATGTCTGTGGATTGCATTATATTCATTTAATGAACTTGATATTTTGGGATATGATTTATCACTTTATTTGGAAAATTTTATGTTTTAGGTCCGATGGATGAATCCCAAGGGAAGATGGATATTTCTTCTCCAAAATGCAGAAATTTACTGGAAATAGCCTAATAGGCCTAAGGCACATCAAACAAATGTGGGGCCTACAAACAAAGCCCAATAAAGCTCAAATTTTTATAGTAGAAATTTAAAAATATGAGGATCATTTTATTCAACTTTGTCCGGAGCTAATTCTGAATTTCTCATGATGATAAAGGGATCTGAAGTTGAGATTTAAATGGTGGGTCCGACATTAATGCACATAAAGTCGTCCCACCATTTATACCATAACTTATAAACGGACACTCCAAATTTCCTGAAATTTTTACAGATCATAGAGGACAGATTTATGGAAATATGTATCTTCTAAGACCCCTCCGGATTTGGCCTCCATCAATTAAATATTCACACGTCAAAATGGTGGACGAATCTGGATGAATTTCTGGGTCAACTTTGAAATGGAAAATTCCCCTGATTTTCTCACTCTCCTTTTAACTCCCCCAATTATTAGAGAGGTAATTTATTTTTGGTGGGTGTATTTAAGTCTCCAAATATACCTATATAATGAGATTATTCTTAAGAGATTAGGGGGGAATTTTGTTTATTTGGAATGGTTATTTTCTTTCAATTTTAATTTTCTACTTTTGTTTTGAAATCGCATCGACAAATCGTCTAATGTAAGTTTTTTCTTTCACATTTAGTATTTTAATAAAATTTATTCTTCTTCTTCTCCACATTTTATTTTTATTTTTTTTACACATTGATACCGTTGAATCATGTTGTGAAATTATTCACACCAGAACTTGTGATTTCAATCACACAACGGTGGAGTGTTCGTTCTTTTAATAATTTTCTTCTTCTTCAATTCTGCCCCCATAAGTCCACATCCCGCTTAAATTGGTATAATATCATCAATGGAGGGATAACCTCTTATGTTTTTATCCAATGGAGTAGCAAGGTCAGGGATTGAATGTTATTTCATATACTTAATATTTAAATCTATTCGTTATTTTAGGATTTCCATTTGATGAGTTACATTCTTTCTCATCTTTTCCAACTTTAACAATGACACATTTTGAGTGCTAGTACAATCTATTTCCTTTGAGTGCTCATTAAAGTGATCCTCAAAGTTAATTGGTGATTGGCCTTGGAATTTTTTAGGTATTAAATTGGTGAATTATTTGGGAGAATTATCTCATTTTTTGGATTTTTCTTGACTTAATGACATGAAATTTTCTAAGAAAAGAAATTCATCCAATCCACCCCAAGAAAAACCCTAAGATCAACCCACTATAAATAATTTTTTAGTTCACATCATTTTTATTGTACGTTATTTAAATTATATATTTAGTTCTCTAATTAAAATCTACCTCAAAGTTGGCCACTTCATAGCCAATCCATCAACAAATCATAGTGTCTCAAGGTTTCTTCTTCGGTCCCTGTGGATTCAATCCCTACTTGTACTTCAACGACCGCTTTTACTTGTAGGGTAAATTTGTGCGCAACCACTTCCCTTAGTCTCAATGTGTGTGGGGAAACATTAGGTAAATTATATTAATAGGACTAAAAAAATTAGTATGGAAAGGATGTCCATCAAGAAATTGAATACCAATGTGATGGGAATAATCTATTGACTAATATGAATATTGGTAAATATCCAAAGAATGAACCACCCACACTCCAATGTTTTAATTGGAAGGAGTAAGGTAATTATGTGAACCACTGGTCAAATTTGAAGGAAAATAATTATTATTGATATCAATAACCTCTAAATTCCATATATAAATGGAAATACCATGTGATCACTGTATATAATGAGGGGTATGATAATGAAATATTTAAAGGTACACTTACCATCTACTATAGAATGTATAATGTATTATTTTCTTATAAATCCACCTTATATTTTATATATAAGGACATATCCAATGGTATCATAGTACCACCTCAAATAATTATATGTAGAGTTAACATTAAAACCCTATAATGGTAATATGATCACATCCCATGTCTATAATTTTTCTCTAATCAATGTTTGCAAAGATTGTTTTCCTAAAAATATTTTATTTCTACCTCTAGTTAAATTCAATGTTATTCTGGGAATGGATTGGAGTTATTTACATAAATCCCTCCACAATTTTCACATAATTGAACTTATCTTTGATATTCCAAACTATAATTTGATCTCATATAAATTTGATTACAAAAATAAACTTCTGATGTAAATTACATCCATCATATGGGTTTGGATTCCTATTCAAAAGGGGTGTTTCTCTCATATGGTTTTGGATAAAATCAACATAAAATATAATCATATTATATGGGAGTTTATTGATATATTTATGGAAGAGTTTTTTACTCTTAAAATGAATTTTGATATTGAGTTTTTAATAGAACAAATACCTAATAAAACACAAATTTCCAAGACTCCATATATAATGTCCCTGATTGACTTTCAAGAAATGAATAATGAACTCTAGGAAAAACATGAAAATGGATTAATTGATCCAAGTTCATCACCATGGGGTACACTTATTCAATTTTTTAAGATGAAACAAGGATCAATGTGACACTTCATTGATTATTGATAACGTTCAAGATCACTATCAATAACATGTATACTCTACCCCATATTGATATATTTTTTGATCAACATCACAGAGACCAATAAATTTCCAATATTGAGCTTAATTTTACATATCTTAAATTAAGGGTAAATAATAGGGATATACCCAAGATTTCATTCCATACAATTTGTAGAAAATATGAATTTATAGTGTTATAATTGGGTCTTACTAATCCCCCCGCTACCTTCATGGATTTTCTGAATTTATTTTTTAGAGATTACATTGATCAATTTTTCATTGTACTTAAATTTGATATTATTATATATTCAAACTGTATGTAAGATCATTAAAATAACTTTAGGATTATTCTCAATACCCAAAGTAAGAACACTCATTAAGGAAAATTTACCAATTGGGAATTTTGTCTTCAGAATGTTTCATTATTTGGTCATAGAATCTTAAAAGAGGGTATATCAATAGACTCATAAAAGGCAAAATTTATTTAAAATTTAAAAGAACAACCATTGTGACTTGGATCAATATTTTTCATAGTTTGTATGGATATTATTTTTTCATTTTGGAGAAAGTTTCATGATTATCAAATCCACTCACAAATTTCACTCAAAAGGAATCCGAGTTCCTTTCGATGAACAAATGTAAGGAATTTTTATGGAACATAAGAGAAGTATAGTCACTATACATCTTCTTTCACTACCATACAATGGAGTAGGGTTTGTGATTTATAATTATTCATTAAATAAAGGACAATTATGCATCCTTATAAATAATGATATGATTATATCTTATTCCTCATAACAATTTAATATTCACAAGAAAAATTTCCCAACTCATGATTTGGAGTTAGCAGTGGTAATTTTTTCATTTGAGATATGGAAGAATTATCTCTATGGTAAAAGGTGTGACATATATATAGATTATGAAAGCTTAAATTATATTTTCACATTTAAATATAATGTTATGAACCAGGGAAGATAGTTAGAGATGATTATAGATTAGGAATCCTCAAAACATTACCACACTAAAAAAGAAAACAAGGTGAAATATGATCAATCCAAAATGATCATCTATGATAATATATGATTTAGATTCAAAAAGACCTAATATTTATAGACATAAAAAGCATTAATAATGAAATATTGAAGGAAGGGTTTAAATAGTGTCTTTCTTAATTGAGTGTTCAATCATCTATCCATGTGAATATTAAAGAGGCACAAAAGAAGATGTAAAGCTGCAAAGGAAGGTTAAAAATGTTCCAACATTCAACATTTATTGTGATGGAATAATAATTTTCAAGTTATGTGTAAGTTTTCCTTCATTATCAGGTTTGATCAAGGGGATGATGAATAAATATCATTGTTCTTTATTATATATTCATCCTAAAAGTACGGAGATGTATAGGTATTTGAAAGAGTATTTCTAATGGTATAGAATGAACAAATATACAATAGAGTATGTTTCTATGTACTTGAAATGTCAAATGGTTAAGTTTAAGAGACAAATGTTTAAGGGACGTTACAACCATTACTTATATTATAATGGAAATAGGAAAACATCACCAGGTATTTTGTCATGGGATCCCCAAAATATCTAAAGGGCATAATGCTATATAGGTTGTAGTTGATATACTTATGAATTAAACACAATTAATTTAAATTATATTATATTTATCACTTGATCAATATACATGGTTATATATTAATGATGTTTTTATATTTCAGGGTGGAAAACTATCAGTTGTATCTAATTTGTATATGAGGTAAACATCAATGTTTTACAGAAGTATTCAGAAGGCTCTAGATACATAGTTAAGTGTCTACACTGCCTATCATACTATGATTTATGTTCAGTATAAAAGGACACTTCAGGATCAAAAATAAATATTTGGATAATTATCTGTGGATTTTAATGGGTGTTTGGATCAACACCTTCCTATTGAGGACTTTTCAAACAACCACAGCTTTCACTCAAACATTCATGTGGCTCTTTATGAATCCTTATGTAGTAGGGATTGATGAACTAGAACATGCTAGAATATATTTGGATAAATATAAATATTGGGACATTTTCTAGTTGAGGAAATGTAAAAAAATATTAGATCCATTAAGCAACACATAAGAGTAGCTTAAAATTGACAAAAATATTATACTAGAAATCATCAAGATTATTTAGAGTTATATATTGGTGATAAGTTATTCCTATGAATATCTCCCTAGAAGAGGGTGATGTTATTTAGAAATGAAGGAATATTAATATCTACTTATAATTATCCATTTAAAATTATTAATCATATTGGGATGGTAGATTATCGATTTGTGATTCCACTGAATCTCTCTCATGTTTATGATGTGTTCCAGTATCACTCCCGAGGAAGTATTAACTTGATCCTTCACATATACTAAACTCAAAGGTTTTACCACTTGATTAATATCATTATTATAAATATAAATTGTTATATATTCTTGAATATAGAGATAAAGTTCTGTGAAATAAGACCAATCACCTGGTCTATCTTTTGTGGAGAAACCACCAATTTGAGGAAGTTTTGTGGGAACCTAAGGATGTGATGATACAGAGGTATACTGATCTATTTGAATTAGAGTGATAAATTTTAAGTGAGAAAATATTTTTATGGTGGTATAATGTAATATAGAGATACTTTTATGAAATATTTCTCTTTAAAAAAATTGATTTATTATAAATATTTTGTTACATGCAGCACCAAGTTTAAATGAACCGTGATATACTATTAAAATATTATTGTTTAAAATGAAAGTTATCACCATGACATTTGATTGGAATATATGAATAGGTATAATAAATTTATGAAATATTATTTTTTATATATGAATAAAATTATTTCATTGGTTATCAATTATTTATAAAGAAAAATAAAATCATTTGAATTAAATAGAAATATTTTACTGAAAAAATCTTTTTAGGTGCATAACGTATATTTACATTGATAAATTATATTAACCCCTATTTATGAATGATTTTAATGAAATTTATATATTATTTACTTGATAAAATGTTTTAAAAATTCAACAAATGAATTTATAAGAAGAGAATAACAATATGTCTGGTTTTATTCATAAAATTGTATTTCTTTATAAAAAGCAGTTTTTGTCTTATTTTAAAAAATTAATTTAAAACTAATTTTTTCAATTTATTTTAATTTAATTATATAAAATAAATTATATATTTAGAATCAAGAGAATCAAATTTTTTAATTAATCCTCTACTGTATTTTTCAATATGAATAGTCACCGTAGTAAAATTATCACCTCTATAAAGTGTAAATCAGGTTAATATAGATTAAAATATGTGATAGGACCATAGTTTTTCATTCTAAATATTTTTAGATGTATTTAAATAAAACCTTGTGAAATTATGCTCGAAAGTGAGTTGTTTGATGAACAATTTTCCTTTAAATTGGATTATATATTATTTAAATCAAAAAAAGTTACAAAATGATACTCTATTTGTTTTTAATATGAATTATGTGTCCATATAATAAAAAAATTAAGTTATGAAGAAATGTAATTTTTTTATTTTGACCTTAATAAAACTAATTTTATGGAATAAATTTGTTTTTAATTTTTTTAATTATATGATGGCCTTAATTGCTTATAAAACACCAATGCAATATTTCTCAATTTAATTAAATAATATAATAAATGATATAAAATATTAAAAGTGACATAATTTGATTGATTTAATATTCACCACGAATTTTATAAACCTAAATAACATATTAAGTAGGTTTCAAATGATATTATTCCAATTACCACTTTGTCTTATTGTTTTTAAATTTAAATTGAATGAATTTTTTCAAAATTTATGGCAATGATATTTTATCAAACTAATTAATAAAAACCATAAAATAATAAAAGGTCAGTTTTATATAAAATAAAGTTTCATAGAATTTTACATTTAATAAAAAAAATTACCTTATAACTAAAAATTAAAAACATTTAATATGGAGAATTATTTTACCACATTTAAGATTAATATTTGCTAACTAAGGGTTAATCAAAACGATAAGACTCAAAATGAGAATAAAAACATTATTAAATTATATTTATTGATTTTATTATAACCCTGTATAATAATAAATTTTATTCCATGTCCATTTGGAATCATTTAGATCTAATATAGTCATATTATATTTTCATTTTTTCGTAATTACAAAAGTTCTGCTGAACTCAATTATAAAAAGGAACCTCTTACCTCACTTCCCCAGACTATGTTGAGCCTTCTAGACTAAAACAACTCTTGAAAAAATATAGTATAAATTTTTCTATCCACATAATGGATATTTTTTAATTCCAAAAAGACCCACCTAAGATCCCATTAGAATATATCTAAATTATTCGTTTTAAAGAAGAGGTAATCTCCTTAACCAATCACTTTCTTTTCTAAACTTATTTACCTATTATAATTCTATTTTACTTATAATAAACTAATATATTAATTATAATATATATTATTAAATGATGTTATAATTATTAATTAACATTTATATATCTTCTTTCACATCAAATGATAAGTGAGAGTATCACTTATGCGTGTGTACGACTTACCGTATCCACATAGTGATAAAGTTTATTTCTTATTACCATATTTTATGGATGGTTTTTATGAAGGTTTTAATTTTTATATATGATATTAAGGATAAATTTATACTTCGGGAATAATAATATAATCTCAACCTACTAACCATCCATTACTCTAAGAATGATAACATTTCTCATGCGTGTGTATGGACTACCACCTTCGCAAAGTGATTTGATTCATTTTTCATTAATATTTTAGTTGTATGGTAATGATGATGAGTTTGATGAATATATATGATGTATATGGAATAATAGATATCAGTTAAAGGTTAATTAAAAATTAAATTTCTTTTTTCCCATCTGTTGAGAAAATTTAAATAGCGTTCATGCGTACGTACAGCCTACCATCTCCAAGAATGGTGTAATTCATTTTTCTATATATAGCATTTATAGATGACTATAAATATGTACTTAATGAATATATATGATATTTATATATTTATTAATATTATTCATATGGTTTAATAGATATAAATTTTTATATAATGGAACCACTGAGATAATATTCTAATGATAAACGAACCAATTATCTTCTAAAAATAATAATTTGAAAAATGAATTATTGACAAAAGGGGGTTTTGAAAAGTTATAATGGGAAGATATATGATATTATAAGTATTAAAATTACTCTAGTATATAATAATAATAAATAAAATTTTATTATAGTGTCGTTTATTGTGATTTCAAAGCAAGTTGAACTTGAGGTAATGGATTATTTCACAATTTCATCAATACTCAGGATTGTTTATGTATAAGTCTCTACTATGGAATATTTATCTTCCATATCTATTTTTTCTAAAAAAAATTTCAATTTTCTTCCATTATCCAATTATTTTTTAAATTTCATTTTTACCCATTTTTTAATTTTTAAAAAACTATTTGATAAGATTCTTTTTGTCATTTTTAAAACAAAGTTCTTTTTGAATTTGTTGAATAAAAATTAAATAAATTTTTTAAATTATATAGAGTGAATTTTTTCCCAACATCAAGACCAAATTATACTTTTCATATTACTTTACAAGTATATAATTTTTTTTCAAAAAAACAATTTTCATTCATAAATTTCCACCTTTTTTAAAAGAAATGATTTTGAAATAGAAGGGTTATTTTCCTCAATAATTATTCCAAGTGATCATTCAAAATATTTTTAATATAATATGACATTAATTGATGTTACATATTTTTGAATATGGATATAATCCAAGGATTCCATATTTATTCTTTATATTTATGGTTTTTGTTTTTATGAAAAGTTAAAATGTTTATGAAACACATTTCTTATACATAGGTTACATTAGTGTAAAATTTTTATGAAAACCATTTATTTTCATGGGTTATAATATGATAAATTATTTATTATATAGTGGAAAACACATGTATTATTTTCATTATGTGAAGGGAGGGACCCATATCTCCCTCTAATTCATTGGTAAAAGAAAGTTATCTCATGAGATTAAAAAAACTAGAATAGGGAGTGAACCCAGTTCAATAAGGATCTCGATCAAATATGATAGTATTGGGTGTGAACCATGATTACTATGATACTTTAGAGAGTGAACCCATTCCACAAGGATAGACTTATAAATGAACCATGACTACTAAGAAAATAATTTTCTATACTTATATTTATGCCACAATATAATGTCTTATGCCCATATTATGATCTCAAGGTTCATGATATTTGAATATTTTATGGTTCATGTATTATGAACTCCCATGATTTATTATATGACTTTAATATTATGATATTTTATTATGCATTTTATGGTTTTAAAATGTTAATACTAAGTTTTTATACCCTTATGATCATTTTATTCTTATGTTATCATTGATATCTCTCTTTTACCCTTACTTGGCATATGAGATCACCTTTTTCTTAGGTTTTTTTTCAAGGTTATGAAGAAAGGTATTAAGTATTATATTTCTAATAAGGGTTATATTTATAAAGAAATAAGTGGGAGATTATGTAGATATTTTATGAATAATTTTTTATGTTAATATTTTTCCAAAGTCATTAAACCTATAATATTCTAGTTCAAATAATTTTGTTATGTAATAAATATTTAACTATTAAGATGTAATATCTATATAAGAAAATTATGGGTTTCTATTATTCCATTTTTATAATTATAGTTATATTTATATTTCTTTGAGATCATAACTCACCCACTCCTTGAGATGTCATGTATGGTTCTTGGTTGGTGCCCTTTTATTATTTAATGATTCGTTTGGTTTAAAGAATTACCAAGGAATATTTATTTTTTACCAATCACTAGATTCAAACCTAAAGCGATCAAGAATTTACTTTGGGCCTCATCGCAAGCAGGATTAGATACCAGTGTGGACCGGGTTGATTCTTGAAAAAAAAATCTAATCCTGGTTCTAATTAAAATTATTTAGGGAAGATAAGGTAGACTTTAGAAATGGTTGTTAAAATAAAGATTTAGGTTTGATGTATTTTATGTAAAACACTTTTAGTAATGAAAATTATATTCCATGGGTTTTGGGGAATTTTTTTTTATCATACCCATTAGTTACCATAGGTTATTTGTGGATTATTGTGCATGGGTTGTGGACTATTAATCCAAAAAATAAATCATGGAGAATGTATTATTTGGTTTTTAATAAAAATTTCCTACAATTTATAAATCTCTTAATTATCAATGATTAAATATTTATGGAGTTACTTGAGGTCATTTTACTATTAAAATGCCTCTATATTATTTTTACTTGGTTTTTGATTATATCATTTTCCTTGAGAAGAACCCCCACTAATATTATATAAGGATTTGTATATAGTTTTTATGAGTTAATATTCATATGGATTATAATATATTTGATATAGTTACAAGATCCATCAGATTAATGCATCAAGGAGTAAGACTTGGCCCAACATAATCTATGTATGTTGTTCTATGCCCGATTTAGGAAAAAGGATTAATATTATCAATTTAATTTCCATCATCCCCCATCTATTCTAAAATGAATAATTCCTCAATAGTCAGAGGATTTTTCGAAATGATTTTAAGGAGGTATGAATTCATTGAGATATAAAAATATATTAACGTCAAATGAACCAATTTTATTATTCAATTTCCTATTTGGAAATGGTGTTAGTCAATTATTTAAGCTTTATTGTAAGAACCCGCGTTCTTAGACCGAATAAAATACGTTTTTTTAAATTGTTTATCAGTGGGTCAGTTTTAAAATAGTGCTTCGGAATGAGGTTCCAAGTGCGCGAACCGGTTCAAGCGGTGACATTAGGCTGTGCATGGGCGGTTAGACCATGTGGGTCAACTCGTGCAGTTGACCGATTGTCAAAATGTGTTATCTAATTAATTTGAATTAATTGATGTTTTAATAATAATAATAGTGAGATATTATTATTATTTAAGGTTTTGAAAACGCATTTAATAAAATGATAGTAAAATGAGATTAAATGTGTATGTTTTAATAATAACAATTTTATATGATTATTATTATTAAATATTACGCAGACGTTTTTATTTAAGTGGAGGTCAAATGACATTAAATGTGACGTTACAATTTGACCAAAAAGTGTCAAATTAAAATCACGGTTAACTAATTTTAATTGACGTTGAATTTTAATTATAGGGAGCATTATTTTTAACGCATTATCTTAATTTTGGCAACTTCGGAATGAAGCGTTTAATTAAATGAAGAGATTTTAATTAAAATGGGAAGTTATAATTATTATAATCGTTATTATTATTATAAATAATAATAATAGAGGGTAATTAAATGTAGATATTTGAATTGATAAAATTATAGTGGTAATGATAATAATAGGCATTTGACTCTTATTATTATTAATATAGTTAATTACTCTATTATAATTACCACTTAATGGGTTTGGGGTATTTATTATTATTTTGACTAATAAATACATAATTATTAGGGTATAGAAATAAAGGGAATAAAATCCATTCCTCTCCCCCTAAAAAACGAGGCCCCTTTCTTCAAACACTCCGCGCGACGCAGCAGCTCTTGACCTCTCTTTCCTGGGCATGACCATCTCTCCTCCGGCCATCTGCATGAGGCATGGCCTCCCCCAAGCGAACAGCTGCTCTGGACTTCTGCGTGGCTACCCCCCTCCGTGCTCTACCTACAGCGCATCAACACCCATGGCCTCTCTTGCGTTATTCCTATTGCAGCGTGAAACCCCTCTCCTGGACCTCTGTGTGAGGCGCAACCTTCCTCAGGTGAGCAGCGCGCGGCCTCCTCCGAGAATTCATGCAGTGCGACACCTCCGGTCTACTCTCCTTACTAGCGCATGACCAGGCGTGACCGTAACAGCCCATAAAACGGTTGTGCAGTGCAATCCATAGAACCATGCCCATGGGTATGGTGTGGCCAGCAACCAGGCGTGCGATGCAGTGGCTGTCCTCCTCCGTGCTTCTCCCCTAGCACAACACCCCCTGCTCATCCACCTGGTGCAGCACGCAACCCTCCCGGATAGTGTCTGTGCAGCATGACCCCAATCTTGTGGGTCCTTCTAGCACAGCGTTTTCTCCAACGTTGTTCTTCATTTTGGTCCAATCCTAGGAGGTATGACCTTACTTCATAATATTCATCATCTCTGTTATGATTCAAAGTGGATTCGATGCCGATTTGGAATTGACCAAAACCCTGATTAGGGTTTGATTAATTTTTGCGTTCTCTTGATTTCATGGTTGTGCAACAGCATCACAGGGCACGCTGGACCATGTTCCGACACCCGCAGGTGAGCGCAATTATGTTTTATCGCTATTTGGGTATGAAAGTGTGTTTACACCGTTATAGTTCTTTTTATCTGGTCCGGCATTGTTTTCAATGTTTTAGAAATATATTTCTGTTTACATTGCAGGTTATATATATGCATCACTTTTATGTGTATAGGTATATATATATATATACAGATATATATATATATATACGCACATCAAAGTCACGCATGTGTGACTGTGTGACCAATAATGCAAGGCGTGTTAACCTGGGTCCACTCTGAGGGAAAACGGAAATCCAACATCCGAGTATATCATCCTTCTCACCTCGAGGTAGGTGGTTTGTGCCTTTCTGTAGGAATTCTTTGAATATTTTTGTGCAATTCCACAAATTTCCTTGAATTCGAAATTGTGTGCGTTCTTATTTTTCCCTGTTGTTTGCCTGCTTTGCTTGATTACTTGAGTGGAGGTAATTGCTCATGAAGAGGGTAAATTGTATTGCACTCTGGATTCTTTTCCATGCTTGTTTGCTTGTTCAGTGTTTTCTAGTTGCTATGCCTAGTTTTAGGATAGTGTAACTGTGTACTTTTATATTGTTATGCCTTATAATGATAGCCAAGTAGTTCTTTAGGTCTACTTGGGCCGGTACACGTGATATGCATGTTTGTTTTACACAAGTCTGTGAGAACCTAGTGTAATGGACCACAGGGAGAATGGACGTAAGGGCTTCTCTAGAGTGTCCTTAATTTACGATGCGAGACCACATGGGGAATTGACGTTGAGTGCTTCCTCAGAGAGTTTGTAGATCCTCGACGCGGGCCACAGGGGGAATTGACATTGAGTGCTTACACAAAGAGCCTTTAGTAAGATACGAGACTATAGAGGGAATTGATGGTGAGTGCTTCCTCAGAGAGTCCATTCTTTAGCTGAACCAGAGGGGTGAGGCTATGTGTGCCTCCCAGAGGGTTGCTAGTACTTTTAGGTTGAACCTTAGGGGTTAGACTATGAGAACTACCCAGAGGTTACTTTTTTGTTCTACTTTCTTTAGTGGATGTTTCTTGTTTGTAGATTACATGCTGGAAACTCTGGATTGTTAATGTTGTGTATTATCCTGTTTACTGCTTCCTGTTTACTGTTTGTTGTTTACTGCTTACTGTCCTTTACCTGTCATGTATTCACTGACTGTTAGGCACAGATCTTTGGTTGGTTGCCTATTGGGACCTTGTATCACACCCTGTTTGGGCCATGCTTTTGGTCCCAAACAGATTATATTGTTGCAGGTATAGATAAGGGCAAGCGCCCATTTACTTCAGGTACCTGACTTGCTGAGGTGTTGGGGAGCATCGGACCAAGCTATGGATTGTGATGCTAAGGAGATTTTGGCTACTTTTTTTCATTTTTATTGTACGGTATTGCTTCCAGCCTGTTGTTTGGTTTGGATGTTTTATTAGACTTATAACATTACATGAATCATATCTTCAGTTCCAGTTATTTATTATTTTATAAAGTTGTCCTCTGTTAAATTCTGATGATAATTTCATTTACTACTTTTGCTGTTATATATTGTTTCCTTCCTTTTATTTTCATAACCTATGAGGGAATAGTTCCCCCAACTACCTTACTTAAGGCCCTCACTGCTTGTCAGAGGCCTCTGGCGTTCGGGGGAATGCGCTTGAGGTCATGTGGAGAACCGGGTACAGGGCACCATGAGTGGCTCCAGATTCGGGTCGTTACATTTATTATTTGAGAACCTATAGTGTAAATAATATAATTACATGTTCATGAAGCAATTTTATCTAGATAATATAGCTCTTGCGAAGTTCTGGTAATTTTTGTTCCTTTAGTAGGTCAACCAGGTTATTATGGGATATGAAAACCTTTTTTATCATTTCGATTTTTCTCTCAAGATGGTATAAAATTAATAATTGAAAATTTAGAGATTTGAGATGGGAGATATAACACAATATCAGATACTAGGTTTCTATAATAAATATTTACATCTATCAGAATGTGGTGGATCAAGATCTGATGGTATAGATAAACCTATATGGAGTTTATATGACCATTGACTCTCCCTTATACATAGTTGTGTGAAGGTTACATATAAAAAAGAATAGGTAGTGTACTGAACCAAGGTGAGGAAGTTGTAGTGAATCTAAAAATCTATCTTAATTTATATCATCAATGGACATAAGAATTTGACCACATATCTAATATAAATGTGGAATTTTTTGGAATGAGAGATCATCATACTAAGAATTACCTATGGTTTTTCATTCATGTGGTAATTTGGGCCAACTCTAGAGATTGTTTTAGAGCTATATTATCTCCTTGAACCAATGTTGACTCTTCAAACCCTATGGGATTAGTAGTCCAATATGTTGACTCTAAGTTAGTAAAAACATGATCTCATAGGTTTGGAGAAAGTAGTGACCATCATAAGGGTAAACCCATTTAAGGGTCAATCCTTAGGCTAGTAGAGGCTTTGGTCCCATTTTAAAGCTATAAAATTTCATGTAGTTGGTAAAGTCCCCAGAGACATAGATACCTGACTAGATACTATGAATTGTACCATTCTTATTGAATCACTTATGGATATTCCTCTATTTGATAAAGGTGCATAGTGTTCATTTTTATTAACCCATGTCATGGGAATATTAGATATTTCATTTTAACTGATACAATGTGTTATGGTAATATATACACCTTTTCTAAATAATGATCATATATTTTGATGCCCTTCATCTATCATATCGATAACCAAGGAGGATTTTTCATGATACTACCTTTTTCATGAGATAGATCTATTTGAAAATATTATCAGGATGGATTAAAATACTAGTTTTAATTTTTTTTATTTGTTGTTATCACATGGTGGCCATTACATTACTTGATGTGAGTTCTCATTTATTTCATGGAGAATGGGGCCCATGGTGTAGTAAAATTTTATGTCCTCATATAAAGGTTGGTAGGGTTATGTGTCATATTTCATCCCTATTAGTAGATTATAGTAATGTGAGATTAGGGAGTTTAATTTTTCTTATTGTTTTGGATGTTTTCTTAAGTGTTCTTGAATGACTTCTTGGGATTTCATCATGAGTTAAAAGTCGATTTAACAATCAATATGGAGCCTGAATTGCAACCAGTTTCCTTTTCTAGGTATCATATGGAATTAGTTGAATATTAGGAGTTAAATATTTAGTTGGATTATTTATAATTTATGGGTTTTATTCTCTCCATATTATCTCTATGTTTTTTCATGTGCACTTTTCTATGAACGAAGATGAAACTATTCACTTATGAATCGACTAAAGGAAATTTAAATAGATAAATATTAGGAATAAATAAACATTGTCACACATTAATGACCTCTTTCATCAATTAAATAGGAAATATAATTCTTAATGTTTAGGCTTCAGTGTGGACATCACCAGCTTAGGTTAAATGAGTCAGGAATACCCAAGAATACATTATAGAGAACTTATGGTCATTATGGATATTTAGTGTTTCCTTTTGGTCTAAATAATTAACTTATTGTTATTATGTCTCTTACAAACCATATATTTTATCGATGTTGTGAATCTTTTTTTATGTACATATTGAATAATAACATAGTATATTCAAAGAATAAAGATCAGCACTTAAATCAGTTGAGAATTTCTTTGAGAACTTTCTATGATATTTTCCTTTATGAAAATTTCTCAAATTATAGCTTATGTATTCTAGAAATAAAATTCTCTATCCAAGTGTTGTTAGACTGAGGAAATCTATTTTATCTTGAAAAATTAAGTGTAGTTATTTCTTGGGAAGAACCAAATAATAATTCCAAGGTATATAAATTTTTAGTTATAATGATTTTTTACAAGTAGTTTTTTTATTTTTCATGGATTGCCTCACTTTTGACCACCCTTATTTATAAAGGATTGAAATTTATTTAGATCCATGAGTACCAGGTATCATTAAATTAGTTAAAGTGTATTTTTAAATTAACTCTTATTTTGGTTCTTTATAAGCCCATACATGGGTATATTATTTATTGTGATGCATCAAGTATGGGATTGGGTTGTGTGATTATGCATGGTGATCATGTGGGGGATTTTAGTTTTCATCATCTTTGGCTATATGAAAATAATTTTTCATCTCATGACCTAGATCATGTATCATTTATTTATACTCTCAAATATTGGTGGCACTACCTTTTTATTGATAAATTCATGGAATTTACCCACCATAAATTATTAGACTATATTTTCTTTCAAAATGAATTAATTCATAGTAAATGGTGATTGGTGTAATGAATTTCTAATTTTACCTCAGTTATACACTAGGGAAAGGGGGATGTATTTTTTGGATTCTCTGAGCAGAAAACAGTCAACTTGAGCTTTAAAAGAATACAAGGATGAGTTAAAGCATATGAGTCTCTATAATAAATTTTACATAGTGGTTAATTAATATAAAGAGAATATTTTTTGTAAAAAATTATTTCATCATATTCAGTTCTTAATATTATTCATCATATGAAACTAGGTTAATAGTGTTTCATCATATTTAGAGAACTATAAATAGTGGTAAACCACCAGTAAGTGGTATCTATCTTTAGAGGGAAGTATTTACATAAAGATATTAAATATAGTTTCTTTATCCATAATGAAAGTACTAATGAATTATTACCATCACTCATAGTGGTAAATTCATCCTTGATCCATCATGATGTATTAAAACTTGAGGTGCTAGAATTGGTGGCCATGGATGAAACATAATATAGATGATTTTGAATCATAGCTTTATACTTTATAGTCGATTAATTATAAGAATCAAAATCCCTATGGTTTTCCTTATCCTCTTCCAGTACCCACCTATAAGTGGTATAAAATATCCATGGATTTCATTATTGGTTTACTTTATACCCATCTGAGGATGAATGATATTTGGGTTATAATTTATCAACTAACAAAATCAACCCATTTCATCTCACTCAAGGATACCACTATAGTAGTGGATATTATGAAGTTGAATGTGCATGAAATTTTGAGATTTCAATTAATTTAATTTTCTATCATCTCTAATAAAGATCATTGATTTAGCTCCCAATTATAGAATGACTTTTATTTTATGATGGCATCTCAAATAAATTTTATCATGAAATATCATATGCAAAAATATGGCTAGTAGGAGTAGAAAAACTATATTCTAAATTAAATGCATCATACTTGTGTGTTTGACTCTGGAGGCTCATGGGATAGCCATTTTTCACTGTTCAAGTTTGCTTATGTCATGACCCATCCTAAAGGGGTCTGTGCCGCAATTCCCCAATCCCGCCTCCAATATGATAGGTACTGAAAACTAGTGCTGATTAGGCATATCACTAACATGGGAGGCGTTATCCTGAAGTACCTCTACACATGAACACATCTTTAAGCCAATAAAATTTTATAATTTAAAAGAATGGTAAACCATGCAAGAATACATATAAATCCCATAACCAATGTATGATAATAAATAATGAAACGTAAAAAATTCCAAATAAAATCCAAGAGAAAAGAGTTTGAAAACAATTCCATCCTGAAAGTAAATATGGGGACTACTGTCTTGATAAAAACAATAACACATCTTGGTTTTCTGGATCACTATGCATTGCCTGGTCCTAGTCCCTCTAGGACTCTATCAAAAGGTTGATCATATTCACAAGACATGAAACATGTTGGTAAGTCAAATGCATGGGTGAGTATAAAAATACATATAAACTTAAACTAAAAAGCATATAATAATAATACAACATCCATCTCTACATAGGTATATTTCTACAACACATATAAGAAGAATATCCAGATATACTAAACAACGACACATAGTATCAATGTAAATTCACAATTGTAATACCTACCTAGGATTCCTGCTCTGAGGTTCCACTTAGAACTTGTCCATGAGAAATAAATCAAGGAGGTATATATCACTGATTACCTCCATCTAATAGGTCATTCTTGTTGCTTCTCATAAAAGGAAGTATATACTGGAAGTCTGAAGAGTTGCGATACAAAAATAAAGATCAATCCTGAGGCCATAGGGTATACCAACAACTAAATATGGAATAACCTGATAATTATACGATCAACACACATGTAGTATTGGTCACATAGATACTAAAAACTCCACCTATGGAATGATTATGAGAGAGGATCTTACTTTGGGCTCCATGGAAGGATTATAACAACACTATCCAAAAATTAATGTTGAAGGAATCACTATACTATGTGTAGGAAAAAATCCCATACTAAACCTTAAGGAATGGATATAGGGAACTTAACCTAAATAATCTTGTCCAAGATATAGAGACAAAGGGATTTAAGGCTTCTTTGATAGAGTAAACAGATCTTACTAGTATCATAGGGAATTTCCCTTCAACACTATGTTCTTCCTATGTAAACTGCCTATTTCCATTTCCATGTCAATGTACATGGTGTTCCCATTCTCATGTACTTATTCCCATGTCTAAGTACACATATCTAGCCATGTAAACCTGGTCTAGCCATGTTTGTGTGAAATTACACAATGTTCCCATGCCTATGTACTCCTGGCTATATCTTTGTACACCTATGAGGTACACAGTGAGTTTTAAGGGAAGTTTCACATTCCATGTGACTTAGTCACATGGCGTGTGATATTTAACCTCTTGTGGAAACCCTATTCACCACACCAGGGGTCTCACATGTCGTGTAATCCTTTATTACATTCTATGTGTTACGTGATTTTCTAAAATCCTTGTTCTTCCTCTCATGGTATCATATGATCCTTTAATACCAAATGCATCCATAAATCATGCAAGATATGGTGGATCTGTTCTAACTGATCCTTGCCTTCATCATTCTCAGTATTCTTATTATCTAATTCTCCTAGAAAAATCCATCATTCAATATCCTTGGTTATGCAATAAAGAACACATAATCATGTATCAAAAATCAATCTAATCCACTAATTCTTCCATCATTACACAATATCCATTACGTTTTAATCTTGGATCTATGATATAGAATCATTTCACTATAAAAGGGTTTCTCTATGGTCGATTTATCAGTGTTCATCAAACCTCATGCCAAAGGAAATCACCCTTGACAAATTGAGAAATGGGAAAGAAAATCACAATCAAAAACATGAAGAACAAACCTTGGAAAATGTTCTTTTTTGCCTCGATTCATTTCCATTATAAATACAAATTATGATATAAATAATTAATCATGAAGTAATTTCCCCAACTCCAGGATGAATATATCACATGGCCGCAATACACTTGAATCATGAATAAATTAATTTTTTGATTGATTCAAGTTATTTTTTTGAATCCTAAAATAAAAAGAAATAAAATTAAAAAAATTACCTAACTTTATTTAGAGGGATTTTATATGAATAAAGTAGTTTCTTAGTTATTGTTGTTGAGATCCTCTGATTCTGTTGCGCACAGATCGTAGAACTACGATCCGATTATCTTTCACCCAAATAATATCCTCCAATATCTATCCAATAGTTCTTCTTGATCTCTAGGTTTTATATTCTAAACGTAATAATCTACCATAAATGTTTACTTATAGTTAAAGTCAATAACTATTTCAAATAAAATAAAATAACTCAATTAATTTATTTATTATATTAATTCGGTGCCTTTGATGAATGTTTTGCAAAAACCCCTAACCAAAAAAGAATTTTTCATACCTAGGGAATATCTTATGTTCGGACTAAATGATTCCCTTATATTTCTAATTCAAGCCTATGGTTGGGAATTATACCACTTCTTTAGGAAAATTTCCATGTACGTATTTAATATATTTAACATATTTCAAAAATTTATTCTAGGCACACCAGGACTCAAAATCACATGTTGTCTCAGTCCCTGGTCTCAGAAATAATCCATACAATCTATGAAAATAATACATATAATATCAAATTCACAACATTCTCCCCACCATGGGGATTTAATTCATGACAAAAATCTTTAAAAAGTGGCTATTAAATAAGATATGGGTACTAAGAATGCATATGATCCTCCAACTCTTAGGTTCTCTCTTGGAGATTCTCATGCTTCCACCAGAAACACCCCCAAAGGAATCATTCACTTAAGATGGATCGTCTTTTATTAATCCTTAATAATTTCTGAGTAATAAGAAAAGGTATCCCTATCCTCGATGTCTGGCTCACCCCAGTCAATAATGTGTGATGGGGCGTGCATATACCTTATCATCTACAACACATGGAATATGTTGTTTACCTAGTATAATTATGGATTTAGAGCTAAGTAGTACCCCACCTCACCAACTATATGATGTTTCTAGAAAGGGCCATTGAATCTCAATGATATCTTTCTTCCTTGGATGATTCACCATAATCAACATCGAGGTAAAACCCATAAGAACATATGGTCTCCCTCCTTGAACTCAAAGGCCTCCTTAGCCTATCTTCATAGGACTTATGATGTCTCCATGAAGCCCTAATCCTATCTTGGATAACCTACACCTTCCTGGAAGTGGATTGCACCAACTCTTGGAAAATAAGTGCTGAATAACCTGGGTAAATCCAACAAAGTGGTTACCTACATGGTTTCTCATACATGTCCCCAAATGGCATCATACTGATGGTGGAATGGTAGATGTTTTTATAAAAAAAAAACTCACCAATTTTAGATGATCCTACTAAATATGGCTAATGTCTAACTTGAAATCATGAAGCATTTCCTCTAGAATGTGGATGTTCAACTCAATCTGGATATCATTGTGGGGGTGAAAATTTGTTCTCAAATGTAACTGAGTCCCAAATTCATCAAAAAATAGATTCCATAACTGAGATGTGAATTGAGTAACATATTCATAAATGATCATTAATATAACTCCATATATTTTTACTATCACCTACTTGTATAGGAATCTCAAGCTCTCTACTAAACAATGGTCCCATATAGCTAGGAAGTGGGCTGACTCTTTGAGTTATCCTATGATCACCCATATGTAATCATATGCCATGGACATATGTGGTAACCCTATAAAGAATTCCATGGATATCTAAACCCACTTCCTCTCTAACCCCTCATTGTGTTGAGCTAAACCCATTGAAACTTGGTGCTTAGCCTTCACTGGCTGACAAGTAATGCATTGAGATAAAAACTCTATAACTCCCATCTTCATCATTGTCCACCAAAACTGACATTGGAGGTCCTTGAATTTCATTTCCACAACATTATGTACCACCAAAGAAGATTTATGAAACAATATTAAAACCACATCCTACAACTTCATTGGTACCAACATGTCTCCTCTGAAAATAACGATATACTCTCTACATTCATAAAATCCATCATGAGAATGTCCATTGGATATATGAGAATATATGGTCACACAGTCTGTATCTACAAGTTGTTCCTCCCTTACTCACTACAAAAGGGTAGGGTTAGAAACCATTGAATGGAGGTAATATATTTGATACCTATCCACAGAGGATAACTACAATGAGGTCAACTAATCTGATGCGTCATTCAGCATCCGTGAACAATATCTCCTATTGAGATCATCTTCCATTATGTTCCCCTTTCCAAGAGTATATACAATCTCAATGTCATAATCCTAGAGAAATTGTATCCATATCCACTATATCATTTTGACATCCTTCTAAGAGAATATACACTTTAGACTCTTGTGGTAAGAAAATAAGATAAACCCATCACCCATCATTTTTTTTCCACACACCCCTGTGAGAAGACTACCACTACTAACACAAGAAAATGGGTTTTATAACACTACTCATGTGGTATCAACTCACATTATCCATAGGAAATCACTACATTCCTCTATATATGCAAACAAAAAAACTCAGTTCCTCATGCATCTCAAAACACAACGTACTCAACACCCTCCTCTAAAAAAACTCAAGATTAGATCACTCGTCAATCTCTACCTCAAATCCTAAAAATCCCATTATCACCTCTCTATCCACAAGAAAAAATTCCCATTTAAAATAAAAGCATTAATAGGGGATGATATACTGGATAAGTCTAATATAAATCTCTAGTAATATCCTTCCAAATCAAGGAAGATCCACACCTCTATGATTTTCTTATATGAATCCCAAGCTAATAATTCCTTGACCATCGTTGGGTCCACTTATACACCATCTTCTGAGATTACTTTTCCTAAAAATTTTACCTTATAAATCTAGAACTATAACTTCAAGAGCTTCTTGTAAAGATGGTGCTCTCTGAAAATGTCTAGATCCATCCTTAGGTGTCTCGAATACTCCAACTCAGAAACCAAGTACACAATGATAGTTTCGATGAAGACTACCATGAATCAGTCTAAGAAACTTTGAAATATTTGGTTCATTAGTCCCATGAACACTTTAGGGGAATAATTCACACCAAAGTGCTTCAAAAAGTACTTATATTGACAATAGGGATATTTGAATTCCATCTTCGTTATATCCTCATCCCATACTCGCAACTATTGATAGACTAACCTGAGGTCAACCTTCAAGAACTATCATTCCCAACTCAACTGATCAAATGAATCATCGATCCTCGATAGTGTATACTTTTTATTCAAGGTCACTTTGTTCTAGCACTTATAGTACATGAAAAACATCAAGATCCTATCCACCTTCTTGGAAAATGAAATTGGGGAAACCCAAGGTGAAATACTAGGTGTAACAAATCCCTTCTATTATATGTTCTCCAACTATACCATAAGCTCAGGGAGTTTTGAGGAAGCCATCTGATATGATGGTTTAGATATTGTTTACATTATGGGTTATAGATCAATATATAAGTCTATCTCTTAGTGGGGAGTTAAGCATGTAATTTACTCAAAAAATATTTCCTCATACTACACCACCACTGTAGGGAACTAAAAACTCATAACATCCACTATGCCAATGGTAATTCTATCCAGATGATGATTATTTGGATGCACCCACCTATGAATTAGTCCAACTTATTATTCTTGGGTTTCCTTTTTCCCAACAATGGGAAACCTAGTCCCATCGCTACAAACACATCATATCCTTTTCCTAGAATAGTATATATATGAATGAACTATAGATAACCAGTCCATACATATGATGACATCATAAGAACTAATCACTAATATAAAGAGATCCCAAAAAAACTCTCATCTCCAAGAGTTGGGTCACACTATTGACATAGGTGTGTGATTGATAAGTCATATCCAGTAGGAATCACTAAGCATGAGGGTAAGGTCAAATGCTCAATCATAATCTCTATGTCTTTAACCTGGTATGTGGTAATAAATTAATGAATAGAACTTGTGTCTATAAGTTAAAAATATATGGTAGAATAGATAAAGATCATACCTTGTATCATTACTGGAGCCTCTGATTTGTAATCCTCGACCACCTGCAGCTACCCCCACCCATGTCCTCTAGCTCCATAAGCTAGGCATGGACCACCTATGGTTATTGGTGGTAACAAGTCAAAGAACCAATCAAATCCATCTTCTCTCCTAGATATTCTTCCAAATATACTACCCTATGGGCCTATCTACTTCTAAAATTTAATCTTCCTAAGTGGTCAATCCATTGCCTCCCTATTAACCATACAGTGGGTCATACAATCTCTCACAAGATGTCCCCTAGCATCACATGAGTAGCACTGCCTCTCCCCGTTATGAAAAGACCAATTATATAAGCCTTAAAGCACATACATTATATCCCGAGACCTCATCCTAAAATGCTTCACAAATCCAAGTCCCTATCTATGTTCATGTATTCCCACTTCCGACAACCACCATCTACATCTGCTCATCCAAGAAACTCTCAACAACCAAATCTCACTCTAACACCCTGTCATAGGCAAAAATGTACAGTGGTATAATGTTGGATTAGGTTTCCCAAAAAAGTACTTGCTAAAAGGTCTTATCCACAAAGAACTAATCTTAAACCATATACATTAAGTGTCTGGAGAGGTTGTGAACCTCAATGAATTCTCAGCTACAATCATACTACCCTACTAGGGATATAGAAGCTCTTATATGCATACATCCCTCAGCATAGCTATAGAGAACTCCTATATGAAAACTTTCTTTAACTCTAAACATGATATAGTTTCCTCGACATATGAATGGGTCAGTAGATCCCACCATCTCTCTACTGAACCACGGATGAGCCTCATCTCCAAAACCACCATTTGATCTGCTTGTGGTTAGACCAGATTTAAAATCACATCACACCCTCAATCCTATCCTCATTAGCCTATGGATTGCGCTCACCTTAGAGCCTGAGGGATCTTTGACACTAAAACTCACGATGTGTTCTCATCCTATGAACTTAATCTACTGGTACTGTGAGTATCATATGCTACTCAAAAGATGGAGGTATAGTCGGTGCACCCCCTAGATGTATCACCTCTGGAACTAGTCCTATATGAATGACCCATTGATGATGGGATCATCCTTATGATCCTGATGATAAATCCTATATGGTATAAGTCACGGATTTATCCTTAAGTTAAATAAGATATAAAACAGTCAATTATTATATCTAGAGATCTGATACAATAAGGACAGGGAAACCGCAACTCATTCTTATATAATGCATGTACCATTTTTTTGCTACAACTATTGTCTTCATGTACTAATTCGAATGTCGGGTGATCATATTTCTGGTGTATGGATACATTGTATTCTATAACAACAATGAAGTCCATGGACTAAAATATGAACTCAAAACACTTAACATTATTTCCCCAAACTAATCTCAAAGACTCTTGTATTATGGTAGAACTAACTCCTTGGATACCATTCTGTCATGAACTACCCCAAAGGGGCCTATTCTGCATCTCTCCAAGCTAGTCTCCAATAGCACAGGGGCTGAATAATATCCCCAAGTATGCATACCACTAACATAGGAGGACTTATCCAAAATTATCTATACAAACGCACACATATCCAATCCTATAAAATGAAGAAATGTAAAAAAATGATAAACCATGAATGTATACATCTAAAAAAACTAGAGTATGATAATAAGCAAAGGAAATTAAACCCTTCCAAATAAAATTCCATTATAAAGAGTTTAAAATCAAGTCCAACCATGAAATTAATGATGGTGAATGTTGTAAAAATAGCCACAGAAACACGCATTGATTTGTTCATATCACTATGAACTACCTAGTCCTAGTACCTATAGGAATCCATAAAAAAATTTATCATCTACAATAGACACGACATGTGTGGGAAAATTCAGAATAGTGATGAGTACAACAATACTCAGTAGGACACCCCAGAACCACAAAGAAGATAAAAACAAGAAAATAGTCGGATCTACACTGGTATATTTATAAAAATTATATAACTATAATATCCAGATATACTTAACAAATACACATATTCTCAAGGTAAATAAACAACCATAATTCCATCCTAGGATTCCAGCTCAATGGTTCTATATAGAACTTGTCTGGGAGAATGGACTCCCCAAGTCAAATGTCATTGATGATGTCTGTCTAAGAGGTCGTGCTCATTGGGTCTTGTCTTATGAAGTGTAAATTGGAACTCTTAAGAGATAAAATACTAAAATGAGAATTAAAAACAAGTACATGGGTTATACAAATAACTCAATCTATAATAACCCGCTAAGTAGAGGATCAGTGCATGTGTGGTCTTGATCATGATGATACCAAGAACTCCACCTAGGGTAAGAAGATGATAGTCTATATCACTCTAGGACTCACAAAAGTATTCTAATAACTCTATCCAAGAATTATTACTAAATGGATCACTATCCTATATGTAAGACATGATTCCATACTAAAACTCAGGGAATCAATAAAGGGAACACACCCAAATGAAACTTTTCCATGATACAGAGGAGAAGGGATTTAATCCTTCTTTAAGGAGTACATATCATGTACTAGTGTTCCCATGTCATGTGTACTTCTTACCATGTCAAAGTCCACAGCTCTTCCCATGTACACCTAGCCTTGAAATATCCATGTGGGAGTACATGGTGTGCTCATTCTTGTCTACTCCTAGAAATTTCTATGAAAAACTCATAGATACACAATAAGTTTATAGGGAAGGGTCACAAGTAGTATTATCGATTTACACATCACGTGGTACTTAACCTATTGTGGAAACCTAGCTACCACACCAGGGGTCCCACATTCCATGTAATCTCGGATTACACATTCTATGTTATAGGATCTTCTAGAATCTTCATTATTCTTATCATGAAGTCATTCACTCCTCTATTACCAAATATTGTGGTGAATCATTCCAAAGATGGTGGATTTGGTTTTTTGTCCTTATTTTCATTGTTCTCCAAACTTTGTTCATCTAATTCACCCAGAAAACACCCTCCTTTTTCATCCTTGGTCATACACCAAAGAACACATAATCTGTTATCCCAAATCTATCTGATATTATAATTCTTCAATCATTGCACAATATCCATATCATTTCAAGCCTAGATCTATGATAATGAATCTATTCACCAAGAAACTAGTGTTCTATAGTCTATTTCTCAGTTTTTTTCAAACCGCAGGATAAAGTAAATCACCTGCAATGAATAGATAAATAGTGGAGAAAAGAAAATTCACAAACATAAGGAATTATCCACATCCATTGTCAGTTTTTCCTCAATTATTTCTCATATTAATGATGAATGAAGAGATAATCAATAAATCATAAAGTAATTCCCTCAATTCCAAAATAAATATATCCCTTACCTGCAATATTCATGATTCACAAATAACTTCATCAGTTTTTTGTTTTGATATCATTATAGGAATCATAAAATGGGAAAAATACGAATAAAAAAATCATTACCAAAATTTTGATTTTTCTCTAATAAAGAATGAAGTTTCATCATTTTTATTGGTGAGATCCTATGATTCTGTTACGCACCGATTGTATAATTGTGGTTCAGTTTTTGTTCACAAATGGAATCTCCTCAAATAGCTCTCCAAAAGTTCTTCTAGATCTCTAGATTTTAGTGGCTAAACATGATAATCCACCATAATTGTATAATTAAAGAAAATTTCAATGGTTTAATTAAATAAAATAAAATAATTAATTTTATTTATTTATTTTATTAAATCAACACCTGCGATGACTTTTTCACAGACACCCCACACCGAAAAAAGGTTATTTTGTTCCTAGGGTAAATCTTATGTTCCAAACTCAATAGTTCCCTCATATTTCTGATTTGGTCCCCCATTTGAAAGTTATTCCACTTTTTCAAGAAAATTATGTGTGTGTGTATTTAATATATTTAAAAATTTTATTCCAGGGACACCTGATGTTAAAATCATACACCATATCAACACATAGTCTCAAAAATAATTTATATAATGTCCTATAATAATACATGGAAAAACTAAGGCAGTACATATTATAACAATATTTATCCCTCCCTTATATGGATATATCCTTTTGAATCACTATATGGTCAATAATTTTAGAAACCCAATAGTTGGACTAAGTTGTGTGATACTAACTTGGTAGGACTATGCATTTTCCAAGAGACAAAAAAAGCTTTAGTTTATACACGATAGATTCATGATAGATTAAAGCCAATAAAAATCTTATGTTGGTCATTATTATTATCCTTTGGAGTCCTTAGTTTTTTACTATGTTTTTTTAAAATTGTCACCTCATTTAGATCATTAATATCTCAGTAAAAATGGGAAGCATGTACTAAAGGATGTGGGACCCTTTAAGATCATATAAAAAATTTGAAATGGTACTTATTTTTTGGAATTTCCTCCTTGGATGACAAAAATTCATAACACCTTCCCTGAATTTTTATTATAGAAATATCATCCCATTCCATCCCATGTATTGAGGTATAAATAGATACAAATTAGAGTTGGATGTATTAGTGTATGAGAAATTGATATGGATTATTTACTCCCACTATAAGGTGTTTTATATGAAATCTATTCCATTAGTATTGGTGTTGCTTCAACATGTAGGTGATTCTCATGAGACATGAGAGTGGGATTATTAAAATCAAATAATGGGTTAGTCAAATTTAGGTCGGTGGTTTCAAGAGTCACCTTTGTTTTAGGAACCTTAATTGCTTTATTACTTTAAATATAGTGATTTTAATTCATTATAAAACATTCCATAAATTTTTTTAGGACTTATATATGTGATCTGATTGTTTTGAATTATTTTATTTGATATATTAAATTAATGTGATTTTGAATGCATGTTTACATTTTAAAATGGAACTATTACTTCCATGTATTTGATGAAATTCCTATTTTAATCAAATTAATATATGGACTAATCTTTTAAATAAAATATAAATTCATTGAAAAGTTGATGGAACATGAGAATCTGGGGTAGTTAGGTGTTAAACCTTGTAAAAGAAACTCTAAAAATTTTATACACTCTCTTTTGTATTGGATTACACAACTATAACACCCTTACTCTAGTAACCTAGAGTTGATGGTAACTTTACTACATTTTTTCAAAATACAAGAGATTATATCCCATGAGACTGAATATTTTAGTAGTCTTGGGAGATTAGATACATACGAGATTTTAACATTACATTCAAAAAAATGAAATAAAACTAAAAAAATAGTGAGAACATTATTATTTCAACAAATATATCCCTATAATCATTCAATGGTAACTTATTTGTATAATAGGTAAAGGAGGACATAATAAAGGGCTGGTAATATGCATAGTATGGGAAGGATTACATCATATGATATCATAAAATAAAAAAAATGAATAATATGATTGAGATAAACAATAATAAAATATTCTATATAAATAATATCATGATAGGGGAACATATCCATGGATGAAATATTAAAATAAAAAAATATATGGATAATAAAAACTGGTTTTGTAATGATAAAATTTGTAATGTTGAACATCATAATCATACCACCAAGTCTATCTTCCAAGACATCATACTTAAATAGTTGAGGCATTCACCAAACACCCAATCTAGTTAGTCTCATTATACCTATTGATATATATAGTCATATCTAATAGTGGGACCTACCCATCACGTACTAATTCCAATTCATTATTCATATGAATGAAATGAAAATCCATACAATAAATAATCAATATAAAATTCATATTGAAAAACTAGCATATGATATGTTAATATTTTCCCCCAATCAATAAATTGAACAATAAAATTATATTACATCTATGGAAATAAGGTGGATGGAATAATTATATTATAACACCAATAAAGAATAATAGACTTTTAAGGTTGTGTACATAGGTGAGAAACTTCTTTATAAAAGATTAGTAAGTGTCTTTAAAAACAAGAATAAATATATTTTTCTTTAAAATTATTTTCAAAACTCATAATCTATAGAATAATGGGAACAAAACATTCTTTGAAAAACTATTAAAACTTATAGTGGATACTTTATAACAAATAATTTATATGGCATTGTGAAAATGAGGTCTTGTGATAAATTATAAAAAACTATATCCTCCTATATTTGTAAAAAGGCTACAAATTAATTGTCTGAAAAAATATATTCTTTTAAAAATATAATAAAGAAAGTAAGATATTGTATAAAAATTACTTTTACATTTTTTTAATAGTAGATAAGAACTTCCATAAAAATAGAAGAATATATATAGAGGATTAAAATTCATAACCCAAACGGATAAATAATATCAATTATTCTTAAAAACATTTTATCAATAATTTTGATTAAAAAATAGAAAAAAATGAATTGAAACAATTATAATCATATAAATAACCAAATTATAATAAAATAGTCGTATATTAATAGAGAATGATCATATAATTCCCCAAATGGAATCATAGACACAAAAAATTTGTAATAAGAATGAGATTGCTAAATATACCCTTAATTTGGACATCAACTTGGTTGGGCAAGCCTCTAATATCCTATATAATAAATTTTGACTTATTATACATCAATATAAGAACTATATTTTGATTTATCTTACTAGATATTATTCATTAATAATTTCTTTTTTGTTCTTTTATTCATAATTTTGTGTTAAAATAAATATTTTGGTGTTAGCTATTCTATTTTGCATACATATTTTAGTATGATGGTCATGGTCCTGGAACATTTTTCATTTTTTCATAATATATAAAATACTAAACATTTTATAATCATATTTTTTATACATTAAGTATATTTTATTAACAATCTGTTAAAAATGGTCATGACATATGGAATACATCGTTTTATGGAGATGGTAGTATGTACATAGGAAAGACTGATGTTTTCATATTTCTAATGGGTGAAAAGTAAATTAAGTGGATAAGTAATTAATTTTAAATAATAATTATTATTATGAAAATATAATATTTTTTCATTAAATTCATCCTTTCGACCATCCATTTAGGGTGGAAATGAAATACTAATCACATTTATTCAAGGAGGTGGTTGTGCACAATTACGCACGAGCATCATTATAATTTTTCAAGGGATAGAAAAATAAAAAATTAAATAATATATTATATTTTAAAAATCATTATAATTTGATAAGTATATTATATATTAATTTATTTCATCTTTATAACCATATTTGTGATTTAGCGATGAAAAAAATTGCATCACTTTGTGGAGGTGGTAGTCCACACATATGCATGAGTGATGTGTTCATTTCTAATAGGATGGAAAAGGAGATGAACCCAAAACATAATAAAATTTTAGTATACTATAGATACTAGTTTTATTATATCAATGTTGTTATTATAGGTTTTAAGTTGTTAGATGAATAAATAAACATTAAAGAACTCTGTTAAGAGTTATACATCTTCATTTGAAAACCATCATTCACTTAATCCTTAAGCCTTATTATGTTGGTCTTTTGATGAGACCAAGACATCTAGGGTGTGGGGAAATAATTTATTAAGTTATTTTAGTATTTATTGGATTATCTAGAGTTTCATGAATTTTTAATAAGTTAGGATAATAAGTTCTATTTTATAAGTGAGGGGAGTGGCACACTTTTAATTATTCTTAACATTTAAATATTAGAAGTCTCTTACTTTTCGTAAATTTGTGCTAAAAAAATAAATTTATAAAATAAGGTGATAAATTTATAAATTTCTACATCTAATTAGAAATAATAAGAGAATATGTGACCTTATCAAAAGTTATTAACATTGTTTAACCCATTTTACCCATTTTATATGGTGACAACATTTTTAACAATGTTACCATTCATAATGACAAAAAAAATAATAATCAAAAAACAAAAAACATATTTTTAGAAAAATGTGTTTTAAGTATAAAAATGATCTTTTACCAAAATAAAAAATAATGATTATTCTTATGGAATCAATTACCTTATATTTAATCAAAGTAAATTTATTTTACTTTTCAACAAAATATAAAATATAATGGAGATTTTTTATTACTTTATTTATGGAAAAGAAATGAAATTTTTTAAAAAATTATATTTTCACTATTCATCCAAAAATCATCTATTTCTAGAAAATCCCAAAAATCAACCATAAATAAATTTAAACTTATGGACTAAAAAATCATATCTATTTTAAAAATTAAAATTATAAAATTTAGAAATTTTATCCAAGTATATAATCATGATCTATTTCTATTATAATGATAAAATGATAAGATGTGCATTGGTAAATAGTCTAGGGATGTATTGTTTACCTTTCATAGGATGATCTCAGGTATTAAATTACCCCTAAATATTTTTTCCAATAAAATTTTGAAAAATTACAGTTCTTCAAAAAAATGTGGGTAATAATTCTTCATATATTCTTTTGGATCCAAAGTTTCATCCTCTAGTTTGTTATATATCCAAAGAAATTTCCCCAGTTGAGTTGTCTAATTATGCAACACTTTCTCTCTAATTTCAAGGATTTGGATTGGATATTAATTATAATATATGTTATTTTATAACTCTATTCCCTAAATTTTGAGTACATGTATAGGTTCTAGCATGTATTTTCTAAATAAATAAACATGGAATACATCATTTACTTTAGAGAGGTTATGTGGCATAACAAATCGATAAGCCACAAGTAAAATTATATCTAAAATTTAAAAAGGGTAGTTTTATATTGGGATTAACATCAAACTTTTATTGAATATTATAAATTTTTTCCATGGAGACACATTTAAGAAGACCTTATCTCCCACTTGAAATATTAGATCCTTCGTTCAGTTTTCTACATACCTCTTTTTCCTTCTTTGAGATTCCTTGATATGATTTGGAATGTATTATATTTTCATATTAGTATCCACAAAAAGTTATGGGCCAAAAAAATTCCTTTCTATGTATTATTCATAATATTTTGAAGTACTACAAATATACATGCACAATAATTCATACAGTTCCATTTGTCTTCTTGAATGAAAAATATTATTGTATACAAATTCTATAAGAGATAGATATTAATACCACAAAACAATTAAAGTCATGTGATAAAGATATTAACATGTATTCTATTGTATTAACATCTCTTTTAGACTACCCATTAGTTTGATGAGGATAGGTTTCACTCAAGTGTATTTTAATATTAAGAGACTGTGGAATACACCAAAATTTCAATGTAAACAGAGTATCACGGTCATATATAACTGATAGTGGCACACCATGGGGTGTCACATCATTATTAATATGAAGTTTGGAATGAAACTCAAGGGGAATATATTCCCTTATAGTAAATGTACTTATTTTGAAAGGTGATCAACAATGAAAAACATAGTATCTATAGAAACTTATGATTCTCATACATATATGTTACATCATTTTAGATGAATATTCTTTGCATTGAAAAAACAAACAACTAGTAATCATAATAGTTTAGTGAAGTTGGAGACCATGAACAATATTTTCTAATTTTCTGAATGATATTTGATGTCTCTAAAAAATATCTTCATATTAAGTACTCCTCATAGATGTACCCCACTTAAAACCATTCTTAAAAATCTGGAGAGATGAAACATAAGAAATGGTGTGATTATATTCTCAATAAGGTTAAAAATGGATATATAGATATAACATGGGAATATGGATATGACAAAAAGATAATTCCATTTGAAAACCATACACTGCATGTCATGGATCATAAATGTAAAGACCCATAAATTCCGTGGAAATTTTTTTCTTAAATTCATGGGATTTTTAAGAGTCCGCGAAAATTTACGATGCTTGATTCCGAGGCCCGGTGTGCCCAAAATCAATTTCTGAAGTTTTGTTCAGGTATGTTCAATAAAAATACGAGCGGGATTTTATAACTTTTGAACCGGTTCTTGGAATTAAAATCTGAGGGCACCGTTGAACTCGCAGTGCCGATATTCGCTTAAGAAGACTTTCACCTCGACGACAGTTGGTCAAGAATAAAAGTTAGTTTTTGGCTTTTTATAAAAAAATAATAAAATAAAGTGTGCTACAACTTTATTTTATTTGAGATGCCTTTGGGTGTGTGCAGGTTAAAACCTCCAAGAGGAGGTTGGAGGTGGGGGCCACCACACCTTAACCTCTCATGAGAGGTTATGGTGGTGGGGCCCACCCGAACTAAACCTCCCATGGGAGGATAAATGAGGTGGGGACCACTCGACTCTTAACCCCTTGAAACTCTTTATTAAGTGGGGAGAACCCTTGAACTCCCAATTAATAATTCCACAACCCTTAGAGCCTCTCCACCTTTCCATTTAAATAAATGGATCCAACCCCTCTAATTAATGTGCCAACCTCTCATGGATTAATTAGGGGAGACTACATATTTTATTTCCCCATTTGAATTACGTGCCAATAATAAAATAATAGACAACTTATTATTATTGTTTTGTTGGCATTCTCTCATGGTGGAAACTTGGGAGAGGAAGAGCTCTTGGAGAAACTTATCCTCTCCAACGACGAATGCCCCTCCCAATGAAGAACGTGAAGAATGCTGACGACGTTTCTTCTTTGACCTTCTACATCGGACACCTACCGACCTACCCACCGCAACGTCGTCAACGAACCGACGTAGCTCGGAATTGGGGACGTGCGGCGGACATGACGAATGATGGCCTTCATCGTCTTCCTTCTGTGACTCCGCCAACGAGCGACGAATAAGAGGTACGGGTTACTGAAAGTTGGTTCCTTCCTTTTCTTTTATCCTCTTCATTGAAAAGAATGGATGTAAAGTATTATTAAGTGATTGAAGTTCAACTTCCATCCTCTTGTTGAACAATTGTTATCACCTCTAAACGCGGGGGGTGCAGGCCAACTAACATGGCCCGACTCCCTCTGTCGATCCTTTTGTGATGTTCCTTCGGCATAGCGATGAAGCGACGACGACAAAGGCAGCAATGACGAAGGTCGTGATACCCACGTCCTCTGTGAATTGCACGGCCCCTGCGGCGTATCGGTACCCCTGGCCGAACACCGCCGACCGAGCGGTGTCTGACCCGCATACCTGCGGCCTCCCGATGCCATGCTCGGCGCGCGCCCCGGCCGAACCCGCGACTTACCTTGTGACCTGCCTGGCCCCGCCAACACCCTGCCCGGCGCCCCTGCGCGCTGCCCGCACTTCCGCACACTACCCTGCACGCTACCCAGTGCCACCGGCACCCAACTTCCCATGCCCGGTGCCCCCCGCGTGCTGCCCGGTGCCCTTGTGTGTTGCCCACGCCCCCTCGCGTTGCCCCGCGCACTACACGACACCCTACCCGGCACCCCCAGCGGCCTGCCCATCCTCTGTCGTGGCCTGCCCGGTGCCCCCGCATCCTGATCGGTGCCCCCGCGGTGTCTCGGCTCCCCCATAGCCACCCGACTGAGCTGGTGTCCTAGCCCCCCTGGCGCTGCCCTGGACGAACCGGCCAGCCGCGCCCTCACAACACTCCGGGGCGAACTAGCCTCGAGCCCGAGCTGGACCACCCTCGCGGTCCGCTGGGCCGGGCCGAGCGGACCGGGTCAAATATTAGCAGGCTGACCCACCCAACGGGCCGAGTCCGACCCAGTGAGTCTGATCGGATCGACCTAGACCAGGTCAGCCCATATTGGGTTTGGCCGAGTTGGTCCGACCAGGTGGGATCAAACCTGGGCCCATTACTGACCCATTACCTTCTTGTGCCATATCTTTGGTACCGGACGTCCGTTTGACGAACCGTTAGCGGCGCCGGTATTCTTGGAATGAAGTCGTCCCATTGAGAATACCTCACTAGAGTTTAGGGTATATTTGAGTTATGGTCATATTGGATCGTACAAGAATCCAACCGGGCCCCTGGGACAAAAATACTAATAACTAACAGACCGGGCATCCTATTTACGCGCTGTCTGTTGCGTTGAGACCCCTATGACATGTAGGACCTTTGAGATACTTCTTTGTGGAACTTCACGACAGTTGGAGTATTTCCCAGTAGCTCTTGGAGAGGATACTTATACTGACGAGAAAATAGATTGTGGAGACCTAGTAGCTAGAAAACCTGTTGACTGCTTGACCAATTCGACTCAGAGTGATTTGACTAGCCCAATGGGGAGCGCCTGGTAGTTGGCAGCAGACCCACGGTGGAGGAGCACCTGGTAGTTGGTGGCAGACCTGCAGTACTCGATAGGAGGAGTACCTCTATAGGCTATTAGGGAGAGCACCTAGTAGTTGGAGGCAGACCCACAGTGGAGGAGCGCCTGGTAGTTGGCAGCAGACCCGCCTTACTCGACAGGAGGAGCACCTCAGCAGTCCAAGGTTAGTGAGAAGCGCCTTGGTGTCGTGATAGACCCACTGTACTCGATAGAGTAGGAGTTCTCTAGCAGTCGTGGTTTCGATAATGAAAATCTTGGTTTGAGATGAGTCAATGACTTTTGTGTTTTCCTCGTGATTGAGATGGGTTACTAGAAAACATAGGTATATGTATGGGAATATACCTAAGTGATGGTTATCCGTTGATTTCATAGTTTTTTGGTTTATCCTTTTTGGATTTTGTGAGACCTTGAGGGTATCAAGGTCCCTACTAAGTATCGTTATACTCACCCCTGCATGGGCTATGCCCGCACCTCGTTGTGTTGGTTGTAGACGACGGACAGTGCTGACTGAGGCAGAGAGTAGCAGGATTGGATGGTACCCGAAGGTGGACCACTCGGTGTGACAGTACACGGAGCAGACGGACAGACGTAGAGTGCTGAGGAGGCCATTGGTACCTAGCCTTGAGGTAGGAACCCTGGAGAACGACCCAGTAGATGCTTTAATCTTCTTCAGTTGTACTTTCTTTCCAGTTGTACTTATACTTTCCCATTGGGATTGTATTTCCGGCCCCTTTTTACTTTTCATCACTTCTTTTATATACAGTTTTTACTTAGTGTTTTGCTTCCAGTTTTGTACTCTCATGTGTTTGTTTATAGTTATAAATTCAATGCCTTCCCAGTTTAGGGATTTATGCCTTTGGTGCAAGTTTCCAGCCTCTGGCCTATGGAAGGCGGGCTTGGGGTAGTCACGATATGGGCCCCAGGGGACGGGTCGTGAAAAATTGGTATCAGAGGTGTCGGTTCTACCGCATAACTTATAACTCTTATATTTCTTTTCTGTGAAGAAATAGTGTTAAGAGGACTAAGTTTGGTTTTCAATTTAGGGAGTCCAATGTTGGTGCGGGCGGCTGACGTATCCATACACCAGGACTCTGACTTCGGATTTCTGACTAAGTGCACGAAAACACTGATTGTGTGTGTGTTTTCAAAAGTTTTCTTTAAGTCAGCTCAACCAGGTCAGCTCACTAGGTATAGTCTTTTGACCATGTCGCATCTGTTTCTTTCAGAATGCCTCCCTACATACAACCAGTTAGAGCCCCGAGAGTCGTACGTACTAACAACCCACCAAGTGATGAGGCCTCAGTGTAGGACCCTTTACCAGTATAAGCACTAGTGGTACTACTCCCTATTGGGCCACCGATTCCACCAGCCCCAGTAGGAGACGATACACGCCTCTTGAGTGTGTTGCATGAGTTCCAATGCCCGAGGCCACCCAGGTTCCGGGGAGAGACGGACCCACAAGCAGCTGAGTATTAGCTAGAGGCTGTGGTGAGAGTCTTGAGGCTAGTAGGGACACTAGCAGACTTCATGGTGATCCTTTCTTCCAACCTCCTTTAGGAAATAGAAGGATGATGATGGAGCCTAATGCTCTAGGTGCATGATGAGGCGATGCTACTCTGGGCAAACTTTGTGAGCCCGTTCCTGGCGGAGTTTGTCCCAGCCACCCTTCGAGTGGTGTAAATACAGGATCCACTTCATCTATGCAGGGTATCATGACAGTAGCACAGTACTCAGCGAGGTTCACCGACCTCTTGTGCTACTCCACAGATATGGTACGAGACCCATTCATCATGGACCGAACCATCAAGCAGAGGCTCAGGCAAGATATCAGAGCTCTGATGATCTCACTTATCATCCTGACGCAGACAGGGGTGCTAGATAGAGCCCTCCTAGTGGAGATTTTCCTTGCTGAGCAGTCTCTAGCAGCGAGAACCACCACTACCTGACACGCAGCATAGTCCTCTGTAGTTGGCAGTAGACAGATTTCGCAGAGGTCCAAGAGGACCATACCTATAGGTGGTTGACCGCATGACTCAGGATCTGTCGTGTGGGGCACCCGAAGTGGAGACAGAGTCAGTCAAGCCAGGAGCAGATAGTATTACTCATGTGGAGAACTTGGTCACATGGCTCGTGACTGTCCGACCTGCCATTCTGATGATCAGCAGACAGTTGAGGGACCTCCCAGGTAGAGGCAGAGATTCGATCGAGGTGGTCCGTAGGGAGGATGCGGATGTGGAAGAGGAGCTGTATGGGAAGCTGGTGGTGGACGACGTTATGAGGTGTTACCACCACCACCATAAGGAGGTCCACCCCAACCACATGGAGCGGGTGTAAAGGAGAGAGCTCAGCTCCAGGAAGCTGAGGCCTACGATCACGGTGCTCCAGATATGATTCGAGGTACGATCTGTGTCTACTCCTCCTTAGCTGTAGTTCTTATAGACATATGTGTCATCCACTCTTTCATTTCCACATCCCTCGTTTGAAGCTCGGAGATTCCGAAGGAGCCATTAGTTTGATCCTTATAGCTAGAGACTCATACAAAAGCTGATTCGAAGATTAAGCACCGGTGCTTCCAGTGTGAGTTTACTCTAGGAGGCGAGAGCTTTGGCTGAGATCTCCTAGTAGTGACATCGAGGCCTTATGATGTCATCTTGGGTATGGACTGGTTATCTATAGTCCATGCTCATATCGACTGTATTAGGAGAAAACTTCGGTGTGTCTGCATGGATGGGACCAGGTTTACCTTCATCGGCGAGAAGGGATCCCTTGCAGCACAGGATGGTCTTACGCTGAGGAGGGTACAGCCGATCACTCAACAGTTGGCTTGCCTTACCCTCAAAGCAGTTGATGTGGAGAGTCTGAATTATCCTGTAGTGGTGGACCAGTACGCGGATGTTTTCCCTAATGATGTTCCAGGACTACCTTCTCGCGGAGAGGTGGACTTCTACATAGACGTTTACATCGGGACGACACAAATATCTACTCCAGCGTATTGGATAGCTCCCACGGAGCTTCGCAAGCTGCGGGTACAGCTAGAGGACATGCAGGGAAAGGGATTCATCTGGCCTAGTGTTTCTCCCTGGGTAGTCCCGATTCTGTTCGCTAAGAAGGCGGATGGGAGCTTGAGGATTTTTGTCGACTACTGTCGCCTAAACTAGGTGACCGTAAAGAACAAGTACCCACTTATGAGGATTTTTGACCTCTTTGACCAGCTGAAGGGAGCATGGTGGTTCTTGAAGATAGAACTCATATCAGACTATCACCAGCTCAGAGTTCAAGATGAGGATGTGCAGAAGATGGCCTTTAGGTGTCGTTACGGCCACTAAGAGTTCTTGGTTATGCCTTTCGGTGTAACCAATTATCTAGAAGTGTTCATGAGTCTAATTAATAGGATCTTCCATCCTTACCTTGATCACTTTGTCATGGTCTTCATCGACGAGATTCTGATCTACTCGACTACTGAGGAGGAGCATGCCTACCATTTTTAGGTAGTACTGGACACAGTCAGAGAGAACCAGCTTTATGGTAAGCTCTCGAAGTGACCGTTTTGGATTTTATAGGTTCACTTCTTGGTATATGTCATCTCGGAGGCTGGAATTATAGTGGATCCAGCGAATATTGAAGTAGTACTTGGTTGGGAGCCACCCAGGAGTGTGATGGAGGTACGGAGTTTTCTGGGTTTGGCTGGATACTACTAGAGGTTCATTCCAAACATCTCTAGAGTTTCAGTACCACTATCATCCTTGACAAAGAAGGGGAACCCGTTTGTGTGGTCGGAGAGATGCCAACAGAGCTTTCAGGAGCTGAGGCAGAGTCTGACTACTGCCCCCCATCTTGAGGATTCCAGAGGAGGGCGTAGGGTACGTAGTATACTGCGACACATCAGGGACCGGACTCGGGTGTTTCCTAATGCAAGAGAAAGCAGTGATCACATATGTTTCTCAGTAGTTGAGACAACACAAGCAGAACTACACTACCCATGACCTGGAGTTAGCGGCAGTGGTCTTTGCCTTGAAGATGTGGCGACACTATCTGATGGGAGAACATTTTACCGTGTACTCTGATCACAAGAGTCTCAGTTATATCTTCTCTCAGAAGGACCTGAACCTGAGAGAGTGGTGATTTCTCGAGTTCCTCCAGGACTATGACTTCGAGATAGTCTATACTCCTGGGAAGGGGAACGTTGTATAATATGCTGTAAGCAAGAGATCTGGTATACAACTACTAGGAGAGGCAACAGAGTAGCTAGCTTCCATACAGATATCCTTTGTGGATAGAGATGGAACAACCTATATACAGTCTCTTACAGTCACTCCCCCTCTTCTTCAGCGAGTCAGGGAGGCATAGCATGGGGAAATTGACTGCGAGACACGATGTGCTCAGATATCCACAGGGCAGGAACCTGATAGATTCTCTAAAGGTGGGGAGCACGTCTTTCTCTTCAGAAGATGTACCATGGTACCAGTGGCACTTCAGGAGGAAGTGTTGAGGGAGTTCCACACATCCCCTCTAGCGGTACATCCAGGAGTGACGACGATGTACCAGGATCTTCGATGACAGCACTCATGGCTAGGTATGAAGAAGGCAGTAGCAGAGTTTGTCTCATGGTTCCTCACTTGTCAGCAAGAGAAGGCAGAGCACCAGGTACTTGCAGGCTTGGTCCAGCCTTTAGAGGTCCCAGAGTGGAAGTGGTATGGGATATCCATGGACTTTGTGATGGGTCTTCCACGTACATCTATGGGTCACAACTCAATTTGGGTGATCATTGACTGACTCACCAAGTCGGCCAACTTCCTACCTATTAGAGAGCAAGGTTTAGTAAAGAGATTGGGACGCCTCTATGTGCAGGAGATTGTACGTTTACATGGATTACCTTCCTCTATTGTCTCCGATCGTGACACATGATTTACTTCCCATCTATGGAAGGGGTTGTAGGAAGCATTCGGGACACAGCTTCGCTTGAGCACCGCCTTCCATCCTCAAACAGATGGTCAGATTGAGCGGACCATTCAGACACTTGAGGACATGCTACGTGCATGTTCCCCCGACTTTGGTCGCAGTTGAGAGGATCACTTTCCTTTGGTGGAGTTTTCATATAACAATATCTATCACCCCACCATTGGGATAGAACCTTTTGAGGCATTGTATGGGAAACCTTGCAGATAACCCTTTTTGCTGGACTGACCCTGGGGAGTAAGAACTAGTGGGATAAGAGATGGTACGGGCTACCACCGAGAAGGTTCAAATCATCCAGGAGTGGGTGAAGACTGCACAAAGCAGACAGAAGTCATATGATGACAGGAGACGGAGACCTTTGGAGTTCTAAGATGGATACCATGTCTTTCTACGGGTCTCACCTTGACGAGGTCTACAGAGATTTTTCTGAGGCGGAAATTTATCTCTGTGATTCATCAGAACTTTCCAGGTCCTCAGTATAGTAGGCGAGGTGTCTTACCGCTTAGCTCTTCCACCTCAGTTGCATCGGGTGCACGAAATCTTCCACCTATCTCAGCTAAGGAGATACGTGCATGACCCTTCCCACATCATCGACCAGGGAGAGCTAGACATCGATGACGGGGCAACCTTCATGGAGGTCCCAGTGGAGATTGAGGATCGACATGAGCGGGTCCTACGAGGACAGTCGATACCTCTGGTGCACGTTCGCTGGCATCACGGGAACCTCCAAGAGAGCACATGGGAGCGGGAGGCTCAGATGTGTGCCCAATGCCCCCTTTTATTCCCTCAGTTCGAGTTGTATCTTATAGGGATGTAAATCGATGAGGTGGGGAGAATGTAAAGACCCAGAAATTACGTGGAATTTTTTTTCCGAAATTCATGGGATTTTTACGAGTCTGAGAAAATTTCTGGAGCTTGATTCTAAGGCCCAGTGTACCCGGAATCAATTTCTGAAGTTTTTTTCGGGTACGTTCAGTAAACATATGAGCAGGATTTTATAACTTTTGAACTGGTGCTCAGAATTGAAATCTGAGGGCACCGTTAAACTCGCAGCACTGGTATTCTCTTAAGAAGACTTTCACCTCAATGGAAGTTGGTTGAGAATAAAAGTTAGTTTTTCACTTTTTATAAAAAATAAAATAAAATAAAGTGTGCTACAACTTTATTTTATTTGAGACGCCTTTGGGTGTGTGGAGGTTAAAACCTCCGAGAGGAGGTTGGACGTGGGGGCCACCACACATTAACCTCCCATGAGTGGTTATGGTGGTGAGGCCCACCCGAACTAAACCTCCCATGGGAGGATAAATGAGGTGGGTACCACTCGACTCTTAACCCCTTGAAACTCTTCATTAAGTAGGGAGAACCCTTCAACTCCCCAATTAATGGTGCCACCACCCTTGGAGCATCTCCACCTTCCCATTTAATTAAATGGATCCAACCCCTATAATTAATATTCCAACCTCTCATGGATTAATTAGGGGAGCCTACGTTATTTATTTCCCCGTTTTAATTACGTGCCAACAATAAAATAATAGACAACCAATTATTATTGTTTTGTTGGCATTCTCTCTTGGTGGAAACTTAGGAGAGGAAGAGCTCTTGGAGAAACTTATCCTCTCCAACGAGGAACGCCCCTACCAATGAAGAACACGAAGAACACCGGTGACGTTTCTTCTTCGACCTTCTACCCCATACACCTACCGACCTACCCTCCGCAACGTCATCAACGAATCGACGTATCTCGGAATTGGAGACGTGCGGAGGACACGATGAACGACGGTCTTCATCGTCTTCCTTCCGCGACTCTACCAACGATAGACGAATAAGAGGTAGAGGTTATTTAAAGTCAGTGTTTTCCTTTTCTTTTCTCCTATTCGTTGAAAAGAATCGATGTGAAGTATTATTAAATGATTGATGTTCAACTACCATCCTCTTGTTGAACAATTGTTATCACCTCTAAACATGGAGGGTGTGGGCCAACTAACATGGCCCAACTCCCTCTGTTGATCCTTTTGTGATGTTCCTTTGGCATGGCGATGAAGCGACGACAACGAAGGCTGCAACGATGAAGGACGTGATACCTGCGGCCTCCGTGAATCATACCGCCACTACGGCACACCGGTGCTCCCGTCCGAACACTAATGGCCGAGCGGCACCCGACCCGCCTGCCTGCGGCCTCCCAACGCCCTGCCCGGCATTTGCCCTGGGCGAACCCACAGCCAGCCCGGTGCCCTACCTGGTGCCCGGCCGTGCCCTGCCCAGCACCCCTGTGGGCTGCCTGCACCCCCGCGTGCTGCCCCGCACGCTGCCTGGCACCCTTGCGCGCAGCCCTGCGCGCTACCTGTCTCCCCCGGCGCCCTTCTGCACCCTGACTGGCACCCCCGCGCGCTGCCCAGTGCCCCTGCGCACTACATGTGCCCCCGCGAGCTTCCTCGCGCGCTACCCGTCACCCTCGGTGCCCTACCCGGTGCCCCCGCGTGCTGTCAGCGCCCCCACGCGATGCCCCACGCACTGCCCGGTTTCCCCGGTGCCCTATCGTGGCCTGCCCTACCCCTGCCGCGGCCTACCCGGTGCCCCCACGACCTGCCCGGTGCCCCTGCGGTGTCTCGGCTCCCTCCCGGCCACCCGGCTGAGCCGGTGTCCCGGCCCCCACGCGGTGCCTGGGCTGAACCGTCCAGCCGCACCCTCTGGGTCGGGTCGTGCCCTCGCAACGTTCCGGGCTGAACTGGCCCCGAGCCCGGGCCGGACCGCCCTTGCGGTCCGCTGGGCCGGGCGCAGCGGACCAGGCCAAAACTTAGTAGGCTGACCCACCCAACGGGCTGAGTCAGACCCATCAAGTCTGACCAGGTCCACCCAGACTAGGTCGGCCCAGACTGGGTTGGGCTGAGTTAGTCTGACCGGACCCAGGCCCATTACTGACCCATTACCTTCTTGGGCCATATCATTGGTACTGAATGTCCGTTTGATGAACCGTCAGCGGCGCCAGTATTTTTGGAATGAATTCGTCTCTTTGAGAATACCCCACTGGAGTTCGGGGTATATTCGAGTTATGGTTAGGTTAGATCTTACACAAATCCAACCTGGCCCTTGGGACAAAAAGGCTAATAACTAACAGATCGGGCGTCCGATTGATGTGTCGTCTATTGTGTTGAGACCCTTATGACATGGTGGACCATTGAGATACTTCTTCGTGGCACTTCGTAATAGTTGCAGTATTTTACAGCAGCTCGTCGAGTGGATCCTTCCACCGACGAGCAGACAGAGTGTAGAGACCTAGTAGCTGGCAGACCTGACGACTGCTTCACCGATTCGACTCGGAGTGATTCAACTAGCCCAGTGGGGAGCGCCTGGTAGTTGGTGGCAGACCCACGGTGGAGGAGCGCCTAGTATTTGGCGGTAGACCCGCGGTACTCGACAGGAAGAGTGCCTATGTAGGCTATTAGAGGGAGCTCCTGGTAGTTAGTGGCAGACCCACAACGGAGGAGTGCCTGGTAGTTGGCATCAGACCCGTGGTACTCGACTGGAGGAGTACCTCAGCAGTCCAAGATTAGTGAAAAGCGCCTTGGTGTCGCGACATTCCCACTTTACTTTATAGAGGAGGAGTTCTCTAGCAGCCATGGTCTCGATAATGAAAATCCTGGTTTGAGCTGAGTCAATGACTTTTGTGTTTTCCTCATTATTGATATGGGTTACTAGATAACTTAGGTATATGTGTGGGCATATACCTAAGTGATGGTTATCCGTTGATTTCACACTTTGTGGTTTATCCTTGTTGGATTTTGTGAGACCTTGAGGGTCTCGGGGTCGCTACTGAGTATCGTTATACTCACCCCTGCACGGTCTATGCTCGCACCTCATTTTTTTGGTTGCAGACGATGGACAGTGCTGACTGAGGCAGAGAGTAGCAGGATTGGACGGTACCCGGAGGTGGACCACTCAGTGTGATGGTACACGGAGCAGACGGACGAACATGGAGTGCTGAGGAGGCCATCTGTACCTACCCTTCATGTTGAAACCTCGAAGGATGACCCAGTAGCTGCTTTACTTTTCTTCAGTTGTACTTTCTTTCCAGTTGTACTTGTACTTTTCTGTTGGGATTGTATTTCCAGCCCCTTTTTACTTTCCATCACTTCTTTTGTATACAATTTTTACTTTGTGTTTTTCTTCCAGTTGTGTACTCTGATGTGTTTGTTTACAGTTATAAAGGCAATTCCTTCCAAGTTTAGGGATTTACACCTTTGGTGCTAGTCGCCAGCCCCTGGCCTATGGAAGGCGGTCTTGGGGTAGTCATGATATGGGCCCCGGGGGATAGGTCTTGACAATAAACATAAGTCATGGCATAAATCAGGGAAACTCATAATACAAGAATAATAATGGAACCAAATAACATGATCCATGAGAACATAACATTGTCAAATGACATAAATTTTTTCTATAAACAACATTTTTTAACATTTTGAACATGTATAAATAGATATGGGTCCACTCATTAAGTTGAGTACATGAAATCAGGCCCTCACATAAACTTATTTACATGCAACTAGGTCCATGCATAAAATTATAGACCTGAAATACAATTCCATGAATAACACTATAAACATATAATAAGGTTCACACATAACACTATGAACATGTATTCAGTTTCATGACAAAAATTATAAGCATGTTATGTGGTTCATGCATAACATTGTAAACATGCAATCGGGTTCAAGAATAACATTAGGAACATGTAATCAGTTTCATGCATAACATAGTGAACATGTAATCAGGGTCTCACATAACATTTTTAACTAGTAATAAGGTTAATGAAAAACATTTTTAACGTATATTCATGTTCTCACATAATATTGTGAACATGTAATCAGTATCACAAAAAACAAATTTACTCATAATTTATCCATTTATACCCAATGCTATGGAGGGATATATAGTTCAAACCCATCACATGATAAAAATAATATATATGTGAGGCATAAGATCAAAAAAATAACCTTATCATAACCCATAAAAGGTAATGGGATTCATAAAAAATTCATCATATCATAACCTATGGAAAAGAGATAGGTTTCATAATCATTTCATCATTTCACCGTTATATAACCCACAAAGAAATATGTGGTTACCATTAGAATTTTATCATGGTATAACCTATGGAAGGGAAATAGGTATCATAAAAATATTTTCATTATAAAACTTTTAATGAAATAATAAAAAATGTATCCTTGGTTCATATCCCCAAAAAATCATAAATTACATCAAGTGATATAATCTTATATGGGGATCTTTTTTATAGAAAAATCACATGGAACATTTCTTGTGGAAGAAAACTTTTCACTGGAAATAAATTTTTAAAACAAAAAAATGATAAAAAAAAGTTTTAAAATACTTTTATTTTAAAATAAGCATGAAAAAATAGAAATTTATATTCAAAGAAAATAATGGTTATGACGGAAGAAATTGTTTTTTTACATCACACAAATTAAAATAAATATTCATTTAACATTTTAAGTAAAATCCATACTAACAACATTTGGAAAACGAAATAAAGATTTATTTTAATAAAATTAAGAATTATAATATGGGTAAAAAATTAATAAATATTTTTATTTATTTTTAAAACATTTTGGAAAACAAATTAGGAATCATATTTTTTTAAAAGGTTTTTGACCAAAGAGAGAAATAATGGTGTTATTTGTAAAAAATCATTCCATTAAATTCTTGAGTACATAAAGAGAGTAAAATGACGGAAAAACATGTATTCTAATAACACAACCATAGGATAATAAAATTATTGAGTTTCTTGAGATATATATTATAATATTTTATCATTGTAGTCATAATCATAGATAATCTCGATAAAATATGGGATTGTATCATACAATCATTACCACATTAGTAACATTGATTCATAATCTCCATGAAAAATAACATTAAATAAAATATATAATATCATGAGAATAAATTAATTCATTATATTAAATGTAAAATGGGTTTTATATACACCTCATAAAAGAATACAGGTGCATAACATAACATATGTATCAAAGAATGAAAATTGAGATAAAAATCTATTATTGCTTTGGTAACAGCTGAACTGTAAAATTTTTGAAATAGAGGTCCTAAATTGGATATGTAAATAGAAATAAATTTCAATATAATTATCATAAAATACATTCATGGAAAGTATTCACACTACATAAATGAAATAGTTGGTGAATATTTCATGTGTCTCACTGAAGTAACAAATGAGGGGGAATTCCCTTACCTTAAGTCTCGAATTTCTTCATACACATTCGAACATCATATATAATAAATATATGTTTATTTTAAATATATTATATAAAAATAATTATATATATTTTACCATATATAACTTATATATGACCATTTATTACCTATTTATTACCAATTCCATGTTGAAATCACATTTCGGGTAATAACCACTATATTTTGCATATATGAATTGATTTTTTATTTTTGGTCCCCATAATTTGATCAAGGTTCCATAATATAAACAACAATAATAATGAAATAATTTTCATATTTATACATCAAATATACTTTTATTACTAATCATGATAAATGGTTTTGAAAAATGATGTATGTTATGATATTTGAGATGGTAGGTCATACGTATGCACGAGTAGCGTTTCCATTTTTCAATGATGGTTATGGAAAGGAAGTAAGAAATATTTTATATTTAAATAATAACATTAATATCATAAATAAAATATTAATTTTTTAAATATACTTATACAAATTATTTTACTGTTAAGATGATGAAAAGAGAGAGTCACATCACCTCATGAAGGTGGTAATCCATACATACATGAACGACGTTATAGTTTTTCAATGAGTGAAATTGTAAGAAATAAAATGATATATAATATTTTATTAATTATAAATATGTAATTAATGTCATAATTTTATCATTTATATCAAACATATTCATTAGTCATATCCTTATTATCTTCCATGAATAGTGTTGGTGAAAACAAATCACATCTTTTTGCAAGGCAATACTCTTCCTTACACAAAGATGATGTTATTGGATCCCCTATAGAATGGAAAGTGAAATAGGTATATATTATATAATGAATAAATAGGTATAATTATTTTATAATTATCATACATATTCTTTATATCCACATCATACCCAAATGTGAGTGTTGGTCGTGGAAATATGAATGACATTGGTTTATGAGGCAATAGTCTACCCTATAAAAAAATGATGATTTTATAATACATTTGATGGAAGTGTGGATGGTTTTAGGTCTTTAAATTATCATAATAACTTCTCAATATATATTATATATTGGTTTTATTATATATTCCTTGTTAAATAGTAATTTAATGTGGTATAGAAATAAAAAAATAGAAATGATCGTTGAAAATATTACCTCTTCTTCGGGTAACCTCTTTAATTTTTCGCACAAAGCCTTCCAAGAATAATTTTTTCCCAAAATAAGTCTTATAGGAATATAGGAGTGAATATTTAAAGTTATTTTATCAAGTCATGTTGTAACCAAAAGGTTTTTATGGTGTAAATAATATATTATAGGGGGTGGACTTTTATAAGTGAGGTTATTAGAACACTTGTAATTTGTGAATAAAAAGTGTACCCACGTTTTTCTCCTATAAAAAGAATAAATAATGGATTATTCTTGATAATTATTCAGGATATGGTAAAAATAATCTCATAAAATATATTTTAGACAAGTTTTTAATTCATTTTGACCCTTATCATTTTTGTTTAACCCTTGGGTGATCCCATTTTTTCCTTAAACATGACAAATATTTTTAATTGTTTCTAATAATTGTTATGTTAAAAAATTTAATTTAACCTTATTATTTAAAATAAATTTTTTTGATTAAAAATATGGATTCCATTTTTCCTATTTCCCTTAATATAATTGGAAAACATTAATTTAAAATTACTCTCATAGACACGATGAGAAAGCATGTTTTCGAAGGGAAATTTTTTAAAAGCTTAAAAGGTTTTTATATCAAAATTCAATATAAAAATTATTATAATGAAATAAATTAGATAAACAGATATATTATTGAACTTATTTTAAATTAAAAGTCATTTTAAAATATAATTTAAATGTATAAATAATTAAAATGAAAAGGTTATTTTCAATTAAAATTCAGTATTTTTACTATTCATAAAAGTAATTAATCCTTTCACAAAATTCTCAAAAATTCACCCTAATATAATTTTGAGATGTTTAATTAAAAAAATAAAATTTATTTTTTAAAATAAATTATCAAATATATTTAAAAATAATTATTACAATCAATTTCAAAAAATGACACAAAAATATTTTTTTTAAAAATAGTTTTACTAAGAATAAAATTGGATTTATTCATATCCCTTGTATAGAAAACTATTAAGATGAATGCTAAAATTTTGATTGAATATGTACTATAAAAATTTAATTAAAATAATTCTATAGACATTTTTATTTTATTAAGTTAAAACATCATTATTTTCATAAAAATGGGTTTTTAGAAGAAAAAACTTTTTTATATTAAAATTGTTTTTATTTTCATTTGTAATTAATTTTTCACCAAATAATTCAGTTTATATACATGTTTAGAGAATTTATTTTCATATTTTATTTAATCATATTCATACCCTCCATTCTGATGGCTAGGTAATAACAATAATATTAAAAACTAATTTCTTAATAGTAATTCATGTTTCACTTAAATTCGGCATTTCATGTAATGTTAGATAAACACAGCATTGTGTGTAATGAAAAATATAAAAAAATTATATTTATTTGAAAAAATATATTTCAACAAATCTCATGGTGTTACATTCTACACCCCATAAAATGAGTTTATTCTTTTAATTTCCTCACTTTGGTACCAACAACTATGGATACTTCCACATCATTACATCCTTAGGTTCCCATGTTGCTTCGTCAAGCTGGTGGTTTCACCACAAAACATTAACCATGTAAGTGTTATAGTATTTTTGTACCTTCATTATTTGATCCAAAATCACTACTAATTGTTTCCCATAATGAATATCATGTTCCAATGGTATTACCTTTGATTACAATACATGTGATGGATCATGACTGTACTTTCTCATTAGGGATACATGGAACATATATTGACCCAGAGAGAGGTTCGGTGGAACTACCAAACATTAAGAAACTATATTGATATGATGAATTATTTCAAAGGGTCTAATATAACTGGTATTTATTTTTCCCTTATTTCTTTCATGGATAAATTAATAGGTATGCTTTCTCACCAACTTCAAATTCTAGATCACATCGATGAGTATTATCATAAAACTTTTTCATATTTTTTTTATCATTATGTATTATTGAATGGATCTAAACTTATATTCTATCTCATCATCTATTACAGGTACCAATATCATTTTTATGAACCTTCATTCCAATACACTGGATTTATGCACTTCTTTCCATAAAGGGATACATAAGGATCCATCTAAATGCTCGAGTGAAATCTATTGTTGCAAGAGAACTCAACTTGATGAAGGTGTCAATCCCAACCACAATTTTAATCCCTAGAACAAGATATTAGAATATCCTCTATGGTATAAATAATTCTCATATAATAATCATCTATCTAAGAATGATACATAATGCTACAAATAAACTTCATATCACGATTTTTTTGAAGACTTCACTAAAACGTCAAGGAAAACAATGGATCTTGATTTTATAAATTAGAATATTTTATACCATGTAATATTACCACTTATTAAATGTATATTCTCGAGATCGTATCCATAGATAAATATTCTCTAATTGCAATTAAGTGTGTTGACTTCATAAGGTGATCAACTAAAACCCATAATTTTTTCAAAATCATGGATAAGATAATCCCTTAAGGTCACTAGTACCTTTAATCATATGTTCACTAATTTTAAAGGAAGTACACCTCAAATAGAATTTCTAGTAAAACATATAAAATACCAAATGGTTGTATTTCCATAAATGTATCCCAAAATATAGTTAATATTGATGAACTCACAGCACATAAAACCTCAAAATAATTGTCTAAGAAATTGAACATATAATCAACCTTAAAATTATAAACCCATAATGGAATCCAAAACTCATCAATTAATGCTACATGGAGACATATACACTTCAAAATTTTAATTCACCATTTATTTATTATATAAACTCTTATCTTATACCAAAATATTTATTGGAATCTTGGGTTTATCCTTGTACCAATAGAGTATAAAACGTTATTTCGTTATTCTGGAATCCATATAGAAGGATATAATCATAAGAAATTTCACTAAAGGTTGAACAATAACATTTTCATATAGCTAATTCATAAAAAATAAAACATGAAATTCCTAAGGATTGGAGGATAAGTGTTCCCTAATTATCATGATTCACTTCATCCATTATGATTTTATAAGATTTTCCTTGGCCCTTTATATTTAGGGGTTGTTTTGGATTATCACCCACACTATCCCTCAGATTTGGGAGGTTGGAGTTTGAATCTTTTTATTCCCTCCATGTGATATAACATTGGATTTTCCATGGAACCGTATATTTATTTTCTTATCACCAGAATGAAGAGGTTTTCTAACTTCTATTTCCTCTTTTAGTGAGCATCAAATTATTTGTTAATATCTTCTGAAATCCCTTATAGATAACACTCTTCAATGATTTTTTTTAATCCACTAAAGAGTTGGTCAACCATAAATTTATTATTAATAATAAAACCAGAAGAGTGCCTCACAAATCTTGTAAAATTTTCTCCATAAGTACTGATAGATTAATCATCCTTCTACTTAAGATAGAGGAATTCATTCTCCATTTTTTAAGAAGAATATGAGGAAAGTACTTGTTGAAAAATAATATTATAAAATCATCCCACTTAATGGATCCAATTTCATCTCATGGCCTTTTATTATTATTAAGAGTCCACCATTTATCTTTCTCACCATCCATATAGTAGACAAAAAAATGATTGTTTCATGGTCTGAACACTGGAGAACATAAAATATATTTCTAGTGGTAATGATACATTTCTATGTAAAAATCGATTAACAAAACCACTAAAATAAGTTGGTTGTTGCCTCATAATGGAATCAACATAACTTTTTTACCTCCCTTGTTCATTTATAAGTTAATAGTGAGTCAATGATTGAGAAATACATGTGGGAATATAAATTAGGTCTTTCATTTTAGCTCCTATAAAATTTGGTCTTTAATGAGGAAAATAATTTCATTTTCCATTGAATTCATCATTAACATGGTTCCTTAGGGTTCTAGTCATTAAATAAAACCAAAAATCATAGTGTAAGAGACAATAGTCATATCATTGAACCACATAATTGTCCAACTAAGTGTGCAGTAAGGCTTGTTATCATGCATCAAGTGAAAATAGTGTCTAACTCAATGAACCATTTTTGGAGTTATTACCCCTAAGTACCTATATGCTAGATCCACATCCACTTTTAGTATATAGAAAGGGATGAACTTCTTAGAAACTAGTTACTCTATCCATTACATAAATTAAAGGAAATTTTCCTATACTTTGACTCATTATTAGAATTATCCTTAGAAGAATTCATAGAAATATCATTAGATATATCCTTAGAGATATCACTAATGTTTTCTCATCCTATTTTTAAAATTTTAACTAAAAATTTCCTCTGATACTAGTTATAGTGACCTAGTATTATCATACATATACATTAAAACTTTTTAGATAAATATTCAATACATTAAACAAACATATTCTTAAGAACTGTAATAGTCTAGTGACTTTGGGGAAAAGTTACATAATATTATAATTTGGGGAATGATATTTAATGTTTACAGAAAAGAACCTCTCATTTAGTAATATATATAGACATACCCTATATAAAACAATTCCTCAAAACCTAGGGAGAGGAAACATCAGAAAGAGAGAACTTAGATGCTCGTTAAGGGTTAAAAATGTATATATCGATATAAAATGATCATATGGATAAGAGAACATGATAATAAAATTTGAAAAACATACCCTGCATATCATAGATCACAAAAATGAGTCATGGTAAAAATCATTGTAGCTCATAAGAAATGAATCATAAAGAATCAAAGAACATGAGCCATGAGAACATAACATTTCTATAATACATAGATTTTTTTTCATACAACCCATCTTATTACATTGTTTACATTTATAAATAGATATAGGTTTACTCATTATGTTAAGGATATTAAATCAGGTCATCAAATAAACTTATGAACATGCAACCAGGGCCACATATGAAATTATAAACATGAAATATAGGTTCATGCATAACACTGTGAACATGTAATCAAGTTCACATGTATCATTGTGAACATGTTATCAGTTTCACAAATAACATTTTGAACATGTAATTAGGTTCATTAATAACATTTTGAACATGTAATCAGATTCATGAATAACATTTTGAACATGTAATCAGGTTCATTCAAAGCATTGTGAACATGTAATCAAGTTAATGAATAACATTTTGAACATGTAATTTGGTTAACACATAATATCACGAAAATGTAATCAGATTCACACATAACATTGTGAATATGTAATTGGGTTCATGCATAAAGTTTTGAACATGTAATATATTTTTGTAATAACATTATGAACATTTAATCAATCTCATTCATAACATATTTACACAGGAGTTATACATATTTAACCATTACATTGGAGATATATATAGGTCTCACCCATCACATAATGAAAACCATACATATATGTTTCACAAGATCATAAAACATTCATCATATCATAACATAATAAATGAAATGGGATTCATAAAAATTTCATCATATAATAACCTGTGAAAAAGATATAGGTTTTATTAGGACCAATAGGGGTCTATATACCCTGAGAGGGGGGGTGAATCAGGTTATGGGTATTCTTTTCAAAATTCTTCCTGCCCCACTGGATCTTGACCTCTTTATTACAAGGGTCGCTTTATTTTCACTTGTGTGTTTATTATGACCACTTCTTTTATTCTTTATCTGATGATGATTCTTTGAATGCAATGCAGGGAATCTAGCAGAAAGACACAGAGATTTTTACTTGGTTCACCCTCACTAGGTTACGTCTAAGGAGCATACAACGGCGATGTGCCGCTGTACCAAATCCACTAAGGCTCACTTCCAATAATGTTCCTACTAGATAACTTCTATGACCAGGATCACTGCCTTTACAAATTTTAGGGTCATATCACTGCTTTCCCAAGGGTCATTGTATGTTTCTATCTCTATGGCTTACTGCTGGTGGAGAGGATCACCTTTTTCCTCTTTCTTTGCTCACTACTCTGAAAAGGATCCACTCATAGTTTATAGACCTGTAGGTATCTTCATTTGCATGAATACACGCATCCTCAACTATTGATAGATTCTCTATTAAAGTCCAACTTTAATACACTGATGAATACCCCTTTGCCTCTAAAACACTGGGCAATTCCTTTGGAAATACCTTCGCAAAGCACCCTACTTTGTGAGGCTCCCAATTTTGCGAAGCTAAAATAAGCCTTCATGAAGGTCCTGCATTTTTACAAAGCACTCTCATGAAGCATTCTCATGAAGCTCAAGTCATCGTAGAGTGACTTCCCTCACGATGCTCACTGAGCCAACGCGAAGCTCACAACTTTTTCAGAGCTATATTAGCCGATGCAAAGCTCTTCTTTCACGAAGCACACTGGCTTTGCGAACTACCTTCGTGAACCGAGAGCAAAATATGTTCTCTAAAAAGTTTCTATTTCTCTCTACTTCTCCTGAGGGGGTCTAGGCCTATTTATAGGCGATTACACTGACCCTCGAACTTTCCACATGAAGTCAATGCCACGTCATCTCAAATTGCGAAGCTCCAAAGTTCCCACCAAAATTCTCTCAAAATCACGAAGCACCGCGTCAATTTTTCGATCGCGGAGCTTGACATAATCATAGAGAATCACCATCAATCCCTTAATTCCTTCACCATGAAGCTCTCTCACAAATCCCATCACCGTCGTGATGTGCTTAGACTCTTCTATTCGTGAAGCTTGACGTAATTGCAAAGAATCACCGCCATCATTTTTCTGGTCTTCACAAAATCCAATCCATAAAGCCTATGTTCGCGAAATTCATTCATTTTCCATATTTTTATGAGATCTTCAAGGATATCCACTTTTCATGATGGTCACCCAATTCCAAATTTTGGACCCCAAAAATTTGGCAAACACTAGAAAACGACGCCACCTTGTATTGCTCTTTTGTACCACCTCCAGATCGTCTGATCCTTTGTCATCGTTCTTTGTCAACATGGATTGTAAACAATTTCTCTGGAACTAGACAATTATCCATGGAAACCTTATTTTTCAACAAACACAATCAACCCAAAAATACTTCAATGATACCTTGAGGGATTTTTTCCCAACAGGTTTCATAATCATTTCATCATTTCGTCATTGCATAACCCATGGAGAAAGAAGTGGCTTTCATTATAATTTTATCATACTATAACCTGTAGAAGAGAAATGGTTTTTATAAACATATTATAATCATAAATCATTAAATGAATGAATGAGAATGGTATCCATGGTTCATATCCCATCCAATGATAAAATTATATCAATGGATTTTATCTTAGATGGATAATTATTTTGAGATATAAATCACTAGGAAAGTTTCTTCAGGAAGATAACTTTTTTTGGAAAATCACTTTTTAAAACTATAATTCATAAAAAATTTAAAATAATTTTATTTTAAAATAAACCTGAAAAAATATTAATGAAGCTTCATGGAAAATAATATTCATGATAGTGGAAAATTCTATTCATTCCATACACATTAAAACAAATATTCATTTCACATTTTTGGTAAAATATAAACAAGAATTATATGGAAAACGAAATTATGATTCATTTAAAAAAATTAAAAAGTCAAATATGGGTAAAAAATTCTTTAATAAATATTTTTAATAATGTTAAAAACTTTTTGGAAAACATTTTTAGAAAACACGGTTTGGGGTGAAAATTTGTTTTTGACTGAGAGAGAAATAAAGTCATTTTTTAGAAACATTATTTTGAGAACTTGAGTACATAAATATAGGGAAATGAAGGGAAAACATGTGATATCATGAAATAACTATATTATAAGAAAATTCATTGGTTTTTTTAAAGATATATCACAATATTTCATTATTATAATCATAATCATAAACAATCCCATTTAATTATGAGATTGTATCATAAAACCATTAACACTTCGGTAACATTGATTTGTAAGCCCCATAAAAGAATAAAAGTAAATGAAACATATAATATCATTAAAATAAAAATTTCATGATACTAAATGTCAAAGTAAATATATATACACCACATAAAAGAAGATAGGTTCATAACATATGTCTCAAAATGAAAAATTGAGGCAAAAATCAATTACCACTTTGGAAACTTTTGAATCGTAAACCCCTTTAAAGTGAGGTCCTAAAATGGATTTTTAAATCAAAATAATTTCCAGGAGAATAATAATAAAATAAATTCATGGGTAGTTTACACACCACATAAAATAAATAGGTGGTGAATATTTCATATGTCCCATAGAATTAAAAAAGAGAGATAGAAGTTGTAACACCCACAAACTTTTATGAGAAAGATTCTTTTTAATTTTAGTGATGGATTATGTTGTACGATACAACAAGATTATATTGCGCTATATGAAACACCATATTATATTTTAGTATATGCAAACACTATTCTTTTCTTGTGTTACACTCAAGAGCGACCTTCCTCAATAGCGTGTGTTGTACACAATACCGAGTTTCACTAAACAACGATATATTATGAACTAGACGTTATGAATATTATTAACCACATTTTTAATTTTATAACAATATAATTCAGCTTACCCATATTCTAGAACATGGTATGAGAACAAAATAAATTTTTTGGGTAAAATAAGTATTTTTCAAAAAATGCAGTTTTGCCGCCTTTTGATGACGCACCCACATTAAATCTAGTTTTTGACACGTTTATAAGTTAAATTTGACAAAATAAACTTATTTATTTCAATAAGGATATAAAAATTAACTTTGGATAATTTTTTAATATTTTTCTGTTAACTTTCATATTTTGATAAATAGTAAAAATATGCTAATTTTAATTGAAAACAATTTTTTTCATAAAAAAAATTTATACGGTTAAAATATATTATTTAATGGTTATAAAGTATAAATAAAATATACTTTTAATATTTAATATAATTTATTTCATTATCATTAATTTTACATTTAATTCATATGTAAAAACATTTCAATCTTTTGCAATGTTTTAACTTTGAAAACTCATTTTCTCAACGGTGGGATTAATTTTAAATTAAATACTGAAACTTCTGTGTTTTGAATTTGGAAAATTGGATTCCATATTTGAAATCATTAGGTCCAAATTATGTTAATATGACACTTTTTATTCTAAGTCATTATGAATAGTAACTACGGTAAATTTTATTTACAACAGTTAAAGGTAAATTACGTAATTAAGGGTAAAAAAAATATTATACAATTACCCTAAAACTTTTATTAATATAATTTGATGATTATATTTCATCCTAAATTATACTTTGGTCTAAATGGAATCTATTGGAACCCACTTTTATGTGATTTAGACATTTATTTTATTTTATTTAAAGAAAAGTTAAATATGTCTCACTCAAACTTTAATAATAAAATTATTTTTAATATAAGGTTATACTAAATATAAATTAGATTATAAATAATTATTTGAAAGATAAAAAGTTTTTATTTATTAGGTTAATTTATTTTTAATTTCTAAGAAATATATAATTACCTTAATAGCTTATACATTAATGATGTATAAATTATTTATTTAGTGAAAAATCAATAATATAGTTTTTATTAAAATACTAATACCCATAAAAAGACCCAAACACTTGACCAAAACTTATTGGTCAATTATATATATACCATAAGAATCCAAGGGTCGATTTTGGCACCATTTGGATCCTTATAAAACAGATTCTGACATTTATATTATTTTATTTTAAATGATGTTAAAGTTGTCTCCTTCATAATTTAATAAACATGTCGTTTTAAAAGTTGGGTCTCTTAGAAGATATATTAGACTAAAAGTGTTCTTATAAAATCTATTAGAATTATCTTAATCATAGTATTTTATTTTTACATTTTATGCACCAAATCAGTATATTAAATAATCATACAAAAATGTTGTAGTAATTATTTTATTAAGAGAAATATCAAATAAATGGTTTCAAAAATATTAAAATAAAAATTATATGAACTTATTAGTGTGCTACACAAATTTTATAGATGAATATTACATTTTATGAATCTATTAAATATTTTTTTTCGAAAATATCTTCTGTTTGGATCTTATTTAAATTCAAACAAATGAATAGTGTCAAAATTGATACTATTGATATTTTATAAAAATAACATATTATTAAATTTTTTAAAAATCACAAAAATATTTACAAATTAAAATTTATATGGTAAAATATGTCATAAATTATCTAATTATGTATAATTAACATCACATAAGTAAGTATTTATAACCATTTAAAATTTATAACATTATTACCACAAATAAAATTAAATATATTAAATAAGGATAAATCAAGATGATAAGGTTTAAAATAAAATCAAAACATGTCTAAATTTAATTATTTAATGAGATAACAACCTTATCTTATCTCATATAAAAATATGAGTCACTTTGGACGTTTTTAAGTGGGTTTTGAGTGTATTTTAAATTAATATTGTTGAGGGTTCCAAAAGTGCCTCTCTCCTCTCTTATAAAAGGGCACCTCCTTCCCTCTCCTCTTCACTCAATTTTGAGCCTTCATGCTCGGCCAAACCCTTAAAATTCCTCTTCTAAACCTCTCTTTTTACATTATATAGGTTATTTTCTTCTCAAAATACCAACTCTAATGCCCTAAGAGGAACTTTAAAAGAGGCACGACGGGGAAGAGGTAATCTCTTCTACCGATTCTTTAAAATTTCTTTCTTCTTCTACTTTATCTTCTTTAGTTGTTTCATAATAATGTAATAACATAAGTGTCAATAATATACTAATATGTTATTATAAATATGAAACAACCCTATTTCAGCTTATATCCATCCTACAAAAAACAAAATCACCGCGCGTGCGTACATACGGCTTACTGTCTCCATGCCATAGTGTAATATGTTTTTCCACCACCACCATACATGGATGGATATAATTGTGGTAATAGTAACTAAATATGATTATTATAAAATCATAATGATTCTGAGATATTATACCATCCTCTCCAATTCCATTCAATAATTATGGGAATGATATCATCGCTCGTGCGTACGTACAGATTACTGTCTCCACGACGCGATGAGATTCATTCACCATGTTAACCAATACAGAATGATTATAAAGTATATATAATAAATAATAATGAAATATATTACATAATAATGATAATATATTTATATATATTTTATTTACTTACTTCCATTCAATTTAATAAGGAAACGAAAACAGCGTTCATGTGTACACACGGCCTACCATCTCCATTAACGGTGTATTTCATTTCATTTATAGATATATTATATATATTTATATGCTGAATATATATTATATATAAATCATTTTTTACATTCTGGAATTAATTAATCATGATCTAAGTGATCTTATGAATAATTACTAGTCAAAATACATACAATAAATGAAATGATTTTACCCAAAATCACTACTGGAAAACTAACCTTTACCAACGGTTTGGAACCGTTGGTATAGGCCTCCAAACCGTTGGTATAGCCTATACCAACGGTTTGGAGAACCGTAGCCAAGTAAGCCGTTGAGATAGGTCTATACCAACGGTTTTCCAAAAACCATTGGTATAGACCTATACCAACGGTTTCCAAAATCGTTGGTATAGGTAATATGAAATTTATACCAACGGTAATGGAACCGTTGGTATATAAATTCCAAAAATAAAACATCCGCTGGGATTTGATCCCAGGACCCCTCGTTTATAATCGAACGACTTAACCACTAAGCTAACATCACTTTTGTAAACATAATTTCATAAATATATATATGTATTATCATAATTATTTAAAATTTTGATTTATATAATGTTCTCGGTTAGTAGGGCTGGAAAAAAATGTAAGAACCTATCCCAACGGTTTTCAAAACCATTGGGATAGGTTAGGGGTGGGTTGAGTTTTTAGGACGAAGGTTGGTTTTGTGGGTGTTTTTTCCCAACGGTTTTGGTGAACCATTGGAAAAGAGGCTCAAAACACACCATTTCCCAACGGTTTTGGTGAACCGTTGGGAAAGGTCACTCTTTCCCAACGGTTTTTGTGAACTGTTGGGAAAGAGGCTCAAAACACACCCTTTCCCAACGGTTTGGCATAAACCGTTGGGAAAGAGTGACCCTTTCCCAACGGTTTTCCAAACCGTTGGGAAAGGTGGGGAAATCTATGGCTTTCCCAACAGTTTTGGTGAACCGTTGGGAAATGGTAGCTATACCAACGGTTTTTACAAACCGTTGGTATAGAAGTGTTGGGAAAGATCATCTTTCCAGTAGTGAATGCTACTTTAACATGGAATTGACAAATGAACAGGTAATATAAAGTCGTAAGTGAATCATATATGATATCATAAATATTATTATGGTTATACTAAAAGTTAATAATATTTTTAAACCCACTATATAGGAGTCTTGGACACATATGGAAGAAATTGGACATAAGGTACTGGTTATTTTTGCAATCTCATTTTTATTTGAGATTTCTTATATGTAAGTATTTACTGGGGTTATATTTATCATCCATGTCTGTGTTTTATAAAAATGTTTTTATAAAGTGTTTACTATACTTAAATTTGTTTTTAAATTCATACATACCCCCTTTTGAATTATACTATGTAGTATGGAAGGAATCTTTCTTTTGTTTACCATAAGAGGTGCTTTTTTACTTTCTGACAAAAGTACAAGGAGAATGTTTTTTTTAACTTATACGGCATGAACGGATTTTAACAGTTTCATAATTAATTATTTATATGAATCTTACTCTACAAGAATTCATGATTATTTTAAACTAAATTATTTTATTTTAAAATTGCATGATATTTTGAGAAAAGATGATGATTTTGAAGAAGAAAAGATATTTTCATCAAGAATTCATTTCAAGTGTTTTATCAAAAATATTTTCCATCTAAGATGACATTATTTAATATGGGTATGTTTCAAGTATAATTTCACTATTATTCACATGTTTTGATGTTGTTTATGATGAAATGATATCCATTTATTTTATATGGATTATGTTATGATGGGATGATGTTTATGAAACCCATTTTATTTATTGGGTTATGATGAATGATTTATGTTTATTTTTTGTCACACAAAAGAATGATTTTATTATGATATGGGTGGGACCTATATATACCTACAATTCATTGGGTAATAATTTATATCTCATGAGATAAACATGACTGGAATGACAAGTAAATCTAGTTCAGTAATACAAGGCTGGAACGGCAAGTAAACCCGGTTCAATAATGGACTTCATCCACTATGATGGTCTTGGTAGCAATGTCTTGGCTACTATAGAAATCATATCATGTGTTTAATTGTTTTCCACAATTACATGTTTTATTCCCATGCTATTTTATCATGATTGATGTTCCATTATGATCTATTCCTTACATATTTCCATGTTTTATGTCATTGCTCAAGATTTTGATGTTTAAAATTTATGTTCATGTTTTTAAGTTCAAATGTATATGGTTTGTTTTATTTTCTCCATGATTACCCTTACTGAGCATTTGAGATCACCCTTTATTTTTTTTCTTTTCCCCAGGATATAAAGTAAGGTTTTAGGTAAGAAAACAAAAGTGGAAGATCTTTATGGGAGATGTTGAAGATCTTTCACCCTAATTAGAAGATTATGTTTTGAGTTTCCAAAGACACTAAAATATTACGGTCCTTGGGTGTCTGTTTTTTGTTATGTATTAATTATTCCGAAAAGGTAATGTAATTTCCATGTACGTTAATCTTGGGTATCTAATGTTGGTATGAGAGGAAAGGTTTAGTTAACCTTTATAAACTAGGATGTGAAAACTTTATTGAGATCCCTATAGATATTTCTAAGGTTTTTCTAGGGATTTCCCTAAGGATTAGTATAACTATAGGTTACAGTTATAGAATTATGTTGATGATCATGAATAAAATAGGGTGAACCTAAGGTGTCATGGATTAAAGAATGTGTGATAAGTTAGACATCCCATAAGTTACTTTTTATGATTATGTGGTTCCTCATTATTTTAATTGTTTCTTACACTATGGTTTCTGGTTTTAGTCAATGGAGGGAATGAGAAGGAATTCAGTTAACATTGATTCCAATGAACAAATTGGTGATTATGATCAATGAAATTGTGTAATGCCTGGAGAGAAATATATTGTGATTATGCCCAATCAGTCTTCACGATATATGATTAACAAGGAGAACTTTAGTTTTATTCCTAAGTCATAAAATATGAGGAAGATGGAATTTTATTCATGTTCAAATGGTGAGGAAAATATAGGAAGGAAGATTAAGCTTTGTACATATCAAGAAGAAGGGGTGAAAAACCTTGAGGAATACCTCAAATGGAGGGGAAGATGTTATCTGTTTGGGGAAAAGGGGCATATAGTGAGAGACTATTATGGAGTTCAATGTCTTATCTGTAGAGAACATGTTCATTACCCAACTCAATGCCCTAACCTAAGAGGTTACTTCTAAATCAAGGAAATACCAATTCCATTCCAATAATTGAAGATAATGGATTGAAGGGTTTATGTATTGGAATTCCAAAATAATGTTATTGGGGTACTTTTATGGTAGATTGAAATATCTATGTATTGGTCCATTGTGGTTTTCTATAAGAATATGGTACCAGTAACCCTGAAAAGTGATTGAAATGTTTTTAGAAAGCAGATGATATGCGCATAATGAAGGGATAAGAAGAAAATAATATATTGGATATTATTAATGAGCTCATGACTGATATAAGGACAAAGTGATATCTTGATTCAAGTATATAGAATTTTTTGGGATTTTGGTATGTGGAAAGAATTAACTTTTGACAGCATTCATGTTTTCACTATGGTTCTATGGTAATTCATGTTTCAAGAAAACATGATTAATGTATTCACATGTTTCGAATGTGACCACAAGATATATGTTATGATATATGGGGGATAAATGATGGTATTCACATGCTTGTTATATGACCTTTCTAGTAATCATTTTATTTATACTGTGAGTTTGGATAGAAGTATTTTGGATAAGACTAAATGTAGTAATGGATTATGTTGTACATCAGATAGTATTGTTTAAGGTGAGAAAATTTTCTCAAAATTATTTCTGGAATGTTATAATAGTATAGTTTTAGAAAAAAGGACAACTCATAGGACGGGTGGCAACCCTTCGCATCAGACATGGTTATGGGAATCAAACCCACAACCGAAGTGTGGCATGCCTTTATCGCCTACCACTGGACTACAGGTAGTCCCTGGTTAGTATAAATTAGTTTTATTTTATTAAGTGGTATGATAGATTAAGTATAAGTCCATTTTTGGAACCATATTTGATTAATATCACCATATATGGACTTATATATATTTGATAACTTTTGTTAACCTTTTGTTTGAGACAGATGAAATGAACCATAATTCTATCACATGAATATCTAACACTTCAATAATGACAAATTCAACTTCATTTATTTAAGATATGAAGTGGAAATTTTTCAAGGAACGACCAACAATGAGATTGTACCAAAATCAATTAAGTATTTCTTCTAATTCCAATTTTTCAACTTTAAGGAAATGATCTTGAAAACCAAAAATGTTGTGTTAGTACCCTCATATCCAATTAATCAGATGGTACCTTGGATCATCACAAATTTATGACTTTGTGATTGTTTATTTTTTCATAGCCATGTTCTCTACCACTCTCCATCAGAACTTGATGGTTATATTTCTCTTCTATATCCATATTTTCACCTATGTTATTCTTTCTGGAAACCTATAGATGAGTTAATTTGGGTAACCATTACGTTTCATAATTTATTTTTTAAAATTATGTTATAGTATTCTTTTTTATGATGTGGGTTTCTATGAAATAAAATGTCAAATAGTAAACCAATTATAACCCCCAACAAATTTCAAGGGTGAAATTCCTTTTAAGGGGGGTAGAATGTAACACCCCGAAATTTTATGGAAAGATTATTTTTAATTTTAGTGATGTATTGTGTTATAAGATATAGAAAGATTATCTTGCACTATACGCAACATTTTATTATCTTGTAGTATATTAAAACATTATTCTTGGCTTGTGTTGCACGCAAGAGCGACCTTTCTCAATAGCGTGTGTTTTACGCAATACCGAGTTTCACTAAACAAGGATATATTATTAACTAGCCGTTATGAATATTATTAACCACATTTTGAATTTTATAACAATATCATTCATCTTACACATATTCTAGAACATGGTATGAGAACAAAATAATTTTTTCGGGTAAAATAAGTATTTTCAAAAAATGCAGTTTTGTCGCCTTTTAATGGAGCACCAACTTTAAATCTAGTTTTTGACATGTTTATATGTTAAATATGACAAAATATTCTTATTTATTTCAATAAAGATATAAAAATTAACTTTGGATAATTTTTTAATATTTTTTTGTTAAGTTTCATATTTTGATGAATAGTAAAAATACGCTAAATTTTAATTGAAAACAAAAATTTTCCTCAAAATAATTTATATGGTTAAAATATATTTTTTAATGGTTTTAAAGTATAAATAGAATATCTTTTTACCATTTAATATAATTTATGTCATTAGAATTAATTTTACATTGAATTCATAGGTAAATACATTTCAATCTTTTGCAATGTTTTAACTTTGAAAACCTGTTTTCTCAATAGCGGGATTAATTTTAAATTAAATACTACAAATTATGTGTTTTGAATTTGGAAAAATGGATTCCATATTTTTAATCATTAGTTCCAAATTATTTTAATAAGCTAATTTTTTTAAGGCATTGTGAATAGTAACTACGGTAAATTTTGTTTTCAACAGTTAAAGGTAAATAAGGTAATTAAGGGTAAATATAATATTAAAAAATTACCCTAACACTTGTATTAATATAATTGGATGATTATATTCCATACTAAATTATACTTGGGTCGAAATGGAATTTATTGGAAGCCACTTTTATGTGATTAAGACATTTATTTTATTTTATTTAAAGAAAAGTTAAATATGTCTCACTCAAACTTTAATAATAAAATTATTTCTAATATAAGGTTATACTGAATATAAATTAGATTATAAATACTCATTTTAAAGTTAAAATTTTTTTCTTTATCATCATAATTTATTTTTAATTTTTAATAAATATATATTTACCTTAATAGCTTATACATTAATGATGCAGAAATTATTTATTTAGTGAAAAATCAATAATATAGTTTTTATTAAATTACTAATACCCATAAAAAGACCCAAAAACTTGACCAAAACTTATTGGTCTAGTATATATATACCATAATCATCCAAGGGTAGACTTTTGGACTATTGTGAGCCTTATAATAAATATTCTGACATTTATATTATTTTATTTTAAATGATGTCAAAGTTGTCACCTTCAGAATTTAATAAACATATCCTTTTAAAAGTTGGGTGTTTTAGAAGATAAATTCGACTAAAAGTGTTATTATCAAATCTATTAGATTTATCTTAATCATAGAATTTTATTTTTAATTTTTATGCAAGAAATCAGTATATTAAATAATCATACAAAAATGTAGTAGTAATTATTTTGTTAAGATAAATATCATATAAATGGTTTTAAAAATATTAAAATAAATATTATATGAACTAATTAGTGTTCTCAAAAAAATTTCTAGATAAATATTACATTTTAGGAATATATTAAATTTTTTGTTTTGAACATTTCTTCTATGTGGATTTTATTTAAATTCAAATAAATGAATAGTGTCAAAATTGACACTATTGATATTTTATAAAAATAACAGACTATTAAATTGTTTAAAAATCACAAAAATATATAAAAATTACAAATTAAAATTTATATATTCAAAAATTTCATAAAATATCCAATTTTTTACAATTGAAAACACATAAGTAAGTACTTATAACCATTTAAAATTTATAACATTTTTACCATAAATAAAATTAAATATATTAAATAATGATAAATCAAAATGATAAGGTTTAAAATAAAATCAAAACATGTATAAATTTTATTGGTTGATGATATAACAACCCTATATTATCTCATATCCAAATTTGAGTCACTTTTTAAGTATTTAGGTGGGGTTTTAATTTATTTTAAATTAATATTTTTTAGGGTTCTAAAAGTGCCCCTCTCCTCTCTTATAAAAGGGAAACTCCTTCCCTATCCTCTTCACTCAATTTTGAGCCTTCAAGATTGTCCAAACCTAGAAAATTACTATTCTAAACCTCTCTAGTTAAATTAGAGAGGTTATGTTCTTCTCAAAAGACCAACTCTAGTGCACTAATAGGAAGTTTAAAAGAGGCACGACGAGGAAGAGATAATATCTTCTACCGATTCTTTCAAGTTTCTTTCTTCTTCTAATTTCTCTTCGTTATTTGTTTCATTATAAATTAATAACATAAGTATCACTAATATAATGATATGTTATTATAAATATGAAAAAACCTTATTTCACCTTATATCCATCCTACGAAAAATGAAATCACCGCGCGTGCGTACATACGGCTTACCGTCTCCACACCGTGGTGTAATCTGTTTTTCCACCACCACCATACTTGGATGGATATAATTGTGGGAATAATAACTATATATGATTATTATAACATCATACTGATTCTGAGATATTATATCATCCACTCCAATTCCATTCTATAATTATGGGAACGATATCATCTCTCGTGCGTACGTACGGGTTACCGTCTCCACAACGCGATGAGATTCATTCACCATGTTAACCATTCCAGAATGATTATAAAGTATATATAATAAATAATAATTAAATATATGATATAATAATTATAATATATTAATTTATATTTTTTTTACATACTTTCATTCAATTTAATAAGGAAACAAAAATAGAGTTCATGCATATGTATGGCCTACCATCTCCATGAACGATGTATTTCATTTCATTTATCGATCTACTATATATATTTATATGACGAATATATATTATATATAAATAATGTTTTACATTATGTAATTAATTAATCATGATCTAAGTGATATTATGAATAATTAAAAGTCAAAACATGTACGATAAATGAAACGATTTTACCCAAAACGCTGTTGTAACATGGAATTGACAAATGAACGGGTAATATAAAGTCGTAAGTGAATCATATATGATATCATAAATATTAGTATGGTTCTATTACAAGTTAATAGTATGTTTAAACCCACTATACAGGAGTCTCGTACACATATGGAAGAAATTGGACATAAGGTAGGGGATAATTTTGCAATATCATTTTTATCTGAGATTGCTTATACATAAGTATTTACTGGGGTTATATTTATCATCCATGTATGTGTTTTATAAAAATGTTTTCATAAAGTGTTTAATATTCTTATATGTATGTTTAAAGTCATTTTTACCCCTTTTTGACTTTTACTATGTAGTATGGAAGGAATCTTTCTTTTGTTTACCATACGAGGTACTTTTTGACTTTCCGGCAAAAGTACAAGGAGAATGTTTTTTTAACTTATACGGAATGAACGGATTTTTACAGTTTCATAACAACTTATTTTTATGAATCCTTCTATATAATAATTCATGATTATTTTCAATGAAATTATTTTATTTTAAAATTGCACGATATTTTGAGAAAAGAAGATGATTTTGAAGAAGAAAAGATATTTTCCTCAAGAATTCATTTCAAGTGTTTTATCAAAACTACTTTCCATATAAGATGACATTATTTAATATAGGAATGTTTGAAGTATAATTTCACTATTATTTACATGTTTTGATGTTGTTTATGATGAAATGATATCCATTTATTTTATATGGATTATGTTATGATGGGATGATGTTTATGAAACCCATTTTATTCCTTGGGTTATGATGAATGATTTATGTTTATTTTGTGGCACACGAAATAATGATTTGATTATGAGATGGGTGGGAACTATATATCCCTCAAAATCATTGGGTACAGATTTATATCTCATGAAATAAGCATGGATGGAATGGAAAGTAAATCTGGTTCAGTAATACAGGGCTGAAATGGAAAGTAAACTCGGTTCAGTAATGGACTTTGTCCACTATAATGGTCTTGGCAGAAATGCCTTGGCTATTATGGAAATCATATCATGTGTTTAATTGGTTGACAAAATTACATGTTTTATTCCCAAGCTATTTTATCAATATTGATATTCCATTATGATATATGCCTTACGTACTACCATTTTTCATGTCATTTCTCAAGATTTTGATTTTTAAACATTATGTTCATGTTTTTAAGTTCAAATGTATATGTTTTGTTTTATTTTCTCCATGATTACCCTTACTGGGCATTTGAGCTCACCCTTTATAAGTTCACTTTTCCCTAGGATATAAATAAAGGTTTTTGGTAAGAAAACAACAGTGGAAGATCTTTATGAGAGATGTTGAAGATCTTTCCCCATGATTAGAAGATTATGTTTCGAGTTTCCAAAGACACTAAACTATTACAGTCTTTTGGTGTATGTTTTTTTTATGTATTAAGTATTCCACAAAAGTAATGTAATGTCTATGTACGTCAATCTTGGGTCTCTACAGAAGTCCCCTACCATAAGTCGAAAATTCCTTTATACATGTTCAAATCTCCTGTATAATAAAAATAATTTTATTTTAAATCTATTAAGAACCATATTTTTTGGACAAATTTGGACAGATACAGAAGTATCACTACAACATAAACAGTGTTTAGCGGCGGTTTTGTGGCGGCGGTTCACAAAACCGCCGCTAAACGTTATCTGTGAAAGATTTCGCGGCGGTTTGTTAAAAACCGCCGCGAAACCCAATCTATTTTGAAAAGCCGCGACGCTTTCCCCTCCCCTATCGCATACCCGTCTTCCCCGATCCCCCTCACAAACCCTCCCCTCTTCCCCGATCCCCGTCCCGCTACCTCCGGCGACACCCGCGCCCTCCGGTGACACCCGCGCCCTCCGACGACACCCGCGCCCTCTGGCGGCCGCCGTGGCCCCCGAGCCCCCCGGCGAACCCTGCACCCCCCCCCCCCTCGACCGCCGGTGACCCCCGCACCCCCGCGCCCCCCACGCCCTCCGGCGACCGCCACACCCCGCGCGGCCTCCGGCAACCCCCGCACCATAATTTCAGTCCTCCCACCATAATTTTCAGGTTTATTTATATATAATTTTTATTTTTTCCACATTTTAATTAGGGATATTGTGATTTTTATATTCCAAATATCGTTGTAGTGTGTTTTGGTCTTCATTTTGGCAGGTTTGAGCTGTCATCATCAAAGGATTACATGTGTATTCATAATTAAAAATCTATATATAAGTTCTCCATTTATATATATTCAACCTTGAAAGTATTAATATATATCATGGGGCTATATGTGCTTATATGTGTATATGAAAATGAATATGTGTATCATTGAAAAGGGGTATATGAAATTATAGTCAAATATGTATAGATCCCTTATACATATTTGTACACCTTAATATGTATATATGGACTAGGTATCATTACATATAAGTTAAGGTGAATATGTGTGCATTTAAAAATATTAAAATTTGAGATTCCATCATCTATTTTAGCATGGCTTGAGTTTTAGGTAGTTTCCATATTCATGTTACCATTATTTGAATTCCATGATAGCATGGATGTTTTTTAATCTGTTATTCATTATTTTATCAATTGAATATTGTATATCTTTTTATATATATTATTGGTTTTATTTCTCGGAATGTATCTCCCAATGTGGTTGATAGAAATTATCCTAAACATTTAAAATGTGTTTTAAGGTGTAAAGCATGATTTCAAAGTGAGTTTTCTATCGTGTGATTTTTTGTTTAGAGATAATGTTTTGAAAAAATGGTAAGATGGTGTCAATCGTTTTGAGTAATGTGTTGTGAAGAGGATCGGGCCGATGGGGAATATATTGGATATTCCATGATGGTATGACTTTATGTGAATTATTTCTTTATGTTTCATTTTAGGTGATGTTTCCTAGACTTCTCTATAGAGTCCATGTGGCTGAATTTTTGTTGGAGGCCGAATCATCCTTTAAGAGAATCTAGTTCATTTTATGGATCACAATGGGATGGTTTTGCAAGGTAGTATTGTACCTTTTGTTCTAGTTTTATTACTACATAGTACCATTAAAGAAGAGACATGGGAGGGGAGATGAATATGTAGGCATAGTGGTCCAATATCTTTTTTAACAAAGCTTTTATTACTATATAGTACCATTAAAGAAGAGACATGGGAGGGGAGATGAATATGTAGGCATAGTGGTTCAATCTCTTTTCTGACAAAGCTTAGTGATACTTTGAAATGTGGCTCAAAGCTAAGACATTTCATGTTAGGGAGGGTATGATATTCTATGATTTTTTCAGGTACTTTCTCATTTCAATTTTACTTTAAATAGATAATTTTGGGATATCAAAATGTTTACTGGATGTATGAACAGTTTTTGGGGTGTCCAGGGTTTTTAGGACACAAAAGGTTGAAAAAGTGCCTATCGAGCTCAAGTAATACGATCAGAGCCCAGTTAGTAGTTATTGTGTTCCCTAACCATGATTTACAAGAGGTGGGGTAAATTCAATGAAAAAATAAGGAAAGGGGGAGAATAAACCAAGTGGAAATGGATAACCCCATTCCTCATGGTTATAGCATGACTTAACAAACCATACAGGCTTTATCGAAGATCATGTGACTAGCCCGCATTTCTATCCAACAGTCCAGCATTTCTAAAATATTACTTTTGAATAGCATGAATTGTCTTTAAATTTTCCACATGATGAACTTTTTCCCAGTAATACTCATACACTGATCCTTTCTTTTCGGCTTCATTCCATCTCTCATAAATCAGATGAAGTGCCAAACAATCACTGTAATCCTTTGCAGAAAATCTAGATTTTACCATTACAGCTAAAGCGCTTTTTATCTTGAGGAAGAACTAAAGTATCCATGATGCTACGTCCGACCACAGTGGTAAGAACAGGATCGTAGCAATGAAAAATGGCATCCATAATTAGTACTTTCCGCAGTTTAGGATCCACCAGAAGGATTGACTGGGCACACCGGCTGGCCGGTGGTGTCTCACCAGCTGGCCGGTGGTCATCCACCGGCTGGCCGGTGACACCGGGCAATGGGAAGGCCTACTGCCTGGCTCCTCCGACTGGCCGGTGGGTAGGAACCGGCTGGCCGGTGGAAATCCACCGGTTGGCCGGTAGACTTAGTCAATCCATTTTCAGCTTTCTTGGGCAAGCTCCTAGGAAATCTTTTTCCTAACATCAAAAACACTTGAAAACAGGTTAGAACACAAATAGAGTGATTGTGATCATTAAAATCCAAGAGAGAGGGGTACAACAACTATTGTTTGTTTTATATTCATGGACTAGATTATGCATTAGAAACCATTAGTGGTGGCCTACTTAATTTACCTCACACACCATATCGAAGTTCCACCTGGCCTTCCCTAAGAACCCCCAAACATGTCCCTTATAGGTTTCTATTTGGAACCTTGATTCCTCCACATCCACTCTACAGTTTTCTCCACATTTCCATGACTAACATAATTCTCTCCACCTTAGGAGGGTCATTATCACTAATTTATTCAAGAAATTCAAACACCATGTCTCATGCTTCCATCACAAGATGAACCCCAAAACTTCAATGTGGCCATTTAGATTTCCCTAGAAGAATAAAACAAACATTACCCATTGTGAAAATGGTTTCAGTGAATGTAGTTAACTTGATTTATTATATTATGCATACTTTATGGTCAATGGTTCATCTTTATTATATTATGTTTCTGTAATCTTACACTATCGTATATTTTGTGTAGGCACATTGTGATATACATGGATAAAAGCTGGATCACATTACCGAGGAACACATCTCAATATGTTAAGGGTTTGAATGGGTTTTTAGATTTTGCAATTTCTAATCGATCCGTTGAAGGGAGAATAATATGTCCATGTCCTAAATGTAAATTTAGAACATGGTTGAAGAGAGATGAAGTTTATGAACATTTAATACTGAAGCAATTCCCTGAGCAATATTTGTGTTGGATTTGGCATGGAGAATCAAACAATACAGAAAGATTTAGGACTGATGTTAATCCACAAAATGAGGTCCCAAGTTCTTCGACAATGGAAAATGAAATGCAAAACCTCATAAATGATGCATTTGGCACTGCAAGACACCACTATGAGCATCAAAACATATCAGAACAACCAGAAGAGGGTGCTACAAATTGCAACGTGACAAGTGATGTTTCTGAGACTGTAACACAAGAAGATCAAGATTGTAACATATCATTGGATCCTCTTGATTCTGTGGAGCCAAATGTAAGGGAAAACTTCAGTGAGGAAAATGCATTTCATGATTTAGTTGACGATGGAAGTCAAGAGTTGTATAGTGGGTGTTTGAAATATTCAAAGCTTTCATTTCTACTGAAGTTGTACCATATCAAATATCTATGTGGAATTACAAATAAGGAAATTTACATTTTATTGGAATTGATTCGTGATGCATTTCCTGAAGCAAAAATCCCAGAATCGTTTTATGATATGAAAAAAGTTGTTAACAAGCTTGGTCTGAATTATACAAAAATACATGTGTGTCCCAATGATTGTATGCTTTACTGGGGAGAGAATTCAAGTAGACAGAATTGTAAGAAATGTTCTTCTTCTAGATGGCAGTCAAAGGGTGATGTTGGAAGTATGACTGAACATAATTTCACGGAGAAGAAGAAAAGGAACACACCTGCAAAAGTTTTGCGTTACTTTCCTTTGAATCCTCGATTGCAAATATTATTCATGTCATCAAAAACCGCCGAACACATGAAGTGGAATGCTGTAGATAATAACAATGATGGGTTAATGAGACATCCATGAGATTCCCAATCGTGGAAGACATTTGATTCATTACATCCAGATTTCTCAGCTGATCCTAGGAATGTTCGATTGGGATTGGCTGCCGATGGATTCAACCCATTTGGGACTTTGAGTACGAGTTATAGCATTTGGCCAGTTGTTTTGATCCCTTATAATATGCCTCTGTGGATGTGTATGCAACAAACATCTTTTATCATTTCGATGATTATTCCTGGAAAACAAATTCCTGGAAATGATATTGATGTATACCTGCAGCCTTTGATTGAAGAATTGCAGGAGTTATGGAGCAACGGTGTTGAGACATTTGATGTTTCTTCTAAAACAATGTTTAAAATGCATGCTGCTTTAATGTGGACCATTAGTGACTTCCCTGGGCTTGGGAATTTATCTGGTTGGAACACTTATACGGGTTTGTCTTGTCCCATTTGTAACTTTGATTTCGAGCCCAAACGGCTACCTCACAGTAGAAAATGGTGCTTCTTGTGCCATCGAAGATTTCTTGATGCATCTCATAGATTTCGGCTGAACAAATCAAAATTTAATGGTTGCATTGATCGTAGACCACCTCCAAAGTTGTTAACCGGTTCTGAAATATTGACACAGCTTGAAAATGTTAAAACAGAATTTGGGAAGGTTCATCATTTGAATGATAGCGGAAAACGAGTGCGAAGTGCATCGTCAAGTGAAATCAGAACGCAACAATGGAAGAAAAAAAGTATATTCTTCAAACTTCCGTATTGGGAATTTAATTCTTTGCGCCACAATCTTGATGTGATGCATATTGAGAATAATGTATGTGATAATTTGATTTTCACATTACTTAATGAGCATGGAAAGTCGAAGGATCATCTCAATGCTCGCAAAGACTTACAAGTAATGAACATAAAACGTGATCTCTGGCCAGATGAGAATGAAAAGTATGCTCCGGCCATTTTTTCATTGAAAAATAGGGATAAAGATACGTTCCTTCAAATTTTAAAGAATGTGAAGGTATCTGATGGGTATTCGAGTAACATCTCGAGGTGTGTTGATTTGAAGAATCGTAAGTTATATGGATTGAAAAGTCACGATTCACATGTTCTGTTACAACAGTTACTACCATTGGCATTGCGTACATTATTACCTGAAAAAGTTACTGCTGTTGTACTCCATTTTTGCACATTTTTCAGAAAGTTATGTGAGAAATCTCTACATCCATTTCAACTTGACAACCTACAGGAGAGGTTTGTATTGACCCTTTGTGCAATGGAGATGATCTTCCCTCCATCGTTTTTTACTGTCATGATGCATTTAACTGTGCATTTGGTTGACGAAGCTAAATTAGGAGGCCCCGTTCATTATCGATGGATGTATCCAATTGAGAGGTATTTTATTTATATGTTTCCAGTTAAGTAAACATTTTTTGGCATTTAAATAAATGCATAATATTATTATTATTTTTCACAGATATCTTGGGCATTTGAAAGCATACGTGAGAAATAAATCTCAACCAGAAGGCTCTATTGCTGAAGACTATTTGGCCGAGGAGTGTCTCACCTTTTGTTCCAGATATTTGGATGATATTGAGACAAGATTTACTCGAGTTGGACGTGTTGACGACACATCAAATCAATCTCAAATGCATCAGAAATCAAAAATATTTCCTGCTATTGGCCGATCAGTTGGGAGGACCTCATACGCGACACTAACAAAATTGGAATTATTACAGGCACATAGATATGTGCTGCTGAATAGTGAAATTGCAGATCCATTTATTGAAGAGTTGAGGATACAAACAAAGAGACGAATGAGAAGCCGAATACGAAATGAAAAAGATATAACGAAAGCTGTGAATAAAGAGCTGGTAGAATGGTTTGCACGACGTGTAAGTTTATAAATATTGCAATAAATACGAATATTACTTTGACACATACAATTTGCAAATCTATTAAATTATATTTCTTTTTTCAGATCATGAATACTGATACTCGAGCTGACTTTTCAGAAGATTTGAAGTTTCTTGCTAGAGGTCCTATAAAACAAGTTATAAAGTTCAACGCTTATAATGTGAATGGTTTTAGATTTTGTACAGTCGATCGAGAAGTGGGTTTGAAAACACAGAATAGTGGTGTAATGCATGACTTAAAATATTCTAATAGTTATAGAAAATATAAAAGAAGATCAGGATCATTTCAATACCACTGTATAATATAGATGTAGACCCATGTAGTTATATTTCAAAGATCATGTGTTCTTGAGGTTGTTTCCATGATGGTGTAGGCATATTTTGTGTGAGGGAGTGTGGATTCTCCTAGGTTGTTCTGGATTTTTTAAGTTTTGGTGAACATTGGTGAGGTGTTATATCAGTTGGATCTCTAACCACTGATAAAAATAATTCACAATATCATCCATGTATCCCAACATTACTGAAATAATCATGATTCATCCCATATATTCAAATATAGAGAGTTGGATGATGAGGATGAGGTAATGATTTGGTGAACCCAATGGAAATCATGGATCATTTGTAGATTACTCTTCATGGGAATTTTAATCCATTTTATCATTTTCTATGGTGGAATAGTGGTTTGGAAGAGATATTTTTTGGTACATATTCAAAGATGAATGAATAATGTCATAAAGTGTTTTAATTCATTCATTTTTTTTCAATGTAACTGTGTAAATCTATTTTATTGTTTGTCATAATATGAATATGGTCCCTTTAATTGGTTGGTTATGACACATGGTTATGTGTTTATTTATTTAATGATTAGTTTTGATCAAATTATTATATTATCCTTGAGAGGTTTCACACAAGGGTTCTATTTTGGAACCATTTATATTCATTGGAACATGAGGATGATAACTGTTTTAGTGGTATCCTAGGTAATATATCCAGTTTTAATAAAACCCACCTACTTGTTTTATTGGATTTTGGATATTTCAATATGGTTTTATGAGTCATTTAACATTGAAACATTCATGGGTTTTCTCATAGACTCCCTATTTATTCATTCGACCACTAGTTTGATCATGTCGTCTTTTAAATTGGTCATTTTTTGTTTGTTACATCATTATGTTTCTTGTTTTCATATTGTGGTTTCTCATTCATTCACGTATTCAGTTGAGTTGGTCATGAAGCCTTGTGTTCCATTATTAATTTTCTCATGTTGGTTGTATAGTCAATTATTCCATCATGAGATTTCATGATCTAAATCTTGGGTCACATGTTCCTTCATTAGTTTACATGGGTTGGTTATTATATCAATTAGTTGGTTTTTGAGGATGGTTGTGAATAAAAACAATCACTCCTATTAGTCATGTGGTAGTTCAATCAATGTATTTGTTCAGTTAGTGAGATACATGTTTCTTGTTATGGTGTGGTTTTGTCTATGAGGGATGGTGTTTTTAATGTTGGTTTTTATTATGGTAAGAGATGTTATGGTCACTATTATGAGGATGTTGGTTTTTGTGTGTAGTGGTTTGTGGTAGTATTCTTTTAGTGATGGAATATGAAATGGTAATGATGTAATAATGTTGTAAGTTGTTGTACATTACAAATATGTGTGGATGTGATATTATGTGGGGCTGATGGGTGAGATGTGGCTGTAGTTTTGGAAAATTTAGGGCAGTGGTGGAGCAGATCCAACATATTTTTTTTTTCCAGTTCAACATTTAGCGGCGGTTTTAACCGCCGCTAAATTCCATACCTGTTAACATTTAGCGGTGGTTTAAACCGCCGCTAAATAACAGGGAATCATTTAGCGGCGGTTCAAACCGCCGCTAAATGATGAACTGGGCAGAATTTAGCGGCGGTTTTAACCGCCGCTAAATTTATTATGCTGATATTTCGCGGCGGTATTCACCGCCGCAGAATAGGCGCATAAAACGCCTGAATTTAGCGGCAGTTAAAACCGCCGCGAATAAGATGCCCATATAACCGCCGCTAAATGAAGGACCTACGACACATTTCTAAAACCGCCACGGAATCGAAAAAACCGCCGCTAATAGATTGCCGACGCCAAACTTAGCGGCGGTTTTTGTAAACCGCCGCCACACAATATAGCGGCGGTTTAAACCGCCGCTAAACGGGAAAAAAACCGCCGCTAGGACCGGCATTTGTTGTAGTATGGAGAGTTTTTTGTTACAAAGTGTTGTCTTTTGTTATTAAAGAAGATAAATCAAATCACTTTGTAAAGAACATGGTAACTTAGATGATGCTTTGCTAATTTGTATTTTAAAAATATCATAAGTTATGAGAACTTTTAGTGAAATAATTATGAATGAATGGGGGAGTAAAGGTGCTACTAGTCATATTCAATTTTTATTGGAAGGAAAGATACTAGTGGAAGATAGGGAAGTTTTAGTACTTTCTATTGAAAATCTGACGATGCTAAAGTTGTTCGATCAAAAGATACATATCATGATAGTGGATTTCCTGATGAAATATAAATAATGGTTATGGGATTAAATTAATAGAGAAATGACAAAGGAATAGACAATCTGGAGGTGGCACAAAAGAATAGTTTAAGGTGGCACCGTTTTCTAGTTTTTGCAAAATTTTAGGGCCTGAAAATTGGAAGATGAAGAAAGGTGTTTTTGATAATGGATGTTGTATGCAAGTTTAAATATGACTTGGTATGTTGTGCGCAAGTGGATTTCCATGATCCGAACATCAAAATTTGGAAAAGGAGATGCATGTGTGAAATATTGGAGTTTTGCGCACAAGATTGGTTTTTTGTGCGCAATATTGAAGGTATTTTTGAATCTTTTACGCAAGGAATGATTCTAGGTCCAAACATTTAAAAATGGAAAAGAAAGGAAGCGCACAAAATATTCAATAAGTGTGCAAAAGAATAGGTAGGTGAGAAAGAGACTTATGTGCCAAATGCGATGTAAAACGGGATTTTGCATGTGAGGCATGATTCGAGGTCCAAACTTCGAAAAATTGAAAAGGCATGAAGTGTGTGAAAGATTCAAATAAGTGCGCGAAAGATGAGGTCATCACAAAAGATACTTACATGCAAAAGGAAACGAAAAATGGGGTTTTGCACAATGTTTTGGGATCTTTCATGACACATTGGGGTTTTTGAGCGCAGGGGTCAAAGAGTTCTATAAATCAAAGGTGAACCCTTCACATCCTTAAAGCTCGAAACTTAGAGAAATCCCGAGCTCTGGGGTGCATAAAAATATTATGAAAAGGGGAGCGTGTGAAAGTAATTGAGTTGTGTGCAATAAGGAGAAGTTGCATTAAAGAAGAGAGTTTTGTGCAAGATTAAAGTTGCGTGCAAGAGGTGTTTCGCGAAAAAAGTAATATCTTATGTGTGGAAACAAAGTTGAGCACAATACACCTAAAAGGGTGCATGAAATATTTGGGATCTTCATATGTATTAGGTTGTGCATAAGATAGTTCTTACCAGCTTCTGGGTAAGAAAGTGAAGATTTGTACTTCAAAGAATACACCTGCTCAATTGTAAAGAAGCACTGAAATACTGTAATTCCCTATTTGTGCTAAGAGGGTGCACACACACTTGCATATTTTTTTCCAAGTGCTACACGAGTGTAAGGGTATATCTTAATCGTTGTATTCCACATAAAAGGATTTTTTTCTAGTGGATTGTGTGGTACTAGATTATTTCTGTACCATACCAAGGACATAGCTACTCTTGTTGAGTAGTGAACCATGTAATTATTGTGTTTCTGTGGTTGTGTGTGTTCAGTAGAGAAGAAACTCTTTAACAGGAGGTGAAGGTTGTTTCAAAAAGTGGAAACATAAAATGAAAAATACATCACGGATTCACTACCTCCCCCCTCTCAGTGATACTTAGATCCTGATTGGAAATCTAAATAAAATTATATTTATTATACAAGAGGTTTAAACCATACATATATTATACCATATATGGTTTTTTTATGACCATTTATTGTGAATTACTTGTTAAAATCATGTTTTTGGTAATGATCACTTTTTTTAATATATGATTTGATTTATTATTTTAGGTACTCTTACTTTGATCATGGTTCCATAATATGAATAATAATAATTATGACATAATTATCGTATTTTTACATCCATTATACTTTTAATTCCAATAATTAATGATGTTTTTGATAAAAAAAAGTATGTTATGATCTTGGAGACGGTAGGTCATACATATGCATGAGTAATGATTCCATTTTTCAACGACCATTGTGGAATAAATGTAAGTAATGTTTTATCTTAAAAAATGATCATAATATAATAAATAAGATATTATTTCTTCAAATATAATTATACAATCATGTTTTTGGTTTGGTTATGAAAATAGAGAGTCACATCGCTTCGTGATGGTGGTAGTCGACACATATATGAATGATGTTGTCATATTTTAGTGAGTGAAAAGGTAAGAAAGAAAATAATATATTTTCTTTTAATAATTATAAATATGTCCTTAATATCATATATATTTCATTTATATCACATATAATCATTTATTGAATCTTTATTATCTTCCATGTAAAGCATTAGTGAAAACGAATCGCACCGCTTCGTAAGGCGGTAGTCTGTTGTACACATGAATGACGCTGCCATATCCCCTACATAATGGAATGAAAATATATATATATATGTGATATAATGAATCAATAGGTATAATTATTATATAAATATCATATATATACTTTATACGCATCCTCATACCCAAACATGATAGGTTGTAATGTAAAAACTAATGACATTGGGTTGTGATGTAGTAGTCCACCATGAACACAAATGATGAATCTAAAACCCATTTAAGGGTAGTGGGGATGGTTGTAGTTCATGAAATTACAATTAAAAAAATATATTTATATGTAATAATTTTTTTTAATATATAGTTAATGAAAAATATTAATTTAAGGAGGTGGAGAAACAAATAAAATAAAAATGCTCGTTGAGGAACGTTACCTCTTCTCCGGGTAACCTCATTAGGTTTTCGCCAAAATCCTTCATAGGAATGATTTATGAAAAAAATATGGATTATAGGATGATATAAGGGAAGTTGAAATGTTATTTCTTAGTAAATTTTTCACTCCAAATATTTTGGAGGTATAAGGAAGAGGGGAGAGTGGGTGGCCTTTTATAAGTGAGGTGAGTGGAACACTTGTAATTTTTGATAAGGGAAAGGTGTACACACGTTTTTTTACTTTAAAACAGGGTCCAAAATGGATTACTATAGATACAGAGACAATATAGTGTCGATATATGGACTCATGATATATTTTATAAAAAAATTAGTTTATTTTAACCCTTATCATTTTAGTTTGACCCAATAGTAAACCAATTTTTACCTTACCCATGGTCAATAATTAAAACTTCTTTTACTATTAATTATGGTCAAAAAATTAATTTGATCTGATTAGATAATATAAATTTTATAATTAAAAATATTTAATTAATTTTTCTAAATTTCATTATTATAAGTTTAAAATTTTAATTCATAATTAATCCCACATAACCGATGAGAAATCAAGTATTGAAAGAGAAAATGTTCAAAAATTTACATGGTTTTATATAAAAATTAAATATTTAAATGATTCAAATTACCTAAATTAAAAATGTATATATATATATATATAATTTAATTAATTTTAATTTAAACCCAATTTAAAATATAAGTTAACATTTTAAATAATTTTAATATAAGGGTCATCTTCAATTAAAATTCAGTATTTTCACTATTCATCAAAAAATTAATCCTTTCCAAAAAATATCAAATATTCACCCAAAGATAATTTTTACATGGTGATTTTAAAAAATTACTTTATTTTTTAAAATTAATTTTCTAAAATTGTACAAAAAAATAATTTTAAAAATAAGTGTATAAAAATGAGACAAAACTGTTTTTTTGGAAAATGCAGTTTTAAGTATAAATATGGATTTATTCTTATTTATTGTTTATAAAAAACATAAGATTAATTTTAAAAAACTATTTGAATATATATTATATAAATTTCATTGAAATAATTCAATAAATGTGTTTTATTTTATATATCGAGGTAAAAATATTTTTTTTGCATGAAAATGGTTTTTTGGAAAAAGAATTCCATTATTTACAAAGATTTTTTTCTTTAAATTTTTAATTAATTGGTCACCAAAGAATTAATTTTATATAAATGTTTAAATAATATATTTTCATAATTTATTTAATCCTATTAATACCCTCTCTTCGAATGGATAGGTTATAAACATCATATTAAATAATAATTTCTTAATAGTAAGTCACGTTTTTTAAACTCAGTGTTTCATTTAAAGCAAGTTGAACTTGATGTTGTGTGTAATAAAAATTATCAAAAATATTATACATATTTTAAAATATATATATTTCACAAAATATTAGGGTGTTATAGTATCACATTTTCAAGAAGTCTTTATATTTCTAGTGAAAAAATCAACATTAAAATTGTCCCACTTCCATATTAGTATAAGTACGACTATCATTTCTCCATAAATATGTTTTATTTAAGACTTTAATAGCTAGAACACCAAGAATATAGAAACATAGTCCACAATATCCTACTTCATACAATCCCATAAGAAATCTTCACTTAAATCCCTACACATCAATGTCATACAAGTTCATATAGGGAAATTTGAGTTATATACTTAATCTAATATCTCCCTCTTCATAACTGACATAGATGGAGAAGATAACCTCTTCCCAAACTTCAACACTACATCTTTATAGATGATATATGAACATTTCCATTAATTCACGTTGGTAATATTCCCTTATAAACCCTTATCATCCTAAAAGAACATATTTTTCTTTTTTCATGAATGATGTTTTAACAATTTCTTATAAAAGGAATGTTTTCCACATTCCTAACAAATACCATATTTAACTTTACTAAATACCATAATATATGGTACTTGTTAATTCTAATTATATTTATAACTCCATGGTCCCTCCTAGTCAATGCATAATCCACATTATTTTCCTTCTCAAGGTGGTAGTTTGTTAAGATGTCACTATCCTTGAATATTTTAACCATCTTATTTTCCTCATGTTGAGATCTTTCTAAGATAATGTGTACTAAAAACTTTTTGGGTCGATATATATGTCACATATTTCACCATATAGATACTTCCACCATATATTCAAGGAAAAAAGTATAGTTTCTAGTTTAAGATCATGGGTTTGATAGTTCTATTCATAGAACTTTAATTCCATTGATTTGTAATCAACATTGCTATCATTATTCAAAAGGAAAAAACTTTTCCCTTTTTCAATGTATCAGTATATATTATAAACCATTTCTTTCCTAATGGTAAATTTAGTACCAGTTCATTAACCAATATCCTCATTAGATATAAAAATTTTCATTATATTCCCTATCCTATTTGATTTAAACCCCTTTACATGTCCCCTTGGTTAATGGGTTAGCCCATCAAGAAACATATTGAAACAACCACTAATAGTAACCTTCTAAACCAATGAAAATACATATCTCAGTTATATTTTTAATTATAGACCATTCATTGACTACCCTTTTAATTAAAGGATTGATATATTTTCCATCTTTAGAGAGAATATTTCTATGATAAGAAACTTACTTGTGACAAAATTCACACTTACTAAATTTCCCATATAATTCATTTTCTTTGATAGTCTCGAAAATTATTCAAAAATAACTCTCATGCTCTTTGTGGATTTTAAAGTATATCAATATATCATCGATGAATATGACCATGATGTTATCAATAAAATCCTTGTACACTCTATTAATAATATGCTTAAAAATAAAAGTCACATTAGTCAATAAATAGGGAATTACTGTAATCTCATTATGTCCATACCTTATAAAATGTCTTCTTTAGTAATTTAAACCTCTTTACCACTAATTTATGATTACCTGAGTAAAGATAAATCTTTTAAAAAAATTAAATCATTGATTTTGATCAAATAAGTCATCAATGTGTGGAAAATTATACTTATTATTCATAGTAATGGAATTGAACTCTCAGTAATCAATGCACATCCTCATAGACTAATTATTATTTTTCACAAATAGGAAAGGATACCCCTCATATAAAACACTAAGGTATATAAATCCCTTATCACAAAACCCCTATAGTTATTTCATAAACTCTACTGATTCCACTAATTCTATTCTATATGGAGTCTTAGATATATGTTTTGTATCAATGATGAGTCCAATAGGAAATCAACTTCATGCTAAGGTTAATTTCCCAATAAGTATTTTAGAAAAACATCAATGTATTCTATTGAAATAGGCACAAATTTTATCCTTTGGATGCTATCCCTTTCCATATATATTATTTTTTTTCTTTATCTTCTACAATAATATCATTAAGTTGATCTACTAGAGGTGGATTCATAAAATATTTACATAATGAAGTTTACCTAATAAAAAGAATGGATTCTCTTCCCCCTTCATAAAAAGTATTATAATTAACTCATTAATTTAATCTTTTATTATAATTTTAAAGAAAATCATTATAAGTTTTATATCAATATCAATCATATGTATAGAAATCAAGCTAGAAACTAGGGAATTTTTATGAGTATGAATTGAGACAGCTCGAAATATCTATATTTAAATTACATTCTCACTAGGTTTCTTGATTGAAAACCCCTTACTCAGAGTATTAGGGTATGATTTTATGCTAATAGAAAAAATTCATGATATCAAAGAGTGTTTATATCCATAATAAAATAAATAATTAGTAAACATTGAGTTTATGATCAAAGTACCAACCATCACTTAATTTGACACATAAACCTCATATGCAATGATATTGTAAGATTATAATTTATCCATTGAACTATACTAAATTAAATACCATTGATTATTATTAAATTCATTCAAATAGTTCTTCATCTCATTATAGTTGAAGCACTAGACATTGGAAACTTCTTTCTTTCCCTTACAATCATGTGCTTGAGGTACATTCTCTCCATACTTGAAGTAAACTCCAAACCCCTTCATGAATTATCCATAGTTTTTTTCACAACTATTACATATTGTAAATGACACACTTATATTATTCCCTTTTATCATATTTCATTTTATAGAGTGCTCATCCACCCACTTCTTTTATTGATTTCGATGGAAAACAAAAGACTTAGAGAATTATTTATCTTTTTTATGAAACTTGATAATATATCCTAATATACTAAAAACTGTTGAGAGAATAATTCCAAATTAAGGATGGGTTATAACCTAAAAATAAAGAAATTAATTTTACTTCTTATATTCTGTACATAATCTATAGCATGAGTTTCTAACCTTATGAAGTTAAATTTATTTTAAGTAATATTTTCCTCTGTAGTTTTACTTAGATTAAGTTATTTTCATTCTATATCAGCTCATTTATCACATGGAAGTATTTTTTTATGAATATCTACTTTAAATTATTCTATTATATACTCTCTATGTCCTTAGACTACTTAGTGTTCTTCATCAATGACCACTATTGATCAGCATCTCCCTAAAGATGATAAGATTATGTGATGATGTTTTTTATTTCCCTACATCTAAATATGAGAACTATATTCTATAGGAACTTGATTCATTTTTCCTATATTAATTTATTATTAGTCCCATTTAATGATGGTTTTTTCATAAAAACTAATCCATCATTATTAAACCAATTTCGGGATTAGTAAGTTGTTCTATAAATTCAATATTATTGGTCATAACCTGAGATAGCTAACCCACTACATTTATAATCCCCTAATCTATAGAACTATCCTCATTAAATTCATTGAATTGATAATGATAGAAATCCCTACATAGTTTATAGGTGTTGTTTTGGTTTCAATTAATTATTATAAACATAATTTCAAAACAATTATATATACTATATTATCTCAAAACAACCTGAATATTGAATCAAAAAATATGATTCCTATGTAAATAAAATTTTCTTGAAGGTTTTTTTTGGAATAATTTAAGGGAATCTCATAATAATATCATCATATTCTACTATGTTCTTATATAGCTAGTTATCAAAGTTCCTAATAAACATTTATTAATACTAACTATAACACCTAGAATCTAGTAAAATAGAGTTATTGTCTACATCACTATGTTGGAAACAAATACAAGAGACTGCATCCTATGGGATAGAATAGTTTTATAGTCTTGGGATAATATATATATATATATACATTATTCTCACATTACATTCCAAATAATGAAATAAAACTTAAATCATGAGTAATAAATTTATTATTTCTTACATTATATCTCAGTAATCATTCAAAGTTTACTTATTTGTTCCCTAGGGAAAATAAAACACAATAAATTGTTATTTTATATTCTTAATAATGGAAATAATAAAACCTAATATATCATAAAATAAATAAAACATGAATAATATGATAGAGATAAAAAATAATCAAATATTTCAAATATCTAATATCATGAAAGGGGAATATATCTATGGATGACATGGTAACATAAATAGACACATTAATAATAATATCTAGTTTCACAATAATAAAAAGAATAATTATAGACATCATAATCTTACTATAAAGTCCTTATTCCATTACATCATACATAAACAGGTATGTAACTCTCCAAACAACCAATATAGTTTTTCTAATGAGATATACTAATGCATATAGGGTGAATGGAAATGAACATAAATCATACCTAAAATAAATAATTAAAAAAGATTCGATTTATTTCATTTCAAGTATCTTTTCAAGTTTATAGTTTTAAATAATTAGGTCATAAATCAAACCCAAATATTAATAATTGTTCACATTCACTAAGTATCTAATTTTAACAAAAAAACTTTTAAGAAATAACAATATTTATTTTCATGACACATCATCGCAATTATTACCTTCACAGCATCATTTTCCCTTCATATTCTCAAAAACCTATGAAAATCATTCTAAAATATTGGATGAGTACAAAAATATCAGTAAGTTATGTATAAAAAGAAAGAAAAAAAATTAGTCCATGAACACTCTTAAAAAATTTTCCATTTTTAAAATAAAATTCCCACTCAAAATAAACATTTTCTTGCTCAATAAAATAACTTCTTTGGACACATATTCTCATTAAATATTTCATTATAAATATTAAAGTCAAAATAAAACTAATAAATATTTCATTGAAATCATGATTAACTAAGGGATGTTTTTTCAAAAATCTTATATATTTCACCCTTGAGAGGTATCATATACTTTACTTTTAAAAATAAGAATGTTCCATACATTTTTAAAAATCATAACATTTCCATAAAAACCCATAGAATACATAGATAAGTTAAATATTTAACATAATGAATTATTTGAATATCACTCTTACAATAACTCTTATAAATGAAATAACCTCCATAGTTAATTCCAATCATCTATTGGGAAAAACATAATTAGTTAACTTTCCCCTCTAACCAATGCATTGGAAATATATATTGGTCTCACCCATTATCAGTTTATAATGGTACCACCCATCCTTAGATTATAACAGAAGAATATACCCTCAGATTATAACAAATCCACCCATTACCATAAACAGATTCCATGAAACATAATATATTTATAATAAATAAAATCATGCATCATAAAATCATTATTTTCACTCATAGGAAAACATTTTGATAATTGATATATCTTTTTCCATTAAAACCAAATTAACTAAAATAAAATTCCAAAAAGAAAGGGAATGATGGTTTTTCATTAAAAAACATATATTCTTATAAAAGAATCCAAAAAAATAAAATAATGGAATTGGTAGAGTGATAAACCATTGATTTTATATATGATAAAATATAGCCTTCATTTTTCCTTTTTAAAAAAATCAAAACCTGCCATATAAAATACATAAATAGATTCCTTTTGAAAAAAATTAAATGTAAAAAGAGACAAAAAATATTCTTTATAAATAATTTATGTCATTATAAATACATCCATAAAATAATTTTAAAAATATGTACATGGAGGAAAATGATTTAAAAATCATTAAAATATTTAAAATAAGGTTTTTAAATTAAAGTGTTCTTTACCTTGAGTCCAAATCATCACATAAATTCTTTATATTCTAGAATAATCAAATTTTGTTAAAATTTTGTTTTCTAATAACCATTTTCATATATATTATTCCTCTTATTTCTATGTTATAATCAATTACATAATCAATTAACTTCACATCATACATTTTGATGATATTTAGCTCATATGTTCAAGATGACTTCAGTATAGAGAATATGGTCAAATTGGTCATTATTTGATCATCTATAGACTAATTATCATGACATAATTATCATTTTTATAAATAAATTATACTTTTAAAAACAATAATGAATGATGGTTAACAAAAATGAACTATGTTACAATCAAGGAGATGTTAAGTTGTACGTATGCATGAGTAACATTTCCATTTTTTAATGACCATGATAGAAATAGGATAAGTATTATGTAATGACCCATATTTTCATGAAGGTATGAATCATTTTTTCACAATTTTAGCCCCTTTTATAATCTAGGAAAATATGCACTATGGCCTAAGGAATGTCCCAGGAGCATCTAGGTCTTGTTTGGAGCTTGTATTTCAAGAAAATGGGAAAACAGGGTAGGTCACACGGTTACCGCATGATTAGTAGAAACCATTTGGTGTACTCTTGAGTAAAATTTAGGTCACATAGTTTGTTTACAATCATGAGACACAATGAGCACGCCCTTGTGGGCCATATGTAGTTTTGTATAGAGGCTTTTTTCATGGTTTTTACAAGGTTAAGGAATTGTGCGCTATAACCGTTCGGGGTCTCTCCTTGGGCAGTAGTCTTCACAATTTTGGAACATGGTTTTTATAACCATGTGGCCAAACCATACATCCCTATATTTGAGAGTGAAATTACTCCTTTTCTCATGATGAACCTAAGTAAACCATTCATTCTTTCCTCCCTCTTCATTCCAGCGGATGGCTTGGTTTTCTTCTCCCATAGCTCTCCCTAAAACCTAATATAGGAATTTATATAACTTCTTGATCTGATGTATGAATAAATATCCATTAAAGTTTTTGGATAGATATAGTTATTCTCTTGAGTCCTCTTCCATCCATTTTAAGTTTATCTTCAGATCTATTATGTTATTTAGCAGCAATATTGTTTCTTCTATTTTCATGGCATTGGTATGTTTCTTTGATTTTTTTAAACTAATTTTATTCTGAGGACAACATTGGATGATAAGTTATTAATGACCATAAGTTTTGTGGTCACATCAGTTTTCCTCAAAAAAATTCTCTTTTAATAGATGTGTTGTTCCGTTCAACGCCATCCTTCATCGTATATCGCTTTAAAATATACATCCTCGTTATAAATTGTTTTAAACACCTTGATATACTCCCAAGGATCATTATTATGTAAATAGAGGATTATAACCTCAATCAAAGACTCCCCTTTGGTGTTCTAGATTGAATTTCCAAATTATAATTAAATTATTACATGTCTGAAACACCTTCCAAGTGTTCATATTTGGTTGTAATTGAAATCAACCACTTCTATATAAAGGGTTATTGAACCCAATCACCTCCTAAGTGCTTGTACTTCTTTAGAAATGGATTTTCACACATGTAGGTAATTAATTAAGTGATATTATCACATCCTAATGACTTAGTAGAACCTTTTAATTGAGTTAGCATGTTTTGATTGATTAAATGAATTGATTGCATAAAATAGATTGATTCATGGTGGGTTTACATCCTTAAATTAATTAAATGGTTTAGTTTAAATAACTTATAAAGGGTGTAACGGCCACACCTATTCTTAAATTATTTATTAAATGATTTAATTGAACCAAGATTACTTAGTGATTGAAATGCATGAGAGGTGATGCCTCATGGCTAATCTTATATTTATAGATATATGATTATGCCTTTGATATAGGTTGTGTAATGATGGTTAAGGGAATTATTGATCACAACGATTCACTATCCCCTACATTGGGTGTTGAGCATGACGTCTCGCACCAGTGACACTATTTAGACGGAGGGCATGATGCACCACATACCTTTGTTTGGGTGTTGACATGATGACTCACCCACTATCTCGAGTGGTGAGCATGTTATCTCTCACTCATAATGAAATTTAGGTCATGTACCCTTTTTGGGAGCTTATATACCTGTTTAGAATACTTATGGATGATAGAGTTACACCTCTATCTAGACAGCACCTATTATTATAGTTATATGGCCACTTACATTCGCACATAATTGGTCCATATAGGTGGATTCAATATATAACTATAGATTATATATTATTACTATATATATATTTACTGATCAGAAAATCATTCTAGCTGTGAGCCGAAGTTAGTAGAGCTGCCTGGTGTCCCTTAGGAACCTGATTAGGATGGTGTTTATTTATTCACCTTTTTCTAAAATTTCATTTATACCAACACACTGATGTTGGTATGTACACTGCCTATATTACTTCTAGACATCGTTGGTGGTGGCCTACATAGATTTTATCTCACACCATACTCAGGCATCCATTGGTACCTGAATATATAACTATTATATAAGTGTGTATAAGGGAAAGAACCCTACTATAGGTTCTTGATTTTCTTTACATACAGTTAGATCATAAAAGTAGATTATTGAGAATATACTTGAGATTCTAATGGATAAACCTTTTATCTTTTCATAGTTTTTGTATAGAATGTTAGATATGTCTTCCCCTGTTCTCCTTTTTGTACATCAATATGTCATACATTCATGTATATGGAATTTTCTTGTGTATTTAGATATTATTGTTCAGTTACTTAGTTATTTAGTCTTCCTTACCTTTTTTCTATTTTATATTTTTCTTTCTACTATGTTGGGTTACTGGTCCACTCTTTAGTGTTGTCTTACCTTGTGCTTCCATTTTTTTATTTCTTAATGTTATTGTATCCAATATGCCTCTCTAATAAGAGGGTATATTCTCCCTATTGTACCACTTTTACACCCTCACTACTAATCGTAATCCTCTGGCATACGAGGAGGCATGCTTGAGGCTATGTGACCCACCAGCATGGGGAACGGGTTATGTGGATCCTAGGATGGGATGTTACAAAGTTGTGTCAGAGATATTTTTACTTTTTATTACTATTTGGATACTAGATAGTAGACTAGGAGTTAAAGGAATTTGGTAAGGACCCTACGCCTAGATGTAACTGACCCATGTATAGGGGAAACCCAAATTATCTAGGATGGGAAATTTCAAATATTTATTGTTACATTTATTGTTGATATGAATTCTCCATTGGGTGATGTGAATTTATTATGATGTTATTGATAATGGTATTATTGAAATGATATTTCTATTAAAATGGCTAGATAAAAAGAAGGTTTTGTGTTACATGCATCAATCTTGGCACAATAAGACTAATATACCATCTATTTTTCCATTTGATGTCTACTTTCTGTGTTCATTTTCCTGTTTTGTAAAATTAGTACCTTAATTATTATGTATTTAAATTTGATTAAGGATTGGAAAATATAATTGACACTTAAAGTTCCTACCTTAACCTATCAATGTTTTCCTGAATATGTTAAAGTAGACACCATAAGTAGTCAATTATAGTACGTTGATCTATGGACCATTAGTCACATTGGATGGAATGTGTTATGGAGTGGATTAAGTGGAAACCATATTTTTGTTCTTAAGGAGTATGGCCTTATGGATTGGAAATGATGATCCATATAATTAAACCATTTAAATATATTTAAATATTTGAATAAGAAAAAATTTAAAATGAATATGTATTTAAAAGTGAAAATAGTCATCTTATACATGTGAAACATTAACATGGACCCAAACCTTTCCATAGTAGTTGGTATTTGGTGTGTCTCTTATGTTCTTATGGCCTGCTATGGTCATTATCTATTACTCAGTCCTAGATTTATGGGAAAGCAGAAGGGTGTGATCTATATATAGGAAGGCTATAAACTTTTCCTAGTTTTCTTTGTGCAATATTTTCAATAGCTAAAATCTCTTCTGAGGAATTTGTTTGTAATTTTAGCATCATGCATCCATGACATCCTCCAGTCATACTACCTAAAGATAGTGATGACCATGCACCATAGGTTGTGGGCTTTGAGCCACCAGTGATTCCACCTATAGTGCCACCTGTGGAACCTCTTCATCTTCTTGATATGTGCATTGACGCATAGTTTTACAAGGTCTTCTTTCACATGATTTAATCTGTGTAAGGCATTTCTTGACCCTCCCTGACTATGAAATAGTTTACTCAGGTGTTCCAAGAGAAGCATCTTCTAACTATTTTGGGGGATGAAATACCACATTCTACTGAGTATTGTCTAGAAGCTATCCTTACTATATTCGAGCATCAGGATATATCTCTTGAGTGGAGGTATAACTCTATGAATATGTGATATGTGATTCTTCTAAGTGATGGTGGGATGTTATTACCTAGATAGATCACAACTGTAATATGGTCTTGGAAGATTTTCAGAAAATCTTCTATGATTGCTTCTTCCCCCATAATATAAGGGCTGGCATAACTTGAGAGTTCAGGAACCAACAGTAAGGTGTTGTGTATATCATGGAATCCTCTTCTCACTTTAAAGAGGTATAGTGGTTCACACCGACTCTATCATGGAATATTCTTCTCACTTTATATGATATTTCTATAATTAATGGATCCTAAAATCAATCATAATATTAAAATTGATATTTTTCAAATAAATGAGTATTTTTTTCAAAAATTAAATTTATCATATTTATAAAAAAATCCTAAAATGTATTTAATTTTTTGAATCTAAATGTTGAATAGTGTTTAGGGTAAATTTTTGGTATTTTTTTAAAATAGATGAATTTTTATTGAATAGATAAATATAGTAAAACATGTTATTTAACATTACAAGATAAATACATGAATTTTAAGTCATGAATGATGTATGATCCAATTTTTTAGAAATCACATGAATTATTTCCTATATATAGTCATAATAATCAACACTATTGAAATTCTTGAGATAAAATGATAAAGTAATGAATATAATATTCAAAAACACCCCTCTAATCCCCTTCTAAATACTACCCCTTATCCTCACAACTTCTAAGACCTGGGTATTTCCAAATTTTTTCTTTAACATCTTCTCAAACCAATCCACCATGTCCTAGTGATTTTTATATCATCAAAGACCAATACAAGGTGCCTTAAGTAGAAGCTTGGGAGGATGCATCCAAAAGGGAAGGTAATACCCTTAACCAAGTCTTTTATCTTTCTATTCCTCATTATCCTCCAAATAAATACCTTAAACTTAGATTAATAACTAAAATTTTACATGTATATATATATATACTGTTATGTTATTTTATTAATGTAATATTTATCATCCATCATCTTCTCTTATCCTTCTATTCTAAAAATGAAAACATTATATGTATTATGTTGGTTCACCTCCATCATAGATGATGAGTTTTCCTTTCTTGTTAACACCTTTATAGTATGTATTAATTCTTTTATAATTGGTTAAAATGAACTAAATATGAATATTATGCATTTTTTCACATTTTGGAATAAATATATTTCTATATTATTAAATGAAATGAAACAAGTTCGTAATGGTCGGTAAAACCACCAATATAAACTAGCCATATAAAATTAACTTTTTAATAAATTTCTTTTCCATATATTGAAAAAAAATGAAAATTCATATCATTTTGATATTCATAAGTTCATGAATAAAATTTCATTTCACTTCTGGATTTGTAGTCCCATCTTACATGAACTTCATTAAGTATAAAAATTATGCTTAGGATAAAATTATCAATTCTATTGATTTTCATGGATTAATTTTTTTATTATAAAATAAATAAATTTACATGGCTTCAAAAACTGAATTTGATGAGAATAATACTTAATTAAAATAAAATACAAAAACATTTTATTTTATTGGAAAATATTAGTTATGTTCATAAAATGCTTAACATAGGTTTTATAATTTAATAATGTTATTTCAAATACATGTATCTTTACTCCATAAAAACAACTTTGACTATTTGTATGGTTTAATAAACTTCTAGGTCTATATTATATAAATATAATTTACAATTTTGATAAAAACCATATTTTTCATTTTTCACATAAAAAATAAATTGTTTTCAAAAAATCCCAAAATTTAATCTTATGATAATTTATTCATAAAAACTACCAATATGGAGTTAATTTTCTTTAAATTAATTTCTAATATTAAAAAATTAAACTTGTGATCATGTGCATGTATAAAGGCTCTTTAAAGTGTGAATTATGTGATAGTCTGGGATATAGTCGTTACCTTATACAGTAGAGTCTCAGGTATTACAAAATATTTTATGATCATGAATAAAATTGAAGAATACAAATGGTTTTTCAATCAATTTTTAATTCATTAATAATATTATTCTTCATTTATATGGTTTTATTAGTGAGTAAAGTTATTTTGGTGGATCGATCTGATCTAAGTTTTCATATTTTAGTTATATTATTTTCTATTTTTACCCCATTTTGATATTTTTAATTATTATGACCATTTTTATTATATAAGTGTAATATTTAAATTAATAAAATAAAATGTTGTTGGTTTTATCATGTGTCTCATGTGATTTACTAAATATGAAACATTTATGAGAAGGAAAATTCTATTGATAAAATTATTGATCATTGCACTCTAAATTTTATGTATCCGAAATAAAATAATTGCTCGATTATCATAAATATATTGATATTTTATTATGATTATGGTACAACTATTTCTCAACTTATTTCTATAAAATGGTAAATGGATGATTCACTTGTGTGTACATGTGGACCACCACCTATACATAGAGATATGATTCATTTTCCATCACATTCATTCACGGTTGGTTATTATGATGAATTTAATGTTTATATATTATATTTATGAAATAATTATACTTCTATAATTATAAGATATTATAAACCTTTTAACTTCCCATCCATTGTAAAATGATAATGTTTCTTGTGCATATGTATTGACTATCACCTCCATGAAGTGATGTGATTTGTTTTTCATCTCAGCGTTACATAGTTGGTAATAAGGAAATATTTAATTAATATATAGGATATTTAAGATATAATAATTATTATTTAATGGTTAATTATTATTTACCTTTACCTTGTTATATATATCAAAAATTGAAAATATCACTTGTGCGTATGTACGGATTATCATCTCCATGAAGTGATGTCATTCATTTTTCACCACCACTTTTTATGAATGGTTATAAAAATGTACATAATGATTAAATATGAAACATATATCATGATTAATATTCTGTATATGATGAAACCATGACCATGTTTTAAGGATCAGATCTTACAAATGGAAATATGCATGAAAACACGAAACAGATATCACCCAGAATAATGATTTTAAAGAAGAATTGTTAATAAATGGGTGATAAAATGTTATAAGTAAATAAAATATGGTATAATATGTGTGAATATGGTTCTATATTACATTTATAATATTTATATATTTATTATACATTACGTTTGAACCCGTAATAATCAAGAAGATTCTTTAGGTAAGGGTTTATGTTCTAATATCATTTTTTTGGGTTTGGCTATGCTAAATTTTCGTTGAGGGAAATCATGTGGTTATTATCCTTTTCAATTACATATATTTTCTTATACTATATTTATTCATGGAATATTAATGTAATAGTATCATTTTCTTCTCTTTGGTACTTAAAATGATCAATAAAATATTTTTAATAAAATTCAACTTTATTTCCACATTAGTCAAGAATATTTTTCTTCCATGTCCATATTTTACTTAAAAAATCATGAATTTTTTTAATATTCTACAATTATTGATTAATATCATTTTTACCCATATTTTACTTTCTATAAAAAAAATAAAAAAAATCTTATTTCATTTTTTGAATGATTTACTTTTTAACAAAGGTGTGAATGGAATCTTTGTTTTAACATATATCGCACAAGCAGCTTCTCCTAACTACATGAATACTATTTTATTTTTAATATTCCTTTAAAATATTCCATGGATATTTTAAAATAAAATTGTTTCATTAATATTCACTAGCACCCTAAGTAAGTAGTTGTTAATCAAGACTCCTATTTTAAATATTATTATTAAAAGGATATGACAGTCAGTCCTCATTATGATTAATAGACATAGCCTATTTGGAAGCATGGTTATTATACCTATGTTTGACTTTCATATAATCCTTGGTATGTATTTTCTTTCAATGTATAATGAAAAAATTTATTACCAAGAGAATGATATTATGATTCATGAAGGATATTTGGAATACCTTGTCATTATAGGGGATAATTCATCATCTGAATCATGTTTGGACCCATCTTTAGTATCTCACCTTAATGAAATTATAGTAGAAAAGGAGTATATTAGACCTATGTATGGGAAATATATCCTTATAATGTAATATTTACCTCATCTTTAGGAATATATTGATCTATTTCTGAAAGAGTTACCTGGAAATCCACCTGATCATGAAGTTGAGCTTTCCATTAAACTCATCCCTAATTTAAAACCAATATCTAAATGCCCTTCAAAATAGACACTGTGTAATTAGTGGAACTAAAGAAACTACAATAATATTAATATAATAATGTATTAATTAACCCCATTTTTATCTTTGGAGATCCCCTGTTCTTTTTGTTTATAAAAAAGAAGGTTTAATGGGGTTGTTCATTGATTTCATGGAAATCTATGAAGATAATATAAAGAAAAAGTATAATATTCCTCAAATTGATGATTTTTTGATATACTTGAAGGAGATAAATATTTTTAAAGAAAAATATTTGTCATGTGTTTTATAAATTATTATTAAGGAAGGATGATATTCCAATAAAAACATTTTGTATGAGGAATATAAATTATGATTACAATAATGTCCTTTTGATTAACTAATCAACCCTTTATTTTTATAGATCTTATTAATATAATATTCCAGTATTATATTGATAATTTAATATTAGTATTTATTGATGATATTTTTATACACTAAGTTTTATGAATACTATAAAATCAATTTGAGAATAATTCTTGAAACTCTCATATGAAATGAGTTATATGGTAAATTTAGTAAGTTCAAGTTTCTGCTTTGGTAATATTATTTTCATAATCATTCTTTCTCAATTGATGGAATATAAATTGTCCAATTAAGGAAAAAGGTTGTTAAATAATGGACTACACTAATGAACATAACTAATATATGTTGTTTCTTTGTATTATTAGGTTACTATCGATGATTTGTTAAAAATTATTCTTGATTATCTAAATCATTAACCAAGTTGACATGTAAAGGGGTAATGTTTAAATGGTCAGAAGAATTAAAATATTTTTTTAAATAACTCAAGAGTAGATAGATCAATAAAATATTATTTAAATTACCATTAGGAAGGGATTGTTTTGTGATATATAGTTATGCATTGAATAAATGACTTAGATACATCCTTATTCATAATAATAGAGTTTTTACTTATGCATCAATACAGTTAAATATCGATGAACAGAATTATATTTCCCATCATCTTGGGTTTGGAATAATAATACTTACCTTTATGATATGGAGTAATTATCTCTATGGTAAATATATGATATATATATATATGGATAAAAAAATATTGACATACATATTTTAAAAAAAATATCAGCATGATATAAAGGAGATGGCTAGAGATGCTCATAGATTATGATTTCTCAATAAACTACCAACTTGGGAAGGAAAATAAGGTGGTCGATGAATTAAATATTAAATATTAAGGAGTTTTGACTAAAATAAGGATTAAAAAAGATCCTATATTCATGGATTTAGTGGATTTGAATATTGAAATAATTAGGGAAGGTTAAACAACACTGCTTTTACAAATGATTTCCAAACCATCTTTAACGCATAATATTAAAAGGTCTCAACAAAATTATAAGAATTTACAAAATAAAATTAAGGTCATGAATGATGGGAATTTGGAATAACTTTTTTTATAAAGATGGTGTGATAACATTCAGATAGAGGCTATGTGTTACATCAATACCAGAGTTTAAGAGGGAGTATCTAGAAGAATCCCATAGCTCAAATTTCACTGCACACCCTGGTAGGACCAAGATATATAGGGATTTAAGATAACATTTTTTGGGATAATATTAAGTGTTAAATTGTTTACTATGTATCAAGATACTTGGATTTTAAACAGTTTAATGTTTAGAGACAACATCATAAGTGATTCACGTAACCTCTCCTTATTTTTATATGGAAGTAGTGTAATATTACTAGGGAATTTGTCATTAGACTACCAAAGACTCCAAAAATAAATAATGTTGTATGGGTTATTATTATTTTTATTAACAAGTTTGTAGGTTTCATTATTATAAGGTAGGATATACCTTTTTCCACCTTGTATGACTCTATATCAATGAAGTTGTAAGACTTTATAGTTCACCTCTTCTTATTGTATCTAATCATGACACACGATTTACTTCAAAATCCTGTAAATTAAATATTATGTATCTAAAAAATAATCTAAATTTGATCATTTTATATTATCCTCAGATATATGGACAAACCAAAAGTAACATTTAAAAATTAGAAGAAATTTTGTGTTCATGATCACTTGACTTTCAGGGAATGTGGGATCAATATTTAACTTTTTTGTAATTTTTTTATAATAATAGTGTTCATTTGATCATTCAAATTGGAAAATATGAAGCCTTCTAAGATAATACATTTATTTAAAAGTTATATTGGGATTAAATTATGGAAATTAATCTTTTAGGACTAGAACTTGTTAAGGATATAATGGAAAAATTTAGAACTATTTAGGGTCGAAACAAGGATTCTCAAAGAAAGAAAATGTCTTATACCGATAATTGAAACTATGTCATAGGTACATTGGACCTTTTTATATTTTTGTAATAATTTTAGTAGTGTTTTACCATTCGGAAATTCCTCTAACACCCAAAACATTATAAAAGAGTAACTTTTTTTCAATAACGTGTATGACACACGAAAACTTAACATAGAAAGGAATATAAACTATCAAGATTTTATGATATATTTACTATTTTAAATAAATTTAATCTATTATATATCTTTAAATACAAGTATTACTGAGTTATCTTGTGTCGTACGAAACAATTAGTTTCTTCGATAGCATGTGTTGCATGCAGAACCGAGTTTTACCAAATAATATTAATAGTATTATTTAAAATTAAAATTATAACCTAGAAGTTAAATTAGAAGTTATGAATACTATTAACTAAATTATTAAAATATATGTTTTAAATCATTGGTTACTAGTTAAGTAGAAATGAATACCAAAACCAATTGGATAAAGAAAATGTTTTTATAAAAACAATTGGTGTTATGAACCAAATTTTTTTAATCATAATAAATTAAATTAATTACTATTATTGAATGATTAAATTTATATATAAATTTTTTTATATTCATACAGTATATTGTATATGCATATGATAAGAAAAAATCTAATTTTACTCATAAAAAGTAGTATTTATCAAACAGAAGTTTTTCCACCTTTTAATGGAACACCTATTTAAAAAAAATTAGGAAATTTTAAAATTTTTATTTGAAAAAATAAACTTCATTTTTTAAATAAAAAAACTATCTTAGGGTGAATTTTTTGTTTTTTTTTCAGAGGTTTCATTTTTGATGAATAGTAAAAAATGCTGCAATTAATTGAAAACTGACTTTTCATATAAATAATTTATAATGTTAAATTAAATTTTAAATTATTTTTAAATTAAAATTATATAAATTATAAATCTATTAATCTAATTTAGTTTATTTCAATCATTTTTATATTGAATTAATATAAAAAAAATTATTGAACTTTTGAACGTTTTCACTTTAAAAACTTGTTTTCTCATCCCGTATGCGGGATTAATTTTAAATTAATTTTTATCACTTATATGACTTTAATTTAGAAAATTGGATTCCATATTTTTAATAATCATAATTTATAATTTCTATTAAGTTCAAAAAATTATTTGACCAAAAATAGTAGTGAAATGAATTAAAATTAATTATAAGAATTAAGGTAAAATTAGGCTTACCAAGAAACTAAAATTTAAACTTAAGGGTAAAATGACCTAGAAACTTTACCAACACCCATTGTGTGGACACATTTATACCATATCACCTATTGGGTCAAAATGGTTCATTATTAGAGTCACATGATGGAGTGACACTATTTTTAACCTTATAAGACTTTGGAATATTTTTTCATATATTTTCAAAGACAGGTACTAAGATGGCGTGTGATTTAGAGTCCTAATATTCCCAGAATTAATTTTATAAAAATATATATATATATTATTATTAATTAACATTTTATTAAATAAAATTTAATAACTCTTAAGTGGAAACTCCGATCATAAATCCAAGAAAACGGTTGAGTCCAGAACGCGATGTTTACCCTAGGCGTGGCCTAAACCTGGTCAGTACTCGGAGTTTAGATATCACGACCATTGGTAGTGTGTTCAATTGTATAGGTACATTAGGAAAAGGCCTCAAGTGTTAGATATGACTTTGGGTTGTTGAATCCCTCCCTTGGCTTATGGAGGTAGTCTTGGGGTAGTTGCGGATCGAGCCATGTTGGGTCGGGTCCTAACACATGATGTAAGGGAGACCTCTCAATAGTGTTTAACTTTTAGTATCCACAAGAATTTCAATACTACTACACTATAAAAAGGAACTAAATACCTTACTTATTACCACATCTCAACCCATTTTTCTCATCCAAACCCTACCCAACATCCCTCCCCTCGTCCTAAAAGCTATATTTTGGATAGAATGCAAACCAAGAAAGGATTTTGGTATAAACCAAAAGGTGTTACCCAAATAATAGGCAACGATCTTAAATAATAACTTTTATTTATTTCTTTATCCGCCCCTCTAATTATTCTTATATCATTATTATATAATAACTTATGTATATTCAATATAATGGGATATTGTTATTAAATAATCAATAATTCATGTATATAAAAGTGAATAATTAAAAATTCATATTCATAGAACTAAATTTTAAATGGATTATCATAAAGTAAAGGAAAATAATAAATAATAATTCATGATGTAACCCATAAACATATAACTATATAATATAACATGGAAATTTATAACTATGAAACAATAATATCTTTAATTCCATGAAAGATGCAATCATGATAAAATAAATAAATCAAGAAACAATAAGATAAACCAACACACGTTAATCGAAAATAATATCTAAAACTACAAAATTATAAAATCAAAATTTCTACAATAATGACACCCACCAAAGAATAAAAACCCATAATCATCCTAATTAATACAACATCCATAATATTTGAAGCCAAACATGAATCTATAAACAAATTTGAACACAAATTATGTACACACATGAATCATATACATGTGTAAATGATTGTGAAAACCAAAACCCATTAGGAAATCCTCACATAACTCATAATTATAATATATATTATATGAAATCACATGTAGAGAATAATATAAATAAAATAAAACTCTATCACCCAATTAAAGAACACATGAAAACTCCATGGAATGAAAATAATGTATGAGAAATAAATTATTTCAATATCATAAGAATTATTGGTCACATGTAAATAATTTTTCCATAAAAAATAGTTCTCTCTTTTTTTATATTCTTAAGAACCTATTTTTGAAATTTTTTATGCAAATACTTATAAAATATTCCACAAAAAGGTATTAAAGAACATAATATTTATATTTAAGGTATCATGGTCAATGTTTGTTGAATGTTTTTTCAAAATATACTGAAAAGATTATTTTCCTCATTATTTGGTTGTGATGTAATTTTAGAGATGAATTGAAATACTTTTTATTACTTTTGAATAAATGTATAGAGGAAATTGAATTTATGATTAATTAAAATTCTAGGTGAATAAATTAATAAATGGACCAATTGAGTAAAATTATAGAACATTAGAAGAAATAATATAAGGATAAGAATAAAATTTAGGGTATATTGAATATATAAAAATAAATTATGTATCACTTTAGTTATCTATATATTATCAAAGTGTACAATTGAACTAATCAAGTGATCAAAGTTTATAATAAATTATAATAATAATGTTGAAAATAATTATTACAATTTATACATGATATATAAAAGGTTTTAATTTATATTAAATATTTAAAATGGATTATATCTATATTTATTATGGTGTATTATAATAATTTATTGATTTAAATTAATTGGGGATATTTAAAATATGTATTTTAAAATCATATTTTAAGAAAAAAATTGAGAAAAGTTAATTCAATGAGAAGAAATTTAATAGGGAGCATGTTAGTTGAATTTTGAGAGTGATAACATCAATAATTATTTAATAATTAACATAAAACCATTTAACATCACAAATATAGAGGGTGTTATGATAAATTGATGATTTTATTCCACTAAAATAATTATTTTTATTACTTTTTATTGAGGAAAGATGTTCTTCATTTATTGAAATAAAAAACATCATTCTACTAAAGGGGTATTTATATTTTATTTCATGATGTATATATATATCTTATGTTATATCTTCATTTTAACTTATTAATTTTATTTATTTTATTTTTTTCGTATGAGAGATAGTTAAATGATTCCAAAGGCTTTTCATTTTAAATTTTTTTAAAAGATAATATTTTTAATCTAGTATTTTCAATTGGAGAAAGAGTAAAATTTTTAACCTGGAGATATCAATTAATAAAAATGATTTTTCACTCATTGGGAGGTTAACCTTGTAAAAAATAGTTTTTATTTTTTTAAATTATTTCATTTTTATATAAAATATTTAAATTAAAATAATTTTAAATAATTAATAGGCTATTATATTTTTTAAAGTAGTGGAGGTTGATTGAGAAAAATCATAAAAGTTTTAAAAGTAGAATCTATAATTCAATACCCTCCCCTCATAGTGACTAATATATCTTATATATCTCTGTATATATTATATTTTAAAGTTTCCTTCAAAGATCGAGTAAAATAAATTCTTTTAATAATCTTGAAGGTGTTCTATTAATATTTTATTATTATTTCATTTATTCTTGTAATTATTATATCTTACCAATTATCACATTAAATCAAACAAAAATAAATAAATTCCAAAATTTTATGAGAATTTTTTAAACATATGTAAGTAGGAAGATTTTCTTTATTTACCCTATATTGGTTTGAATTTTTTTATAAACATTTACTAGAGGTTATATAATATCATAAAATAAATTTTAAGATTAAAAAACTAATCAGAATAAAATTAAGAATAATGGTAAATCAAAGAATTATTTATTATCCTCACATTCTAATAACTAACCTGAAAAGTTATGGGGTTAGAATCGTAAAAAAATTGAAATAAATTTTAGAATATTTACAAGGGAAATAAGAAGGTAAAATATGCTAAGTTATAAATTTATAATACTAAATTTGATAAAATATTATGATGGAAAAAAGAATATGTTGGTGGTTTATTTATACATGTAAATAAAATCACGATTATAACATATATTTTAGTGAGAACCTTTAAAATTCAATGATTTTGATGAATATGGTAATAATTATTCCGAAAAGAAAATATTTTAAGATTTTAACATTAGATGATCATGAATTCAATAATTATTCACTTGAAGATCATTTTAGTGCATTGATTTTCTATTTTATAAGAAAGGGTTAAATTATAAATAAAACATATATGATAAGGATTTATCCTTAAACTCAATTAAGGGGTTTAAAATTGATGATAATAGGAGTTAACCATTAATTTATCTCGATGATGATTTTATTGAAGAGAAATATCAACATATCATGTATCTTTTATCTTTTAATACCTTAAGTGTAAATTAAAAGTATAAATGGAAACTTACATTCAATTGTTTTAGTTATACAAATGTTTTACATATTTCAAAAAATATATTCAATTTTAAAGGATGGTAAAAGTGATAAATATAAACCTATGACACATTCATCTCAAAATAAAACCAACAAGGATGAATCATTCAAAAATGTAAAGTGTTTTGAAAAGGTAATGTGAAATTTTTCTTTAAGAGTGAATATAATAAATTTATTTTATAAAATTAAATAAGATACTATAAGTGATGATAATTTTCTTGATCATGAAAATTCATTTAATAATGGTAAAAAGTTATTCATTTCCAAAGAAGTAAAATAATTTTCCTTGTGTGAAGAGAAGGAATATAATACTAAATAAGAAGAAAATACTAGGATGTATTTTGTATTGAATTAATGGATGAGATAATTTATTTGAATAATCTATCATTTTTTTTAAGTTTTACAAGAATTTAAATAATTCACTTGAAACATCAAGTGGTGATTAAATATAATTTTCTAATAAGGAAGTTATTTTTGTAAATAATTTTTAACAAAATATTACCCTCTAAAAAAAGAATAAAATCATTTAACATTGTTTTTAAAAATAATAATATAAATCTTATGAGGTATAAGAACTCAAGAAATGTTTTGGAATCTATAAATTACATGAATATGTTTTATTTTTATTTTAAAAAATATTTAAAAACTATTGGTAGGACTTTATAAGCTTGTATATAAAGAATGATAACATCAAATAAAAATATAGAATATGTTAACAAAAAAATATATCACATTATGGGAACTTGTTGTTTTTATTTTGATAAATAATTATCTTTTAGTTCATGTGAAAAATAAAAGGTAAAATATTTGTCATAAAAATTGAAATAAATAAATATTTTTTATGGATTCCATAAAGAAAATTAAAGTTATATATTAATATAGACGGATAAAAAATTTTGAAAACTATATTCCTTTAATACATAAGATATAAGTATCTTGAATTATTTTATTCTATAAAAATAATCATGAATAAAGCCTAAAAATTCCTGAAAATATAATCCTTTTTTGATGAAATATGTATTCGATGAAGAGTTAAATAATTTTCAATCATTACTTATATTATTGAGTATTCAAAAATAAATTAATATTATATTGATATAATAATTTATATCCTATGAATTAATGGAGTCATAATTTTAGGAGGATGCAACCTCAAATGTCAAATAAAGTTATATCACAATAATGAAAATATAATTTTGAGTTGAAGAAACAAATTGATTAATTAAAAGGAAATTATGGAAGGTGTAATTAGAATGGTATCAATATATATGAATGACTTACTATCTTTCCAAATAAACCAAAATAACATTGAAAAAATAAAAAAAGGAATAAATACAAATGGGTTATCACAGTTAGAGTTATGTATAAGGATTTTATACTTGAAAAGTCTTGGATTTTGGACAGGGGTGTTTTAACCATATGAATAGTCATAAAAACATCCTTAAGTATGTTAAGAAGTGTTATTATAGAAGATCATAATAATATGAGATGCACAAGGTGTCATGATATTCATGTAACAGTGTAACATCTTGACCTAGGAGCCACTAAACAGTTCCCTGAGCCGATGGGTTGCATGGTCTCAAGTATGCCTCCCCATACACCAGAGGTTGCCAACTAGCAGCAAGGTCCAAGGTGGTACAGTGGGGAGAATATACCCTCATAATCAGAGTATCACAGTAATGAAATAAATAGATAATAGAATAGAGGAATAAAAATAGTAACTAACAGTATGAACATCATAACTACAACATCCAGTATCATATACAAAATGATGTAATATCCCGTATGTTTTAAAAGGAAATAGGAAGACATGGCAATAGGAATCCAGTAAAACACATGTATCAAAATTAAAAAAAGGACCAAAAATTCTATCTCCAATAGTATCATGAGTCATAGCTTAGTCATGTGGTTCTATTCTCTTATGCTATAATCACTCCAGAATCAACAACTGGGTGCTTTCCCCTGTCCCTACCTACATCCACATAATCTACCTGGGTACCATCAACAGCCCAGATTGGGTGTGTGATAAACTACATAGGACACCACTAATAGTATTTATAAATATCTAGTTAGTGGATAAAATATGATTAGTTTTCATATATAATAATGGTAAGCAGTAATAAAAATCGTAAAGGGTTGGATCATGTTTCTAAGGGATGCCAAGCTGACACTACCTGCTTCATCCTATGCCGGGAAAACCTCTGTAAAAATTTCATCATGGAAATATATGTAATAGTGTGTATTTTTGTATGTATATATATTCACTATATACATAGGGATGTTTATATCCACATATATACATAAGTTGAGCTATCCAAGACCTGAGGCGTAACTCAGGAATCAATTTCTAGTCACTACAGTATCCCAAGTCATAAGAGACACCATGCTCAAGTATCATAGGTGAAATGGATTCCATGATCTAGTATAACAATATAGATATTTCATGCTCGTATCTCATAAAAGTAGGGATTCCAGGCCTATATATCATGGGTTTATGGGATACCATGCCCATGTATCACAATAGTGTAATGGGTGACATGCTCATATATCACAACAGAGTAAGGGACTCCATGCCCATATATCATAACAATTTAAAGTATTTCATGCATGTATGTCACAAAATGTAAGAGATTCCATTCTTATATGTTGCAATAGTGTAAGGGACATCATGCACATATCTCACAATAATATAAGGGATTCTATGCTCATATATCACAAGAGTGTAAGGTATTTCGTGCCTGTATATCACAATAATGTAAGGGACTCCATTCCCATATATCACAACAGTATAAGAGACACCATGCTCATATATCATAAAAGTAGTGAGCATTATATGGATTTATGATGATCTAATAGATAGTTCTTAGTTCATTATTATTCCTCTTTAATAAGGGTGTAACCATTGTCCTAATTAAGAAAGTTTTGTATTCATACTACTCACTTTTATTAAACTCATTATATTACCATGATTATGAGTCACACCAAAACCAAATAGAAGATGGTTAGGTCACTTAAACATTTATAATAACAAAGGAATTTCCATAGGCACACCTCAAGGGGTGGAAACAACCGATGAGGACCTATCCCAATAAGAATAAAGGGATACAAGGTTATTTCAATCAAGGATATTGAATTGAAAATGGTTTTTGTTTATTTTAAAGAAAATAATGGAGAATAAAACCTAAAGAATCATGACACATAGTATAATGAAACAATACTTGATGGATAATTACTAGACCACCTACCTTAATCCTCTAGAGGAACACTCATTCAATATATGTCTCTGGTTTGGTCCAAATCTAAAGAAAAACAGGTGAACTCCCTGAGAATATGGAATATGGTATCACAATAAAATAAATTTTTTGGTAGGAATAATTATGATCAAAGTATCCAAAGGATTAGTTATCCTATCAGTGGTTATCCAACGTGATAGCCGACGATCAAATCAAAGTTTAAATGGAAGATTGGGATCACAGCCTAGTTTTAGGCTTTAGGATCTCAAATGGGAGGAGGGGAGGGTGTTGTAAATATTGAGAGGAAAAGAAATGAGATAAAGGGGAAAAGTTAATTCTCTATTTTTTAAGTGGTCACACTATTTTGAAAATCATGCACCAACTGTTTGACTCCTACTATCCAAAGATCATGCCCTGTACAGACTATACTACATGGATAGACAAACCATGTGTAGATCATGCACACCCTCAATATCATCCCCACATTTTCAACAACTCACTCTCATAGTTTATACAAACTATGTTTCTCCTTAACTAGGCTGAATGGTTTGTGGGTAATGGTTAGCACTAATCGTGCTCTAACCATGTGTTGTTTTTGTTTCTCCAAAAACTATATCTCAGGGATCCAAAAATATCCCGGACACTCTAAAAACTTTCCTTAAACTATAAGAAACATTTATAATGGTTTAAATAGAATTATTAAAAAAAATTAAAAATAACTATACCTCAAATAAAAGTTGGGATCATACAATCTTCCCCCTTTGAAGAACTTGTCCCTAAGTTTCCCTTCCAAGGGTGGTAAAAATTCATCTGAGAATAACTCTTGTCACTGAGCATGTGTGTCGGTCTCCTGGTCCCATGTATTTTTCTCTACATTGTCTTTCTACCATAGCACCTACACCAAAGGTACATACTATCCTTGTAGATCCTTATTTCTATGGTCAATGATGCAAATGGAATACTCCTTAAAAGAAGAAGCATCATCCAATTGAACACCCTTAGGATAAAAATTAGGAGAGGGGTCAGCATGGTAATGATGAAGCTGTGAAATGCGGAAGACATTGTTCATGTAATGGTACCTAATAGGTAATAGAAACCAATATTCTATTGGAAAAACTCTATTTAAGATCACAAAAGTCCCAAAAAATGAGGTGGTAGCTTCCCTTTCCTCTATATCCGTCTATGACCAAGTCTGGGTGATACCCACAAGAAAACATGATCCCCAACCTCAAACTCTAGAGGTCGTCAATGGAAATTGAAATATTATTTATTTCTATAATGAGTAGTATCCATATGCATTTTATTAACTATACCTACTTCGAAGTATCCTACAAAATACAAGGACCCAGTATCACTGCCTCCCCTACTTCTAGCCATCAAAGTGGTGAACGGAATGGCCTATCACATAAGACTTCATATAGATCCATCTGAATTTTTTATTGAAATCCATTATTTTATGAAAACTCAATGATAGGGATATGATTCTCTAAAAAAAATAAAATCAAGGGTCCATGTTCAAATCATGTCCTCTAGTACTTGTATCCTTTGTTCTGACTGACCATCAATCTATGGGTGAAAGGTTGTGCTTAAAAGTACCTACATACCCAAAGATTTCATTAACCTCTGCCAGAACCTTGATGTGAAATGATCTTACCTATCTAAAATGATAGTACATGTGACCCTATGTAAGTTTATAATCTCATGGACAAAAATTATTCCATGATCATCAACTGATAAAGTCTCTTGGATAAGAAGTAAATAGGATACCTTCTTCAATCGATCCACGACTATCCAAACCACATATCTATCTCAATGGGGCCACATTAAACCAATCAAAAAATACATTTCAACATAATACCATTTATATTAGGGTGTTGTTAATGTATATAACAAGCCATTTTTCCACTGGTGTTCCACCTTCACCTTCTGAAATGTGGAACAACTAGTGATAAAACCCGCTATCTGACATTTCATCTCAGGACACCAATATTGGCAGTGCATATCATGATATATCTTGGAGATAAATGGGTGAATTATCCACTAATAAGTATGATATTATCACATAAGATATTATCACATGTCTATAGGAACCCAGATATTCTCATGTATACACAGGATGTCATCTCAATTGACAGACCAATCCCGATGAAAGTCCTCACCAGAAATACTTTCATGTAAGAATAAACTCAGGATCTAAAAACTACCATATTTTCATCCTATCAAGAAATGAATAGGTAACTACTAAGGTTGAAAGAAAAATGACACTTGTGAATCTCTTGAAACTCTATATTCATATCAGAAAAAGGGGCATCAACTTCCATTCATCGATGGATTTCAGAATGGTTTGTGGTTGAGTTTTCTAACTCAGTGTATCATCTAACTCGTTTCCCTTCATGGGTGTATAGGCATGCTCAAATTCAAAATACTGAAGTTATTTAACCCATATTCACTGTCTGAGATTCAATTAATGTTTCATAAATATATATATTTGAGTATATTGTGATCTATAAACACCAAAAATCACCCCCCCCCCATCAGATAATTCCTCCAACAACATAAGGCATGAATGAATGTTGTAATATCAAGGTCATATGTTATGTAATTACACTCATGAGGTCTCAATTAGTGAGACACTTATGACTAAATTGATCATCCTACATTAATAATTGACACATATAAATGATTGATGCATTACAGAAAATTTTATTGTCTCGACCAGGATCTAGAATAATCAAAATAGACATTTAAGTAAGACTTCCTTTTAGCTTCTAAAAGGCCTTCTCGCACATTTCAGACCATAATTACTTCACTTACTTATTACTCATATCAGTATGTGGTTATAAAAATCATGATAATTCATGTATGAAACTCTTGTAATATCTATCCAACCCCAAGAAACAACATATATCAAACACAGTCTTGGGATTCTCCAAATAAAAATAGAACTATCTTTCTCTGGTTCAACTGATACTTCTAATTATGAGATAATATAACCTAATAAGTGAACATTATTAATAAATAAGTGTCACTTTGTGATCTTATCATATAACTGATGCACTATTATTTTACTCAATATGATCCTAAGATGTTTGTCATAATATCTTTGAGTATGATAATAAACCAAGAAGTTGTCCATAAAAACCATGATAAAGGAATCCAAGTGGGGTGGAAAACCCAATTCATCAAATCCATGAAAATAAATAGTGTGTTCATGAGATTTAATGGAATAACCAAATACTCATAACAACCATTCCTACTATGGAATGTTGTATGAGGTATATTTGTAGGTCTAACATGCACCAAGTGATATCCTGACCTCAAATTGATCTCTATACCCTCAATCCTATGATATAGTCAAAGAGGTCATCTATATATCCCTCAGTCCTAGTGTGAATTCTTATGACATATAAAAACCTTAGCTTTTAAATCCTTTAAATACCTCTTGAGGTCTTGCAATTCAGTAGTATCCATTCTATAAGGAGGAATGGATACCAGTACATCATCATGAAATATCTCGATAGTAAAATATACCTCTCTTAAGAGGTGGTTTGGAGAAGTCATCAGGGAATAAATCCCTAAAAATGTATGCCACTAGAGGTAAATAATATTGACTTAACCCCTTATCATCCATATAAAATCTTGAAATATTAGTTTTCATGCTAGTAAACCCCTGAGACTCTGGTCCATCTCTACCTTCTTGGACATCCCATTCACCATTATGAAGAGAACTACCATCTTATAGTGATGTAAATGATAACCTGTGGGGATATAATTCCACATAAGTGGCATATGAGACTAACCATTCCATCTTGAGAATGAAAGTATATCCCTTTATCCCAAGGATAAAGAGTTACCATATGAAATGATGGTTGGCTACCTCAAGGGGAATTCCTTGCATTAGCATACACTTTTCAACCAAATTTCCAACGGATTATCAGGTTTCATCACACCATATTCGTACTCAATATCACACTAAAGGATTTAAAAAATTTATATAGATATAATTTAAAGCTAATCACTTGTATCTAATAAGAGATATATGATAGTAAATAATACCATAATAGTACCTTGAATAGTAGATGGCCCGACACCCTACTCCTCCAGTATAGGAACTAATTAAATCTATCCTAGTGCATAGTCATATGCTACAACTTGGCTACCTTGAGTGCCTCTCTTCTAGTGTTGTGTATCTAAAGATCATCTACCTCGTCCATGACCTCCTCCTCGGATTTTACGACTTGCATCTACCATCCTGGAGAGGTACTCCTGCTCCCACTCCCAAAAGAAGAGTTGTTATGGATCCTATTCCAATAGGCATAGATGGTAATGTCCTATAAAAATGTTGAATATACCTCAACCTTCATTATCCTCAACACACAATGGATTCTCTGCAGAATTGGTTCTTCTTATGCCTTGGTTTGCACATTAGTGAAAAACCATGTAATAGTTAGTGGGTGTCATCTGGATGTTGTTCCTCATGTGTGCAGTCTCAAAGCATTGTTTCTAGATACTAGTAGAACCACTTCCCTATATCTATTTTGAAACTCCCAAGACCACACTGTTAGCTTCCCTCAGGATTTCATTAGTGATGATATCCTAGTTCACCATATCATACATGGTATTCCATCGGAAAACATTCACCTTAGATTGAATATGATGTCTAAGCCCATCATCGAATCGTCTTTATTTCACTAGATCATCTGTAGTATAGTTAGGTACAAAGAACTAAGGATCTATAAAATGATTTCAATAATACCTAATATACATAGACCCATGTTATAGGTTCATGAACTCCCTGGAATGATCATCCCTTAAGGTATCAAGGAAAAATTAGTCCTGGAATCTAGATTGGAAATCCCTCCAAATCACTTCCCGGTACTGACCTATGAAGTTTAGAATATCCCAAAAAGATTTGGAAGATCCTATAAGAATATATGTATAGAACTTTACTCTCCTATCAGGTGGTTCCTCAAGGTTCTCAAAGATAGATAAGACCATCTCAATCCATAATTTCGAAGTATCGGGTCCACCATCCCCTGAATAGAGAGGTAGATGTTGCTACTGAAAATCATGTGTTAACTCTCCCATAAAAGGGTTAGGTCGTGAAGCTCCCTATATAATCTTTATAATCCATATAAACATCCCTCAAAACTGAATAGTATCACCCACATTAAGGATAATAGGAGGTGATACTATAGGAACTACTAGAGGTACCACTAGTGGCTCAAGGTCCACCCTCTATGGAGCATGGTTGTCACCACCCTCCTAGGGAATGACTAGAGTTCATCATGGTGGAATAGCTCTAAAAATTCCAAATTCACACCTCATATAGTATTTAACAATTATAATTTCACAAATACATGAATAGGATAGGTACAGGCCTTCCTATATAAAATTCACACCCCTCTTCCTACTTCTAAATCTAGCATAGGTGATAGGATCGATCAAATAGAACACAAGAGACACTACCTACTACCCAATACTAAGGCTGGGTCTATGCCAAGTTCTATGTTTCACTATAATTGTACTTGTATATGGACTATCAATTTTAAGTTATAGAGGAAAACACCATTTAATTTTTTTATTGGAATATACATTTAATAGAGACTCTAATTATATTAAATATTTAACAATTATTTCTTATAGATAAAAGGAAAATTAACTGAAATATCATTCCCAATTTATATAATTGCATTATTTATACATTTAAATTGGTAATTAATTTAACTGAATCTACCCAACTCAATAATGCATTTTATTAATAAAGGTAATAGAAGAGTAAAAATTCATGGATGTCTAAAGAAATGGAGGCCAAGTGTGTCCCCAATAACATGTTCCATCCAATTAGAAGGAAAAAAAACCAGCTAAACAAAATTATAGAAAGGTACATTTTGGGGTAGCTAGAGAATCCAATAAGTCTACAACAAAATTACCTTTATTCCATGTGTTCAAGACATCCATGTCACCACATAAGAACACCCTACATTCATGGATCAAATAAATAATGGGACATGGTGTTGTGGAATTACCCATGATGGAGATCAAAATGATCTTGAATTCTTATTCCACTTAGGAAAAAACAATATTCTTTGACCTAGAAAGATACACTCTATTAAACATGGCCTTGGCCTCTTCCCTAAGAGAGTTTCCAAGACCGTAAAAGGTGCTGAAATCATAAATCACCAAACCAAATGAGTCTTGGACCATGCCACTGCCACGCATGAAACCAAGAGAATAAGATCCATTAGTATTGATATTGAAATAGCTAGTAGGGGAGACTAGTGGACCTGTTTCCCTAGTAGACTAGGCCTGGGTGAACCTAGGAGAGGACACCTGAGCTAAAATTATCTTAAAAAGGAAGCCCCCCCCCCTGCTTCAAGATTCCAGCCAACTCCACAACCAAGCATCTAGCTCTCACTTCTAACATCATGGATGATATCCTAGATTAATTCCCAGTCTAGTTATGAACCTTCCATAAGTACCAGCACCCCAATGCATGTTTCCAGCAGAACCGAAGAACCACGTTTAGAGAAAGGAATCGAAGGAATCAATAGTAGGGGCTACATGAAATAACCCACCTAAGAAACTACAGATGAGACTAGACCAGTCACTCTAGAAGAATAAATGCAGGTCCAACTCTTCAGTAGTGGATAAGTATTATCTACATTTAGAATCCAGATGAAATCCCTTTCATTTGATAGCAAAATCAATAGGTAAATCTTGGTATTGAACTCTCTATAGAAATAAATTATACTTATATGGTATTTACTTGAACTAAAGGCAAGTACCCTAGGGATCACTAGGAGGTTGAAGGTTTGGGATTGTCTGTAAGCCTTATTTGATAACCTCTCACTCATAGTAGTAGAAAAAAACCACAGGTCAGCGGAGTCATCGAGACTGATTCTTTAAAAAGCCTCAAGCTATGTGTAATTAATTAATTCCTAAATAAATTAGGGATAAAAATTGGTCTCCATAAAAGAAATTTTGGGAGCATGGCACCTTGGAAAATCAAAAAACCCACCCCCATTCACATTGCTAGAAACTCGCCTCACCTCGTCCAAAGATCCATTGGTAGTGATCGTTGAGGGTAGGGATGTGGACTTGTAAAGAATTCCATAAATGGTATGGGGGCCTTCTAATATCCTAATATCCAGAGTCGTACTTCCCTCTAATTAAGTGGTCCCACAAATAATTTCCCTCAATAACCTCCCAGGAAATCTTAACTTTAATAAAATTCATAGCTTTCTCCACATCCCTAGCACTAATTCCCCCATTTTCAACTAGATTTGAAATCTTTCTCCAAGAGGCCCACTGAAATTTCCCATCCCCTTGATAATCCCATAAAAAATTATTCATAATGCTCTCAATATGCTTGATAGCATATTTGGGAACCTAAATACTTGAAAGGATGTGCATGGGGATCGAGGACAACATGCGGCTGACAAGGGTAATTCTCCCACTGAGGAGAAAAATCTATTCTTCCAATTGTTGATGTGGTTCACAACCTTACCAACTATATCTTAAAAGTGGGAAATATGGATTCTTCTAGTAGAAATGGGATCACCCAAGTAGGTCATGGGAAATCTCCTACATGATACCTTTATAGATACATAATGTAAATGGTGGCATATAATGATTTGACTAAATGAATCATCATTCCCAATCTATACAAGTACATGCACTCTTTATATTAAAATTGACATTCATGTTTCTAAAATGAACTAGATTTTTAGTCTATATAACCTTATTTACATAACTCAAACATGTGTTAATGGGTTATTTAAGGTTTCATTATCAATCTATATGTGAAAACACCATTTTAGTTGATGCAGACACTTTAATAACCAATTATATAATCTCCTTTTTTATGAAAAAAAGAGAGTTTCATAGTAGATTTTTTATTCAAGTAACATACTTAAAATATAATGCAGTAAATAAATGCATCCTACAAGGCATGGCATGATGCATGACATATTAGTCCTATAAGGTACCTAAAACGATTCATGATCAATGCTTCCTTACCATATCGACCAAAGATAAAATATAATCCAACAAAATAATAATAATAACATCACATATCAAGTGTGTCACCCAGTGGTGGAATAAAATCAACTGTAACTGGAATAAAATAGATCATGATATCCCATCCTAAGAAATTTTTATTTTTTCCCATACTTGGGTTAGCTAATCCCAGGAACTATCTCATTAACAAATCCTCACCCATCTTAGCCTCTTTTATACCATCCCAAAATAGTAAGTGAAATAAAATTATCTCTGATACTAATTTGTAACATTCTAACCCAAGATCCACTAAATGGTGCCTCGATACAGTGGGTCACATAGCCTCAAGTGCGCCTCCCTGTATGCCAGAGGCTTCCAAAAAGTAGTGAGGTTCCAAGGTGGTATAGTGGGAAGACTATAGAATCTTGATAAGAGTATAACATTAGTGAAATAAATTTATAAGATATTGGAGAAAGCATAATAATAACTAAAAGAACAAACATCATAAGTACAATATCTAGTATCATATAAAAAATATTTAGTGTCATGTATTTATCAAAAGGAAATAGGAATACATGGAAATATGTATCCAATACAATACATGTATCAAAATAGAAAAAAGACCAAACAATCAATCTCTAATAGCATCATGATCTATAAGCTGGTCATGTCCTTCTCCACACCCATGTTATAATCACTCAATCATCAACAACTGGGTGCTTGTTTCTATCCCAAATTGCATCTATATAATCTTCCTAGGTACCATCAATGAACTGGATAGGGTGTGAGACAAAATCAGTAGGACACCACAAATGGTGTTAAATAATATCCTATTATTTTATATAATATGATCATTTTTCAAATATAAAAATGGTAAGAAATAATAAAAACTATAAAGGGACGTCTATGGTTCCTAAGGCCCACCAGGTTTACACTACCTTCTCTAGCCTGTGCAGGGAAAACCTATGAACATGTTTTATCATGGAAATATACGTATAAGTGTATATGTTTGTATGTATATATATTGACTATATATGTAGGGATGTTTATATCTTTATCTACACATATGTAGTGTTATCCAGGACCTGGGGGGAAACTCAGGAATCCATGTCTATTCACTAGACTGTCACAAGTCGTAAGGGACACCATACCTGAGTACCATAGGTGCAAGGGATTCCATGCCTGAGTATCATGATATAGGGGAGTCATACCCAAGTATCATATTATAGGGACACCATGCCTGTATCACATAAAATTAGGGTTTCCCTTTATGTATATCATGGGTGTAAGGGATTCTGTGCCTGTATATCACAAAAGTGTAAGAGGCGTCATACCCATATATCATAATAGGGAATACATGGCCGTATATCACAACAATGTAGGGTCACCATGCCCGTATGTCACAATAATGTAAGGGACACCATGACTGTATGTCACAGTAGTGTAAGGGATTCCATGCCTGTATATCACAATAATGCAAGGGACACCATGCCTATATATCACAATAGTGTAAGGTATTCCATGCTCGTATATTAGAATAGTGTAAGGGATTCCATTCTCATATATCACAACTATGTAATGGATTCTATGCTCATATATCATAAAAGTAGTAAGTTTTCTACATATTTATGAATAGACAATAGATATTTCTTAGTTAATTAGTATTCCTCTTTAATAAGGGTGTAACCATTTTCTTATTTAAGAAAGTGTTGTGGCCATACCACTCACTTCTATTCAATTAATTATAGTCATCATAATTAGGAGTCCCACCAAAACCATATAGAAGATGGTATGGTCACTTGAAAATTTATAATATAATTGTAGTTGTATATTCACACCTCAAGGTGTAGTAAAAACTAATGGGTACATATCCCAACAAGAATAAATGGATTCCATGTCATTTTTGTCAAAGATATTTAATTAAACAAGGTTTGTGTGTATTTTAATGCAATTCATAGAGAATATGGTGTGTGTAATAATGAAACATAGTATAAGGAAAAAATATTTGAGGTATATTTATTATACCACCTACCTTATGCTTGTGGGGGAACACTCATCCAGTATTGGTCTCCAGTATCAGTCACCTGTTTGGTCCATATTGGAAGAAAATGGAAAAATAGATGAATTCCTTGAGAATAGGATATATGATATCGCACAAAAATAAATCTATTAATACGAATAATAATTAATAAAGGATCCAGAGGTTTATAGATCTTATTGGTGGTGACCCAACTTGATAGACGATAGTAGAATCAGAGTTCAGATAGAATATCACGATCAAATCCCAACTTTAGTCATGAGGAGCTCAAATGGGAGGAGAGGAGGGTGTTGTGACATGGAGAGGAAAATAAATGAGGGCAGTGAGTTAAATAGTTCTAAGGTAAAAAAGGGAAGTTTTCCCCTTTCTAAGTGGTCTCACCATTTGGCCGTACTGTTGGACAAACCATGCACCAACCATATACACTTTACTATCTAGGGAGCACACCCTGTATGGCCTACAGTACACAGTTATAGAAACTGTGTGAAGCCCATGCACACCCTCTTTCTCATCCCTTGAAAATCCACAACAACCTCGCATGGTTTATACAAACTATTTGGTGCCCCAAATTGAATGTATGATTTGATGTTCACGGTTAAAACTAATCATGCACTAATTGTGCTCCTCTTCTTTTTCTCCAAAAACTAGTGCTCTAGGATCTAAAAAATCCCTATACACTCTGAAAACCATCCTTTAGCCATGGGACACATTTATACCGATAAAAAAGTATTATTACTAATATTCAAAGGATTGATACCTTGAATAAAATCCAAGATCAAAAAAATAGGATAGTGGCTAAAGGATATGGTACATATTCAATAGATGAAAATATTTAACCAATATTAAGGACCATGAATTTCTATTTAGAAAAACATATAGAGTGTATAAGTGAATTCAATATACACAATAATTAAATTAGTTAAAATCAAGAATTGGAGGCTTTATTATCTTGGATAAATAATAAATAATATCATTTACAAGAATAGAATACATAATAGTAGTAGAATATAAGTTATTCCTCACACAGTTGAGAGAGAAATAAATCCATAGTGTTTTTAAAAAAAATCAATCCTTTAAAATTGAAATGGAAATAGATATTTATAGAAAAATAGAGGTCTAATCCCATAAATTCAATGGTAAATGGTATAAATTTAAAAAATATACTTTCTTAGAAAAATTTTTCTACGTTAAAAAGGGACTTTTCGAGAAAATATTGTCTTAGTAAAAAAGTGACTTTTTTGGAAACGTCGGTCTATGTTGAAAAAATTAAATTTCCTAGAAAATATATTCTAAGTAAAAAAGATAATCTTCTAAAAAAATTATCTCATATAATTTTACTTTTGACTTTTGAAGTTGAATTCTATTCTTTTACTTTTCACTCACTAGTCAATAGTGTATAGACTCTTTACATTGGATGGGATTATAAATTCATACAACCACTTATATTAGACTTGATACATCATATTTTTATTGAATAAGTGCTATTATAATCCAATTTAATATATCCATACTTGGTGAAATTCCTTTTTCCTTTAATATGTAAATATATGCACCTATTATGTCTTGCAACCTCTTTATTATTCCATGCATCATTGGGTTTTACAACTCAAAGTCCTCTATGAATTCAATTGGGTTTTTTACATTATTGAAAATGAATCAACTTCAAATATTTATCCTATATACCAAAATAAGTATAAATATCATAAATATTGATTACATCACTAATATCATACTCATAATGAAAATAAATTTTGTAATTATTATTGTTAATTATCTTGAGCAGTAAAAATGTTTCATCTCCTCACATAATAAGCTTTAATTTTTAATTTTCAAGAAACTTTTCCTTTCATAGATGAATCCATAATAATTCAATAGGAAAAAATATCAGTTTCTCATGACCCATTTTGGCATGATGAATATATTTCTAATTCATTCACTCGATTTTTTTTATTTTCAATTTCATATAGGTTATTAATGAATTTGGTATATATTTTTAATCCATGCTAGTTATTTTCTAGAGAGGAAAAAGAACTAGATCAATAGAGGAAAGTGGGTTAAATAATTAAATAATTTTAAATATGTAAAATTGATTAGTTGAGTGATTATACATATTATAAGAAAATTCTATGTGTGGTACGCAATCTTCCAAATTTATCGTAACTTTCTTAATGATCATTAATAGGAGTGAGGATATTTTTTTATTCATTAAATTTATTTTCACATTAGTTTTAGGATGAAAAGTGGGGGGAAATAATAACTTTGTTCTTTTTTCAATTCATAAATTTTTTCAAGATTATAACAAAAAATTGGTTTCATGATCAGACATAATTTTCCTATGCATCCCATGAAACTTGATAACTTTCTAAAATAATAACAAATTAATGTTAGTGGCGGAATCAATTTTTGTTACATTGAATAAAATTTTCTTTCTTCAAAAACCTATCCACCATGAAAAATATGGAATATATCCACCTAATTTTCCTTCATAATATTATAATAAAGTCTATAGATATATCTTACTAAGGGATATTTAGGATAGGAAGGTAATGGAATGATATGATCTATAAGGGTTATGTTTAGATTTTTCTTTAACGCATACAATTAATTTTACAAAAAAACTTCTCAACATCCTTGGTCATATTATGATATTAAAAATTATCAATAAGAGCACTTAAAGTTTTAGAAATGTTGAAATTTTTCATTAACATAGTAAAATGTGACTCTTTTAGTAAAAGTAAAATAAGATAGAAATTTTTAATGGATATTTTATTAGCACCAAATATAAATACATTATGTATATAAAACCTTTTCTTAATAATTCAAAGTTGATAATGAAAAAAAGGTCTAATGAAATCACTATCACTATCATATAATTATTTTATTGATTAAAATATAATAATTTTAGAATCATTGTGGGATAAAAAAGTATATCTATGTAAAATTTCATACAAAAATAATGTCCTCATTTATATTTTTATGCTTGATGAAATATATAAATGATTTAAGGAGTTATAGCCAACAAGAATGTCTCTTATTCAACTTATAATGGATTCAAATGTGTTTACGAGCCACATTATTATAATATATTTAAAATAATTTCATCTAAGTTTAGAGTTGTTTTAGTTACCCAGACCTTTTACATGTATTATTGTATGATTTTTAACCTAAATATCCAATAAGTACAAACCAAATATCAAAAGGCCTAGTGTCTTTGAAATACCAGGTTGATAAAACATTAAAAATAAAATAAAATAAACATCTTTATTTTAATCTCCATAATGAACTCTTGAATCAATTTTAGCTCTCAAAATTACATAGGATGACCTGAGGAATACATATACAAAAGGCTTGAGATAAAAATATCATTAAGAGAATAAACATGAAAATGAAGCATAACGAATGAGTCAAACGACAGAACATGATATCATAAAATATAAGTATTGTAAATAATCACATGGGATAATAACATAAATAAAATGTAATCATAATATCATGGAAACATAGTAAAGTGAAATAAATATATAACATGACATAAGTATAAGTCAAGGATAACTACCAAGGCAATATCACATGGGGGAAAAGTCCCATCATGGATTTTGTTTACTCCATAATCCCATATATAACATATCATGAGAGAAAAAAATTACCCAATTCATTAGAGTACTGTCTAGTAACACCCATCATAACATATACATTCTTATGTGTTCCACAAAAAGAAATCAATCATAAAGAATAAACATAATAATTATCCATAGAAGGAAATGGGTTTCATAATCTTTTCTTATATAATGATCGAAGGAGATTTTTTAAGATTGCAAAGAAAAGAAGGAATTAAATATTTTGTATGCTCATATATGATTAAATAATAATAGGTCTCAAAATATGGAATTAACTTAGAAAAAAATCATCATAAAGAGTAGAAAATTGTGTATAGAAATGAACTTTCAAAATGGTGTTTTAAGGAATTAGATAAAGACTTTTAAGAAAAGAATAAGTATTGAATTTTCCTTGAATTCCAGAGGTAAACCAGAATGGTTAAAAATAAAATATTTATTTATTTAATGAAATAATTAATAGGAATAAATACTTAAAATGAGAATTATATAAAATTATTAAGGGATAGAAAACTTCCCCTTAATCTTGTTTTATTTTAAAGAACTAATTTGAGAAATGAAATTAAGGCATGTACTACACCATTAAATGAAGGGATAATAAGATATTTATATACACAAGAGTAATATATAAATTGTTTATAAGAATTAAATAACAATAAATATATATATAAATTTATTTTGAGAGAGAAAACTCATAACCTAAAGAAAAGGGTGGTTCTGAGAGATCCCTTACCTTAGGTTCCAGAATCAATCTGTACTTGCACATAACATCCTATATAATAAAATTAGATTCATTATTTACTTAATTAATAACATTTTTAATATATATTTTATTTACTATAATTTTATTACGTTCCTTTATAACCATTTCAATGTGATATAATATTTGATTTTATTGTACCAAGAGAATTTGTTTCATGGTTCCAAGTGAAAGTTTCAGGCACAATGGAAGCGCATGGGTGGATGTGCCCACTTGGATTTTTTTCATTAACAATGATCAATATGGGATCAATATGACGATAAATGCCAGTCTCCATGGATTGAATCATAGAAATAGACAAAGAAAAGGAAAGTCTCGGAACCACAAAGTTGGATCGTTACAAGTTGATTATAATTAATTTAATTAATTGACAAGAAGTACCTTTTTGGGTGTTCTTTATTTTTTTATGTTCTTGATCAAATTATGATGTGATTCTTCATTTCGTTGTAGAATCCAAGTGTAGAATTCCTCTAGTAGTGATCCACACATGCACCACATATCTCTGGATGTCTCCAAAGGAGTCTCTGGGTGATAGCGTGGAGAAACCTTTGCTTGCGTTGTCTACCTTAGATCGTCTTGATCTGATGGAAGAGGATCTCTCTCGGTATTGAGAGAGTTCTTAGAGGAATATATTCTTTCGGTCTTGAAAGAATTCTCCATAATTGTTGTGCACAATGATTCTTTCTTGTGTGTCGGAAAAGAGTTGGGTTGTGAGGATATTTATAATCGGGTTTGAGGTTGTAGAGTTATAACAATAAATAAAAACTTTGTGCGTTTTATTTATTTTATTGACTATTATTGAAAACCCCATGTTGAATAATTAATTCCTTGACATGCTCCCATACTGATTATAATAAATATCATCTAATAAAAACAATATTATATCCTCAAAATCCTGACTGGAAAACTACATGGCGTGCAATCATTAATACACGGTGTGTACTTATTTTCCATAAAACTACACTACATGTAATCATTAATACACAGCATGTACTTGTTTTTCATTTCCTTTCCAAAATGAAAACTACATATTGTGTAATCATTAATACATGGTGTGTACTTGTTTTCCATGAAAAACTACACGGCATGTAATGATTAATACACGACGTGTATATCTTGTTTTTCATTTCCTTCTTCCTCCATCATTAAAACGACTTAGGATTCCGTGAATAATTATTAAACCACGAATGGGAATAATCTTTATTCTACTTGAGATACTTTGATACACTTAGTGTGTGACCCTCTAGGCCTCTTTCTCATTGTCATCAGGCGGGCTTGCCTAAAGCCCAATATTACTGTATAGCAACGGTTCAAGGAACCCAAGAGAAAGAAGTTGACGCAGAATTGACGTGTCACCACATATGAATGCTTACTGTGTAATTTAATCCCTTTGTCTCAATATCTCATCAATCAGGTTTCATGGTAGTTTCATAAACCTATATGCTTGATCTGTCATTCTTTGACTTCCATAAATAAACTTGTCGTGTCCCCATGGCCATGGAATTTGTTCGATAGTTCTATTTCAATCCAAGGTCCTGAGATATCTACTTCCATAAATATGGAAGGGACAAATCCTTCATCGACTTATCCATTAACAACATGTCATTCGTGATGCACCCAACGTACCCTACTTCCTGCCAACTATCTACATGATGGTTTTCGTCAGCAAATCTAAGTGTGTGAGTCATGACATGAGTTAATGATAATCTTACAGTCTAAGGACCATTACACACGCTCACAGATAGAAATATCCGATGACACCAAGACATGCATAATTAATACTGGCGGGTCTGTTCTCATAATCTCCCATCTTGGAGATTACCAAGTTCGAACTTCGTGAGAGAGAGTCTCATCTTCTTATGAGTACTCGCACATTACGGTCTATATACGATGTGTCCTATCATAGTATGTCATCCAACTGTAGAACTTTATTTAGGAATATTGTTATAGAATTTCATGGTTCTCATCATAGCAGGGATCTACCATGACCTTATTAATTCACCAAGTATTCCAGGACATTATTATATTATATTCATACAGAACAATGAACAATATATAATAAGAGTACATTCATGTAATAAAAGTACAATCCAATTGGTTCTCAGGACACCAACCCTTACAAACTCCCACTTGGACTAGAGCCAACTGCCTATGAATTTTAGTCTTCTAGACCTCACATGATGATCATGTTTCTGTTGAGTCAAGGATTTAGTCAAGGTATCCTCTACATTGTCTTCCGTGGAAATACCGCTCACTGCAACTTCACCTCTCTGAGAAAAATCCCTCAAGAGATGATACTTCCGAAGTATGTGCTTTGTCTGCTGATGTGACCTTGGCTCTTTTAGAAGTGCCACCACTGCAGTATTATCACAATAGAGTGTGATAGGATTTTTACTGCTAGGTACTACATCCAGCTCTTGGATGAAGCTTCACATCCATACTACTTCTTTAGCTACCTCAGAAGCTGAGAAATACTCAGACTCCACTGTAGAATCTATCACCACACTTTTCTTTGAGCTCTTCCAGCTCACTGCACCTCCATTCAAACTGAAGATGTATCCAGTCTGTGATTTCATGTCATCTTGATCAGTCTGGAAACTAGAATCTACATGTCCTCTGATGACTAGTTCCTCATCTCCTCCATAAACCAGGAATATATCCTTAGTACACCTCAGATACTTAAGGGTAGTTTTGATTTCCATCCAATGGCGGTCTCCTGGATCAGCATGATATCTTCCTACCACACTTAATGAATAAGAAACATCTAGCCTTGTACATATCATATCATACATGACTATCCCAATCGCGAATGCGTAAGGGATCCTTGCCATTTTATTTCTTTCATCACTTGTCTAATAAAACATTTTCTTGGAAAGATGAATGTCATGTGACACTGGAAACAATCCCCTCTTGGATTGTTCCATACTGAATCTCTTCAGTATCTTGTCAATATATGTACTTTGACTCAGGACCAACATTTTATTTGATCTATCACGATGTATCTTGATCCCAAGAGTATATGCTACCTCTCCCAAGTCTTTCATGGAGAAAAATTTATCTAATCACGCCTTAACTGACTGTAAGATAGGTACTTAGTTTCCAATTAGTAATATGTCATCAACATATACTATTAGGAAAACGAATGCACTTACACTAAAACTCTTGTAGACACAAGGCTCACATCCATTCTTAACAAAGCCAAATTATGTTACAGCTTCATCAAAATGAATTTTCTATGACCTTGATGCTTTTTTTAATCCATAAATGGATTTCTGCAACTTTCATACCTTGTTGTCATCCTTTGGAGTCACAAAACCTTTAGGTTGTGTCATGTAGACATCTTCCTGGAGGTTCACGTTAAGGAATGCTGTTTTGAAATCCAATTGCCAAATTTCATATTCATGGTAAGTAGCAATGTCCAATAGGATTCTGATAGATTTCAGCATCACAACCTATGAAAATGCTTCATCATAGTCAATTCCATGACGTTGTCTAAAACCTTTTTCAACCAGTCGTGCCTTATATGTGCTGACTTGCCCCTCCATGTCCAAATTCTTCTTTAATACTCATTTATTACCAATAGGATTTACATCAACTGGAGGATCTACCAAAATCCAGACTTGGTTTTGGTACATGGAATCCATTCCAGAATTCATGGCTTCTTGCCACTTGGCAACGTCTGTGACATCAACTGCTTCCTTGTAGGTAAGAGGATCACCATTGTCAACCAATAATGAGTCACCATAATCGGTGACAAGAAAACCATATTGTTCTGGTTCTCTCACCTCTCTCGTGCTCCTACGCAGTTCTTGTGTCTCTAGAATAGATTGTTCTTCCACAGGGATTTTTGGAATCTGTTCTTGTACCAAATCCTATGTATCTTGAGCCTCGACTTCATCAATGACTATCTCACTCCCACTATTTCTTTTGGATATGTGCTCCCTCTCATGTAATATGGCATGTCTTTCCACTGTAACCTTTTTGTATGGGGGGTTGTATAGGTAATATCCCCTTATTTCCTTGGGATATCCTATAAAGATACACTTTGTGCCTTGAGGTGCAAGTTTGTTACCTGAAGAGGCCTTAACAAATGATTCGCTACCCCACACATGTAAATTCGATAACATGGCTTTGCGTCCACTCCATAGATTTTATGGAATACCATTTATCGTTGGTACTTGGTTTAGTATGTGTGATGCTTTTTGTAATGAATATCCCCAAAAGGAGAATGGAAGACTCACATGACTCATCATTGATCCCACCATGTCCAACAAGGTGTGGTTCCTACTTTCACTTACACCATTCCACTAGGGTGTGTAAGGAGGAGTGAGTTGAGATAGAATCCCAAACTCCCATAAGAAATTAATGAATTATTGATTAAGATATTCTTCTCCTCGGTCTGAGTGGAGTTTATGAATATTCTTACCAAGCTGGTTCTCAACTTCATTCTTGTATTATTTGAACCAATAAAAAGAATCTGACTTATACCTCATTAAGTAAATATATCCATATCTACTAAAATCATCATTAAAAGTTATTAAGTACGAGAACCCACCCATTTCTTCAACTAGAAATGGTCCACACACATCTGTGTGAACTAATTCTAGAAGCTCTTTAGCCCTTTCACCTTTCCCACTAAATGGGGCTTTGGTCATTTTTCCTTATAGACACGCATGACATACACCAAATGGTTTTAGTTAGAAAGAATATAAATATACATCTTGATGTAATTTTTTCAAATGTTTCTCATTGACATGACCTAGCCGTTGATGCCAAAGTTGGGTGTGGTATGAGTCATGTGAATTAACTTTGTCATCGATTTCAATTACTTGGTTTGTGTAGTCTAACACATAAAGGACTTTATATAAATGTGCCCTACCAAAACAAATGTTATCTTTATAAAAGTAGCAACATCCACTTACAAATATGAAGATGAATCCATCAGTATCTAATCTGATACTGAAATAATGTTTTTGGTTACAGAGGGTACATAATAAAATCCTTTCAAAACCAAGACCATCCCAGTAGGCAATGTGAGGTGGTAGTCCCTGACAGCTACAACAACAAGTCTGGCTCTGTTGGCTGCTCGTAGATCTACCTCTCCTTGATCAATCTTCCTGAATCTACTTGTTTCTTGTATTTGGATACATATGTGAGCACCACAAGTTGTATCTAATACCCAATTTGTAGAAACAGATTGATTGAATTCTATAACAAATACACCTGAAGCTTCCCCTTGCTTCCTTGGCTAGGTGTAGTTTTTCTTCCAGTGGCCCTTCTTGCCACATGAGAAACAAACAGCTTCCTGTTCTCTTGCCTCCCCTTTGATCTTCCTTTTCTTGGAATGCCTTGAAGAAGCTTTGCGCTTAAAGCTCTTCTCCTTCCCTTTCCTTTTATTCACCATGAGGACAGAAGGCTTTTCATGCTTTATGTCATTGTCCACTTGGCGAATGAGGATACGAAGATCAGACAGAGACTTCTCAATGTTGTTCATATTGAATTTTACAACAAATTTTGAGAAGATCTGGGGGGTGATGCAAGAATGAGATCGGTACCCAGTTATTCGAGGAGTTTAAACCCTAGAACCTCTAAATGATCAATGTAGCCAATGAGCTTGACTACATGAGGCTCGGCTGGGGAACCATCTCCAAGCTTGCTCTAAAATAGATCCTTGGAGATCTAAAACCTTTACTGTCATTCTCTCTCCTGGTATAGACCACAGAGGTGCTCGAGCATGTTGTAGGCATCCATGTCTTCATGAGACTTCATGAACTCACAAGACATTTATGACAGCATCAAACATTGAACGTCGAGTGCATCACTCAAATGTTAATCATAGACCAAGAAATCTTCATCACTCGCCCCTTGGGTAGGCGGATCGGGAAGTGAGGACTCCATCACGTAAAACTTTCGTTCATGATGTAGGATAACCCGAAGTCACCTAAACCATTCTTGAAAGTTACTGCTGGTGAGGATATTGTCTTTATCCACAATTGATCGCAGAGAAAATGTGGTTGACGAGTTTTTCATTTCAATTCTACAAATTAAAAGAGCATATTTATCAGTACCTTTTGATTACATTTTATGAAAAATAATAAATGAATTTATTAATTCTCCCACTATTTTATCAAGTCCTAATGGCCCTCACCATTGAAATCAGAATGTCCAGTCGCATTGACATTCTAGTGGCAAGGATCCATATTCCCTTTCACATAACCCAAACAATGGTTGGTCAAGATATTTGAAGGTATTTAGGTAGGAAGGTATTTGCCAACTGTGAGCTTATAGTTCTTTGATCTGTTGAGTGGACTCCACAATCCTGAAATCCTGACTTTGACTTCCTCAACTCTTGCCTCCAGTATTACATCAAGTCTAGAAATGGCTACTCCTCTTGATGTAATATGGTTAAGTCAACCTGAAACCTTTCATAAGGGATTCCTTTTTAAAAGTAAGTGTCCCAAAAAGGGTTGGTCAAAGACATAGTTTTATTAAGTCTTTCCCTTAATCAAGTAATGGAAGGCTTGGCCTGACTTAATATGGTATTGAGGGATTTTAATCCTTTATGAGTAGTTTCTCATTATCACATGCTTTTTAATATTAAGTGATGATTTCTTAAGTGATTAACCATGTTCTGATAATGTTTACGCATACTACGGTTTTTATTTTATTCCATCTTTTCATGCTTATTTATTAATTATGTGATCGTGGAAACACATACATAATAAATAAACCATGCAATCAGATGGAATTAAAATAAGATGGCATGATCATGAGATTCTATTAGTTAGCTTATCTAGAGGTTTTGATAAGCTAACCCTGACCTAGGGAAAACACCTTGAACCTGATGGTTCGTGTTTTGCAGCTCCCACCTGTCCACCTTTGTATCTTCTTGGGTTGGTTTTGCATCAGCTTCGGATTTTGAACCGTCTCCTCTGGCTTGGGAGATCCTCCATTACATGGGGTTTACATTAAAGAAACCATGGGCACGTAGGCCCTACATTATATTGGAAGAAGGCTCGCATGCCAATGAATTTAAATTAAACAAATTTAAATGAAACCATACACACATAAAAAAGGGTCTTTGGTCTAGCTCATGATCATCCATAGCATGCAATGACATTTATGCATATTTAGAATTATAATTCTTTTAATCGTTCTTTCATTTAAGATAAGTCATTCTCAAATTCAATTAATTATGATCTTATAAATAATCAATTATTTATCTTAAATTCCTTTTTGAATTTCCTTGAGATTATTTTCATCCATATTCCTTGTACAGGTCTTTGTACTTTTGGAGGAAACCTGTTAAAATTTCTGGAAAGTACACGGCGTGTAGTTTATATTTACACGGTGTGTATTTCTTTTCACCCTTTATCCAAAGTACACATTGGGAGATTTGGCGTGTTTTCTGTACTTTAGAAATTTTGTAGTACACAGCGTGTAGATAAATCATACATGGCGTGTACTTCCTTGTTACGCGGTAACTGGCCTGGCAATACCATGTATGTGGTACGCGGCTTCTCCTTTGTACATGGTTTAACTTGGTCCGGATCGAACTACACGGCATGTTTCTCCAACATACACGCCATGTATTATGGTTCCCACGTTCCATTTAATTCAATTCAACATGAGATAATAAATACTTAGTCATACTCAATTCACATGGTGTGGTTTGGCAGACCAGTGTCGGTTCGTTGAACCTAAGTACACGGCATGTAGTTTTCATTACAGGCCATGCATTCTCATGTTGTACAGATAGAAAGAGAGGATCCTCCAGATGAGTTCCTCATTTTTATTTTAATCAAAATTAAAATTAAAAGGTTGTTTCTATGATATGAATCGAGAAATGAAGGAGGAATAATAGATCTCATTTATTCATATTTATAGAACGATTTATTTCGAATTGAATAAAATATAAATGCATAAATTATCAACAAAAATTAAATAAATATAATCAATATTGTAACCTCCCTCTGATACCAATTGAAGGTTCTAGGTGTAGCGGAAGCGTGTGGGTGGATGTGTCCACTTGTATTTTTTTCATTAGAAATGATCAATCCGGGATCAATATGACAATAAACGCCAGTCTCCATGGATCGAATCATAGAAATAGACAAAGAAAAGAAAAGTCCTAGAACCACAAATTAGGATCGTTACAGGTTGATTATAATTAATTTAATTAATTGACAAGAAGTACCTTTTGGGTGTTCTTTCTTCGTTGATGTTCTTGATCACGTTCTGATGTGATTCGTCATTGCATCTCAGAATCCAAGTGTAGACTTCCTCTAGCGGTAATCCACATGTGCACCACGTATCTCTAGACGTCACCAAAGAGGTCTCCAGGTGCTAGTGTAGAGAAACCTTTGCTTTCATTGTCCACCTTAGATCATCTTGATACGATGGAAGAGGATCTCTCTCGGTCTTGAGAGCGTTCTTGGAGGAAGAGGTTCTTTCGGTCTTGAAATAATTCTCCAGAATTGTTGTGCACAATGATTCTTTCTTGTGTGTTGGAAAAGAGTCGGGTTGTGAGGATATTTATAATCGGTTTTGTGGTTGTAGAGTTATGACAATAAATAGACGCGTTATGTATTTTATTTATTTCATTGACTCTTATTGAAAACCCCATGTCGAATAATTAATTCCCTGAAATGTGCCCATGCTGATTATAATAAATGTCATTTAATAAAAACAATATTATATCCTCAAAATCCTGACTGGAAAACTACACGGCGTGTAATCATTAATACACGATGTGTACTTGTTTTTAATTTCCTTTCCAAAATGAAAACTACATGCTGTGTAATCATTAATACATGGTGTGTACTTGTTTTCCATGAAAAACTACATGGTATATAATCATTAATACACGACGTGTATATCTTGTTGTTCATTTCCTTCTTCCTCCATCATTAAAATGACTTAGTATTCCTTGAATAATTATTAAACCATGTATGAGAATAATCTTCATTCTACTTGATATACTTGGATACACTTAGTGTGTGACCCTCTAGGCCTCTTTCTTGTTGGCATTAGGCGGGCTTGCCTAAAGTCCAAGATTACTTTCTTGCAATGGGTCAAGGCACCCAATATAAAGAAGTTGATGCCACATTGAAGTGTCGCCTCATACGAACGCTTACTATGTAATTTAATCCCTTTTTCTCAATATCTCATCATGTAGGTTTCATGGAAGTGTCATAAACTTATATGCTTGATCTGTCATTCTTTGAATTCCAGAAATAAACTCGTCGTGTCACCATGGCCATCAAATTTTTTCAACAGTTCTATTTCAATCAAAGGGCCCGAGATATATACTTCCATAAATCTGGAAGGGACAAATCCTTCATCGACTTTTCCATTAACAAATTGTCATTCGTGACACACCCAAAGTACCCTACTTCCTGCCAAATGTCTACATGACAGTTTTCGTCAGCAAATCTAAGTGCGCGAGTCATGACATGAGTTAATGATAATCTTCAAGTCTAAGGACCATTACACACGCTCACAGATAGAAATATCTGATGACACCAAGACATGCCGAATTACTACTGGCGGGTCTGTTCTCATAATCTCCAATATTGGAGATTACCAAGTGTAAACTCCATGAGATAGTTCTCATCTTCGTATGAGTACTTGCACATGACGGTCTGTATACTATGTGTCCTATCATAGTATGTCATCCAACCGTAGAACTTTATTTAAGAATATTGTTATACCATTTCAAGGTTCTCATCATAGCAGGGATGTTCCATGACCTTATTAATGCAACAAGTATTCCAAGACATTATTATATTATAGTCATGTAGAAAAATGAACAATATATAATAAGAGTACATTCACGTAGTCAAAGTACAATCCAGTTGGTTCTCAGGACACCAACCCTTACACCAAGGTCGGATCACTTGTGGATAATTATTTTTTTTCCTTTAAAAATTGTATTATAACCTAATAATTGAAATGAAATGTTATTAATGTCCTTCCATAAATTTAAATGGTCCCAAATATCATTTTTTGTTCAGAAATAGGGATGATTCTCTTAGTATAAATTTTAACGTTTCATGGTTAGTTCATTTAGGTGGTTTTGTCGACCATCATGAATTAGTTTCGTTTTAATTAATATTATGTATATATATTCATTATAGAACATTAATTATGTTATAATATACTTATTATAAAAAAAATATTAACTAAAAAAATATTTTTTTTGAACTATCCATGAAGGTAGTGTAGAAAAATGAAGTACGTTTTTCATGGAGGCGTTAAACCAATCATATTATAAATATGGTTCTTATTTTATTAATGAAATAAGTTAGGTTATAATATGGGTATTACATAATAATATTAACAAATAAGTATATTTAGTATACTTATTTTACTAGTTTTATGTGCATGGAGATCATGTGAGGTGGTAGATAAAGAAAAAAATCTAAATATATTTGTAGAGATTCTTACCTCTTCCTTTGGTTGTCTCCTCTTAGGATGCCCATTAAGGATCCTTGAAATGTTTTTTGGTTATAATAGAAGCACTAAAAAGTGGGTTATATTATGGGTAAGGAAATTAGGAATATATTTTGTAATATTAAAGTCTTAAAAGTTATGAGGAGAAGGGGTGGTGAGGGGTGGTATTTATAAGGGGAGGAGAGGGGTGTTTTTGAATATTATATTCATTAGTTAATTATTTTGGATCAAGACTACAAATATTATTTATTATTGTGAATATATAAAATAAAATTATAAATATGATAATTTTAATTTTAAAATAAAATCCTCTTTTATTTGAAAAATCTCAATTTTAATATTATGATCATTTTTCTGACCCTTTGAAAAATTACTTATGGTATACTAAAATTATCTTATAATTATAATAAAATTTAATATTAATTTATAAATCCATTTTATGGAAATAAAATTTATTTTAAATTGTTATATTTATTATAAAAGTGAAATTAAAAAATTTATGTTTTATAAAAATACAAACAATTAATTTATAATTTTTCAAACATTTACTTACTTATATCATGTTACAAATATGTCATATTATCATTTTATAAGATACATAAATATTATTTTACATTTCATATGTGAGGTTTATATTATGACGATTAGGTTACTATTTATAATGGTAATTTTATTATTCCAATGAATAGATTATTATTTCAATTATCACATTTATATTCCAATGGTCAGGTTTGTAATGGTCATATGGGTTCTCTATATTATATAAATACCTCATATTTAATTCATTCTACATTCACTTATATTTTATATCAAGGTTATATTTATAAATTCTCATTTTCAAATTTCATATTGAATTAATAATATTTTTCTTCATTTCTATGATGTTTTTCATGAGTGTGATTATTATGGGGGATAGAGCATATCTAAATTTTCCTATAATTGTTATCTTATTTTTTATTTTTGTGCCCCATTGTAATACTTTCAATTATTATGGCCATTTTTATTCTCTAAATTCAATGTTTAAATTAATATAATAAAAAAATTGGTTTCATCATATAATTCATGTACTTTATACTACATTACTAAATGTGACACATTTATAAGAAGAGAAATTCCTTTGATTAAATTATGGGTAGTTATAGTTGTAATTTTTCTAGCACTATAAAAACTGCATATAACTCTTTTTTTATGTATCGTAGCTTAGACTTGGGCCGTCTAACTTTTCACTAAAATAAGAAACAGGAATAACCTTATGCATAAGCACTTCACCTATCTAAATTAAACTTTCATTACATTAAATTTTAAAAAACTTTTCAAAATCAAGAATTGAATATAGTGTAGAATGGGTGAGTCTCTACTTGATTACTATGTAATAATTATCTTAACTTATCCCAAATTTTAATGTAATTTTTTTCATTTTTAACATATTCAAGTTTTTTTTCACTATGTCAAACCTCTTAATAAACCTATAATAAAAGATATAAATCCTATAAAGACTTCTACCTTATTCAATAGTTGTTGGATTTCACCACTCCTGTATTCCTTTTATATTTTCTCTATCTACCTGAAATCTATTAACACTTATAAAAAATCTAAGGAAAAAATAATCTATGAAAAATATACATTTTTAATGTTTCTAAATAGATTTTACATTCTTAAAACCTTTATTACTTTCCTTAAGTGATCCACATATTCTTGAAAAGCCCTGCTATAAACTAAAATTTCATCCAAATAGACCACTTTAAATTTTCCTATTTATGTATATAGGAAATGATTCATTAATCTTGTGAATATTCTAAGAGAATTAGTGAGACAAGAAGAAATCACTAGCTTCTCATAAAGACCTTATTTCATTTTTAATTTTCTTCTACCAATCATTGCCTTTTTTAATTCTAAATTAATAATATCCATTTCTTAAAAAAATTAGTGAAAATTTAAGACCCATTTAACTCATCAATAATACCATCTAACCTAAAGATAGGATGATGATGAATTGTTATAAAACTATTTATAGCTTTTAAATCCAAAAAATACATATATTATTTTATGTTATAACTAAAAGCACGGATACTACACAAGAGCCTAATCTCTCTCACATATATCCCATGAAAAAATGATCATGATAATTCCTTTGAATTTCCTTTCTCTCTATTGGGTTTTTACAATTAGTAATATGATTTGAGAGGGAGGATCCAGGTATGAGATAAAATTGATGTTCAATTCCTCAAATGGATAGTAAACCCAATGGTATCTTCTTCAGAAATAAATCATCATACACTTGTAACAAAGATTCAATAAAACATAAGAAAAGACATGTTAAGTGGTTAGTTGTTAGCATCACCTCTTTTTAAATAAGTACTAAAAGATTTTTATATGAAATCAAATCTTTATTTGCATCAATTTTTTCTATCCTTTAATTTTTTTTACTCAGTAAATCCCTTTTTAGCTATTTTTTTTAAACTCAATATATTTCCTTTTCTCATTCTCTTATATTTATTCATCATCTCATTTTTATTTTTCTCTCATTTTTTATTATTCCCTCATTATTTTATTTTCTCTTAGAATTTAATATTCCCAAATTTATTTGAGGGAGATAGGGATGATGTTTATTAGTTTCCCCTAAATTATAAAGGAGTGATGGTTTTATAAACCATCATGAGTAACATTTTAATTATATCTCCATGGTTATCTGAATATCAAGTGATGCGCCTTCATCGATATAATGTTTCACAACACCTAAAATTTAAACTTACTTATGTTAAATAAAAACTTCACATATTTTGTGACCTTCATATCAATACATTTCTTAAGATAATGAATATGATATGGATAAAAGTAATAGTGGGTAAACACTTTCTATAATTTCTTCTTGATATATAGAAAGAAACTCCTAACTTCCCCACCAACTCAATTCTAACCAAATTAGTAAAACTTCCTTAATCATTAATGACACTATATACTATTCTATATATCTAGAGACAATTATAGAAAGTGTGTGCCCAGTATTATTTTTATCTATAATAATTTTATAATTTAACACACATCATGTGATAAGAAGCTTTCCTTTTTCTACAATTCACCATTACCAATTTCCAAGGTATACTCTTATTTTTCCTTGGATATATAACCATTGACCTCTCATTCTTCAAAATTTTTAATATTCATGGTTAGTCGATTTGGAAATTCACTAGGGTTGTGTCATCTACCTTATCATTTAAAATAATAAATATCACTATTTCTTATCAAGTTAGTATTTTAATGACTTTTATTAGCTGGAAGAATTGATTTTTTTCTCATATGATGAACCACTTAATTTAGATTTGGTCTTACTTGAATCTTCTTATTCATATTTTTTCAGAGAGAAAAGGGTATTGGGATTCCTTGAGTTTCTTATCAATTTTTATTAGTTTCCTGGTCTTCATGGATTGGTGGATCATATATTATATTTTTAAATGGTGTTATTCTATACTTAATGAGGTGTATCAATTGATTCCATATCAAATCTATGATATGTTCACCTCTAGACCCTCATCCAAACTTTCTTAAATCATTTCAATATTCATATCCTTTTAATAATCTTCAGTACTATCACTCCCTTTGGTAAGATATTGTAGTTTATTATGGAGGTCCCTATAATTGTGTGAGGGAATGAACTACTTTATCCTAGAATACCTAATTATTTTAAATGTATTGGTTAGGATCCCACCATACTGATTTTACACCTTTTATAATTGATTCTTCTAAATAAGTGTATAATATAAAAACTAAAGGGAATAAAGCTTCGCCATTTTCTCCTTGGATTAAGAATAAAGGAAGAATAATTATTTGATGTGCATATCCTACTCAAATTATGATTCAGGGTTTATTTTCCCTTGAAATTAAGGGACCTTTACCTTTATCCCACTAATAATTTCATCTTACCTAGGAGTCATTTTCCTCCTCTTGGTTATTATATTAATCATCAGGTTTTAATTGTCTCATTTGTCCCACACTTTCTTCATTATAATAGTCTCAGTCATCATTACATGTTTATGAGTTCATCATATCCAAAATATTAAAGGTAATATAACCATAATTTTATAATAGTTTCTAAATTTATTTCATTTCATAATGATATAATTGTGACAAATAATTAGTTCTTGGTTTGTTTACAAATTTTAAATCGACGAAAAGGATTTATTTTAATAGTGAACTAATTTTTAAAAATTCCATCACTAAAATTATAAAAACAACTTAAGTTAATAATTAATACCATATATTGACAATATTTAAGTTTTCATATTCATCCATGATGAAAATTTTATAGCATCATTCATATAAGTTTTTAAACTGACCTAAACAAGAACGTGATTAAAATTAATGGATGAGTACAGATATAATGTGATTCTATAATAATATTGTTATTATATAAGTATAATGATATTAATAATAATTTATTATATTTTTAGATAATATCTAATAAGTTTTTGGATGATAAAACAAAATAAATTGAAAGATAATGATTATTACTTATAAAAAAGAACTTGAGTTCTCCTATTGAAAACCTTCTTTATTTGTAAAACTTATTATTAATTCTTGAAAATAAGAGGTTAAAAACTAGAGAGTAACTTTAGGGATTTAATTTAGGTATATATTGGAGATAAAAGTAAATAATAGGTTTAGTTTTGAATGGGTGGAGGAATACCCCTTTTATATATGATAATGAATGACATTTTTGTAAATACTCATTCTTTAATGTGAAATGAATGTAATGTTTCATGGAAAGTGACTCAAAAATGTAGATATAATGGATATAATTCATTAATTACCTAATAAAAACATTTAATTAATAAGTTTTAGGGATATTATATTATTAAATTTATTATTTTAACCATTTACCTCATTTTATCCTTTACTATTGTAATTCATTTTTCACCTCGGAATCTTTTTTTTCAAAAACTAAAATTCATCCTCTTCCCTAATTTTAATATTATGATTATTAATATAAAATAAATTTTATTAAATTAAAAATATTAATATAATAAATTTATCTTTTAAATAAAAATATATAATATATAGAAAATTAATAATTTTTTTGAAAAATATATTTCTAAACATTAAATGATTTTATTCTTATTTCATACCAATTATTAATTATTACATAAATATTAATTTACTTGTTTATATATATAAATAATAATTTTTATTAAAATAATTCTTTAAAATTGATAGGTGTAATTTTTCAAATAAAAACTTAATATATAAAAATCTATATTTTTTAGAATATAATATATTTTTACCAATGAATTATTATATTTTTATTTTATTTCATAATTATTTATTATATTTTAAATATATATAAAATATATTAATTATAATATGTTACTCACTTCTACATAATGATTACATTCCAATTATAATAATTTTAATATACCAATTGACTATATGTATACCAAATGGTTATATATCCAATAGCCATATATCTAACAGTTATACATCCTATTGCCATATACGGGTTACATTCCCTCTTATATTCATTTATATTTCCTTATATAATACTATAAAATCATTAATAATATTCCCTACTACAAAAAAAATACCATTTTCCTAATGTTTATCATTCATTCGATAGTTATATGCCGCGTCCCTGGCCCCAGATCACTATAAAAATAACCGGACCATAGGGTGACATGTCCTCAGGTTCACATCCCCATATTCTATAGGATACTGAATATTGGAAAGGGTTTGTAAAAATATCATGGGGAGAATATTCCCCCTTATCAGAGTAGTAATATAAGTGGAAATATAGCTAATCATATATAACTAACCCATATTAACACCACGGGTAAGATTAGGAAAGTGACAATAAATAATACCTACATCATATGTTATATCAAAATAGAGTATGTAATTTAATTCAAGAGATAATACAAGGTATGATCATATAGAAAAGATAAAAATGGAAAAAAAATCCATAATCAGAAGTAGAAACACCAAAATTGGTTCTAATTTTGACCTGGTTCCATCATTCACACTCCAGTTTAGAAACCCAAATCAAACATATAGAACTATCCCTTTCCCTTATCCTAATATATAATAAAACTATTTTATCAAGTATACAAGGTGTCTTGATTAGTGTGTGTGTGTGTGTGACTTAGTAGGCAACCATCAATGGCATCCCTAAATATATCTACCCTCAATAAATGTGCATGCAGAAGTGATATAGTTAAACAACTTAGTCATATAAGGAAAAATAAAAAAAATGTGACACTGTTTCATGAGATACATGGTAAAAATTGAGGTTATTCATACCTACTTTTTCCAATGTCATATGTCTCTGATCACATTGCAGAATCATTCCAACCACATGCCCAAATGGGTTTTTCCATTTTAAGCATCAACACCACCTCAAGGTTTTTTTCCATATTATATATCAACTACACATCAAGGGATTTTCCAAAATAAGTATCAACACTACCTAAAGGATGTTATCCATAATAAGTATCAACACCACCTAAAGATATATTTCCATATTAATTATCAGTGATGGTTTAAGGGAGTTTTCCATAATAAGTATCAACACCTCCTCAAGGGTGTTTTCATAATAAGTATAAACACCACCTCAAGGGAATTTTCTATATAGAGTATCAATCATTCAACACTTAATATCTGATTAGTTCTAGTGAAACATCATTTTTAAGTGATTTGGTTTACAAATTCTAGTTTAGTTCTCAAAAATCATTTCACATCAAGGTATTCATTTTTCATTTACAATTCATATTTTACTAATTTCACATTAACAATAGAATCACAAGGTATCACCATTCACTTTAGAGAAAAACATTTTAGTTTTACCATACCATGTTATTGATTTTCAAGTATAAATATTAACTTGGGTATCCCCTTGAGATCACCCATATTTTAGATTCTTTAACATAAATAATGACACAATACAACAATGTGAAGTTGTGTTTAGGTTAGTTAATTAAATTCAAGGTTAATACATGTTTGGTCAACATGAACACACTATGAACACACTTTGAAATATGGAAAGACTAAATGGAAAATATATGTACCACCTAACTTATCCTCTTAGAAGTATTCTCCCACAAAATCAACCTTCGATTAGTACTAAAATAGAAGAAATAAAAGAAAAACAAAATCCATAAAAATATGTCATATTAGATAAAAAAATTGAGAGATCTATTGACAGTAAGGCAAAGGAATAACAAAATAAAATGGATTAATAGACTAACCTCTAGCTCACCAATGACTCAAATTAAAGAAAAAATAGTTCAAGGATGAAGGTGTCATGACCCGTCCCCTAGGGCCCATGTTGTGATGACCCTAAGCCCACCACCCAAAAGCCAGGGGCTAGAAACTAGCGCCAAAGGCATTATACAACAAATGGGAGGCATTTTCGAAGTACCTGTACACACACACATACTCACAACCCCATCCCATAAATCTGAAAAGTAAACACTAAGTAAATGATGCATGCAATCACTAAGTAAACCAAAACCATAGTACAATAGAAATTAAATTAAAATGTGGAAAACTGGGCCAGTATACAAGATCGCCAAAATAAAGATAGAACACAATTAAGACCCCAAGTATCTAAAACTTTTCCAATGAGAACCCTATATGAAGGGTAGGTGGAGGTTAGCTTCTTGAAGTTGTAGGAGTACGCCTCATCTATCTACTCTTACTGAACACCGCCTGGTCCTGGTCCTCCCTGGACTCCATCAAAGCATCTGTTGTCTAAAAAAGACATGACACGTGTGGGAAAATCCCATGTAGGGTTGAGTAAAACAATATTCATTAGGGGACCCCAAAACCACAAATGTAAAACAAAAGAGAAAAAACACAAGGAAATGCACAGTCAGCTCTACCTAGGTATATTCCCATACATATACCAAGGTCATCCAAATATATTCATCTCAACCACTAAGAAACATAAGGTCACAACCTTATAACTAGAATTAGAATTATCTCTAAAGAACCATTAGATTAGCCATCCCCGATGGCACCATCTGAGAGATACACTCCATCAGGTAAAACTCTACCATTCCTAATGTACGTCTGATAGAACATGGTCCATAGGGAACATTCTACTAGGTTTAGCTCTAGTGCTTGGCACTAGAGGTCCAGTCATCGTTGTCTTATTCCCAATGAAATACTAAGGAAACCCAAGTGAAGAGGAACACTCCTCACCACTGAACTCAGTTGAGGGAACACTACTCAAGACTAACCTGTGATACCTCAGTCTCTCCTATATGGAGTGGCCCGTACCTCAGTCTCTTCAAGGGATCAATTGCTTCTACTTAGGTATTGATATCTTCAAGTGGAGGGGCCCGCTCCTTGTAGTTGTTTCCTATAGTACATGGAGGTCCAACTCTTATGGATCACTCGCTCCTCGTCGATACTCAGAGATGAGGGAGTACTACTTCGTAAATGAGGACTTGTGCCCTAGTTTCAATAGGGGAGTACTAATCATAAAAGACTTACACCCTATTATGATAGGGAAGTACTAGTTTGTATATAGAGGACCCACACCCTACCCTGTAGGGGAGTACTACTTAGTGACTAGAGGACCCACACCCTGTAATGGTAGGGTATTAATGACTCAAAAGTTAGGTAAGCCACTCCCTGGTCCCATAGGGGAGTATCTACTCTTCCTTCATGAACAACTCTGAGAACCCATGCCCTAGTCCTTAAGGGGAGTAACTGTCCCGAACCGTCCTCAGGGCTCATGTCGTGACTACCCCAAGCCTTCCTTCCATAGGCCAGGGGTTGGCGACTAGAACCAAGGAATAATCCTCGGTAAAAAGGGAAGGCATTGCCTTTATAAAGTAAATAAACACCATAGAGAAAGCAAGCAGAAGTAAATACCAAGTAAAAACTAGGTACAAAAATAAGTGCGGAAAAGTAAGTGGGCCAGAATACAAACCCAAACTAAAAGTAAAGTACAACTGAAAAAGGGAGTACAGCAACTGAAAAGTAAAGTCGTAGCCTCGAGCCGTCCACTAGAAGTCCCACCTGAAGGGTGAGTACAGATAGCCTCCACAGCTCCTTGGGTCCAGTCGTCCGCTCCATGTACATCCCGCCAAATGGTCCACCTCCAGGTACCGACCTTCTCCGCAAGCCTCAACCACGATCATCGCTGTCCGTTGTCTACAAACAATACAATGTAGTGTGGGCATAGCCCGTGCAGTCAGTAGGGACCACGAGACCCCCTGAAGGTCTCCCATAATCCACAAAGGAAGATACAATCATGAAGTAACATCTGACACTACTTAGGTATACGCCCATACATATACCTAAGTAATCAATTCCAGTTCGAATCCAACATCTGATCCCAAGTTCGATCACATCCACACAGGATAGCACAACAAAATCCCTATAGGAAATCAAGTCAAGATTCAGCTCACACAGGTATACTTCTTCGTAAGATGATAGAGATGATCAGATATAGCCACTGATTCATCTAAGCCACCGGACCCACACAGGATCGATAGGTACTAACCCCCGCAATGACCCACAAAGGATCGATAGGTAACTAACCCCCACAATGACCCACACAAGATCGATAGGTAACTAACCCCTGCAATGACCCACAAAGGATTGATAGGTAACTAACCCCCGCAATGACCCACAAAATATAGATAGGTAACTAACCCCCGTAATGACCCACACAGGATCGTACCCACATAGGATATGTAGGCACTGGCCCACACAGGACCGCTGAGCGCTGACCCACACGGGATCGGTATGGTGGTTAGTTACCTATCGATCCTTTGTGGGTCATTGCGGGGGTTAGTACCTATCGATCCTGTGTGGGTCCGACGGCATAGATGAATCAGTGGCTACATCTGATCATCTCTATCTTCTTACGAAGAAGTATACATGTGTGAGCTGAATCTTGACTTTCTTTCCTATGTGGATTGTGTTGTGCTATCCTGTGTGGATGTGATTGAACTTGGGCTCGGATGTTGGAGCCGAACTAGAATTGATGACTTAGTTATATGTATGGGCGTATACCTAAGTAGTGTCGGATGTTACTTCGTGATTGTATCTTCCTTTGTGGATTCTGGGAGACCTTCGGGGGGTCTCGGGGTCCCTACAAACTGCACGGGCTATGCCTTCAATACGTTGTGTTGGTTTGAAATGATGGAAAACACTGATCGTGGTTGAGTCTTGCGGAGCAGGTCGGTACCTGGAGGTGGACCATTGGGAGGGACGTACACGGAGCGGACGGCTGGACCCAAGGAGCTGTGGAGGCTATCTGTACCCACCCTTCAGGTGGGACTTCCAGTGGATGGCTCGAGGCTGCGGCTTTACTTTTCAGTTGTTGTACTCCCTTTTTCAGTTGTACTTTACTTTCAATTTGGGTTTGTATTCTGGACCACTTACTTTTCCGCACTTACTGTTGTACCCAGTTTTTACTTGGTATTTACTTCGGCTTGCTTTCTCTGTGGTGTTTGTTTACTTTACAAAGGCAATGCCTTCCCTTTTTACCGGGGATTATGCCTTGGTACTAGTCGCCAGCCCCTGGCCTATGGAAGGCGGGCTTAGGGTAGTCACGGCACAGGCCCCGAGGACGGGTCGTGACAAATTGGTATCAGAGGAGTTCGATTCTACCGCAAAACATTGGACTCTGATCTTTCTTCTATGTGAAGCAATAGTGTTAAGGGTATTGAGTGTGTTTATCAGTCCAGGGAGTTCAGTGTTGGTGCGGCGGCTGACGTATCCGTACACCAGGACCCTGACTTCTGATTTCCGACTTAATTCATGAAAACATTGATTGCATGTGTGTTTCAAGTTTTCTTTGTGATTAATTTGTGTCAGCTCACCAGGTATACTGTTTGACCATGAAGCACCTGTTTCTTTTCAGGATGTCCCCACGACGGCAGCCAGCTAGGGTTCCGAGCGTTGTACTTGACGACAGCCCACCGAGCGACGAGGCCTCGGTATAGGTCCCTTTGACAGCAGAGGCACTGGCAGTACCTCTACCCGTCGAGCCACCGATGCTACCAGCCCCAACTGCTGACGATGCACATCGCCTTAGTGCACTGCACGAGTTTCAGCGTCAGAGACCGCCCAGGTTCTATGGGGAGACGGACCCTCAGGTAGCTGAGGATTGGCTGGAGGCAGTTGTATGAGTTTTCAGCTTAGTGAGGACACTAGCAGACCTCATGGTGATCCTCGCAGCGAGCCTCCTGCACACGGAAGTAGGTAGATGGTGGAGCTTGATGCTCCAGCTTAATGAAGAGGCATCTCTCCTCTGGACGGACTTTGATATCCTCTTCTACTCGGAGTTCGTCCCAGCCACCCTCTGTGCGGTGCACATCCAGAAGCTTCTACAGCTGCGGCAGAGCAGCTTGACGGTCGCCCAGTACTTGGCGAGATTTACAGATCTCTCACACTATTCAACGGACATGGTACGGGACCCATTCTTCTGGGCCCGGACCTTTGAGCAGGTATTGAGGCTGGAGATCAGGGCATAGTTGATCTCCCTCAGCATTCCGACACAGGAAGGGGTACTGGATAGATCCCTTCTCATCGAGAGCTTCCTTGCTGAGCCTACATCGGTAGTGAGACCTACCGCTGGGCGGAACGTAGCAGAGTCTTCTACAGCAGGGAGTCGGCAGATGACTCATGGGTCCAGGCAGACCAGACCCTCAGGCAGATGACCTCAGGACACTGGCTCAGAGGTGCAGGGCACTCAGCGTGGAGCCAATCTTTCGAGAGGAAGACAGTGCTACGCATGTGGCGGGCAGGGCCACATGGCTCGTGACTACCCGAACCGCCGTGCAGAGGAGAAAAAAATGGTTGAGGGACCACCCAGGCAGAGGCAGAGGGTCGACCGTGGCGGTCCGTAGGGAGCAGGCGGACGAGGAAGAGGATCTGGTCGAGCAGCAGGTGGTGGATGAAGCTTTCAGGCTCTACCACCACCACCCCCAGGAGGTCCACCCCAACCACAGGGAGATGGCGGGCAGAGACAGGCACAGATCCAGGCAGTAGAGTCCTACGACCACGGTGCACCCGAGATGATTCGAGGTACTATCTGTGTCTATTCCACCCTTGTTGCAGTTCTTATAGACATAGGAGCGAGTCATTATTTCATAACTGGTTCCCTTGTTTGGAGCTCGGAGATTCCGATAGAGCCGTTGGCTCGATCATTACGGCTAGAGACTCCTACGGGAGCAGGCTCGACGATTATGCACTGGTGTCGGCAGTGTGAGCTTACTCTAGGAGGTGAGAGCTTCAGCTGGGATCTTCTTTTAGCGACGTCGAGGCCTTACGACGTCATCTTGGGCATGGATTGGTTATCTACAGTCCATGCTCAGATTGACTGTATTAGGCGCAAGGTGCGGTGTGTACGCACCGACGGGAGTAGGTTCACCTTCACTAGAAAGAAGGGAGCCTTTGCAGCACAGGATGGACTCTCGCAGAGGAGAGGACATCCCATCACTCATCAGTTGGCTAGCCTCATCCTAGGAGCAGTTGACGTGTGGAGTCCTGGTTTTCCTGCAGTGGTGAATCAATATGCGGACGTTTTCCCCGACGACGTTCCAGGACTACCTCCTCGAAGAGAGGTAGACTTTTATATTGATCTATACCCTAGGACATCCCCGATATCCACCCCATCATATCGGATGGCTCCCGCCGAGCTTTGAGAGCTACGGGTACAGTTGGAGGACTTTCAAGGAAAGGGATTCATCCGACCCAGTGTTTCACCCTGGGCTTCCCCGATATTGTTCGCCAAGAAGGTGGATGGGAGCTTGAGACTTTTTGTCGAATATCATCACCTGAACCAGGTGACAGTGAGGAACAAGTATCCACTACCGAGGATTTATGACCTCTTCGATCAGCTCAAGGGAGCACGGTGGTTCTCGAAGATAGACCTTAGATCAGGCTATCATCAGCTCGGAGTTCAGGACAAGGACGTGCAGAAGATGACCTTCAGATGTCGGTATGGCCACTATGAGTTCTTGGTTATGCCATTCGGCGTAACCAATGCTCCAGTAGTGTTCATGGGCCTCATGAACAAGATATTTCAGCCATACCTCGATCGATTTGTCATGGTCTTCATCGACGACATTTTGATATACTCGACGACTGAGGGGGAGCACGCCTACCACTTGCATATTTTACTAGACACACTCCGAGAGCACCATCTTTATGGCAAGCTCTTGAAGTGTCGGTTATGGATACGTGAGGTCCACTTCTTGGGACACTTCATCTCTGAGGCGGGAGTTATGGTGGATCCTGTGAAGATTGAGGCAGTGATAGCTTGGGATCCACCCAAGAGCGTGACGGAGGTGCGGAGTTTCTTGGGACTAGCTGGATACTATCGGAGATTTGTGCCAGACTTCTCCAGAGTTGAGGCGCCACTCTCATCTTTGACGAAGAAGGGGAAACCCTTTTTGTGGTCAGACAGATGTCAGCAGAGCTTCCAGGAGCTGAGACAGAGATTGACCAGCGCACCTATCTTGAGGCTTCCGGAGGAGGGAGTTGGGTACGTGGTTTACTGTGATGCATCAAGGACCAGACTCGGATGTGTCCTGATGTAGGAGAGGGTCGTGATCGCCTATGGATCACGTCAGTTGAGACAGCATGAGCAGAACTATGCTACCCATGACCTGGAGTTAGCAGCAGTGGTCTTCGCTCTGAAGATGTGGAAACACTATCTGATGGGTGAGAGATTTAAAGTCTATTCCGACCATCAGAGTCTCAGGTACATCTTCTCGCAGAAGGAACTGAACCTGAGACAGTGGCGATGGCTCGAGTTCCTCCAGGACTATGGCTTTGAGATAGTATATACTCCTTGAAAGGGGGACGTAGTAGTCGATGCTCTCAGTAGGAGGACGGGAATTAAGCTACTTGGGGAGGCGACAGAGCAGCTAGCCGCTTTGAAGATATCCTTCATGGATATAGATGGAGAAGCCTTCCTTCAGTAACTCCTCCACTGCTGCAGCGGGTGAGAGAGGCCCAGTGTGGGGATGCTGACTGTGAGACGCGGCGTGTGCAGATATCCTTAGGACATGTACCTGATGGTTTCTCTTTAGGAGGAGAGCACGGCATCCTTTTTAGAGGATGTAACTTGGTACTAGTTGCTTTACGGGAGGAGGTATTGAGAGAGTTTCACACTTCCCCTTTGGCGGTACATCTTGGAGTGGCGAAGATGTACCAGGATCTCAGGCGACAACACTGGTGGTCGGGCATGAAGAAGGTTGTGGCAGAGTTCGTTTCTCGATGCCTCACCTGCCATCAGGTGATGGAAAAGCACCAGGTACCAGTAGGCTTGGTACAGACCTTGGAGGTCCCGAAGTGGAAGTGGGATGGGATATCTATGGACTTCGTGATGGGACTTCCACGCACTTCCAGAGGTCACGACTCCATTTGGGTGATTGTAGACTGACTCACCAAGTCGTCTCACTTCTTACCCTTCAGAGAGCAAGGCTCAGTGGAGAGCTTGGGACGTCTCTACGTTCAGGAGATTGTACAGCTTCATGGTGTGTTATCATCTATCGTCTCCTATTGAGATGCTCGCTTTACTTCCCAGCTTTGGAAGGGGTTGTAGGAGGTTTTCGGGACGTAGCTACGTCTGAGCACCGCCTTTCACCCTCAGATAGATGGTCAGACGGAGAGGACCATTCAGACTCTCGAGGAAAGGCTCCGCGTATGTGTCAACAACTTTGGTCGCAGCTAGGAGGACCACCTACCCTTGGTGGAGTTCGCGTACAATAATAGCTACCGCTCCACCATCAGGATGGCACCATACGAGGCATTGTATGGCCGACCTTTCATATCTCCTCTGTGCTGGACAAACCCTGGGGAGTCAGAACTTGTGGGACCGGAGATGGTCCAGGCCACAACGGAGAAGGTCCAGGTCATCCAGGAGTAGATAAGGACAGCTCAGAGCCGGCAAAAGTCTTATGCTAACAAGAGGCGGAGGCCACTGGAGTTCGAGGATGGCGACCATGTCTTCTTGCGGGTCTCACCTTGACGTGGATTACGGAGATTTGTCCAAGGCGGAAAGTTGTCTCCACGCTTCATCGGACCATCTCAGGTCCTCAGCAGGATTGGAGAGGTGGCTTATCACCTGGCTCTACCACCTCAGTTGCACCGGGTGCATGATGTCTTCCACGTATCCCAGCTGAGGAGATACGTGCATAACCCGACGCATATCATTGAACATGGGGAGATGGACGTTGATGATGGGGAGACTTTGTGGAGGTCCCATTGTAGATTGAGGATCAACAGGAGCGGGTCCTACGTGGACGGTCGATTACTCTAGTGCGCATCAGATGGCAGCACGGGAACCTCCAGGAGAGCACTTGGGAGTGGGAGGCTCAGATGCGTGCTCAGTACCCACATTTGTTTCCCTACTTTTTGATGTATCCTTACGGGGACGTAAAGCCCTGAGGTGGGAGTAATGTAAAGACCCGTAAAATTCAAGGAAATTTTTTTTCTTAATTTTCTTTGGAATTTTACATGAACGCAGTTTCTAACGGCACCAGATTCCAAGGCCCGGTGTGCCCGGAATCTTTTTCTGAAGTTTTGCTCGGGTACGTTCAGTGAACGAACGAGCGGGTTTTTCTAACATTTGAACTGGTGCTCGGAATCAAATTCTGGGGGCACCGATGGAATCGCAGCACCGGTAATTGCTTAGAAACACCTTTTCTGGAGTTGTGTTTGCTCGGGTTTGGTTTTTAAATTTTCAGGTTAAGTAAATGAATAAAATAAAATGGTGCGACCAATTTATTTTATTTTAAGTTTTTTAACCTATGTTAAGATGTTAAAATGGGACCCACAATATCCTACACCACTAGGTAGGATATTTATGGGGTGGGGCCCACACGATCCCCACTTTTTCTCAACCCCCCTCCTTAAATTAAGTAACACACCTGCACCCCCTTTTTAATGAAGTCAACCCTTGCGTTTAATCTGGATATTAAACGCCTCATTAATTGGGCGGTTTAAAACTCCTCAATTAATTAAATTAATTGATTATTTCCTTATTTTGAAATTCAAATCGTTGTCTTGTGTGTTAATAAAATAAGACAACTCTTATTTTATTAAATTTTTTGGGTTATGAGAGGCTGGGGAGAATTCGCTCAGGTTTTTGAAGTTCTTCCTCCTCGACGAAGAACGCGAAGAACGCGAAGAATACGAAGAACGCTGACCTCCGACGAAGGTCGACAAGAACGCCGGATCCTCAGAGATCGACGACGCGATGCCGGAAAACCCTTCTTCTACGACGCTTCTTCAGTGACGTTCCTTCTCCCGTGACAATCTTCAAATCATCAACCGCTTGAGGTAGGGGTTTTGGTTCAATTAAATCTATGTGATTTATATCATCGTCATGTGTTTAAAATTTTGTCGGAAGCCGTTTAAACCACTAATGCGGTGGGTGTGGACCAATAAACAAGTCTGAACACACCGTTTCTTCGTTCTTGGTGTGCGGATCGGCGGGTGACGACGAAGCAGGCCGCAAGGGAATTTTGAGGTCTTCATAGTAAAGAGCCGATCCCGGGAGGACCGTTGGCGAAGACAGCAGAAAAAACGGACCACCGGAGCGCATCCGGTGGTCCGCAGAAAACTCTATCGGCGCGCCTCGCCGGCACGGCGGCGCCGGCGGCCGAAGGCGGCGGCCGGCACCGGCCGGCCGCCAGGAGGCGGGGGCGTCCAGCGCGCCACCGGGAAGGGCCACCGCGGCTGAAGCCGCGGCGGCAGACCGCTGGTCCCGCGACCGTGTGGGAACGAGGGAGGTGGGACGCGGTGATCGTCCGCGTCCGTTGGCAAAGGGGCGGCCCCCACACGTGGGGCCGTGGTTTCATTCAAGGGGGTGTCGCCCCCCTTTTGTGTGGCCGCTCGGCCAGCTTTGAGCCGACCCGCTCGGCCAGCACCAGGCCGGACCGGCCGCACCGGGTCGGGCCGCCCAGGCCGTGCCGGGCCACCCCGGCCAGGTCGGACCCGGACTCGGGTCGGGTCGACCTGGGGGGTTGGACCGGGTCAGACCGGGCCCAGACCCCCCATTTTCGGACTGTTTCTGTCTGTTGCCCATAACTTGGGCTACGGACCTCCGATCGATGCACCGTTAGTTGCGTAGCGATCCTTGGATCGAGACGGTCGTTTCAATATATTACACTAAAGGTTTTGGAGTACTTTGGGTTCTTCCAGGTTGGTTCGTACACGAAACCAACCGGGCCCTTGGAGCGGAAACGCTAATAACTTGAGCTTCGGACGTCCGATTGACGTTTCGTCGACTTTGTTGGATTTCTATTAGTGAGATGAACCTTTTGTCTTACTCCGCTTGAGGTTTGGACACAGTTGGAGTACAATCGGGATGGTTTTGACTTAAAAACCAACTGGGCCCCTAGGATGAAAAAAGACAATAACTCTCAGACCGGGCGTCCGATTGATGCGCCATCTGTGACGTTGAGTTCCTGTTGACGATACAGAACTTTTGGATACATCAACTCCGAACTTCGTGTCAGTTGATTTATCAGCCCTCGTCTCATGGAGCGGACCCTCCTGAACGAGCTTGCTGTGTGCGGGAACCCTAGATCTGGCTGCGACTGCGACGACGATGACGACTGTACATAAATCCTCCAGGGATTTGACGGCGACGACTACAACACTCAGAGATCCTACGTGGATCAGTGCTACCGATCCTGTGTGGGTCAGATTCTGTGTGGGTCAGCGCTCAGCGGTCCTGTGTGGTCCAGCGCCTATAGATCCTATGTGGGTCTGATCCTGTGTGGGTCATTGCGGGGGTTAGTTACCTATCGATCCTTTGTGGGTTATTGCGGGGGTTAGTTACCTATCGATCCTATGTGGGTCATTGCGGGGGTTAGTTACCTATCGATCCTTTATGGGTCATTGTGGGGGTTAGTACCTATCGATCCTGTATAGGTTCGATGGCTTAGATGAATCAGTGGCTACATATGATCATCTCTATCGTCTTACGAAGAAATATACCTGTGTCAGCTGAATCTTGACTTTCTTTACTATGTGGATTGTGTTGTGCTATCCTGTGTGGATGTGATCGAACTTGGGCTTAGATGTTGGAGCCGAACTGGAATTGATGACTTAGGTATATGTATGGGTGTATACCTAAGTAGTGTCGGATGTTACTTCATGATTGTATCTTCCTTTGTGGATTATGGGAGACCTTCAGGGGGTCTCGTGGTCCCTACTGACTGCACGGGCTATGCCCACACTACATTGTGTTGTTTGTAGACAACGGACAGCGATGATCGTGGTTGAGGCTTGCGGAGAAGGTCGGTACCTGGAGGTGGACCATTTGGCGGGATGTACATGGAGCGGACGACTGGACCCAAGGAGCTGTGGAGGCTATCTGTACCCACCCTTCAGGTGGGACTTCTAGTGGACGGCTCGAGGCTGCGGCTTTACTTTTCAGTTTTTGTATTCCCTTTTTCAGTTGTACTTTACTTTCAGTTTGGGTTTGTATTCTGGCCCACTTACTTTTCCGCAATTACTGTTGTACCCAGTTTTTATTTGGTATTTACTTCTGCTTACTTGCTCTGTAGTGTTTGTTTACTTTACAAAGGCAATGCCTTCCATTTTTACCAGGGATTACGCCTTGGTGCTAGTCACCATACCCTGGCCTATGGAAGGCGGGCTTGGCGTAGTCACGGCACGGGCCCTGAGGACGGGTCATGACAGTAACACCCCCATAAGAAACTAACCGAAGGAAATGAACCCACACCCATGATGTGGGAATTACTGTCTCTACCTAAACATAGGTATAATGAGTGATCGTGCCCTAAGTCGTCAAGGGAGTAACCATCCTAGAATCTCTTCAAGAGAACTACGCTGACTCTGCTCAAAGTCTACTTGTATCGAGATGTCCTACTCTTCAAATCAATATGTCATCCTCCAAATTCCTCAAAAACTCACATAGAGTATCTTAAAAGTATTGTCTCATCACAAGGGTCTCAACATCATAGACTGATCTTCAAACAGACCCCCCATTTGAAAGTTACTTCCATTTTATAGAAATGTGGGCCGATGGGGTCCACCTACCTGACCCGGGTCCGACCCAGCCCATTGGGCCCAGGCTGGCCCACTGGGCTCAGCCTTCTTGTTTGTGGGTCCGACCCGTTGGGTTCGGCCCACTAGACCACGAGTCCAACCAGCTGCCGGCCGAGCCCACCTGGCTAGGCACAACCCTCCAGCACCATCCTAGCCCACTAAGGCGGGATGGTTTCTCCAGTTCAGACGTGGATATGTTGCATCCATCTCATACCATGCAACGCCAGCTAGAACCGCCTCCCTGATCAACCGGTCCGATAATGCATATAAGGTTTTCTAGTGTGGCTTGTCATGGGTCCCTGTCACCATCGCGGTCCACCTTCACACGGACAGTTGCAATGCAGCTGTCGCCCCCGCCACAGCGGGCCACCAGACTCACTCTGGTGGTCTATTTTCGAATCTAGAGAAATTTATGAATACCTCTAGCCATTCTCTTCATATCCTAGGGTTTCAAATCTATGTTTACATCCCTTCCATAGGGAATTTATCAATCGGAAGTATTTCCCGCAACGCCTTGATATGAGCGTCATTCTCGTCGTCTCACCTCCGCCATCGTTGTAGAAAGAATAGTTGTGCAATGACTGACTGTTCATCGACCCATAAAGAATGTTAAGAACATGAATAAAGTGGGAAAGTAAAATCAAACAATAAATTGAGAAAAAAAACCCCTCCATCATTCTTCATGGAGTTAATATGCTCCTGTTTGAAAGATCAAGAACGAAAACCAAATTCATCCTAAAAGAATGATCAAACCATGGGTTAACCTATTCGTGGGTTGATCTACGGTTGTCATTTAAAAACCAAGAATGGGAGAAGATATAATTAAAATAAAAACCCATACCTGGAGAAACTTCAATCGGAGGTAAGTCTCATTACTGGTGGCGATCTCTCTATGGGGATATACAATCCATTTGAAACTGTTGGTGTTCGTCGATCTCGAGTTCTGAATCCATTCTTAAAGGGTGTCTTCGCCGCTTTCTGATTCACCTGCATTCATTATTGGAGAATATTACTTAGTATTTGTTCAGAGGAATTCTAGATCTATATTTTTTTCTCCAACCTTGTTATCTCATTAAAATATAAATGTGTCGCAGCATTTCTGTTACAAATAGTCATTGTGTCTTTACTCTATTTCATTTATGAAACATCATTTCTATTACACTTCAGTTAAAGAGTCGTTATACTATTTCATTTATGGATAGAATGTAACACCCAGAAATGATAAAGGGTTAAATGGCTTAATGATAAGACTCATGTCAACAAGGTGCACCTTCCTTTTCAGGAGCCTGTCTGATTAGAACTCCACAGTTAAGCATGCTTGGCCTAGAGTAGTGATCAGGATGGGTGACCTCCTGGGAAGTTTCCCAGGGTGTGTTTGTGTGAGGAAAAAGCACACTCGAAAGGACATGTGTTGGCCTGTGGGGACTATCATTAGTCAGATGACCCGTTCAGGGATGTGGGTGGATCTTGGGGTGGGCCCCAAGTGTATGTGGGGGCAACTGGTGGTACCTGGTAGGCCAGGACCCGACGACCTTGTTAAGGCGGGGTGTCTGTGTTGTCACCGGGACCCGGTTGTCACATTTGGTATCAAAGGAGGAACCCAGCCTTAAGTGTGGTGCACTGCCTGGGTTGAGATATAGGTCCCACAACGAGGACATTGTGCTCTAAATGGGGGGTGATTGTAACACCCCGAAATGATAAAGGGTTAAATGGCTTAATGATTAGACTCATGTCAACAAGGTGCACCTTCCTTTTCGGGAGCATGTCTGATTAGAACACCATAGTTAAGCGTGCTTGGCCTGGAATAGTGATCAGGATGGGTGACATCCTTGGAAGTTTCTCAGGGTGTGTGGGTGGATCCTAGGGTGGGCCCCACGTGACTGCGGGGGCAACCGGTGGTACCTAGTAGGCCAGGACCCGACGGCCTTGTTAAGGCGGGGTGTCTGTGTTGTCACCGGGACCCGGTTGTCACAATGAAACAGTCAACTCATCGATGCGTTGTAGTGAAACAATTTTCTGAATAAAATAAATTTTTGAAGTTTATTTTATTTTTCTTAAAACGTCAAAAAATTAACTTTTTCCCTAGACCCACGTCGATCGAGGTTAGATCCATTCATCAGTAATGTTGTCGTTCTGGATGCAATGGTACCCTCACATTTTCAATCTCGGCACCAGTTTATATGTTTCCAAAACCCCACATGCGTACCATTTTAATTCGCTTAAAAAAAGTTCAAAAACTATATTTCACCCCTGACCCGTGATGATCTAGGTTAATCTCTTCCTAAAGGAAATAAACTCGCATGAGCTCAAAGGACTCTTTTATTTCCGATATGAATTACCATATAGGAGTTATAAGGATTTGAAAATAAAATAATTATTACTTAATTTTTTTATTTACGGCCAAAAACTAACTTCCACTATTTTCCTACACCAGCCAATGTAAGGACCTTTTTAGGTGAATCCTGACACTCTAAGTTCAATGGTGCCCTCAGATTTTTGATTCTAGAACTGGTTTAAGAGTTAGAAAAACCCAATCACATTATTATTTAATGAAACTCAAAAAAAAAAGTTCAAAAATACATTCTAGCCACTCCAGGCCTCGGAATTACGTATCATCTCAGAGCCTGGTCTCGAAATAATCTCATTTAATCTTAAAAAAATCATGTAATTCCAATGTATTAAATTACTCCTCCCCTTTTATGTATTTATGTCCTTGTAAGAAAATTCCTACACTCAAGGGAAGAAAACTGAGTTCAATAAGGGTCCCTACACTGCTTACAAGCATGCACCTCGAGGAACCACCGAGATCGACCACTCTTATGTCCATCTTCTACTAGTCCAACATCGTGAAATAACATGCACATGTTTCTTTATTTGTGATGAGTGGGAAAGTACCAAGAACGACGATCCATCTGTAGTCATGGGGTCTATTAGCTCACCTCCATGCTAACCTAATGTAGATACAGAAAGAATATCACAGTCCGCATCCACCCTTGGATGAACTGTGCTAAAGCCTCCCCAAGGGTCACGCGTTTAGGGTTGATGATAAACATGCATGGGTATTTATAAGCAAAATAAGGCTGACCAAGAGAGAATTTTGTGTCAACATATGCTCTATGTTTACAACCTTCCACATCCACACCATTTTCTGAAACAAAAACACTACCATAGTCACTAAAAGCATCTCATCTGAGTATAGATGGTAAGTAACTATCTCATACTACGAAAAACACCACGTGGGTCTAACTATGAAACTATATAATGGTCCCAAGAATAACTTTTTGTGAGATTCCTCTCTATGTTGCATGGGTTTCCCTTTTTACTGTCACACACAGACTATATTCTTTTCCTAATACAGTCAATCTGGGTATGAATGGTAGTATTCCATTCTAAGAATAACGGTGTAAGGCCTCGACACCATGACTAAGAGATCCCAACCACAACTCTTAACTCCAATAGTCATGTCACAGTATCAGCACCAGTTTGTGATCTATAGGTCTCCTCCATCAAGAGTCTCTAAGCATGGGGGTCAAGTCCACGGTCCAACTAGAACCTCAAAGTCTCAAACAAAACTCATAGAAAAAGGAGAATGACTAGAACCTATGTCTATTAAAATGGAAGACAAAAGAAAAGACACAAATCATAACTCGAATCTCTCCTAGAGCTTCTTGGTCAAAAGACATGACCGCATGCAGCTGTCCTCACCCATGTCCTCTGGCTCCCTGAGCCTGGGGAGAACAACCTTAGGGTGGTGGTCACAATGCTGAAAATTGTCTGCTACCACCTATTGCTCGTCCAAATCCTCTACCTCACCTTCCATCTTGCAAAATTCCTTGATCCAAGTGTAGACTCTTCTAAGGTAGCTCGTTATTTTTCTCCCTCTCGGTGGAACGTCAGGTCTAATAATCTCTAGTGAGATGCCCCCAGATATTTCAAGTGTAACATTACCTATCATGCGGCTTATGTACTTCTTAATGCTGCTCTGGAACCACAGACCCATGTGTCTTTGTTCGAGCATGGTTATACCTCCAACACTGCGATCCCATCACCTATCATATGCTATCTCTAGTAGACACCACAACCTCATGACCACTTTTGTAGGTCACATCCATCTTCTCCTCTTCTAGGAAACTCTCAACCACTAGGGCACGCTCCAGCACCCCAGTATATGTCGGAATGCTAAGGGGTGTCCCTAATGCCCTGATCTCCAGGTGTAGTCCCTACTCAAAGGCCTAGGCCTTGATTTATGGGTCTCACACCATATCTATAGAGTAGTTAGAAATATTTTTGAATCTCATCGAGTACTCAGCTACAGTTATGCTACCCTATTGTAGGTGCAACAGCTCCTATATACGCACAGAGCATAACATTGTTGTAAATAACTCCTCCCTACAGAGGTGTTCAAAATCCTATTAAGGTGAGGTTCACCTCATTAAGAATCTGATACGCAATCTCCAACATCTTCATGTTGATCCCTAAAGAAGGATTACGAACAAAATCTCTATCTGGTCGAGAGGCATCCTCACTAGGCGGAAGACTCGTGTAACTGCCTCAAGCCAATCCTCAACCACCTAGGGGTCAGTCTCACCCCTGAACCTATGAGTTATCTACCTCTGTAACTCATGTACCTCACTCAGCCTATGCACATCCTCTACTAGTAGAGCTGGTATCAACTGATGATCGATGGGTGGTGGTATCACTGGTGAACCGCCCGATAGGGATATCTCTGGTACCAGTCCCTATACTAATGTCTCATCACTAGGTGGACCATCCTGTGGTATCATCCTTGAATACTGACTGGAAATATACATGGTGGCATCCTGAAATGGATCAAGATGAACCACGATTAAAATATTATATCTGGGGAGATGACTCAAGAAGGACATGGAAAGAACAAACCATTCCTATATGATTCATGTACCATTCATTTCCCAGAGACTAGTTTCTTAATATAAAAATTTGAAGAAGTAGGTTATCAGAGTCCCAATGAAAGAATACATCGGTCTCCACACTAACACTAGAACATTTGTCTTAAGAGTCGAACTCAAATCATCTTAACACTATCGCTATGAAACTCAACCCCAAACTCAAAACTCTTTGTCAAAAGGTGGAACCGAACCTTCTCTGATACTAATTTGTTATGACCCATCCCTCAGGCCCATGATACAAATACCCTAAGCCCACATCATAAATTTTAGAGGCTTCCAACTATCACTGAAGGAATTATCCTGCAAATGGGCGGCATTTTCCAAGTACATGTACACACGCACACTCACAACCACATCCTAAAAAATTAAAAGTAAACACTAAGTAAATGATTCATGAAATCACTAAGTAAACCACAACCAGAGTACAATAGAAAGTAAATTAAAAGGTGGAAAACCTGGCCAGTATACAATCCACTAAAAAACACAGAACACATGTAATACCCCACGTTTTTGAAACTCGTCTGTCGAGAACCCTACTTGAATGCTGGGTGGAGGGTAGCTTACTGAATCCATAGAAGTACGCCTCATCTGTCTTCTCTCATTGAACACAACCTGGTTCCGGTCCTCCCTAGACTCTGTCAAATCATTGGTCATCTTCACAAGACACAACATGTGTGGGAAAATCTCGTGCAGGGGTGAGTAAAGCAATACTCAGTAGGGGACCCGGAAACCACAAAGGTAAAACACAAGAGAAAAAACACAAGGAAACGCACAATCATCTCTACCTAGGTATATGCCCATACGTATACCAAGGTCATCCAAATATACTTGTATTATCCATTAAGAAACATAAGGGACCATAATTATAACTAGTATTAATATTCTCACCAAAGCTTCATGAGCAAGCCATCCCTGATGGCACCATCTAAGAGATACACTCCATTAGGTAAAACTCTAACATTCATAATTGTATGTATGAGAGAATGTGATCCATCAGGAATATTCTACTAGGTTCATCTCTAGTGCCTGGAACTATAGTTCTATTTATCACCATCTTGCACCCAATTCAAGACAAAGTAAACCCAAGTGAAGATCCCGCTCCTCGCCACTGTGCTTAGTTGAGAGAGCACTACTCCAGAAAAACATGTGATACCTAAGTTTCTCTTGTAGGGAGTGATCCTCACCTCAGTCTCATCGTGGGAGCACTTTATCCTACTTAGGTATTGATCTCTTCAAGTTGAGGGGCCCGCTCCTCATAGTTGTATCCTACAATCGAGGGAGCTCCAACTCCTATGGATGACCTGCTCTCTGTCTCTACTTGGAGATGGGGGAGTACTACTCTATAAGTGAGCACCTACACCCTTGTTCTAATAGGGGATTACTACTCATGAAGGACCCACACCCTATTACAATATAGAAGTACTACTTCGTATATCGAGGACCCACACCCTTCCCTATAGGGGAGTACTACTCAATGACTATAGGACCCACACCCTGCTATTATGGGAGTACCAACTTTGTTAGTTTATTCTCAATGGGGGACCTACACCCCAGTACATTAGGGGAGTACTAACCCCGGGCTAGAGGACTCGTTCCCCAGTACGACAGGGGAGTACCAACTCTATATGAACAATGCATAAGGAGGACCCACACCCAAGAAAAGTAGGGTAGTAATGACTCCAAAGTTAGGTAACCCGCTCCCTGGTCCCATGGGTGAGTATCTACTCTTCCTTCATGAACATATCTGAGAACCTTCACCCTAGTCCTTTAGGGGAGTAACACACCTAGAGGAAGCTACCTGAAGGAAACAAACCCACTCCCATTATGTGGGGAGTCCTATATATACCTAAGAAAAGGGATAATAAGTACTTGTGCCCTGAGACATCAAGACAGTAACCGTCCTAGAATCTCTTCAAGAGAACTACCCCGACTCTGCTCAAATTATTCTTGTATCAGGAGGGCATACTCTTTAAATCAATAGTTCATCCTCCAACTTCCTCAAAAATATACTTAGAGTATTTCAAAAATACTTTCTCGTCACAAGGGTCCCAACGCTGCACACAGATCGTCAAGAAGACGCTCTATTTGAAGGTTACATGTATTTTAGCAAAACAGGGGATGGTGGGGTGTGGGTCCGGTCTGACCCAGTAGGACCGACCTGGGTCTGACCCTACCCATAGGGCCTGACCAAGCCCACTAGGCTCAGACCACTGGGTTGTGGGTCTGGCCCGCTGCCGGACCGCTGTCAGTCGGGCCCACCTGGCTAGGCATGACTCGCCATCACCAGCCTAGCCTGCTAAGGTGAGCTAGTTTCTCCAGCCATGATGCGACTCTGTCACATCCATTTTTCACCACAATTTCCCAGTTGGAACCATCTCCCTGATCAATCGGTCTGCCCACACGAACCCGATTTTCCAGTGGGACTCACAGATTTCTATGGGTCTCTTTCACTGCCTCTGTCAGAGCCATGCCCCACCTTCACAAAGACTACTGCAATGCAGCTGGTGCCATTTCCACAACATGACATCCCCACCTCTAGGCATGTGTCTACCACTGTGTGCTATTAGCGCCATGGGAAACTTCTACGGGCCATCAAACTCACTCTGGTTGTCCGTTTTTGAATCCAAAAAAAAGTTATGGATCCCTCGGGCAATTTTCTTCATCACCTAGGGGTTCAAATCTCTATTTACATCCCTTCCCCTAATAAGTTCTTGATCAGTGATATTTCCTGTGCTACCTCGATCTGATCGTCACTGTCATCGTCACACCTCCACTATCTTTGTGCCAATAATAGTTCCGCAACGACCAATTATTCGTCAACCCGTGAAGAATAAGAAGAACGTGCGATAAGGGGGAGAGGAAAATAAAACAATAAATCAAGGAATGAACCCCCTCCATTGTTTGTAATAGTGTTAATCCGCTCTCATTAGTATGATCAAGAATGAAAACCAAAATCATCCTGCAAGAACAATTAAACTGCGGGTCAATCTGTTCGTGGGTTTATCTGCAGTTGTTGTTTAAAAACCAAGAACAGGGGAAGATATAATTCAAATAACAAACCCTATCTTGATAATATTCTAATGGAGGGGAGGCTCATTGCTGGTGGTGATCCATCTATAGAGATTCATGATATATTCAAAGGCGTTGGCGTTCATCGATATCTGGTCCCAGCTCTGTTGTTCAAGGGTGTCATCGCCACTTTTTGATTTACCAGCATTCTTCATTGGAGAGGATTCCTTCATCGTTCGTTAGAGGAATTACACATCTAGATTTGTTTCTACAACCCCGTTATCTCATTAAAAGAGAAACATATTGTAGTGTTTCTATTACAATTAGTAGTTGCGTTGTTATGTTGTTTCATTTATGAAACAACATTTCTGTTACACTTCAGCTAAACAGTCATTACACTATTTAATTTACGTAATGAAACAATTATATAATCAACGTGTTTCTGAAGAACAATTTTTTTTGAATAAAATAAATTTTTTAAGTTTATCTTATTTTTCTTAAAACGTCTAAAAAATTAACGTTTTATCTCAACCCATGTCGGTCGCGGTTAGGTCCATTCTTAGGTAATTTCACTGTTCTAGATGCAATGGTACCCTTGGATTTTCAATTTGGGCAACCATTCAGAAGCATCCAATACCATGCACTCATGCCATTTTAATTCACTTAAAAAAAGTTCAAAAATTATCTTTGACCCTCGACCCGTGTCGTTCGAGGTTAAGCTCCACCTAAGAGAAACACGCCCTCACGAGCTCAACGGTACTATTGGATTTCCAATCTGGGTTACCATTAAGGATTTATAATTATTTTAAAATAAAATAATTGTTAATTAATTATTTTATTTACTACCAAAAACGAACTTCCATTGTTGGCTCGTGCCAGCCAATGTGAACCCCATTCAAGGCGAATCCCGACACTCTGAGTTCAATGGTTCCCTCGGATTTTTGATCCGGGAACCAGTTTAAAGGTTATAAAAAACCACTCGCATGATTATTTAATGAACCTCAAAAAAATTCAAAAATATGTTCCAGTCACTCTAGGCGTCGGAATTACATGTTGTCTCAGAGCCTGGTCTCGAAATAATCCAATTTAATTTTAAAAAAATCATGGAATTTTGGTTTATTACATATGTGGATCCATCAAAACCTCAAGATGGTGGAGAGGAGTGCATAGGCACTACTTCTGGGTGAAATGGGGGGAAAATATTGAGTTAGGGAATAAGGAGGTGAACCTAGTTAAATTATGAGAATTACCGAATTAAAATTTTCATATAAAGCCCCCAGATAGTCGTTAGCCTCCACTAGACAGTCAGTGACCCCTTCGGTTGGTCGTTGCTAGCTCATCGGCTAGTTGATGATCCCAACAGATATACATTTCCACTAGTTATCCATCTCATGAGATGATTCCCCCTCACCATCTAGCTGGTATCCATGTAGTATCTCTTCTATTACACACCCTAGTTCCCTTCTGAAATATCAGGCTTCGTACCCTTGAAAACACCCTCAAGGCATCACTAAAACCAAGAACACGCATAAATAAAAAGTTTAAATGAGGTTTAATCAAAATTAAATATAAAAATTCTTTAGATAAAATATTATATCCAATAAACTCCCCATTATATAATATCTCATCCCTAAGATACAATCCTAAGAATCACTGAGCTATTTAGGGGAATATTTTCAGCCACTGAACTTGCATATCAGAGTCTCATTCCCATATATCCCCTTCAATGTGTCCATGCTACTATGAAACCCATAATAATGGAACCATATTCCCATGAATATTATTCTCCATATGATCTAAGAAATTAATTGGATGATCCTTAAAATAAGTATAATATTTCATATCTATATCATCAATGTTGATCACATGTGATAGGTTTGGATGATATTGTTGAATCTAAGAGACATGAAACACATCATGCATAGAAATTTTTCACTTCAAAAGACACAATCATTATGTGATAGTTCATATCCTCTTTGAAATCTGAAATATCCCCAAAAATCATAGCATGAACTTACCTTGCCTATGGATCTAGAATTTTCCAAGCCTCAGTGACACTCAAAGGAAAAACCTATCACCCACCTCAAACTATAAGGTCTGGCTTATCCAATCAGTATATGATATATTCCTACTTTGAACAATCACTATCCAATTCTTAATAAATTGAATATGCTCTGAGGTCTCATGTATGAGACTCGATACAAGAATAGCTAACATTATGGCTTCCAACCAACACATAGAAAATTAGCTAAGTCTCCCATACAAATCCTCAAAATAATCCATTTTAATAGATTCATGGTAGCTATTTTTATATTAAAACTCCACTTGTGATTGATAGATTTTCCAAGAACCCCCAAAAATTAAGGATTCATTCCTAAAACATATCCTTCACCACATAAATCATATGCTTAGACCACTCATCCATCTATGGGTGATAATATGTACTTAGTTGTAACCGTATACCCAGTGCCTTCTGTAAACCTTACTAGAATCTCAAGATAAAATGGCAATCCTTATCTAAGATGATACTCTATGGAATCCCATGTAGGATCACCACCTCTCATACATATGACTTACTTATCTCGTCAATAGAATAGTCCTATTTTATTAGTAAGAAATGAGTTAATTTCATAAACTAATCCACAATAACCCAAATAGAATTGTGACCTCAAGGCATCCTTAGAAACCCCATTATGAAATATATCTCCATATCATCCAACATACACTTAGGAATTGGTAATATCTAGATAATATTATAGGGTTATAGATTCTTGGCATTAACCTACTTATAGGTGGATCTTCATGCAATGAACCACACTATGTCCTTCACCCCCGACCACCAACACCATTAGTGCACATAATGGTGTATCTTAGTCAGACTCAGATATACCTCCCATTTCAAGGAATAAAAGTCCCTCATTAGTTACTCGTTAATGCTTGAGGGAACTACCACACATACTCAAACATAAATAATCTCATCAGCTTCCAAGGACTATTCAGGTGATGCCTCCCCACTATAAATTTTTTCCCTCATCAACATGAAATATAAATTTGAGATTAGAATCTCTTTCACCCTATCTTGAAGTAAATAATCAATGAAAAAGGAGGTTAGTATAGATTGGCCACAATACTCCTAGAAATTTAGATGTATCTTAATAAAACGATCCATAATCTGCCACTCACCACTAAACTCTTGAACCACTTGAGTCTAGTTATTTCTTCTCAACACATCTATAATTAAGATACCATTCCCAAGAGTGTACGCCAACTCCAAATCAAAATACTACAGGTACTCAACCCATATACTTTTTCTAAGGTTCATATCACATTTATAAAAAAGGTATTTCATGCTCTTTTGATCTATATATACCACTAAATTTTCCCAAATAAGATAATATCACCATAACCTTAAGGAATTCACTACTGAAGACAATTCCAAATCATGAGTCAGGTAGTTACACACATATGGACTCAATTGCCAAGACCCATAAACTACTACTCAACAATCATGCATCATAACCGCTCCCAATTCAATCCTTGATGAAATATAATATGGAGTGTAATCCTTATGGGGCTCATGTAATATCAAAACCATCATAGAATCCAATCTCTCTTAAAGATACTTAGAGGCTTTCTAAAAATAATTGGGCTATTCAAACTTTACTCCCTACTTACCTAGGCTCATCATTGGTGTTCCCACATGGAAAAAATCTTGAATGAATCTCTGAGAGTAACCAGAAACCCCCAAGAATCTGCAAACCTTTAAGGCATTATGTGTCTCTCCAATGAAACTACAGCTTAATAATTTTCTGGATCCATAGATACTCCTACTTTGAATATCACATTCCCTAAGAAGTGAACCTGATCAATACAAAATTGACACTTATAGAGTTTTTCATATACCTTTTTCCCTCAAAGTTTTCTCAAAACTACCTATAAATTTTTAATTTTCTCTTATATTGACTTGGTGTATACCAATTTATCATTAATGAACACAAAAACAAAATATTACAAATGATTATGGAAAACCCATTTCACCAGAGCCATAAACACCACCGGCACATTCATCAACCCTAAAAGAATCATAAGGCACTCATAAATACCATACCTTATCTTAAACGTTGTATGAGGAATATCATAAGGTCGTACCCTCAACTGATGGTAACCTAAATTAATATCAATCTTAGAGAAAATTGATCACCCCTAAGTTGGTGAAATAGATCATTGATGTGATGAAGAAGATATAATTTCTTAATTTTCACCTAGTTCAGCTTTTTATAATCAATTCACAATCTCAAGGAATCATCCTCCTTGTTAAATAGGATAACAACACCCCATGGGGACATACTCATACGGATAAACCCCTATTTCTCAAAGTAAAATAATTTATCCTTTGATTCTCAAAGCTACATAGAAGTCATCCATTAAAGAGGAATGGAAATAGGATATGTGATGGTATAATATCAATCCTAAACTTGATCCCTCAATCAGGTGGAAACCCTAAAAATTCATCATGGAAAAAATACTAAAATTGATCGATAATGGGAGGAAATATTTCTTGACACATCTCTACCTCATCCAAAATGAAACTGGAAACCTTGGTTATGAACCCACTGAGTCACTAATGATTAGGTCATGCATAATCCACTTACACATCCCATTTACCAATTAATCAAAGTTTTTTCCCTCTGGAAATGTCGATGATACTTGTTAGTAATAAAAATCAATGTGATATTGATTTAAGATGATTCATCCCATCCCTAAGATCATGTAGAAACCACCTATATATAGAAAAAAGTGGTCCCAAAGGAAATAAAAACTAGCGAAAACCAATTATCAATCTACAAACCCATTAATCCTTTCTGATCCCATACCTAAGGGAGTGTCAATCGATAACACTTCATAAAGATACTCCATATCAAAAAAAACTCTAACAAATTGATCAGAAATAAAATAATGTGAGTCACTAGTATCGAATAAATAAGATTCAACGGATAAACCTATTAGAATAATACCTCAAACCATAGAAAACTCTACATCTCGATCGATCAGAGTAGGATCAATAGCATGTAACTATCCTAAACCATTACCATACACCCTAACCTAGTTCTTATGAGTTGTGTACCTCTATTTCATCTGTTATCTCTTCCCCTAGACTCTATTTACCCCATTATAACTTGAATGGTTAGTGGAAATCCAACTTTTATCCGGATGAGGCACAATAGATCTAGATCTATAACCCTTCACTAGTCTAGATCTCCAGCCACTAATAGTCTATGGAGAACTCCTACAAAAATATCTTATGTTCTCCTTTCATACACAATAATTGAACTTCCTCAGAGGTCAGGTACATTATGGCCTAGTATTCCCTCATCCAATATGCTAATATCACCTGGCGAAGTTTCCTGTAGTAGGGAAAAAGAATAATCATCACTCCTAGACCAAATACTACCACTCTGGTGTGACATAATAGACCGAAACTTCATGCTACTAAAGAAACCACCATCATTTCCCCTAATACAAGAAAGCTACTCAACACTATGACATCGATTGAGGTTCCTAACCATGACAATACCCCGGTTAAAAACCTCATAAAATGACTTCAAGATAAAAACATTCACTTGAACCTGGATCTCATTATGTAATCCCTTCTCAAACTACCTAGCTCGGGTAGCCTCATAACCTGCTAAGGTAAGAACAAAATTCTTCTATTTTTTAAAACATGAAATGTATTACATAATTTTCAAATCTTTCTAAGCCAGATACATAAATTCAAAGAATCTCTATGATCTCATGATCTATGGAAAGATGTTCCTAAATAAACAAATCATGGAATCCTTATAGGTTATCTTGACATGTTTCTATGGATGAATAATAACATCCCACTATAGTCACATTGTTCCTTTCAACATATAAACAACCAAATTCACTATTTTCTCCTGAGAATTCTCTAAATGATCAAAAATAGTTGGGATAGACTCCATCCATATCTCATCTACCTCTAGACCACCCTTACCCATAAAAAATAGGGGGTTTTGTAGCTAAAACTCATGTTTCATACAAAGATGGTATAGACCAAGGTGCTCCACTCTCTATATTTTTCACCACCCATAATAGAATTTAACGAAGCTAATCGTCTAAAAATAGACCCAGTATTAAAAGAGGATTTGGGTCACCTATCAGTAGGGCATGCTCACCCTCGCCCTAAGAGTATGGTTACAAGGTTCTCCATAATAACATGTATCTAAAATACGAAACATATATGTCTTAGAATAATATAACAAGGAAACCACATAGCTTAAACATGTAAATAGGCATAACATACCACTACCCTACATGCTCAACCCATAAGATCTCATAACTAGTAACTATCCTAAGCCTGATTCATTACTCAACGTAAAATATCATCATTCCCATAGTATTTACATTTTTATCATCCTGTTATGTATTAGGATATAACATTTTAAGGATTAGTCAAATAAAATTTCATTCACAAGTTATAAAGGATAACACCCTATAAGTTTTTTACTAGCATTTTATTTAACCAAAACCGTAATTTAACCATTCATTTATATCATCATGGTAAACCGAAATCACTTAAAGAGTTTTTTAGGTAAGATTTCACCATATAATTATATGGTAAGACACCATATAAGTCACTAATGACACTTTAAATAACTAATAACTTATCTATAGATTAGTATATATCAATCACATACAACATATGAATAATATGAAAATTTTATGTGCCTAGCATGATGCATGAGCTTACACACCATCTTGTCATATCAGAAAAGATACAAAATCCCATAAATCATAATCCAAAACCAAATGTATCACTCTAGGAAAATTTTAATCAACTATAACTATTAGAAACAAAAAAAATCTCACCTTGGTGACTTGGTCTTCCCTCATACATGGGTTAGCTACTCATAGGAACAAGTTTAAAACCCAGTCTTAAAGACATCTTATCTCTTTTATATAATTCCCAAATAAAAAAATGGATCAAATTCCACTTTGTGACATACTTAACCCCATCTCACTTTAAATAGTAAATATACTAGAGGGTGACGTGACCTTGGGTGCACCTCCTCGTATACCAGAAAATACGGACTAGTAGAAAGGCTCTATGAGGATACTATGAGGATAATATACCCTCTCATCAAAAGTAGTAATAGTAGTATAAATAAATGAAATCATAGATAACCAACCAAGATAAGAACCATAAGTACAGGAAAAAAATGTCCAATAAATAATCACAACATCATATGCTATAAAAATGGATTATTTCAAAAAAAAGTTAAGGGATCTCTTGTGGGAGGATCATATACAAAAGGTAAAAAGGTGAAAAAATAAATAGAATCATAATTTGAAACCAAAAAACTGGTTCCAATACTGAATTATTTTCACCATCCACACTCTATTCTAGCTATCCAAATCAACCTTCTACATTGGGTGATTTTCCTTATCTTGGCTTACAACTAAATAGTATGCTCAGGTGACCAAGGCTACTTGATCAGGGTATGATTATGACATAATATAACACCATAGACAGTGTACCTAAATATATACAATCTAAAAAAAGTTTATAGAGAAGTTTTATATTCAAACAAATTAATTATATAAGGAAAAAATATAAAAACACAACACCAATTCCCGAGATCCATGGTGACACCAGAGGTCGATCGTACTTACTTTGGCAAGTATCAGATGTCTTTGAGAATGTAGCAGAATCATTCCAAATACATTCCCCAAGGTTTTTTTCCATATTAAGTATCAACACCACCTCAATTTCATTTTCCATATTAAGTATCAACATTTCTTAAAGGTCATTTTCCATACAAAGTATTAAAATTTCCTTAATGGTTTTTACCATAATAAGTATCAACACCACCTCAAGGGAATTTTCCATAATAAGTTTTAAAACTAAATCAAGTGTGTTTTCTATATAGAGTATCAATACTTCCTTAAGGATTTTTCCATAATAAGTATCGACACCACCTCAAAGGAGTTTTCTATAATAATTATCAATACCACATTAAGGAAATTTTCCATATTGAGTATCAATAATACACCACTTAATATCTTATAAATTAAAACGATACATCATTGTCCATCACTTTAGTTTATAAAGGGAACTTTAGTTATCAATAATTTTATTATGTCAATATATTCATTTTACCTTTACAAATCATGGTTTAATACTTTCACATTAAAAATAACATCACAAGGTCCCACTATTCATTTTAGATAAGGCCATTATAGTTTTACCCTTATATGTTACCAATTTTTTCGTTTTAATCTTAACTTGGGTATCCCCATGGGATCACCCACCTTGTAATTTCATTAAACCAAAGAATGAGGTTTTTCAATAAGGTGAATTCATGTTTAGATCATTTAACTAAATTTAAGTTCAATACATGATAAGTTAGTGTGACCTCACAATAAACACACTTAGAAATATGGAAATAATAAATGGAAAATTTAAGTACTACCTACCTCAGCTTCATAAGAGTCTACTCACCCAGAGTAAACCTTCAATTCATGAAAAAATGAAACAAATTTAATATGCAGACAAATTCCTTGAAAATAGGTAATATTATATAAAAATGAGAGAGATATCTTAAAAGTGATAAAAATAAAGAATAAAAGAAAAAAGAGTTGTGGCCTTACCTATATATTTTAAACAAATCAAACTGAAAACAAAACTACCCAAGGATATATTAGATCCATAAAAACCTCAAGATGAAGGAGAGGAGTGTGTAGGGGATACTCCTGGGTGAAATGTAGATAAAAATATCAATTTATAACATAAGGGGATATTCCTTGTGAAATTGTGTGGATAAAACTAATTTAAAACTCCACAGTAGGCCCGCATCTACCCATTTTTCTCCACCAGCTAGTTGGTGTCCCCTCCGATTGGTAACATCTAGATCAGCAGTTAGTTAGTGAGCCTAGAAAACCTATAGTATCATTGGTTATCCTACTCTCTAGCTGATATCCCCTCATAGGCTAGCTATTATCCCAGTAGTATCTTATTTGTTGTAAGCCCTGATTCCCTTCTAAAATATTGGGACCTGAACCCCTGAAAACACTATTGAGGATTCACCAAAACAAAGAATTCACTTAAATAAAAATGTTAATAATGTTTTGAAAAAAATAAATTTAAATATAACTCAAATAAAATCCATGATCATACATTATACATGATGATACGATGTTCATTGGGAGACTATGAGGAAGAATGCTTCAATATTGCAATCTTTTAATTTACTTGTGGTTATAATCCTCTTTTAATTTTCATAATTATGTTTCATTTATATTTCTTTTAATAATGATTATTTAATTTTACATTTTAATATTATAACATTATAATATAATTAATTGTTCATTTTATATTGGTATTATGTATAATACAAGTCATTCGACACATGTAAATTATTGATTGAAAGATCATACTAACAATATAGATTTTTATATAAATTACAGGTATATCAATCAATTAACTCATCAACCAATTCATTACTTAATTTTTCAATATTTAAATAATCACTCAAAGTCTTTTAATTATTTCATGATCTAAATTATACTTAAAAAATTCAATATAAAACTACTCATAAAAACCTCTTTTTCTATATTTAAAATTCTATCAATGTTACATATTAAATAGACTTAAATATCAAAAAGATTCATAACCACTTTGTATTAATAATCATGTTGATCAAAATTACATTAAAATCATTTCTTGATAAAATGAACTTATACCATGGGTTTCCAAAAAAAATCCAGTCACTCGAAGTATTTTCAAATTATTTTTTTATGAAAAAAAAATCATGAAAAACTTGAATTCAAATTTGTTAGTTTTGATTAATCAAATAAAATCACATATAATAGACAAATAAATTATTTTAAAAAAACATGGGTTTTTTAATAAGTATTATCAAATAAAATGTGTTACTCATATTGTATATGCATATAAGATACCACTTTTACTCAAAAAATATTTAAAGGGGTTATTTTATTCACTCAATGGATTTAAAAATTCAAATAAAATTATAATTATATAAAAAAAATAAACAATCACACACATTTCAAATCATTCACACATGTTGTTATGTGATTCATGAGTTTCAAGACAACAAAACTAGGTGAAAGTCAGAAGAGGCGGCCCGTACAGGTTAAACTAAGACCTCACATCATTTTAACTCTCCTTGTAATTTGAGTATCACTATAAATATGTTATATAAGTATATTTATAGGTTAACTATTGAATTTTAATGATCTTATGTACATTTTTTACCTAAAAAATCATATTATATTTATACTGAAAATATATCATGACTCATTCATAATTAAACATGTCTAAAATAAAAACCTATAAATTAAAAAATTGGATCCACCACTAGGATTTGAAAACCTCAATATGAAATGACTTTGTAAAATAATAGAAAATAAATTTTAAATATACTTATTATAACAATCCATGAAAAAAAAATAACTATTAAGACAAAATTATCAAATTTTTCCTCTAGATGAAATAAAACAATCTATTTTAGAATGTGGATATAAATTATTCAAATAAGTAACTTAGAAAATCTTAATAAACTTCCAAATATGATAAAAGATAAGAATATAAAATTTTAAAAAAATAAGGACCATGACTCTACCCACTATTCTTTAATAGGGAAAATTGTTATATGGGGTAATTTTTTAATTATATGGGTGTAGGGTTTTTATATTTGTGTTAATAAGGTGGTTAAGCATTGGTTAAACTAGAAATTTTGGGATTAACCCAAAAGCACCTGCTGAATTGGCACTTTTTGTGTATTTTTAAAAACACCACTTCATGTGGAGTTCTGCACCCATACCTTCTAGAGGAAGCGTGTCTATTGGGGTGTAAGAAGGTGATGAATGATAGTGGAATTGTAGGGTGAATATACCAACAACTACAAGCTGGCATGGATATCGAACTGAAAAGAGATGATTTTAGATATGAATCAAAGGCCAGCAATGAGAATCCAGTAACATCCTTAGGTTGGGAAGCGCATGGGTGACGACTTTGGGGTGCGCCATACATTACAGACTGGCATGAAGCCAGCAACTACATGGTGAAGAAATATGATGACCTTGATATAATTACAGGTTGGCGTAGCGATGGCGGGTCCTCAAGCTATCGATGATGATGGGTTGTTAGGGTTTATAATTTATGGTCAGTGACCTCGTTAATTAAATATGGGATTTTCTAGTTTTTTTTAGATAGTTTTAGTTTTTCTAATGTCATGTTTTGATGGTATTTTGTATACCACAAGATTTGTATTTAGTGTACTTTTATTTTCATTAATAAATTTTCAGGGTTGAGTATGCTCAGTTCCAAAACATTCATGGTAATAATTAATAATATAATAAGTATTTAAAAATACAATTACTATAATTAAAATTTTAAAATAAATAAATAAATGTCTATAATTTTAAATAAATATAAATTTATATAATTAAAAATAAATATTTATATAATTATAACTATATTTACAAAATCGAAAATATGTATTTAAAAATTTAATTATAAAAAATAAATATATATATATATAATAATAATAAATAAAAACTTATTTATGTAATTATAAATATATAATTATACATATAATAAACATATTTATTAATTAAATATATTTCTTATAATTTTATAATGATGTAGATATATAAATTTTTATTTATAATAATATAAATATTTTTAAAAAAATATGTATATTTATATATAATTATTAACATGTAATTATAGATATATGTATCAAAAATAATAACATTTAATAATAATAACATAATTAATAATATTACATAATAATCGAATTAATAATAAAATACTTAATAAAAAATATGCCTATAAATTATGTAAACTACAAAAGTAATGTTTTTAAACATATAAGTTTATGTCATGTAAAATAATTTTTTTACTATATGTTTGAGTTTATTTTCATTTGTCAAAATTTTATTATATGTTTAGTCATTGTGAATATTTTCATTTAGATTGTATTTATACTTTATAATTTAAATTCTTTTGAACTCACAAACATGAAACATAATAATGTTACAAGTATGTGACTTTGAAAATATATAAATTATAAAGTATAAATACAATTTATATGAAATTTTTCATACTAACAAAACATATAATAAATTATTGAAAAATGAAAAGATGTTTTCAAATAAATTTAATGAAAAAATAACTTTAATGGCACAAAATATCATTCCTTAAAAACATAACAGTTGTATTTTTTTTTTTTTTGAAATTTATTTTACTCGAAATGAGATCTATAACAACAGAATAAATCAATGTTGAAGGTATAGATACCATTTCCAATAGTGAAAGGAATATCACAATAATTTTTTAAGTACAAATTTTATGTTACAAGGAAGCTTATAAGATAAAAAATAGAAGTAAAATCTCAGTTAAACATTAAACTATTCTGGGTTTGTTGTTATTTGTTAATAGATCATGTAAATTAGTTTTTATTTACTATATTTTTGAATTTATTCTAATTTTTATAAAATAAAAATTAATTATCTCAATAAATAGGTTTTTTAATATATGCGATGTGACATCAGAAGACATCAAAATTGATTCCCCTCATTACCAAAACCTGGTATATGAACCTCATGCTGTCATGACCCATTCACCGGGGGCCATGTCGTGACTACCCCAAGCCCGCCTTCCATAGGCCAAGGGCTTATGACTAGCATCGGAAAGGCATATCCCCAAAAAGGAAAGGAATTTCCTTTTAACCTATACACACACAGACATGGAAAACCACACAAATCAAACCAATAAGGAAATAATGTAGTAAAACCACCACAAATTATCACTACTAAGAGTAAAGTGTGAAAACTAAAAGTAAAGGGGCCAGAATACGAGCCCAATAGAAAGAAAAATACAGAAAAAAAGGCACAAGCTCTGGAGTTCATCCACCAAGGATCCTAACAGAAGGGTAGATACCACTCTCTATCAGATGTCACTGCAGTACACCATGTCTATTGATCCACCTCTGAGCATCATCTAGTCCTGGATCCCCAAAGCCCTGGTCAAAGTTGTCTGTTGTCTGCACAAGACACAACAGGTGCAAGCAAAGCCCATGCAGGGGTGAGTATGACAATACCATGTAGGGACCTCGAGACCCCCAAAGGTCTCTTAGTAATTCACAAAGGAAAAAACCACAATGAAAAAAACCGTAGAGGTAATACCACCAAGAAATATCTCAAACACATAGGACAAAGTAAAAGATTCATCTCACACCAGGTACAACTTAAGTACAAAAGTAAAGATGATTAGTCGTAAAGCTAGATCATCTTATTCTATTGAGAGGCTCTACTGATGATCCACACAGGTCCATTAGGTTCTAACCCACACTATATTTCTAGGTTTTGACCCACACAGGATCGCTAGGTGCTGACCCACACAGGATAGCTAGGTATTGACCCACATAGGATCGCTATTCATTATTCACGTCACTGCCAGCCACTAGATTCCCGCACTTAGTACACTTGGTTCTGGAAGGATCTACTCCTAATGTAATAATACATACCTCAACCACCATAAATTCCAACATAGATTAACCCCAAAGGACCATCTCATCATAAGGGTGCCAATGCAACAGATGATGCGTCGAACGGGCGTCCGGTTTGTAAGATATGGCCATTTTTGTAAAAAGGGCTCGGTTGGATTTGAGTATGATCCAACCTGGACATATGACAGCTTCCTCCAAAACTCAATTATATTATCTTACAAATACGGCTTCATTTAAAGGGACTCAATGCCACTGACAGTGCGTCAATCAGACACTTGGTTTGAGGGATACATGTGTTTTATTGAAACGGGGGCTGGTTGGGTCTGGGTCTGGTCTGATCCGGTCAAACTGACCCAACCTGGTCTGGCCTGGGCCCGGCCCGATAGGCCATGGGTCTGATGGGATGTGGTTCCGGCCTGGCCCGATGGTGTTGGCCTGCCCCGGTAGGGCAGGTCCGACCAGCGGGTTTTCCCGGTCTGCCAGAGGTGGACCGGCCTTCGGCATGGTCGGGACGCAGTTGGAAGCCATGTCTAGTTCTTCTATTTCCACAGTAGAGCTATCGCAGCCTACCATGTGTCATGTCGCATGTGGTCTCTGACGCGGTCGAGCGGCCACATCCTCCACGTCACCCGCGGACCGAGTCCGCAGGTTGACTTCAGTCAACATGGTGTCAGTGAGGTGTCACGGATCTCCAGTGCTGCCGTCAAGCGATCGCAACCTCCGTCATTTTCCTGGGAGTCCCAAATGTGGGTCGTCATCTCTATGTCGTCATGTCCGCCTTTCCATGGCCCTCTGCTATCACAGCGCGCTGTTGAGCGTGCTGCCACCCACTACCCGCAGCCGCCACCACGGGCCACTGAAGTCGCTCTGGTGGCCCGTTTCTCAAACCACTTGCATCTACAGGCTCCATAGGATTCCTCCTTCACTGAGAAGCCCTTGGAAACATGTTGTTAACATTTTGATCATCCAACCTCAAAGAACTTGCAAATAACAACTACGTCGGAGGGATCATACCTTGTTCGTGTTGGCTTGCGCCCTCCGTGTTAGAGTTTAACCATGGGGAAAACAAAATAATCATCACAAAGCATGAATAAAATCCCAATTCAAATCAATGCATTAGAACCACCTGCACGAATGAGAAAATCACGGATCAAACTATTTTTCAGTTGATCCGTGTTTGTTGTTAAACATAAGAACGGAAAAGAAAACTCAAGCAATCAAAGACCCCTACCTAGATTCGTTGGATCTCCTGATGACGAAGGATGTGATTTACATCAACGTCGATCCGTGATCATTGGAATTCATCATTTCTTTTCAACCTTCGTATATGATCCTCAAAATTTCATTGCTTCTTTCTTTGTTCTTCATTGGAGAGGGAAACTACCAGTGGTTCTTCATAGATTTCTCAGTGATTCCTTCTCCACTCTCCAATGGATTTCATTATTATTAAAAGATACACGTCGCATCATTTTAGTTATGTTGCGACGTTGTGTCATTAATGATGCTCATTAATGGCCCTCATTAGGTGAACCATTTAATTAATGACATAGAGGTTATGTTTAAAATAATTAACCATTTAATGACCTTCATTAAAGTATTTCATTAAATCGCAGTTTCACCGCTCAATACTTTTTGAAAAATAAAAATAAATTAGAAAATTTATTTTATTGTTTTTATGAAAAGTCCAAAAAATTAACTTTTCCATCCGACCCTTACTTGTAGAAGTTAATCTTTTCCTAAACGAATCATGGCACTGCGAGTTCAATAGTTCTGTCGGATCTTCAATCAAAGCACCAGTTCAAAATTTATAAAATCCCTCTCGCGTGTTTACTAAACATACCTTAAATAAAGTTCAAAAAATTGTTCTGGGCTCACCGGGCCATAGAATCACATTCCATCAAAGCTTTTGGTCTCAGAATAATTTCATATAATTTAAAAAAAATCACATGGAATTTCTGAGACATTAAATTTTCCACACTTTAGAGATTTAGGTTCCCAAAATCCAAAACAAAAACTAATCAAATATATGGGTGTACTGAGCATGAATATGGGCCTCCCACTCCCATGTGATATCCTAGAGGTTCTCATGTTGCCACTGAATATACACCAGAGGAATCAAACATCCACTAAGGACCAACTTATGTCGATCCTCTATCTCCACCGGGAACTCTACAAATTTCACCCCATCATCAATGTACAGATCACCCCGGTCAATGACGTGTGATGGATCATGCATGTACCTCATCAGCTACGACATGTGTAAAACATCATGCACCTAGTTCATATGTGGGGGAATAGATAGGTAGTACGCCACCTCGCCAACTCTACTGAGGATCTAGAAAGGTCCTATGAACCTCCGAGATAGTTTTTCACCTTAGAAAAATCTTCATAATCCTCGTTGGGGAGAGACCCGTAGAAAAACATGGTCTCTATCATCGAACTCCAATGTTATCCATCTCCTATTAGTATATGACTTATACCTACTATGTCCAATCCTCATTCACTCCTGGATGATCTGCACCTTCTCTGTGCTAACCCGTACCAACTCTGGACCCATGAGTGCTGACTCCCCTGGGTCTTTCTAGCATAGAGGTGATCTGTAAGGCTACCCATACATGGCCTCAAATGGTTTCATTCCAATGGTGGAGTGATAGTTATTGTTGTACAAAAACTCCACCAGTGGTAGGTGGTCCTCCCAACTATGACCAAAATCTAGGACACAATCACAAATCATTCCCTCCAAGGGTTGTATGGTCCGCTCTGTCAGACCGTCTGTTTGGGGGTGAAAAGTTGTGCTCAATAACAGCTAAGTCCCAAATTCCTCCTACAACCCCTTACACAACTGGGAAGTAAATCGTGCATCACGGTCTGAGACGATCATCGAAGGCACCCTGTGAAGCTGCACTATCTCTAGGATGTAGAGGCATCTTAGGCCCTCTACTGACCCTACTACCAGATGGGTAGGAAGTGAGACAAATTGGTGAGTTGGTAAATGATCACCCAAATATAGTCATAAACCATAGATGTATATGGTAACCCCATCATGAAGTTTATGAAGATATTTTCCCACTTCCAATCTAGTACCTCAAGTGGTTTTATCAAGCCTGTCGGGACCTGATGTTAGGCCTTCACTTCTTGATAAGTGAGGCATTGTGAAATAAACCCTTCCACTGATTTCTTCATCCATGGACACTAGTACTGACGTCGAAGGTCCTGGTACATATTTTCCACACACTGATGTACCGCCAAAGGGGAATTATGGAATTCCCTCAACACCTCCTCCCATAACATCACAGGTACCATGGTGCATCCTTTGAAAAGTATGACGTGCTCCCCAACTATTGAAAATCCATTAGGAGCCTGTCTGAAGGATATCTAAGCACATAAGGCCTTGCAGTGAACATACACAAGTCATACATCCATAAATCACTGAAGAAGTGGTGAATTTATAGTCATAGATTGGAGGTATGCTGCCACATCACTATCTACGAAGGATATCTTCATCGCAGCTAGCTGCTCTATCACCTCACTCAGGAGTTGTAAAACATACCTCATGACAAGTGCATCTTCCACCACATTCCCCTTCCCATAAGTGAATACTATCTCAAATTCATAATCCTGGAGGAACTCCATCCAATCCCACTATCTCAATTCTAGGTCCTTCTGTGAGAATATATACCTGATACTCTTGTGGTCAGAGTAGATAGTAAATTTTTCAACCACCAAGTAGTGTCTCCACATCTTTAAGGCAAAGAACAATACTACTAACTCCAGGTCATGGGTCATGTAGTTCTTCTCATGATTCCTCAACTTTCATGGGCTATAGATGATAACTGCTCACTCCTATATCAGAACACAACCCAGTTCGGTCCCTGATGCATCATCGTATACCACGTAGTCAATTCCCTCCTCTGGAAACCTCAATATGGGAGTGCTCGTAAAGATCTACCTCAGATTCTAGAAGCTCTGATGCCATTTATCTATCAACATGAATGGTTTTCCATTCTTCATCAAATATTTCATAGGTGTTGCTAATCTAGAGAAGTCAGGCATGAACCTCTGGTTGTATCAGGCCAATACCAAGAAACTCCACATCTTAGCCATGCTTCTGGGTGGATTCCAAGAAATCACTTCCTATACCTTCACCGGATCCACTACAACTCCAACTTCTGAGAATATTTTTACCATAAAGTGGACCTCTCGAATCTAGAATAGGCACTTCAAGAGCTTACCATAAAGCTGGTGCTCTTGGAGTGCATCTAGGACTATCCGCAGGTGTGTAGTGTTCTCCTCCTATGATGCTGAATAAACCAAGATGTCATCAATGAAGACTACCATGAAATGGTCGAGGTAAGGCTGGAATATCTTTTTCATGAGTCCCATGAATACTTCTTTGGAATTGGTAACACCAAAAGTCATCACCAAGAACTCATAGTGGTTGTACCGGCATCTAAAGGCAATCTTCGATACGTCCTCATCCCATACTTGAAGCTGATGATATCCTGATCTCAGGTTGATCTTTGAGAACCACCTCGTTCTTTTTAGCTAATATAAGAGGTCATCAATCCTCAGCAGTGGATACTTTTCCTTCATGGTCACCTGGTTCAGGTGCTGGAATTCCACACATAGCCTCAAGCTCTAATCTGCCTTCTTGGAAAACAACATCATGGCTTCCCATGGAGAAACAATGGTCCTTACAAACCCCTTCCTCTGAAAGTCCTCTGGTTGTACCCTCAACTCAAAAAACTATTAAGGAGCCATATAATGTGTAGGTATAGATATTGGTGTTGTCCTTGGGTATAATTTAATGTTAAAGTCTACCTCTATGCAAGGAGGTAGTCTTGGGACATCTTCTGGAAATACATCCTCATACTCATCCACCACTACAGTAAGGCTCGGACTCCCCTCATCCACCATACCGAGGGTGAGGCTAGAAAACTGGGGAGTTATCGACTGCACCCTCCTCTGAGAAATTCCTTCTTATGCTGCAAAGGTTCTTTTATCGTCGGTAAAGGAAAAACGGGTCCCATCCTTGTAGACACACTACACTTTGTGCCTAAAAAATTTGATATGAGCATGGATTGTAGATAACCATTCCATACCCAAGATGATTTTGTAAAGAATCGATTCTACTACAAGGAGATCCCAGTAGAATCTCTCTCCTCATAGAGTAAGCTCACACTTCCGGCACCAGTGTGTAATAGTCGAATCCCCTCCCATAGGATTATCTAATCATAAGGATCGAGCCAACAGATCCACCGGAATCTCTGAACCTTGAATGAGGTCCAAGGAAAGGAAAGAGTGACTGGAACCTGTGTCTATCAGAACTGCAGCTAAGGTGGAGTAGATATATATCATACCTCTAATCATCTCTGGAGCACTGTGGTCTTAGGCCTCCATTGCTTGAAGTTGGCCCCGCCCCTGTCCACCTTCTCCCGAAGCTCATGGTGGACCTCCTGGGGGAGGTGGTGGTAGTACCTTGAACCAACATCCACCACCTATCATTTGGCATGCTCCCCTTCCATGTATTTCACCCTGTGGACCTCCTCACTCAAACCTCTATAACTATCTCATTAGTCCCTTGACCACCTACTGGTCATCAGTGCGGGGAGTCAGATAGTCATGATCCATGTTCTCATGTCCGCTACAAGAGTAACAAACTCTAGTTCTTAGATTACCTCTTATGCCTCGCAAGATCTGCACCTCTGACCCTACATCCTGGGATTTTCCTCTTGATGTTATGTCATGTTCGGGCCTCTACGTCATCTGCCCACTGCCAGTTGTAGATGACTCAGGCACCTGTCGTCCAGTGGTGGCTCTCACCATCGGTGTCTGCTCTTTTAGGAATCTATTTACCAGTATGGCTCACATCTAGCACTCCATCCTGCATCGGAATGCTAATTGAAACCATCGATGCTCTAATTTCTCGTCAGAGTCCCTGGTCAAAGGTCCAGGCCCTGAATAAAGGGTCTCATACCATGTCAGTGGATTAGCGTGAAAGGTTGGTAAATTTTGTTGTGTACTGGTCCACGATCAGGCTACCCTACTATAGGTGTAGTAACTTATGAATACACACTGAGCGTAGTGTCTTTGGTACGAACTCCTTTCTAAAGAGGATCTTGAAGTCTGATCAGAAAAGGGTCGCCTCCTCGTGTGTTTGGAGTGTTAATCTCCACAATCTCTCCATAGTGCCCCAAAAAAGGATAGTGTCTAGAACCACCATCTGGTCTGTAGGTGCCTCTACCAGGAAAAAAACCTGAGTAACTACCTCCAGCCAATCCTCGACTGCTTGGGGATCTGTCTCACCTCGAAAGCTCATAGTCCTATGTCTCTGGAACACATGAAACGCGCTCAGTCGGCATGCATTGTGTGCTGGTGGGTCTAGTAGAAACTGTTGCTCTTTGGGTGGTGGTGTTGCTGGTACACCACCTAAAGGTTCTATCGTTGTAATTGGTCCCTACACCAACTTCTCATCACTTAGTGGACCATCGTCATGATCTCCCATTAGAATCCAAGATGGCTATCTTTGTGGAGGCATCCTGTAGGGAAATTGATATTTTATGGTCAATAAGTTATACCTGGTGAACTAAATCAAAATATATCAAGAGAAAAACCTTTTTAAAACACAACAAACTAGTGTTTTTGCGTATTGAGTCGAAAAAAATAATTCAGGGTCCTGGTGTATGGATATGTCAACCTCCACACCAATACTCGACTCCTTGTACTGAAATCTAAACTCAAGACACTTAACATTATTTCTCCCATTGAAAATATAGATTCTTAGTTCTTCTAGTAGAACTAACTGCCCTTTGATAGCACTTTGTCATTATCCAGTCTCCGGGGGCATGCTGTGACTACCCCAAGCCTGCCTTCTGTAGGCCGGGGACTGGTGACTAGGACCGGAAAGGCATATCCCCAAAAATGTAAGTAATTGCCTTTAAAACCATACACACACAGATAGGGAAAATAGCATAAAGAAAACCAAAAAAGAAATAAAGTAGTACAACCACCACAAAGTATCACTACAAAGAGTAAAGTGGGTAAACTGAAAGTAATGGGGCCATAATACAATCCCAACCGAAAGGAAAGTACAGAAAAAGAGGCACAAACATCGAAGGTCATCTGCCAAGGATCCTACCTGAACGGTAGGTACAGCTCTCTATCAGATGTCAATACATCACACCATGTCTATCGATCTACCTCCAAGAACCATCCAGTCCTAGCTCCCCAAATCCCTGGTCAAAGCTGTATGTCCTCTGCACAAGACACAATAGGTTTGGGTGAAGCTTGTGCAGGGGTGAGTATGAAAATACTCAGTAGGGACCCTGAGACCCCCAAAGGTCTCTCAGTAATCCACGAAGTAAAACACCACAAAGGAAAATAACATAAAGGTAATACCATTAAGTAAGATCTCAAACACATAGCATAAAGTAAAAGACTCATCTCACACCAGGTATAACTTAAGTACAGAGGTAAAGATGATTAGTCGTAAAGATAAATCATCTTATTCTATTGAGAGTATCTCCTACTGATCAACACAAGTTCACTAGGTTATGACCCACACATTCTCTTTAGGTGTTGACCCACACAGGATTTCTAGGTGCTAACCCACACAGGATCGCTAGGTGCTGACCCACATAGAATTGTTATTCATTCTTCACATCATAGCCAGCCACTGGATTCTCTCACTTAGCACACATGATTCCGAGAGGATGCATTCCTCAATCCATTGAACTTAACTAAACCACCACAAATTCCCACATAGAGTAACCCCAAAGGACCATCTTGTCTTAAGGGTTCTAATGCAATAGACAGTGCATCGAACGGACACCCGGTATGTAAGATATGGGTGTTTTTTTGTAAAAAGGGATCAGATGTATTTGAATATGATCCAACCCGATCATACAACAACTTCTTCCAAAACTCACATATAGTATCTAAGAAGGACCACCTCATCTCAAGGGTCACAACCCCATTGACATCACGTCAATCAGACACTCGGTTTTAGAGATACGATCATTTTAGTGAAACAGGGGTCGGTTGGGTTTGGGTCTGGTCCGACCCAATCAGACCGACCCAACTTGGTCTGGCCTAGGACTAGACCAATGGGCCACATGTCCGGCCCGATATCATGGGTCTAGCCCGGTAGGGTAGGTCTAGCCTGTGGGTTCACCCAGTTCGCCATAGGTGGCTGACCTTCAGCCTGGCCACGATGTGGCTAGAAGCCATATTCAGTCCCTCTGCTGCTACAGTTGATCGACTGTGGCCCACCACTGGCCACGTCCTCCACATCTCCCACAGACCAAGTCCACGGGTTTACTTCGGTCAACACATCACTAGCGATGTGCTTCAGATCTCTAGCGCTGCGGTTGAATGACATCGGCCTCCTTCGTTCACCCAGTCGGCCTGGGCATGGGCCGTCATCTCTACGTCGTCACAGTCTGCTGGCCACAGCCCTCTGCCGTCACGGCGCGCCATCAAGTGCGTCAGTAGTACCTTCTATGGTCCACCGGAGTTTCTATGGTGTTCCATTTCTTGAACCTCTTGCATCTACGGGCTCCATAGGATGCCACCTTCACTGCAAGGCCCTTGGAAATGCATTGCTGACATGTTGATCATTGAACCTCAAAGAATGTGAAAAGAACAACTATGGTGGAGGTAGTGGGTCTTGTTCGTGTCATCCCACACCCTCTACATTAGAGTTTAACTATGAAAAAACACAATAATTCACAAATCTTGAATAAAACCCTAATTTAAATCCACTCATTAAAACCACCTGCATGAACGAGTGAATCGCAGATTAACCCATTAGTTGGTTCATCCGCGTTCATTGTTAAACTTAATAATAGGAAATAAAAATCAAGAAATCAAAGACCCTTACATGGATTCATTGGATTTTCTGATGATGAAGGATTCGATTTGCGTTTTCATTAATCCACGATCATTGGCATTCGTCGCCGCTTGTCAACCTCTGGATATGATCTTCCAAAGTTCATCGCTTCGTTATTCATTCTTCATTGGAGAGGGAAACTGCTGATGGATCATTAGATATTTCTCATTGATTTATCCTATGCTCTCCAATGTATTAGATTATTATTAAAAGAAACATGTCGTATAATTTTAGATACGCTGCGACGTTGCGTCATTAAGGAATCTCATTAATGGCCTTCATAAAGTGAACCATTTAATTAATGGCATAACGGTTACATTTAAAATAATGAACCATTTAAATACCTTAATTAAATTTTCTTTTTTCACCATAGTGTCTCCACTCAATAGCTTATGAAAAATAAAAATAACTTAGAAAATTTATTTTATTATTTTTTTGAAAATTCCAAAAAATAACTTTTTTGTCTAACCCTTGTCGGTTGAAGTTAAACTTCACCTAAGAAAATCTGATCACTGAGATTTTAATGGTGCCCTTAGATTTTTTATTTGAGTGTTGGTTCAAATGTTATAAAATCTTGCTCGCAATTTTACTAAAATAACCTTAAATAAAGTTCAATAAATCGTTCTAGTCTCACCAAGCCTCGAAATCACGTGTCGTCAAAGCGTGTGGTCTTAGAATAATTTCATATAGTTTTATAAAAATTACATGGAATTTATGAGACATTACACATGCCCACTCCATGACTGGAATATTTTCTGCTTTGATGTCCTAGTTATAGGAACATGTTCCTCCTCTTGTGGTGTTGTGGGTGCCTCATCATGTGTTTTTTGTAGAGGATTGGATGACATCATATATGGAGGATGGTTCAACATCATATGTGGAGACATATGGACTTGAATCTACTAAATATGGTGGGATTGTGATATCAAAGAATTCATTATTGTTGGAGTGGGGTCCACCACATTTTGTGTCACTACACCCATCTCATAGTTCATCACAGTCAGCAGAGATGACATATGTGGCACATAATCATCTTCCGGCTATACAAGATCCTCATTCAGTTGTGTATGATCATCTCTCTACAATGAAACATCATTTACAACAGCCTCTCTCATTTGTCTATGCCGTCGCCTCTTCTCTTGTTGATGTCCTCAATTCTGTCTTCCAACTGGCAGTGGTGGTGGTGGTTCCCTCAATAGGCACATCTGAGACATCAAAATCCCCATGAGCCTTAGGTAGAGCATATGGATCATGATATAATTGTGGATCCTCATCAAAGACGCTCTCGTGTATTAAATGGAGAATATATTTGAGAGCCACCAGATCTAGGTGAACTACATCCCGCCAAATAAATGCCTAATCCAAAGGATTTGTGATATCTACTAGACAATCATTTTTTCCTAACTTCAATTGAAATAAAATTAAAATTAATATGAAACATTAGATAAAAAATATAATAAATCTTAGTAAACATACTAGCTATAGAATTATAATCTGTTGCCACATAAGGTACATGATCGTGTATCATTGGTACAAATATGAATAGTCCCCTTGACCATCTAACTGATATTGTATTGTGGGATATTCATGTTTAATGATACCTTATTAGGCATATGCGTCCCAATACTCAATATAACATGCATAAAACTATCACTAGTCTATCATCTATCTACATGTAGGCATAATAGAATGTAACCTATAGAGCTATCATGGTTCCATGGGGATATGTTGTATATAACCAAATTCACACATGACTCAATCTATATAGTGCCACTCAATGATATGGAGGTAGATGTATGGAACTATTGCACCACGATCTCCAATCATAGTTATATAGTATGGTGGAAGCGATGCATAGAAAAAACCATTATACGGGGTCCATGAAACCTGAAATGTAAACTCAAAAAATATTTCATAAATTAGAAAGATAATTTTACTAAGATAACATTGAAATAACTTCAAAAAGTACTAAAATAAATAATTTTTCTATAAGAAAATTAATGTTTAACATACATGAGATGGTTGTAAGGCGTCAAATATCTTTCAAAATATGTGAAAACTATGTATCTTAGTATGTGTATAATGTTGAGCCTAACTCCACCTGGTTAAAAAAAGTAATATATGGTAATTTTATAAAATAAATTAATAAAAGTACTAAATAACTCAAATTAATGATGTAAACATACCAACATCCTTAAGGACAATCCAAAAAATAGCTAATATGGAAGTGGTGTGACAACTCTAGGAGTAATGCATGGAAAACACTCTTAGAACCAAATTTGTAACAAATTCATACAACTTGTAATCTGATGCACATCATCTTGAAAACCAGTATAGATACATTTATATAGATGTGATAATACAGCAGATCCCCAACTATATCTAGCTATCTGGTCAATATCATCAAGGAATGGTAGGTCCATCATGTCTACCAATGTGGTAGAGTAGTTGACACAAAACATGTCTCTGATCAGTCACATAATATATGCATGTGTGTTCTGAATAAGTGTCTCCTCATCTGCATCATTATAAATGAAGGATAAATTCTCATCAAGCCACCCCATGCACAAGTGGGAACCCTAGAGGAAATGTGGTATGCTGATGACGTTAACGCCTAGTAGATAGTGTATAACCTCACACCAGTCACCAATAGAGGCACCCATACTTTCATATTTGTGGATCGATATAATGAGTATGTAGGTGATGTCCTATAAAATAATGGTTATCTCCCCCTCATGGATATGAAATTTTTTTGTCTATGTCCTTCATCTCTCAACCAATGCAGCAATCAAGTGTTGATCAATGTTCTTGAAGTCTCACTTGGAGACTCTATAAAATATAGCACGTTTAAGGTATGGAAAAAAGGCTATTTGGGGTGAATCTTCCTAAAAATGATGTTCTCTATGAATATTAATAAGTCTAACAGGTCCTCGCACTAACACATCGTGCGTGATTGCTAGGAAGATAATAATGGTTCCTCCATCTGAATGTATGAATAGTATAACATTAATTTCAATAGTTATTTAACTCATACATGTTTTTATGATTTGGAATAAAATATTTTTTAAGTTTATTTTCTGTTTTTCATAAATATGAAGTATTTTCCTTCAAGTGACCACATATGCTAAGTGTTTTTTATAGTAGTTCTGAAGAACACAACATTTCCTTTTTTAAATAATTTTTTATACTATGAAATGAGTTTAAACTTACACATAATAGATTAAACATGCATTTTTTACTAATAAATATCCATTTTATAAATTATGAAATGTAAATTTCTCATTATAGAACATTTTTTCTATAAAATATTTTATCACACAACATATGAAATTTATTTACATTGAATTTCTTTATTAATAATTGAATATATGTTATGTGTTTGTACTTATGATTATTTATTTTAGAATCAAAAAAATACTTCATAAAATGGTTATTATGTTTGAAAATGATTTCAATTTGACACAAAAGATATGTTATTTTATAATTTAAATATAGATTTTTGGAAGGAATAATTTTTATATTTTCAATGTGTCTATAGTTTTATTAAATAGATATAAACTTTATATTTAATAATGTAATATAAAATATAGTTTTAATATCTATTATTTTATATAAAAAATATATGTATGTATTATAATATATGTGTATATTTCTTAAAGTTATACTATATAAAAATAGAAAAATTTGATTAAAAATGGTGATAATCAAAAAAAATAATACATGTATTGAATTTTATATTAACTGGTAGTGTACATGAATCATTTTGATTATTATATGATTTCCCTATGTGTATAGGGAAATATTTCCTTATGTGAACATCCTAGTGGCATATACTGCACCTCCATATAGGTTCCCGTTCACTGGTCCCATCCTTATCATTCTGAATACAAGTCGACTTTGGCCTCCCTTTTGCTTGAAGCCTAGTTATGTTCAGTAGAAGTGTGGGTGTTCCATCAGACAACCAAAAATTATGATATTTCCTAATAGGAATCCATGGAGAATTGTAGCAGTCATTGATACTCTCTAGTTGATAAATGGGATCAATGAACTAATCCCAGGATAAGTGTGCATAAGCGCATATTGTGATCACATGGCGGAAAGGATATCGTAAAGTTTGAAAGTTTCGACATTCACAGTAACGATTATCTAGTAAAAAAATTCACACATGAACACTACTACAAACCATATCATCACCAGGCTCAGTGAACTCAAATAATTTATCTACGTGATCAAATTAAGTGACAAAAAATGTTACAGCCTCCAAAAGAACCATATCTTGCTTGCATTGGAAATGGTGTCCATAAAGAATTCCTCTATTCAGACCCTCTTCAGCTGTATTTCCTCATTCCATAATATAATTTACAATGTGAGAGAAAGTCTATTGTACCAACCCTATAATTTACATTTAAAACATTATAAAAATATTATATTATAATTGTATCTCTTCTAATTAACATATAATCAAAAAATAATAATTACCTATGATGGGTAATTTTCAAACTCCATTGGAAACTCTATTTATATATTATATTATGTTTTTATTCATATTTTCATATCCCCTCCCATCATCATATTCCAACAAACATTTTTTCTTTGTATTTTTCATCGTGTAATCATAAACTTCTGGATTAACTCTGTGAATATCTTAAAGACGCTCCTCCATCCATTGTTATTGAGGCTTGTATACTAAAAAACAATAACTAATATAAACAAATATTACAATAACTATGAAATTGTTTTTTAAAACAAAAAAAAAGGTTCTCCATACCAATTTTTATGATTAATTTCTTCAAGGACTCATCCTTGAACTTCTTTCGCACATTTCTAGAAATGTGTGGAATACAGTATCGATGATGGGTATAGGGTGGTCTCTATGAAAAACCCTCAGACTATAATACCTCCTTGATTTTTCTATGATGATCTAAAATAAGACAAATCCCTTCTTTTCTTATAACAAATTATTTAATAAAGGCCAAAAACTAACTCCATGATGAAAATTTTTCCTTCTCAACAATATAAAATACCAAATATAGAGGTGCTTGATTACTATATTTTGTGGTGAAAATCAATAAAGTTTATGTATAATTTCTATACAAAAAGGTTTTATAAATCTATATAAACTTCTTTTAATGTCTAAAAGCTACCAAAAATTGTAAACATGTCCAAAAAAATCTATCAAACACAACCATCAACTGATCAACTTGATTGTGTTGGTTAACATATTCAATAGTATATAATCGATAGATAATTTGATTATTGTGGTGTAAAACCTCCATATGTTGTGGTAACACTTGATTAGAGTCATCCCAATCACCATACACTTTCACAATAGTCTTCTTTCATTCCACTCATGCCTTCTAGTAAGAGATTTAATACCTAAAAATATGTTTTATTCTCTCCACCACTAGAACGATTGGAACATCTTAACAAGCTCTTATAATTTCAACAATAATAATTGAAGCAAACTCAAAATTTTATGATGAGTGTTCCTGTGTCAAGCTTGGGTTTAAACATGTGTATGGATTAAATCTAGTGATATGACATCTACAAAAAGTGTTATTAATTATATCTTGAAAATGCATCTAATATTTTGAATCATATTTTTCACACTAGATCACATAATAAGATCTATTTGTATCTTCTACAACATAATTGTAATGTATTTCAATGTGATATTGTTTTATCGCATTTTTAATTGCTTCTTTTCTTTCAAACTCTCTTCTAATATACATAATATCTTCATTTAAAAGTTTATTTATGCCACCAATAATTCCTAGAAATTTTTTACTTGGAGTAATAACTGACCAATAAAATTATGGGAAGTAACTAATACCTTTGGTTTACTATTATGCTAATAGTGGAAGATGGTTCAAAGGTCATTTGAACCACATAAGAGTGTGGACAAACCGCTCTTCTGAATTCTATTCTTCTTCAACTTTCTCGTCATCTTCTTGTTATAAATTATCATTATCCTCAAAATTATTGACCATTGAATCTAAATTATATGGAGGACTATCCATAGAAATATCACTTACTATATGAGATATCACAACTTGAGAATATGAAACTATGGCCTACGAATATGATGGAACAACTACCATTGCTAATGGAACTTCCTGAGGTTTTATAGCAGCATTATGTGACATTATATCATGATGTTGTGGTGGACCAACTTCCAGAATCGATAGAACCTTCATTGTAGCTATAGATACATACAACTTCATAATTTGATTCTTAGGTTGATACTTAATCAATGAAAATATGTGTTCCCATTCATCATCATCATTTACTGGATAGGATACATGCCACAACTTATCTTTAAATTGAATATATCTTTATATGATGGACTCTATCACTTGGTTTTCAATAATTTTTAACTTTCAAATAATTTTTATTAAAAAATATTGCAAATTATTACAGCCTTCAAGCATCACTACTTCTTTTGACTTTATATACAATTACATCCTTGTTCAAATTCAATTATTTTACTATTTTAATAAATATAGGTAGCTATATTTTTTAGCTAAAATAATACATCCTTATTAATTAAATCTGAGCAGAGAAACAATTTATGTATGCATGCTTCTAGTAATTTAGGTTAGAATCATATTCCCTTCAACAAATCAATACGTTCAAACCATAATAATGTGTAACTCTTTAAACAACCTGTGATTTTGTGTTATTTACCCAAAAATATAAGTTAAACATATTCATACATAACCACTTTCATTATATGCATGAGGTACATGAATGTGTCATGTAAAATCATAGAGTTACATGATATTGGAAAACTCCACATGATTAATCCCATAACAACAAATATCCAACCTCATTCACTTTCCTGTCCAAGGAAATCCTTCAATAAAGTAGGTGGTCTGACCCAAATCCCCTCTACCCAGGGATACTTTACTTAATATAGAATTCAATTCATGAAAAATATAACACTTAATATGTACAAAATATATTCAACAACTAAATTTAAGTCCATAACTTCAATTAAATATTTACTAAAGAATTAGATAAATAAATTGAAATATGAATATATTTACCTCAATATCATAGGGGTGAAGCTAAATGAGGACATATAGGGGTTTCATAATGGAGGGTGCATAATCACAGATCTTTGAGGGATGAGCAAAGTGTCATGGGAGAAGTAGCACCAGAGAAGGTGGTTTGGATTAATGGAATGGAGGTAGGTGATCCCCTTTTATAGAGGAAGATTTTTTAGGAACCAATTCAAGTATATCCTTTCAAATATTTATTTCAACCATGATTTCCAAGTGAATTGGAACTCATGGATAAATATTTATGAATATCAACACCACTTCATGTGGTGCTTTTAAATACAAATCACCAAAGTGCCACATAGAGTGGTGATTTGTGTTTTTATCCCAAAATCACCACTTCATGTGGTGCTTCACAACCCCATTTACCAAAAATTCAAAAAAAATATGTCTATAAAATTAGAAAAATACACCCCCTCACCAAATTTTCCTCTTTACTAAATGTAAATAAATCTACCATCCAAGACGCCATGAAAGTTCCTTCAAACCATTATATCAATAATTAATATCTACATGTGTTAATGAAATGCACATATAATGTGTGAATATGAATGGATCAATAGGAACACACCACATGATCCCAAAAATTTATCATGGTGAAATTTTATATAAATATATATATATATATATATTGTTTTTTATGGATGTAATTCAATCACATACCACAATGTAACATGGAAAAAATATAATAAAATTTAAAGTTTTAAATTCAATCATGATGATTCGTAAATAAATATAAATGAAAAATAAAATTATATAACTCATGGTAAAACCAAGTAAACATAGGGAATAACTTTACCAATTATGATTCATGCTTAAAACAATCATGATTAGGGGGAATCCTCACTAGCCAATATTAGATGGAAATAGTTACGGGAGCATCCTTATTGGTCTTAATTGAAGATAAAATATCACTTATCATATTTTTGGAGGAGAATATCCATGGGTCATGTTAAAATGGAAAAATTTTAAGTATCCTCACATATCAAACCAAAATGGTAATATTTTTAGTGGTATAATCCCTATGGTTTAAACCTAGAATAAAAAATTTCAATAATTTAACCCCCTCAATTTGATCCTAGAGATAAAATATCAACTCATATCATACCATGAATTAGGCTTAATAACCCATCATACCATAATCATTCACAATACAATTATCTAAATAAGATGATAAATTACTCAATTTTATATAATCATGTACAACAATATCCTGGAAAAACAAATATCTTTCAATGGACAAAATGTTCAATTTATATATGTATATATGCATTCATTAATGCATATATCCATGGAAAAATAATAATAAAGGCATTTAAACAAATTACTTAATATTAAAATATATAAATCATGGAAAAACCAACTCAAAAATCTATAAAGAAGATGCATGATTTATTTTTGATATTATAAAAACAATTACTAATTTCTCAAATAAACCCACTTAATCAATGAATTGATTATTGAAATTATTTATTGAAAAATACTTTTTCTATTTTAAGAATTTAAAATACATTCCCATAAACATATTTCTAATATTTTATTATAATATTGGAATTGTTGCTTCTTATCAAGGTTTTTCCCCAATTCTCAGCCCTCGATGATACATATGCATAGTAAACACTTGAAAACATGGTAGAAGGTTAAATCCACCAATCTTAAACAAAATTTCATTGTTTTATATTATCTTATAATAGAATTTATGTCACCCCTTGGAAACTCAAAAACCATTAATCCTTAAACCACAAAAAAAATTCCAATGAAACATACTTTTAGATCTATGATAAACCTTATGGATCAATATAAAATTTAAGAGGGGGAAGTAATAGAGGTAAATAAAACAAATTATTAAACCCTACCTTGAATCCTAGAGGAAATATCTTAAGTAATGTTTATCCTTGGCCATACGTGAGAAGAGAAAAATATGGAGGAGTGTGGTGGATATCCCCTTACATCAACTATGAGTGGAGGAACTAGGGTAGTCTTCCTTCTTAATTAATTTTTGTTAAATATTACCATTAAAGTTATAACAATTTAATAATTTAATTTTATTATTATTAAAATTATTATATATCCATCTCCAACAATATAAAGTTCCATTTAATTAAATTCTTATTACTTTAGCTTAGTAATTTAAATAATATAAATCCTTGGTCAAAATTTTATACTCGAAAAATTAATTCATCACCCAACTAATTATTTATTTATCATTAAATAATTAATATTTACTTTTAAATTGTTCTGAAACCATTTTAATCTCCATTAAAATATTAAACTGATATAATAATTGATTAATTAAATTATAAAATTTCTAGGTGTTGTAATGAAAAGGTTGTATAAAATGGTTTGGAGAAAAACTAACATCATCTGGAGAATTTTATATGTAAATTAGTTAGATAATTTTATTTATACTCAATCCTAAATTTGAATCACTCATGAAATCCCTATACTGCTCAAAATATATAGTCTATTGATGAAAATGATAATACAAGGACAAAAAATAAACTTTATAAATCTCTTGATCTCTATATTATAAATTATATACCATTAAATAAATCAGTGTATCTACAAAGAAAAAAACAAACTACTTGAGCAATCAGGGTCTCAAAGGAATTTTAATAAAAGTGATTAAAATGGATTTTCTAAATTCCACATCTTATCTCTAATTTATTTATGATTTTAAAATAATTTAAATGGAAAATATTAATTTTATATAAGAGATATTATGAGATTTGAATTATTTAGATTAATGAGATATCCTTATAAAGTGGATCTTTAAAATTAATCTAGGGAAATTAAATGGAAGAAGTTAATTCACTGTCAATAAATCTTTTTGGTAATGTGTTGGATGAATTTTGATAGTCAAAACCTCAATGTTATTTTAATAATTCATGTATTATTTCTATATATCATGAAAAGAGAGGGTGTTTCATCAAATAAAATATTTTATTCCACCAAAATAAGGAAGATAATTATTTTCTATTTAGTAATTGTGTTATTTATTTACTAAATTTAGAATAATCATTTTACAAAAGGGAGATCTATATTTTAATTTAATGTATCTAAAGCTTATTGAAAATTTTATTTATTCTTGATAATTTTATTTTATTTCATGCTATTTGTGTAATATAACTTTAAATGAGTTGAAATATAATTCATTTTAAAATTATTAAAAATAAAATATATACCCTTTTTAAAAAAATATTGGTAAAAATGTAACACATGAGCTTCAATTAAAGTAAGTAAGATTTTATTTCTAAAGAAACTATAGCATAATGCACATAGATTTATTCAAGAATGTTGTTACAGCCTAAATTCCAAAATTTTATAAATTGAATTTTAAGAAATTAAATTTATTCTTGAATTAAAAATTCCAAAAATAAATTAGGATTATCTTTTAGATTTCTCATAAATATTTTATTTTTGGGTGAATTTCCAAAATACCAATTTTACAAAAACTATAACTTTGATTAAATTATAATTATATGAGATAAATTGAAAGTTTATGGAAAAAAAAATCACTAGACCAAATTTATATTTAATAATTAATATAATTTATATAAAAATATAATGATGAATTTATAAATCTAAACTTAACATTTTGGAAATCTAAGTAATGTTTTTTTCTAATAGAAAAATGTTTTTAGTTCTTCTCTATTAATCAAGTATTTATATGCTTAATTTCTATTTTAGTTTGGTTTAAAATAAAAATAATTATCAATTTATTTAAAATAATCCAATTTATTACATTATAATCATCATTATACTTTATTTTTCTATAAAATTGTTATACACTTAAAATAAACATTTTCCTAAAAATGATTTCTGTTGCGTTTTACAAACATATATTAAAAGTAATATTTACTAATTATAGAATATTAATCCTGTAAATGTATTCAATACTTATAATAAAAAAATTATTATTGGGTAATAATATAAACTTAATTTTTTCTATAATGAATAGTAACCATGGTTAATATGTATCACTTAAGTTAAGGGTAAAATGAGTTAAAAGGGTTTAAATAAAGGTATGGGTCTTCAATATAACACAATATACTTGATTAAACAAAATTTTTTGGTTTTATATAAACCTTAAAAATGTAATATTTTAATCTAGTACAATTTTTAGAAACTTTAACTGAGTAATACATATATTATATAATAAATTTTCAAGTATTTATAAGTTTTCCACCCACCTCACTTATAAAGGGGAACCCCCTCTCCTCTCTTATACACACTACTTGAGCCACTAATATCAACAAATACCTACTAAAATACCATAAAAACATATATCCTCATATAATATATGTCCAAGTATTATCAATATACCACTTTAATAAGGCTTAAGAGTTAATCCAAAAGAGGTTACCAAAAGAAGAGGTATATGTTCTTACCGAATGTTTTCAAGTTAATTTCTTATTAAACCTATTCCAAATATTCAATAAAAGTATTAAAATAATTAAGTAATTATATTAAACATATTGATTTATTTTTTATGTTAATTTGAAATCCATTTTCTATCTCTTTTCCAACCTATGGAAAACAAAAATATCGCCTGTTCATATGTACAACCTACCATCTTCACATAATGGTGTAATTTTTTTTCATAACAACTTTAATTGGATGGTTATAATGATAATATTAATTAATATATATGATATTTATGATTTAATTATGATTATTTAGATATAATATATCATATACCTTCTTTCTCTTCCATCCATTGAAAAATGATAATGTCATTTGTGTGTATGTGTGGACTACCACCTTCACGAAGTGATGTGATACATTTTTATATTACCATAATACATGGATGATTATAAAATTGTATATAATTAATAAATATTATATTAATTAAATAATTAACATTATGTATATGATTTAACCATTTTATAACTCCTTTAACCATGAACAATATGTCGAAGTAATTTTGATGAAATTGACTAAACAGCCTTAAGTGGTCAACATAAGAAAAAACTATTCAATGAATGAATTTAAAATGATTATAAAAGGACATTAAAAATGTAATATATATTAAAAATGTTCATCATAAAGTATTTAAAAAAATTTAATTCATTATACATTTTTATAAAACATATACTACTAAGAAGAGACCCAAGGTAAGGGATTTCTGTTAAAATTTCATTTTATTTTGAGATTGTTTATATTGAGATTTACATTGGGAAAATTATATGATCCAAATATTTTAAAATAAATATATTTTAATTTAATATATTCAGTATTTTTACATGTTTACATTACATTTGTTCTCTTTTTTTATCAATAATTAACAAGTAGGCTACATATAAGGGACTTTCTTTTAAAAATCTTGTTTTAAAGCTTTCTGTTTAACTCTATTTATTCTATGTTGAGGTTCCTTTAAATGTTTCAAGAATGTTATTAATTTTTATTAAAAGGTTTATAAAGGTCATTTTAAATAATTATTTACCATCTTTACAAATTTTTAAAAAATAATCTTCTCATCATTTTCCATATGGGTTATTTTGAAATTTTTATAAGTGAAAAGAGTGTTTTTTAAGGTATATGTCTGACAGCCATTTCCTAATATAATAGCCATTATTTGTTATCAAATTTACCTTTCAAGTTTCCATGGTTATTTTCAATGAAAATATTTTTCCCAATATTCTAATATGTTTTATATTTTAAAGATATGAAAAGAAAAGGGTATTATTTTCTTAAAGTAATGAAAAGAATTTTTAAATTGATTTATAACATAGTTCTTACAAAAATTTACAAGGAATTAATTTATAATGTTTTTATTCAATTATTTTCTATTTAAGAAAGACTTATTTTTACTATAAAGGCTTAATTTATGATTAATTTATGGTATTCTTCCATCATTTAGAAATCTATGGTTTTTTGGATATTAACTTTCTCGTGATTATATTACCTATCACTCTCCATTATTTCATTGGGATTTATTTTCTCCTCTATGTCCATATTTTTAGTATAATGAACTTATATGACATCAGTTTTACCACTTTGATGTTGTCTCAATTGTATATCGTTTCTATATAAAGTATCAATTGAAGGATGTTTTTTAAGAAACTTATTTCATTGATTGGGGAAATATTCTATATTATTTATTAAATATGGATAAATGTTGATTTATAAGTAATTTTGAGAATGAATTGTATTAATTATTCAATATATGATGAATGAATAGTACATGCAACTAACAGGTGGGGCGGTTATAGATAGTTCCTCAATACATCGAAAGGTATCATGATATAAATAGAATTAATTCCATATTAGATGGGAATCAAGTTTACACCTACAAATTTATTATGAATGGTGACTTAGTTGAGGCCTTGATAGTAATATTCATGATATCTTATCTGAGGCCTTTATGGTAAGATCATAGATGTAACTCCCCAAGGATTTACAAATAAATTTAATATTGAATGCGTGAAACACTAAGTCTTTAAAAAACAACACTTTTTATAACCAAGCCAATAAACATAATTTTTCCATTTCTGTGATTTTAATTTTGAGAATCTGACGTACACGATTGTGTTTAGGGTGACTTTTGGAGTCTAATAGAACAAACTTAATTTTTAGTCAATATTAACCCACCCTTATGAATATTAACCTACACTTATGAATAGTATTATACCCTTATGAATAGTAATATACCCTTATGAATATTAATTTTACCCTTATGAATAGTAATATTTCTTATGAAGGTATAAATAAAATTTTAGGCATCTTATAAATAAAGTAGAATATTTTCTAAATTATTAATTAAGTACCCGTATTTTTGTGAGTGATGAATATTTAACTTCAATTTTAAATTAATAAATTAATTCAATTTTATAAAAAAATCCTAAATAAATATTTTTTTTCTATAATAATAAGATAATTTTATGAGACCCTAGTTAATTTTTCAAAGTGTCATAAAATGAGTTATAATATTAAAATTGGTATTTTTCAAGTAAATGATGATTTTAAATAAAAATTAAATTTCTCATATTTATAAAATTATTTTCATAAAATGGAGTTATTTTTTGGATTATACACGTCGAATAATATTAAGGGTGAATTTTTTATATTTTTTTGAAATACTTGAAATTTTGGTGAATAGTAAAATACGATAATTTATGATAAATGCTAAATACATGATTTATTGGGTCATGGATGATGTCCTCCTGAGGTAAGAACACTTGGTTCGAACTAAAATTCACTTATTACTATTTTTGTTCATGTAATAATAACTATTTATTATCTTAGGAAAAAATAATAAACTAATGATTAAAATATTAAGAAAACCCCCCTCCCCTCCATTATAAATACCACCCCTCACACCCTCATTTTTTCACACCTATCAAGCTCCAGTACTTGCCTAAATTCCACTCAAGTATCTCCCTAAGCTCCTCACCCAATTCTATAAGCCCTTGGTCTTCTCAAAATACCAAATCTTCTCCCCTAATGAGTCTCTCAAAGGAAGATAGATTCAAGAGGTAAATTCTTCTGTTCAATTCTTTTGTTTTCTTTTCAAGTTCCTTTGTTATATTTTTTATTCTCACCAATTCTCATAAAAAAAGTTATGAAAACTTTAGTACCTTATATTTTCTATAATTTTGTTATGATAATGGAATATTTCATCATCATCTCCTCTTTTCCATCATTTTATACTATAAATGAAAACACCGTTCGAGATGTGTTGATTTATCACATTCAAGGAAGATGGGTTTTCGATTTGCATTACTATCTTCAATTATGGTCATGAAACCATTATTATGGTTGAACCAAACTATAATATATGTATTATTTCTCATTTATGGCTTTGGAATATTTTTTTATACATGGTTTTATTTATAAATCAAAATGAGTTCGTTGTGTTCAAAAACCGCTAATTAGCCCAAATGATTATCACTAAATAATTTATATAATGATTCATCTTCACTCCAAGTAAAAAAATTAAATTTAAAAAAATTTAACCTTTTTTATGTTCACTAATAAAATGTAACTTAAATTATAGACAACCATCCTCATTTTACACGATTCCATGTTCATGTATATAAGTAAATCGGACATGAATACCAAGGAAGAAAACGCTCCCAAAAAATAAAATTAAACCTCTTAAACCCATCAAGAAGGACATCAATAAACATAATAATGATACAATAAATTAATTACATAAATTATATGTTCTTTACATACTAATTAATGAATTTAATTTGGTTATCTAGGATACTAAGATCAAGTGAATAACACCATCAGGCTTAAGGTAAGGGTGTCTTCATCTCACTTCCATTTTTGTGAGATATTTTGTATTCACTAATACTACTTGTGTATGGTGTATGTATAATTACCATTGATGTTTCATATCATAAAACTATTTATTTTCATGATATTCAGTGTATCATTTAATGATTATTAATTTTGGGTCATACGATTCAATTGATTACAAAGTTTTAAGTATTTTCTACCTGTACCTTCATTTTCATTCGTGTTGCTCTTATTCTCTAATAACCTCAATGAAATACTTATTTATTAATATTTACTACTCATAAATTATGATTGAATGATCTGTATATGTGTATTAATAATAATACTTCTTTATTTTATGGGGAGTTACCTATTTTAGAATAATCTTTCAAAATATTTTTTCGAAATGCAAGCTCGATTCAAGGAACTTCTCAAATTATAACCTATTATAAAGTTCACTCTATAATCTATTCTATGTCATATTTATATTTATAAAATCACAAATTTTAATATTAAAAATCTATTTTTTCATTTCTGGTTTTATGAAAGCAAACATGCCTTTTCTCTTTAAAATCCTTTAATATTTTCCTTACACTGCACTAAAATGTTTTATTTCTAAAGTTTCTTCAAAAACACTTTTTAAATGATTTATCCTCAATAAAAGACTCAAGTATAATTTAAATAACCTTCACTTTTATTTTCTAGTATATACATGTTTACAATCTGATTTCATGGGAAATACAATTAATTTTTGAAAAGAACTCTTCTTTACAAAGTAAAAAAGGACTTTTCTCATCTCACTTTAACTTTTATGAGATATATGCCTTGTTCACCACTTATTTATTACTTGTGGTGTATGTACTTATCTTTGGTATATCATATCAAGAGTATCCTTATTCTCATGATATTCTAAGGGATTGTGATTTGAATATTTCAACGTGGTATGGGACACTTTGGAATGTTTAAGGATTATTTCCTCAATAATTTTTCAATGGTCTCATTTAAAAGTATCTTCATCTATATCAACATCCTTTATTGAACCTTTTATTACATTGAGGTTTATATCTTATAATATCATCAATAATATTTTGTTGAAATTTTTCTAACTATTTTGACTGTGGATGTGTTATCTTGATTCCATTCACCATATTACTCTGAATAGTTAGTGTTTATGTTTAATGATTGGGGAATGTTGCTTTAACTATGGAAATATTGATGAATCTATATCCTCTAGTCAATACGGATATTGAAAATAAATATTTTAATGTTATTAAATCTTTATATAAAGAATTATTTGGACTGGAAGTGATAGGTGGGGCCCATTATAGCCCCTCGATGCATCGACAGGTCTCGGGAGAAAACTAGTAGGCGATAAACCCTTCGAGTTTGTTTCAAAAAATCTGATGGGTTTATCCTCAGAGACTTAAACCTTCTCTATGGTATGATGGTTCATGTTTCAGATACATGACATCCAAATAATAATCATTCTATTTTTTCATTATTCAGTTATTACTATCCATGAGGTTTTAACTATGAAAAAATCTATGGATGCACTTCCATTCTCAGTTTATTTATAGTGTGTGGTTTTCAATTATTCACCATGCCAAAATGATTATGTATAATTAATTATGATTCAATTATTATTTTTTCAGGCTTCCATTATTTGTAACCCTTAATGATCATTTTATCTCACCCCTTTCATTTGTTTTCCATCCCTAGGTTATGAATAAGAGATTTCTTTTTGAGTTTTTAAGGATGTAATTTGTTAGATTTTGTTATGTATTATATATTGTTTTCTTCTCCCAATTAAAAATGGGTTACATGTATGTATCCATTTTCTTCAAGACTACTAAAATTATTCATCCTTCAGGATTTGATTCTTTTTAATCATGCGAATTTAACAAAGTAATGCACGGGATCTAGGCTTTTGGGGTCGGGGCATTATAATTGGTATTAAAGAAGTTTGGTAGAAACCTTGGGAACTGGATTTAAAAAACTTAGATTAGAGAGCACAACCCTAAGATAGACATTTAGGATAAGTATATAATAAAATCTTTGAATTATGGTAAGGTAGATATTATGTGGGTATTCCTAGAAATACATCCATTTCTAGATACTACAACTAGACGTGGTTTTGGAAAAGATGTACCTAGGAGTAACAACTCTGACAAGGTCTTCCAGGCTTGACTTGTGGTAACTTAGTGCACAAAAATAGGCCTTACAGTGAGTTGGTTTGACACTCTTGGGGGATATTATTAGGATAATTTACATTTTCTTTACAAACCATTATGAAGGATTTATACTTCTAAAGTAACCAAAGTATATGGTTCTTGGATTTACGATGCAAAAATTTATGTTATATGTTATACCATGTTTATAGTTATAGAGAGTTCATAATTTTATGATCTATTAAATTATATGAAATTGATTATAAATGGTTCCTAGTAGAAGTAATTATAACTTCACCAATGCATGTGATGAAAAGAGTAAAAATTGTCATATCTTTCATGGTATTAAGCCAAAATTTCAAAGGAAAATAGTCTCTAAGGTATCCTCATCATATGAATAAATTTTATAATGTGTTTAAAAAGAATCTAAATAATTATTTGAGTCCCATGGATTTGAAGGTAAGAAAAGGAAGAAAGAAAAACATAGATAAAGGGAAGAAGGGAAATAAGGGTTTTCCCACATGTGATAACTGTGGAAAGAATCATCCTGTAAAATGCTTGAAAGGAAGGTGAGTTTGTTATAAGTGTGTAGAAAAGGGTCACAGATCTAATAAATGTAAAGGGAAGAGAAAAATCAATGATGTTCAATTTTTCAACTACAAGGAGATGGAACACTATGCGAATCAATGTCCCAAGTTTAAAAGGAATATACCCTAAATGATGTTACTGGATAATGATAAAGTCATGATACTACCACAGATGAAGTGGAATAGTTAATATGACTCATCGAGAATCATGTCATTTGAAAATTTTATCAGTAATGTAATGGTTATATGAATTATGGAATATATGAGGATTGTATCGTAGTACTATTTCATTAAGAATATGATGTCATATGATGAATTGTACCAAGGATAAGTGAATCAGTAGAAATTTCATATCTTGGGAAAGTGTATGGATAAGTGAAAGACAACACTAAATATATTCCTGATGATTAAGATAATGATGAAGAAATGATTGATTTCGATAAGTACTCACTACCTCAAAATGATTACTGACTTTTCTACAAGTATTCTATTCTATCATTGATGGAGTTTACAACATTTATGGATATAAGGAATATATCCAATAAAATGTTTAAGGATGAGTGCAAGTTTCCAATAATATTTTATTGTAATTTGAGTTATTACCATATTTCAAGAGGATACATGATGAATATATTCACATGTTTAGAATGTAAAAATTTAGGGCTTCTTCATGTTGATTAAATGAAAATAAGGTAGGAGATGCATTGAGTAGGATGGATCATAGAGTTCTAAACAAAATAAGGATTGCCAAGGACCCTGTATACATGGATATAGTAAGGATTGATATGGGAATGATTCTAAAGTTTTGAATCATGATCTTTTGGAAAGTTAAACCATTTATTAAATGGTTTATGTTGATCATTGTATGAGGATTTAGAGTTTAATGTCACCACATGATGCAACCTATGCTAAGAGATGAAGTATAGACAGTTCAATGCACAAACAAAGGATAATATTGTGTTAATAAAATAGAAATGTATATTTATACTCTTATAGATTAGAATAATTCCTAAACTCTAGGAAAATATATTTAAAAAAATGTTGTCCTATTATCATTTTTTTTTCATAACTATAGTTTATGGTTTTGTGGAAATGATCTTTCATATGATCATGTTATCTATCACTTTCCATCAGAACATGATGGTTTTATTATTATTCCTTGACCATGTTATCCAAATAGAATGTTTAGTTTTTTAGTAACTGATGCCTTTACCTTTCCCTCTTTTTAAGAGTCTATTTTAACCATATTTCTGATATGGGTTTCCCGCAAGGGAATTTGCAATAATCAAACAATAACTTTTGAAATTCAATTTCAAAATTCCAAAGATGAAATTGTTATAAAGAGGGGAGAATGTAACACCCCAAGGATTTACAAATAAATTTAATATTGAATGAATGAAACACTAAGTCTCTAAAAAACAACACTTTGTTATAACTGGTCCAATAAATATATTTTTTTCACATTTATGATTTGAATTTTGAAAATATAACATACACAATTGTGTTCAAGGTGATTTTTGGAGTCTGATAGAATAAAATTAATTTTGGAAAAATAGTAACCTACCCTTATGAATATTAACCTACCCTTATGAATAGTAATATACCCTTATGAATAGTAATATTATCCTTATTAATAGTAATATGACCCTTATGAATAGTAACCTCACCCATGAAAGTATAAATAAAATCTAGGCACCTTATAAATGAAGTAGAATATTTTATAAATTATTAATTAAGTATTCGTATTTTTGTGAGTGATAAATATTTAATTTCAATTTAAAATTATTAAATTAATTTATTTTCATAAAATGGGTTCCTAAATATATATTTTTTCACTATGATTATAAAATAATTTTATGAGACCCTGGTTAAATTTTCAAAGTGTCATAAAATCGGTTATAATATTAAAATTGGTATTTTTCAAGTAAATGGTGATTTTAATTTAAAATTAAATTTACCATATTTAAAAAATTATTTTCATAAAATGGGGTTCATTTTTGGATTCTACGCATTGTAAAATAGTTATGGTCAATTTTTGATATTTTTCTGAAATACTTGAATTTTGGGGGAATAGTAAAATACGATAATTTATGATAACTACTAAATATATGATTTATTGAGCCATGGATGATGTCATTTGAGGTAAGAACACATGGTTCAAACTCACATGCACTTATTACTATTTTTAATCATGGAATGATCAATTTTTTTCTTAGGGAAAAATAATAAACTAATGATTAAAATATTAAGAAAACTCTCCTCCCCTCCACTACAAATACCACCCCTCACTCCCTCATTTTTTCACACCTCTCAAGCTTCAAGACTTTCCTAAATTATACTCAAGTCTCTCCCTAATATCCTCCATAACTTCCAGAATCCCTCGTTCTCCTCAAAATACCAAATCCTCTCCACTAAAGATGCTCTCAAAGGAAGATAGATTCAAGAGGTAAATTTTTCTTTTCAATTATTTTGTTTTCTTTTCAAGTTCCTTTGCTATATTTTCTATTCTCACATCTTCTCATCCAAATGTTATGAAAAATATAGTACCTTATATGTACTATAATGTTTTTATGATAATGTAATATTCCATCATCATCTCTTCTTTTCCCTCCTTTTATACTTTAAATGAAAACATTGTCCAAGATGTGTTAATTTATCACATTCAAGGAAGATGGGTTTTCAATTTGAATTAAAATCCTCAATTATGATCTTAAAACCATTATTATGTTTGAAATATACTATAATATATTTATTATGTCTCATATATGGGTCTGGAATCTTTTTGTATACATGGTTTTTATTTATAAAGAAAAATGAGTTTGTTGTGTTCAAAATCATCTAATTAACCCAAACGGTTATCATTAACTAATTTATATAATGATTCATCTTCAATCCAAGTAACAAAATTAAATTTAAAAACATGTAACCATATAGATGTTCAATAATAACATATAACTTCAATTCTGTAAAACCATCCTCATTTTACACAATTCTCTATTCATGTATATAAGTAAACTGATCATGAATACCAAGGAAGAAAACGCTCTAAAACAATAAAATTGAACCTCTTAAACCCATTAAGATGAAAATGAATGAACTTAATAAGGATATAATAAATAAATTAAATAAATAATAGGTTCTGTAAATATTGATTAATTAATTTAATTTTGTTATCCAGGACACTAAGATCAAGTGAATAACATCGTCGAACTTAAGGTAAGGGTTTCTTCATCTCACTTTCATTTTTGTGAGATATTCTGTATTCACTACTACAACTTGTGTATGGTGTATTTATAATTACCATAAATGTTTCATATAATTATACTCTTTATTTTCATGATATTAAATTTATCATTTTATGATTATTAATTTTGGGTCATATGATTCAATTTATTACAAAGTTTAAGTATTTTCTACCTGAACCTCTATTTTCATTCAGGTTGCTCTTATTCTCTACTCACCTCAATGAAATTATTATTTATTCCAATTTAATTCTCATATGTTCGGTGTGAATTTTATATATATTTTTACTAATAATAATCATTATTTATTTTATGAAGAGTTACATGTTTTAAAAGAATCTTTCAAAATATTATTCCAAAATGCAAGCCCGATTCAAGGAACTTCTCTAATTCTTACCTATTATGAAGTTCACTCTATAATATATTTTAAGCCTTATTTATCTTTTTAAAATAAAAAAATACATTAAAAATATATTTTGTTTTATTTTTGGTTTTATGAAATCAAACATGCCTTTGCGCTTTAAAATCCTTTAATATTTTCGTTAAACCGCACTAAAATATTTTATTTCAAAAGTTTCTTTAAAAACTTTTTTTAAATGATTTCACCTCAATAAGACTTTATTTAATACTCAAATATAATTTTAATGAAATTTGATTTTATTTTCTGGGATATACATGTTTACAATCTGATTTCATGACAAATACATATGATTTTCTAAAAGAACTCTTATTTCCAAAGTAAAAAAAAGGAATTTTCTCATGTCACTTCAACTTTTATGATATATATGCCTTTTTCACCACTTATTTCTTACTTATGGTATATTTAATTCCCTTTGGTATATCATATTCTTAATTATCCTTATTCTTATGATATTATAAGGTATTATGATTTGTATTTTTCAAGTTGTTGTGGGACACTTTTGAATGTTTAAGGATTATTTCCTCAAGAATTTTTCAATGGTCTCATTTAAAAGTATATTCATCTATGTCAAAATCCTTTATTGAAACTTTTAATGCATTGAGGTTTGTCTCTTAAAATATCATCTATAATATTTTGTTGAAATTTTAAAGACTATTTTGACTGTGGATGCTTCTATCTTGATTCTATTCACCATATTAATCTGAATGGTTAGTGTTTATGTTTAATGATTGGGGAGTGTTGCTTTAACTGTGGAAATATTGATGAATTTCTATCCACTACTCAATACGAATATTTAAAGGCATATTTTTATGGTATTAAATCTTTGTATAAATAATTATTTGGATTGGCAGTGACAGGTGGGGCCTGCTCTAGCCCCTCAATGCATCGACAGATCTCACGAGACAAGCTAGTTGGAGACAAACCCTTCAAGTTTGTTTCCAAAAATCAGATGGGTTTCTACCCACATAATTAAATTTTCTCGATGGTATAATGGTTCATGTTCCAGATACATGACATCCAAATAATAATAATTCTATTCATTCATTATTTATTTATTATTATCCATGAGTTTTTCACTATGAAAAAATCGATGGATGCACTTTCATTATCACTTTATTGATGGTGTGTGTTTTTCAATTATTCACCATGCCATAATGATTATGTCTACCTGATTGTGATTCAATTATTTTTGTTTCATGATTCCATTATATGTAACCCTTACTAATAATTTGATCTCACCCATTTCATTTGTTTTCCTTCCCAAGGTTATGAAGAAGAGATTACTTTTTGAGTTTTCAAGGATGCAGTTTGTTAGATTTTGTTATGTATTATATGTTCTTTTCGTCTCCCAATGTAAAATGGGTTCGATGTATGTATACAGTTTCTTCAAGATAACTAAACTGTTTGGTCCTTCGGGATTTTATTCCTTGTAATCATGCCAATGTAACAAATTAATGCATTGGCTCTGGGATTCTGGGGTCGGGGAATTACAATGGATGTCTGGATTAAACATTGTTTAATTGATAATTCATCTTTTACTATCTATGTGATTTCTATGTTAATATTATACAGTGATGTAAATTGAACTCAAGTTTTTGATTGAATGTAAGGTGTTTTTATTATATATTTTTTCATATTTATTATATATTATTTACTCATGATAGATTCTATTATACATCACCCTTACTAAGAATATGCACTCAACCTTTATTTTTTTCCTTTCCCAAGGATATGATGAAGGATATTTTGAATGATTTCAATGATGAAAGAATATTTCTTATGCTATGTTTTTATATTTCCAATATAAAATGGGAATCATATATATATCTAGTTTCCCAATACTGCTACACTAATTGATCATATATTGTGTGATCCCTTATACCGTGTACAAATATAATAAATTAAAAATAGGCTTAGGGTTACTCAAGTTGGGGTCGTTACAGTTTGTATCATAGTAAGTTTAGTAGAAACCTTATAAACTAGATTTTAAATGAACATAAATAACATGAGAATTATGATAATCACTTAATGTATTTGATATCTTTTAATGTCATTAGGATTTTTATTTTATGTCTCAATATTCATGATGATTATGAGATAACACAATGTATGTGTGTGTGTCATTTTATAGAAATCGCGCTTGGTGAAATAAGAAATAATCAACACCCGTAGTCAGTGTAGGGATAACCATACTGAGAAGGCCAATATTTCTAGTGTTGGATCTGAGTATATGTAAAGCCTAAAATTTTATAAATGAAATTCCTTCTCTTCAAATGAATAAATTCATCATTAAAAAAAGAAGTTATAGAAATCACAAGCACTACTTTGGTTATTTTGGAATATTATTTCCTATATAATTTAAAATACCATTAAGAGATATTCCCATTGATAATATTTTCATTGGAAAGTGATCATAATATTATTATATATATAAGATTATGATAAATTCAATTTATATTGATAAAATAAGGGATTCCCTTGACTAGTTGGATCATACCCTATAAAGCTCATTTATCAGAGCATGTGAGGGAGATAGCATCTTTGTGATTTTCCCTTGATCAAGACCAAGTTGAGAAGCAAAAACTAAATCATGAGAAAACCCATTTATGGGATAATTTTAATCTCATTGACATTATATCCCAAACCGTGTTCGTCGAACCACCCCATGAAAATCACATTGTCGCACACCTTACCATAAGGGCATTCATTGGTGTAATAAAGGGATATGCATATCATCCATAAATTAATGAATATTTAAATTTTATTTTCTATGAAATAATTATTATATTTATTCATTATTTATTTTAATTTATAAATGATTAAATAATGACTTTGATAAAAATTAGATTTCAATATGACAAAACTTGAATTTTCTTTTTGATTAATAAGAAATTTAAATTAAGATATTCATTTTGAAAAAAATAATGAATTTTAAAAATAAATTATATTTTAGTTAAATAATATTATTAAATAATATTTATTAATCATAGTTGATAATATAATTTCACAAAGTCAAAAATAATTTTTATAAGGGTCAGAAAATTTTTATTGTTAAAAAAACCAGTATCTTTCAATAAATGGGGAATTTTATTTAAAAATATAAATTCTAATATGTATATATTTATTTGGATTAATATTTTTTTGATTTATAATGTTGAAATTTTCTAATAGTGATTTTTTCATAATTTTCTGAGACAGATGAATTTTCGAGTAAAAATTAAATACGGTATAAATATACAGTATGTATTATCACAGAATAATGACCCAAATATGATGTAATATATTCCATAAAATTTATCCATGACCAATTATGTTTTCCCTTTTAAAATTAATGTGTGTTTTTTTATTTTTTTATTTTTATTTACCCTTTATAAATCCTCCAAAACCTATATTATATATTAGGGTTTTAAAATCAATTCTTTATTAACATGGATCACTTCCACATCACAAAGGATAATGTTTTAATGATTTTAGTTATTTTACTTATAAAATAATTAATAAAAATCCTCTTTGTCTAAAACCACGATCAAAAACCATGGTAAGGTTTTTGGTTTTGATTACTTTATTGTATAGAGTCCAAAACCTATGTTTGGAAATTAATAAAGAACTCCCCTCACTTTTCTTATATAAACTCACCCAATATTCGATTTATATTTAATAAAAAATATTAACATGACCTTACTCTTAAAATTCCTCTTTATATCCCTCCAAAGGTTCCCCTAAAATCTCAAGATTCTTCTCCCAAGCTTTTGGTAACACCCTCTTAAGGTAAGGGATCTTCCTATCTTCTCTTCCATTCAAGAACTCTCTTTATAATTAGCCTTTTGAATATTAATTGTTTATGTTGTAATTATTTTAAAAACAACCCTTTAATATCTATTTTATATTATTATAATGATATATCATGTATCCCCTCTCTTTATTACCTTTACCTAAGCCATTACTATACTGAAATTTAGTAACGAATCCTCTCATTCTCCTCTTTATTCAAGAAACTTCTTTAATTTATACCTTTTGATTTCCAATTACTAATGTTGGGATATTTTTTTACACATCCCTAATAATTACCTTTTGATTTCAAAATGATGAGAGACCCATTTCTCTCCCATTAAACCATTTTATGAGTATTTAAACACTGCCATTATGCTGCCGAAATTTTACTATGATTTTTCATGCCAAACGATTGTGAAGTGGATTCTAATACCCATTTAAACTAAAGGGTATTCACATATATATACATTGAATTATTTAATTTTTTAATTCCATGTATATAACCCACACTCCTTAATCACAAGGTTAATTCTTATGTTATACGATCTATGTGGAACACTTATTTAGGTACATGATATGATTATGATGGGTGCGCCCAGATAGTGCTCCAATGCATTGGGTAATGTTTTGATCTCATGATATTACATGAAGGATGCATGGGAGGTTATCCTAAGAACACTATGTTATTATATCTTGGTGTTTAAACTTTACTTATCCTTATTATTCCATGTTTTAAGCTATTTTTACATTTTCATGTTTCCTTTATGCTATCATGTTATATCATGCCTAAATGTTCAAGATTATTATTATCTCTTCTTATGTTAAATTGTTATAAATTTTTTCTCATATGTATTAAATTACCCTATTTAATTCTTTTTTTATTCCCTTATTAGGATTTATATCTTACCCCTTTCTTATGTATATTCTCGGGTTATCTGATGCAATTTTAAAATCTATGGAATTTTATAATCATGTTAAGGAAGTTTTCAACAACGTTGTTGTATCCATGTACTAGTTGATGTGATATGTACCTAATTCTCAAATAAACATTTCTTCATGATCTTCTATGATTGTTTTATGTGTACATTTATATATTTAATCATGAAATAAATTATATTAAAGATATGGTTTTTCATAGTTAGTATTAAAGGAAAGTCTAGTTATTTTCAATAATTGGATTAGAAAAATCTAGTAAAAACCTTGGATATAAGGCTTAACATAATAAAACATCCCTAAATTTGGATAAATTATATATTAATTGGTTTCAATGCAAATACAACACTTTCTAGATGCTACAAGTGGATGTGGATCAATCGTAGATATACCTAGGGGTAACAACCCTAAAAACACTGTATTATTCTAGACTCGATCAGGAACTCGTATATGACAACAAGAGTTTCTAAAAACCTATTTTGACACTATTGGGGGAAATTATTTAGTTAATTAACAATATATTTATGAAATATTATTAAGGGAACAAAATAATACTATAATTTTTTATGTTAATAAATTGACCATAGATAACTTGGATTGAATCTTGGAAATTTATAGGTTAAGAATAATATGTCATTTATGATTTATCCCTTTAATGTTCATATTTTCCAATATTTGTGTTTAATAATTTATAAAATAGAATCCCTTATTTTCACTTTAATTTATTCATTGTCCATAAATAGAATAAACTGAGTCAACAACCAATGTGATGGGAAATGTGATGACTTCCCAAATGAGATGGTTAACATGATGGGATCTCAAGTAAGAAATATCTTGATTATGCCAAACCATCTATGAAAAATAATGATTAATAACTAGAAAATATTTTAATTTATAAACATGAAAAATAATAGTAGTATAGAATCTCAAGTATGTACATCTAATAAAGGTTATAAATGAAAGAATAACCAATTTATATTTTGGAAAAAATTTGGGTAGAGGCACCTAGGTAAATGTCAGAAAGGAATTGGGATATGTTTTAAGTGTGTAAAATAGGGAATAAAGTTTTCAATTACCATGGAAAAATAAATAACATGATCTATGTGAATAAAGATAAATCTAAGAGACCATATATAGTTATATATCATAAATATAGAGAAGTTGGGCATTATCCAATTCAATGCTCTATTCCAAGGGCTAACAAGCATGATGAGGACCAATAATATCCAAGAACAAGGGAACATGGAATTTACTTTACTGAGATAGATCATGATTAATTAAGTACATGTAACCTATAATTCAGAGTTTTGGAAGTCATATTGTATTTAAATTCATGAAATTTTACCATATATTTTATGTTTTATAAGAACATTGAGTCACCACCCGAAATGATTTGATATCATTGAGAAAAACTTCTATGATTATTGTATGACATGTTGAAGTTTGTAGGAAAGTTCTTCTTGAAAATATTATTAATGTCTATTTAGTGTAATTTTATATTATCCTAATTATGGAATGGTTTTCCTTTTATAGATCCAACATAAATTGTATAAAGAAGCAAATAACCCTCCATATCAAAAATCGCCCTCTGATTCTTTACAAGTGAAAGTAGTGGGGTCAATATTATTTGGTACCATCGTTTCAAGTATGGATGTTATTACCCTAAAAGCAATCATATATTTCCTAAATGATGAATGATAAACAAAATATTATCCTTGAATATATTCCCATTGTGAGGGAATATATTCATGTGTTTCCCAAATAAATTTTTGGTCTTCCTCTTAGCTGAGAGGTTTAATTTTCAATATATCTTACACATTTATATTTTCCGATATATAAAACTCTATATAAAATGGCTATTTTTTAACTCAATGAGATGAATAAACAGCTATATTAGAATCAATATAAAGGGTTAATATGGCCAAGTGCTTAATCTTGTGTTTCATCAGTCCTCATCATTGAGAAGAAGGATGGGTCAATGAACCCCTGCATTAATTATCATCAGATCAATAAGATCATGATAAATAAAAAGTATCCTTTAAAAAAATGGTGATTTTTTCAATCAGCCATGTAGAGCCCAATATTTCTATGAGATAGATCGTTGGTTGGGATATTATCAAGTAAAGTTGAAGAATGATGATATCCCCAATACTATTTTTCATATAAGGTATGGGAACTATGAGTTCATAGTGATGTCATTCGGACTCAAGAATGATCTGGAAATCTTCATAGACATTATGAATAGTGTCTTTAGATATTGCCTCGACCAATTTATGGTATTCATTATAGATGATACTATTATCTACACCAATAGAAATTAGGAACATGAAAATCATTTGAATACTGTATTGGGGACCTTTAAGAAATAAAAGATGTATGAAATGTATAGTAAATGTGAGTTCTGGTTAGAGTAAGTAAATTTTCAAGGGAATTTCATCACTTGAAAATGGATATCTATGGATCATTTAAAAATGTATTTAATTGAAGGGTATTTAAGGCCACCCTCTCTGATGAGAATATTTAGTTTCTTTAGATAGCTGGGTACTATCATTGATTTGTGAGAAACTTATCATGATTTTCAAGCCCCCTAACCAAGATAAATTTAAAAGGAGACAAGTTTTTCTTGAATGGTGAATGTGAGGAAAGTTTTTTAGAGATAAATAAGAGGAAAATAATTGTACCTTTAATCACATTACCAACCAATGGGGAAGGATTTGTGATTTATATAAATGTATCTAAAAATGGATTGGGTTTTTTTCTCATTAAAATTAAAAAATTATGGCCTATGCCTCCTTAAAACTAAAGATATATGATCATAACTACCCAACTCAAGATATAGAATTGGATACAGTGATCTCATTGTTAATAATTTTGAGTCATTATCTCTATGTGGATAAGTATGATATATATATATAGACCATAAAATAATCAAGTATATATTCACAAAAAAAGATATTAATATGTTCCAATGAAGGTAGTTAGAGCTCATCAAGTATTACAATTGTTCAATCCATTACCATCCTAGGAAAGAAAACAAAGTGGTATAGGATATGAGTGGAAATAATCCCACAAATATATCAATGATGAGGATTTCAAGGGATCAAATATTCTTGGAAATTAAAAGGATGGATATATAAATAATAAAAGGATATTCACCCTACCTTTCTCAGATAACTTCTCAACCATCCATTCCTAAGAGGATCAAGGAGGCTCAGAAAGATGAAAAGTTGCTATAGAAGAAGGTAGATAATATTCTAGGGTTAAAATTTTCTGAATATGGAGTTCTAAGGTTTGGAACATGGATCTGTGTACCATAATATCCAAAACTGAAGACGTAGCTTATAGATGATGTGAATAGATCATTCTTCTCTATTTATTTAGGATTCACTAATATGTATAGATATTTGAAGTAAAATTTATAGTGGGATAACTTGATGAGAGATATTGAAAAAAAATTATCTCAATGGTTGATATGCAACCAAGTCAGTGAGGAATGACAGAAGTCTAAAGGTATGATGAAAACATTTCCTATACTAGTATATTAATCGGAAAACATAACCATGGATTTCATAGTAGGACTCCCCATGACATCTAAAGGAAATAACACCATCTATGTTGTATTCAATCACCTTACTAAATAAGTTCAATTCATTTTCATCAAGGAGGATTTATCAATTGATTAAATTTCTAATATATAAATAATAGAAGTGTTAAGACTGTATGGAGTTCCACTCTCTGTTTTACCTAATTTGGATCTAAGGTTTACCTTGGGTTTTTGGAGAAGCCTTCAACAAGCATTGAATGAATAACTGAACTTTAGCTCTTATTATCACCCTTGGATGGATGGTCAGTCTAAAAGGACCATTCAAACTCTAAAAGATATGTGAAGATCATGTTTAATGGATTTCTAAGGTTGTTTAGATCAACACCTTCTACTAGTGGAGTTATCATATAAAAATATCTTCCATTAAATCATTCAAATGGAACCTTATACGTCTCTATATGAGAATAAGTGTTATAATATGACATTATAGGGTAAAGTTGTAGAGTGGAAGATGATGGGACATGAAATTATCTAAGAGATGATAGAGAAGGTTTAGACCATTCAGCATCATATGAAATTTACAAAAATTTGAGAGAAAATATATGTAGATAATCATCTATGAGACCTGAAGTTTGATTTTGGTGATAAATTTCTCCTTAGTATATCACTATAGAATAAATTCATGAGGTTTTTAAAGAATTGAAATCTTGGTCCAAGATACATCATTCCCTTTTTAGATTCTTGATTGTATTGGATCAGTGGATTATTAACTAGAACTCCCACCTAACCTATCTCAGGTACATTATATGTTCCATGTATCCCTCTTGATAAAGTACATACTAGACACCTCACATGTACAAAATCTGGATATGGAACCATTATAGAATTATTTTTCATATGAGTAGCAACCGATGAAGATCTTGGATTGTGTATACAAAGTTCTAAGAAATAAAAAAATTAACATGGGAAAAGAGTTTTGGTGGAACCATAAGTTTTAGGAAGTGTCTTAGGAACCATAATAGGTGTTCAAATAATTTTACCCTCATATTTTTTAGTGTAGGAAATGAAAATTTCAAGGGAGAAATTTTTGAAGGGGTAATAATGTAATGATCCAAACTTTTATAAATGAAATTACTTCTCTTCAGAGGAATAAATGAACCATTATGTAATGAAGTTATAGAAAACACAAGCACTACTTTGGTTATTTTTTAATATTATATCCTATTGGATTTAAAAGACTATTAAAAAATATAATTATTGATAATATATCAATTTGATATTGATCATATTATTAATATATATTTATATATATATATATAATGTTATGATAAATTCCATTTATACAAATGGAATAAGTGATGGCATCAACCAGAAAGATTTTGCCCTATAAATATCATTTATAAGAGTTTTCAAGGGAGATATCATATTTTATATTTTACCTTGATCAATCCCAATATGATATTCAATAAATAAATCATGATTGAAACCGTTTATGGTAGAATTTTGATCTCATGAGATCATGGCCCAAATCATGTTCACTGAACCACCCTAAAAAAATCACACCATCATACACCTTCCCCTTGGGAAGTTTTCTAGTGTAATAAAGGGTTATTTATCTTGAACCTAACATCATGAATATATATATTATTTTCTTTGAAATAATTATTATATTTATTCTTTATTAATTTTACTTTATAAATGATTAAATAATTAGTTTTATAAAAATTATATTTCAATACGGCACGACTTGAATTTTAATTTTGGGTAATAATACATTTCAATTAATACATTAATTTTGAAAAAATCATGAATTTTAAAATTAAATGATGTTTTAATAAAAAATTATTATTAAAAATTATTTATTAAGTATAGCTAATAATATAATTTTATGAAGTCAACAATAATTTTTATAAGGGTCAGAAAATTATTGTTTTCAAAAAAAAGTATTTTTCAATAAATGGGTATTTTGATTTAGAAAAATAAATTCTCATATTTTGATATTTATTTAGATAAAATAAATATTATTTTTGGATTCATCACATTTAAATTATCCAATGGTGAATTTTTCTTAATTTTAAACACGGTCAAATTTTATGGTATAAATTAAGTGCAGTATAAATATATGATATGTATTATGACATAATAATGACTCAAAAGTGATTTAATATATTCCATAAAAGGTATCCATTAACAAATATATGTTTACCCTTTAAAATTAATTTGTATTTTATTTTATTTTATTATTTTTATAAACCCATTATGAATCCTCCAAAACCTATATTATATATTAAGGTTTTAAAATAAATTATTATGAACATGACTCACTTCCACTTCACCAAGGGTAATATTTTAATGATTTAGTTTATTAGACTTATAAAATAACAAAAACCACTCATATTTTTCAACAACCATGGAAAAAATCCATGGGAATATTTTTGGTTTTGATTACTTTTTGAATAGTGTCCAAAACCTATGTTTGGAAATTAATAAAGAACTCCTCTCTTATTTCCTATATAAACCCGCCCAAGCTTCCATTTATATTCACTAAAAACCAATATAAAACAACTTTCTATACCCATTCCTCTCTATTTCACGCCCAATGTTCCCCCAATATTTTAATAATTTCCTCCAAATCTTTTGGTAACACCCACCTAAGGTATGGGATCTCCCTCTCTTCTTTTCCATTCAAGGACACTCTTTGTAATTATCCATTTGAATCTCAATTTTTTATGTATTCGTGACTTTATAAAAATACATTTAGAGTAAAATTGATGTTATTATAGTGAGATATAATTTATCCCCACTCAATATGAACTTTACCATAGTTTTTAGTATACCGAAATTTAGTAAGGGATCTTCTCTTTCTCCTCTTTATTCAATCCCCTTATTTATTTATACATTTTTATTTAAAATTAATAATGTTGGGATATGTTTTTACACATCCCTTAAAGTGTAATTTTGATTTTAAAATGATTAGATACCCATTTATCTCCCATTAAAGCATTTTATGAATCTTTAAGTGCTGTATTTATTCTTCCAAAATTTCGTAGCAATTTTTCATACCAAACGATTGTAAAGTTAATTCTCGTACCCATTTCTACTCAAGGGTATTCACTTATATATACTTATACTTATTTGATTTAGGACTTCCATTTATGTATCCAACACTCCTAAAAATTTAGGTTAATTATTATGTTATATGATTTATGGGTAACACTTATGCATGTACATGATATGATTTTGATGTGTGTTCCCAGATAGTTCTCTAATGCATTAGGTAATGTTTTAATCTCATGAGATTCCATGAAAGGTGAATGAGAGTTTATCCTAAGAACACTATGTTATGATTTATTTCTATTTAACCATTAATTATTCATATGATTCCATGTTTTAATTTTTTGCCACATTTACATTTTGCCTTTATGTTATCAAGTTATATCATGCCTCATTGTTCATGATTATGATTTTTACCTCTTATATTACATTATTATTCTTGTTGGCTTGCATTTATTACTTTACCATACTCCAATATTTTTTTTACCTTAATGGGATTTATATTTCAGCCCATTCTTATGTATGTCCCAAGGTTATCCCATGTATTTTTAAAAGCTATGTAATTTTAGAAGCATGTTAAGGAAGTTTTCAATAATGTTGTTGTATCCATGTATCAAGTTGATGTGATGTGTACCTAATTCCCAAATACGCAAGCCTTAATGATATTTTGGGATTTTTTATGCGTACATTTATATATAAAATTGTGAAATAGATTGTATTAAATATATTGGTTGTCATAATAGATCATGTCTATATTAGGGTAGCTGACTTAGGTTATGAAAAATAACCTTAATTGTATGGAGAAACCAATTATTCCATAGCATGATTCACTAATGTTGGATCACTTAATATGATAGAAGACTCTATCCTTTAATGTAAATACTAATCCATTAGTAGATAAATAATGGATTAATCCCCTTGAAAATATATTTATGTCATTGTGAAGTAATAAAAGGGAAAAGGTTATTCTAGTAGTGTATTGTCTGATAGGAGATATTGATCAATTTCGGTCATTTATCCATAACACTAAATAGGTTGATGAAATATAAATAATATAATAGAGAAATTTTAAAGTGATATTATTCAATAAATACTTTCTCTATAGAAAAGAGATGAAATGGATAGAAAGTTACTCTCTTTAAATAAGAATGAAGAAGAAAGTGTGGCATAGTATGAGGCTAACTTTACAAGATTATCTAGGCATACAACATACTAAATAAATAATCCAGAAAGAAATATTGGTAGTTTATTTAATAGTTTTAAACCTAGTCTATGAAAGGGAACTAGTTTCTTAAAAAAATAATCATATGTTTACATAGTATAAAGTGAAATCATGATAGAGAAAGAATTTTCTAGATCTTATATATTCAAGGGAAATCAATAAAATAAGAGGTATGTTGAGTAATAAGGAAAAGGAAATGTGTAAATGAAAAAAAAAGGGAATATAGGATATCAAAAACATGATAATTGTGGAAATAAACACCCAAGTACATTATTAATGGGAATAGAAGTCGATTTCAAGTACAAAAAAAGGGTTCATTGGGCTCATGAATGTAATGTAAAGAAAGAAAATATTGTTATCTAGTTCTTATACTGTAAAGAAATGGGTAATTATTAAAACAATGTCTTAAGAATCAAGGGAAACTCTTGTAGAAGAGGTCAAGGGGGTTAGGATAATCTTATGAAATTATTATAGTTGGGGTTTAAGTTCATAAATATGTGGTGGTGGGTACTTTTATTATAACCTCAAATTTAGAAAATTGTTTATTTGATTCTAGATCTTCCCACTCTTTTATATCTCCTATGTTTCCAAGAAAATCAGATATTTCCTTATCACCTTGAGAAGGGAGTTTTCAATCAAGAGTCCTAGTGGAACTATTATCGTAATAAGGATATATTATTTTGTTCCCATTATGACACATAGACATACCCTATTTGAAAACTTGATTATTATACATATGGTTTAATTTTATATAATTCTTGGTATATATTTGATTTCAAATTATAATGTGAAATTTTATTTCCAAGAGAAGGATATTATGACACGTAATAGAGATATAGAATCCATTATATTTAGATAGGATACTAAATAATCTAAATAATGTCCACATACACCTCCATAATATTTCCATAATAAAAATATTATAGAAAAATAATAGACATGGCCTATGAATGGGAAAAGAATCCTTAAAATAGTGGATGTACCAATTTTGTGACAATAAATTGATTGTTTTTTATAAAGAACTACATTGATATACACCTATGCATGAAGTTGATTTTTCCATTGATCTCATACTAGATTAAAAACCTATATCTAAAACACCCTAAAATATTTCTATAGTGGGATTATTGGAACTGGAGAAAAAACTATAGGATTTGTGTAATAATGGATTTATATGACCTAGTGTTTCACCATCAAGAGTACCTGTTCTTTTTTTAGAAGAAATATAGATCTATGAGTTTGTTCATCAATTATATTAAAATCTATTACATTACTTAATGAAAAACTATATTTTTCACAACATTGATGAATTATTTTATTAACTTCAATGATATTGATATTTTCCAAAGATTTATCTTCACTCAAGTTATCATCAACTTTTATTTAAGAAGGAAGATATTCCAATAATGTAATTTCATACAAAGTATGGACATTATGAATTTATATAAATTCCCCTTAGATTGACTAATGCACTCTCTATTTTTATAGATATGATGAATAGTGTATTCAAGGATTATCTCTATAATTTAATTAGGGTATTTTTATATGATATATTTATATACTCTAAAATCTATTATAAGCATAAGATTCATTTTTGAATCATTCTTAAGAATCTTATAGAAAATGGGTTATATGGAAAATTTAGCAAATAAAAATTATGGATTCATAAAGTTTATTTTCTTGGTCAAATTGTCTCTAAGGATGGAATATTTGTTTAACTTTTAAATAAAAAGGTATAAATTAAATGAACAATGCCAAAAAAATATAACTGTGGTGCATAGTTTCCTTAGTTTAGCATTTTACTGTCAATGATTTGTTAAAAACAATTCTCGATTAGCGAACCCATTTACCAAATTGACATTTAAAGAGGTTAAGTTCATATAGTAAAAAAATTAAATAATCTTTTAAATAATTAAATAGGAGATTATTAAATGTATTTCTATTTAATTTACTATCAGGAAGGGATGGATTTGTGATATATAGTGATGCATCAAAAAGGGACTTAGATGCGTTCTTATACTGAATGATAGAGTTTTTTCCTATGCATAAAAGAATTTAAATATCCATGAATATAATTATATAAACATGATCTTGAGTTGGTATATATAATTTTTCATTTAATATGTAGAGGCTTTACATTTATGGTGAATTATTTGAAATATATATTATAACACCCTGATATTTTAAAAGAGGAACATCATATCCGTTAGTGTATATGACACATAACACCAAAATTATAAGATAATGTAACACCCTAAGAATTTATGATATAATTATTTTATATAAATTCAATTTCTTTGATATCTTTCATAATATGCAACACCAGGTTTAAACAAAATGTGACACTATTAAAATATTATTATTTAAACATGATCATTATAACCTAGTCATGAAGTTAATGGGTATGAATAGTAATAACTGCATTATGAAAATTATATAATTTACACATGTATAAAATAAATTAAAATATTATCTATATATTAGAAATAAAATAATGACCATTTGAAAGAAAAATAAATAATTTATAAAAAACTGAATTTTTCTAAAAAGGTGGTCTAGTTGTGCTTTGCGCATATAATTTAAAATTAATTTTTACCGATTTTATAAAATTTATTTCAAAAAATAAACTTAATTTTTAAAATATAAATTTCAAAATTATCTTTGTGTTAATTTTTTAAATTTTTTGAAAAGATTAATTTTTTGATGAATAGTGAAAAAAATGATTTTTATTGAAAACTGAATTTTTGTTTAAATTATTCATAAAGTAAAATTATATTCTAAATTAGTTATAAAGTAATATTAGTTAAATTGTATTAAAATATAAATAATTTAGTTCATTTGAAGAAATTTTATATTTAATTTTGATATGAATATATTTTATAATTATAAGAATTTTCTCTTCGGAAAACCGCTCTTTCGTCACGTATATGGTTTAATTTTAAACTGAATTTTAAAAATTATAATAATTGAATTTATAAAAATAGATTTAATATTTTAAATAATAATAATTTATATTATCTAATAAGGTAAAATTAATTTTTTTTACTATAATGAATAGTGAAAGCAGTAAAAATTAATTACTATGATTAAAGTAAAAAATGGGTTTATCGAGGGTTAAACTAAGAAAATAAGGGTTAAAAATGACCTAAAATTTGTCCAAACCCCATTTTATGGACGTATTTAGACCTTATCACATCTAAAGTTTTATAATGACTCTTTTTATAGTCTATTTTCATGGTAAAAATGTGGGTATGACTTTATATTTTCAAAAATCTTATGTGTGTCCTCTCCCCCACTTATAAAAGGCCACCCCCTCTCCTACCCTCTTCACACTTCAAAATACCTTTATTTATACTAATACCTAACCAAATAAATTATTTAATTACATAATCACATTCTATATGACTTATTTGTATTATTAATCCCTCCTATTAAGTCTTTAGGAATAAACCTAATGAAGCTCTCTGAAGAAGAGCTAAAATCCTTAAACATGTGTATTTGTTTTATTCCTTATTACACCTCCATAAAAAATAATTAAACTATGATAATATAAACAGAATATTATATAATATATAATTATATATTATTATGTTAATTTAATAACCCATATCCATCTCCTCTTCTATCAAATGAGAAACAAAATTGTCGATCATGTGTATGGAAGAATACCGCCTCACGGACCGATGTAGTTCAATTTCCATCACCACCTTTCAATTATGGAAATAATGATGGATTTAATATATTTAAATAATATTTATGATATATATAATATTATTATACTTATTTAATTATTATATCATATATACCTTCTTACATTCCATTTCGTAGGGGATATGATAATGTCGCTCATGTGTACAGTGGACTACCGCCTTACGAAGCGATATGATTCATTTTTCGCTTATAATTTACATGAAAGGTATTAAAAATAAATTAAATTAATGTATATTATATTTATTTTATAAACATAATTATATAAATATAATATCACATATAACTTTTTTCATTCCAATCCTTTGGAAAACAAAAACATCACTCATGCGTACATGTGGACTACCACCTCCACGCACCGATATGAAATGTTTTTCATTTTATTTTCACATGGATGGTAATAAGGATTTATTTTATAATATAAATTATATATATATAATAATAATTAATTTTTTAATAGTAATTAAAGTTTATTTTTTCTTTCATTCCATTTATCCAGAAAAATTGAAACAACATTCATGCATACATACGACCTACCGTCTCCATGAACGGTGTAATCCATTTTCTATATCTAACTAAATAGATTGATATAAATAAATATATAATTAATATATGTGATATTTATATCATTTTAAAAATTATATAGATTATTTAATCATGATCAAATTAAAGGAACCAAAATTATCAAACTAAAACATACATGAAAAACAAAGCAATTTTCACCTAAAACAATGATTTTGACAAAGAATTGTTAATAAAAATGTAATAAAAGTCTATAAGTAAATAATATATGGTATTATATATATGATTATTTTTATTTAATATATTTATAATAAACCAATATTTATTATATAGGAGGTTCAGACACATATGAATGAATTCAAACCGGAGGTAAGAGTTTGTCGTCTCATTTTTACTTCTCTGGAATATATATCATATTCACCACTTATTTATTTTGTATGGTGTATATAATTCCATTTAATATGTTATATCATGAAAATATTTATCTTCATCATATTTAAAGTTTCATTTTATTTTATTTATTTTATGTGGATTACGATTTAGAAGTTACCAAAGTGTTAAGGGCTTATTTCACAATCTCATCATTATTCAGGATTGTTTTTGTATAAGTCCCCCTTGGGGAATTATTTTTTTTATATTAAACTAAATATATTTTATTATACTATGATTATTCATTAAATTTTTCAATTAATATTAATATTTTCTACTCTTTGGTAGTTGAAATTATTGAGAAATATTTTTAAAGAAAATATGAATTTATTTCTCTCTTCGGTCGAAAATCTTTTTTCATCAAAATCCAAGTTTTCTAAAAAATGTTTTTGAAAAAAAAATTAAATTTTAAAAACTATTTATTAAATAATTTTTTAACAATTTTGACTTTTAAAAAAATAAAATTAAATGAAATCTTCATATCATTTTCAAAACAAGGCTCTTTTGGTGTTTATCGAAAACGTGAAAGGAATCTTTATTTTTAACATATATGGAAAGAATATAATTTCCCACAATCATGACCACTCAATGTTTTAAATATTATTTTATAAGTTTCAAAGTTTATTTTTAAATAAAATTATTTTCAATATATTTTTGAACTTTATTTAAAAAATGTGACTTTCAAAGTGAAAAGGCTATTTTCCTTATAAAATTTTTTAATTAAATTTTTATGGTATTTATATTCATCGATGAAATCATCTATTTATTGTACTTATGATACATTGAGGATATTTTGTATTGATATTATCCGTATTATTTCCTTGGATTTTTTTTGATTATTTTGATTGATTATGTACAATTTCATTACCATTCCCCATATTACTTAAGATGGTTTAGGATTATATTTAATTGATTGGGGTAGGTATTAACATTCCATATGTTAGTTTTCCAATATGAATGTTTATTTTGATTAAGTTTTACCCATTTCATATGATTAATGCATTAGACTTAGTAATTGGAATGCAGTTCTCAGTTATATATAGTCCCTTGATGCATTGACTGATCTCATAAGAAAAATTAGTAGGCCGAATTATATATGTTCCTACCCACAGATTTAAACTATCTTGTGAAAGGTCTTGATATTATGTTTTAGATGTTTGAAATTATGCATTCCCTCATTATGAGAATTCTTTTTTATTCCCATGTGATTATTTTATTAGTTATAATATCAATGGATAGGTTTTAAGTTTATGGGATTATTTATATGGATTTATTTGATCATCTATTATTCCTACCATATTATGCTCAATTTATGGTTTAAATGTAACGAACCAAACTTTAATTAATGGAAATCCCTATTAATCTAATTAAATTTATCTTTATGTAAAATTTTTATATAAAATGTCCACTTCTTTGGTTTTATGTTAAGAATTGTGACCGTTGCTAATATATTCATTGAATAGTGATCACATGATTAGTATAAATATAGGACTTTAAAAAATCAAATTTACTCAGACAAAAAAAGTGATGGCCTCATCTAGTAAATGTGCCCCATACAAAGCCCATTTTTTCGGAGCTCAGAAAAGAGGTGGCGTCATTGGGCTTCACTCTTGACCAAGCCCAAGTCGAGCTTCATCATGTCAAGCTCAAATGGAACCGTCTACGGGAGAAGTGGAAGTTGATAGAAATCACCACGTGTGCAATGTTATTCGAGCCACCCCAAGAGTCTGTCACCATCGCGCACCTTACCCTTAGGTCTTATGTGGTCGTTTTAAGGGTTTATGTAACAAATACCTAGTACTATGGTTATGTACATTATTTTTGTATATAATAATGAATATACTTTCATTTTATTATTGTTACCATGTAAATAGTTTTTAAAGCACAAATAGTGTTTTTAGTTAATATTCAACTAAGAAATATATTTTTATGAATTAATAGATTTTTGAATTAAATAATATTTTAATAAATTATTATTATTATTATTAAATTAATTTATTATTAAATATAAATGATCAGATAATTTTAGGAATGCAATTTTAATTTTTATTAAGGTTTGAAAGCCATTTTTGTCAAAACCCATGAATTTTTTATAAATGTCAGTTTTTATCTTGAAAGTGAAAATTAACATATTTAGAAAATTATTTAGATAAAATAAATATTATTTTTGGAATCAGGACATCGAAATTATCCAATGTTGAATTTTTCATAATTTTCTGTGACAGTCAAATGTTTGGGTAAAAATTAAATACCTTTTAAATATATAATGTGTTTATGACATCATAATGACCCAATAGTGATGTAATAAAATAATATAAGCATTATTTTCATCCAATATATGTTTTAATATTAAAATAATGTAATTTTGGGTATGTTTGACTTATTTTACAAAGCATTAATGGACCCTTCAAGACTTATTAAACATCTTGTCTTTTTAAATTGTTTTCCTTGGGAGTGTGACTCACCTCCACATAAGCAACCCCATTATTTTAAGAAGTTAGGATTTTGGCCTTATAAAATATTGTTTTCCACTTCCATTTTTCAAAAACCATGGTCTGTTTTGTGGTTTGTATTAGTTTAATGTGAGGTGTCCCAAACCTAAATAATAAACAATTCCTTCACCTTTCCTATATAAACCCACCCAAGTTCCCACTTCCTCCTCACTCAAAGCCTTTTGAGTTCGTCCAACCTCTACCCTCCTCTATCTAAAATCCTCCCAAGGTTCCCCAATCTCCCAATAAGCCTCTCTCAGGCCTCTCTCAAGCCTTTGTAAACACACTTCCAAGTAAGGGTTTTTCTTCCTTTCTCATTTTTGTCCAATATTATTTAAATTGTTATGCCCTTTTAATTTCAATTATAAATGATGGGGTATGGTTTTTCACCTCTCCCATACTTATCTATTTATGTTTGAATGATGGGAGACCCCTTTCTCTCTCATTAAATGCCTCCCATGTACACCCATTACTATGCAGAAATTTCGAAAGAAATTTCTCTCTCCTCATTTACATTCAAGAAATTCTTTTGTATCATGAATCTAAATTCCATTAAAATTGTTGGGAAATGTATTAATATGAACCCCTTATTGTAAATTTCATGTTAATATTATGAGACACCCCTTTCTCTCTCATTAACCATTTTTTTGAATTCTTACGTCACGTCATTACACTGCTGAAATTGCACCGATTTTCCAAGCCAATGTCATTCTGTAGTGAATACCATGCCCATTTCTCTATCAAGGGTATTCACCTTTATGCACATTTACTTATTGATTAAAAAGTTTTATATATGAATTCCACATTCCTTTATCATGGAATAAATGATGATGTTTTATGAATCCATGTTATATGATCCATGTGGCACACTTATGAATGAAATGAAATGTTTAAGAATGGTGCACCCTTATAGCGCTCCAATGCATTGGGTAAAGTATAGTATCATGATATGTCATGTAAAATGGGTTTTTTCTCAGGATAATTAAATTGAAATTAGGTTTTACTCATGCTTCATGTGAAATAAGGATTTACTCATGCTCCATGTGCAATGAGCCTTGGCTCATGCTAATTCCATGTTAAGTGTTGTTACCACATTTTCATGTTATGATTATCATAATTTATCATGCCTTTATGTTTATGCTTATCTTGTTCTATATTGATATGCCTATTTTCTAACATTTATTTTATTCCTCATTTTATTCCATGATTATTCCCTTACTGGGATTTATAGCTCACCCTTTTCTTATGCATGTCCTCAGGTTATCTCATGTAATGCTAAGTATAAGGGAATGCAGTGGTCATGTAAAGGAAGTTTTCAATAAAGATGTTGTATTTAATGTTTTAAGTTGTTATGAAATGATCCTAATCCCCAAAGACACTAGACCTCTTGATCTTCTATGTTTTATCAAGTGAAGTTTATGCAATAAATTATGTTTAATTGTGTAATAAAAGATTAGGGTTGCCATATTAAATGAATTTTTTTAGTTATTTACCTTTCCATATTGATTATTATTATTCATTAATAATATATTTCACTTTACTATTACCATTACTGAGCATCTTATCTCACCCATTTCTTATGTTTTATTTTCCCCAGGATGCCATGAAGTGATTTGTGATTTATATACAAGGGTATGTTATGAGGAATAATAAAGTTCTCAAAGAAAAAAAATTTTTTATTTTAAGTTTTCAATTTCAATAAAAAATTGAAGTATATATCTAGTTTACCAAGAATACCAAACTATCTGATCCTTATATATGTGATTTATTGTATCTTATGCTAATATATTAAATTAACCACTAACTTTGAGCAACTATGGTTGTGTTCATTATATATATGGATAAAAAAATTCAAATACATCTTCTCATAGATTTATCTCAACATAAGGAAAATTTGGTGGCTAAAACTACTCAAGGATTATAATTTCTCAAAACACTTCCACCATGAGAAGGAAAATAAGGTGGATGATCCATTGAGTAGGAAAGAATATGGGGGTTTTACTAAAATTATTATTGAAAAAGATATTATATTCATAGATTTGGTAAAGTTGGATTTGAGATTTATTACAGAAGGGAAAACATCGCATCTAATCCAAATGATTGTAAAATCATCCTTATTAGAGAAAATTTAAAGTTACAATACTAATGATAAGAATATTCAAAATAACATCAAAGTTGTGAATGGCGTAAAGTTAGTAAACTTCATCAATGAAGATGGTATATTGAAATTTAAAAGGAGATAGTCTGTCTCATCTATTCCTAAGCTAAAAAGGGAATTATTATATGAAGCTCATAAATAAAAAATATATATAAACCCCAGTAGCACCAAAATTTATTGGGATTTGAAGGACAACTTTTATTGAGATAATATAAAATGGGAAAATTTTGAGTATATATCAACATTTTTAGTTTTTAAATAGGTAAAAGCTAAGAGAAAAATCCTAAAGTATTCATGCAACCTCTTTAAATTCCTATATAAAAATGGGATGATATTGCTATGGAATATGTCACTATATTACAAAAAAAATACCATAAATAATAATTCCATATAGGTTATTATTGTTCACCTTACCAAGTATACACATTTACTCACTATAATGGAAGATATAACTATTGAGTTCCCCACATGGTTCTATGTTAATAATATTTTGAGACTTTACATTATACCTCTTTTGGTTGTATCTAATCATAATTTGTGGTTTACATTGATATTTTGGAAGAGTATTCAAAATGCTCTAACACTGAGAATAATTTGATCACAGCCTATAATCCTCAAATAGATAGGTATTAATAAAGGAATATTCATACATTATAATATATTTTTAGTTCATGATTAATTGATTTTCAAAATAGGTGGGATCAGTATTTACCTTTTCTATAATTTTCATATAATAATAAATTTCATGAATGAATTAAAATAGAACCATGTGAAGAGTTGTATGGGAAAATATTTTGTACACTAGTTTCTTGGAATGAAGTTGGTGAAATTAATATTTTAGGTTCATAACTTAATTAGGATATAATGGTTAAAGTGAGGACTATTCAGAGTCATGTCAAGGTAGGTCAAAGTAGGAAAAAGAGTTATGCAGATAATCGAAGGAAGGATCTCTAATTTCAAGTAAGGGATCATGTTTTCTTGAAGGTGTCTTGATGGAAATTTGGTATAAATATTTTATATAAATTGGAACTAAGTACTAGGTGCATTAGTAATTTTTAAATTTTATAATGAATTGAAGATGTGGATTACCATTTGGCAATGCTGCCTAACCCCCCTAAAGTTCATGATGTGTTCCATATCTCTTTATTGAGAAAGTATACATTATACTCAATTAATGTGATCAATTATAAGTAAATATAATTGTAAATTTATTTATATTAATTTTAAGATCATATCCATATTCTTGACACTAGATAACAAGTCTAGTGAAAACTAATGACTTGATTGGTGAAGATACTTTGGAAAGATTATAAAATAGAAGGGTAAACATGGGAACTTAAAGAAGTTATGTTGAATAACTACCCACATAGGATCATGAAGTTACATTTTATAAATTTATAATTTGAATTTTTTTAAGGAGGTAAGAATGTAAGACCTAGACTTCAATTATAGTAAGTAATCATTTATTTCTAAAGAAACTATATCATAATGCACATAGCTTTATTAAAGAATGTGATTGAAACCAAAATTCACAAATTTTAAAAATTTAATTTGAATAAATGAATTTAATTTTTTAGTTAATAATATCAAAATTAACTTAAGGTGAATTTTTTATATTTTTCAAAGATAGTCGATTTTGGGTGAATAGTGAAAAAAAACTGATTTTACAAAAAATGTAACTTTTATGACAATATAATGATATATAAATAACTTGGAAGTTTATGATAGATTTTATCTAGAACAAATGTATATTTAATAATTAATATTACTCATATAAAAATATGATTTTTAACTTATAAATATATTCTTAACATTTTTTAAATCTAAGTAATGTTTTTATTCAAATAATAATTATTTATAGTTTTTCTCTCTTAATCAATTATTAATAGGGTTTCTTTCAGTTTTAGTTTGGTTTGAAGTAAAAATAAGTATTAATTTATTTAAAATAATCCAATTAATTCTATTATAATCAATATTATACTTTATTTTTTTGTAAAATCATTTTTATGCTTAAAACAAATATTTTATAAAAATAACTTTCGTTGTATTTTACAAACATATATTGAATGAAATTTTTACCACTTTTTGAAATTGAATATTTTTAAATGCATTCCATATTTTTAATTCTAATAATTAATATTATTTAATAATTTCAACTTAATTTTTTTTATAATGAATGGTAACCATATTAAATATTTATTACTTCGGTTAAGGGTAAAATGAGTTTAAAGGGTTAAAATAAAGGGATAAGCCTTCAATATAACTCAAAAAACTTTATTAAACATCACTGATGGGTTTTATTTTGACCTTAACTTAAAATATTATAATATATGACAATTTTTATCCACTTTACTTGACTAATACATATATTATTTAGTAAAATTTTAGGTATTAATAAGATTTCCACCCACTTCACTTATAAAAGAGAACACGGTCATGACCCATCCCCCGAGGCTCGTGACGCGACTACCCCAAGCCCGACTTCCATAGGCCAGGGGATGGCGACTATCACTAAAGGCGTAAATCCCTAAACTGGGAATACATTGCCTTTAAAACTTGAAAACGCACACAACAGAGTATGAGCTGAAAGAAAAACACTAAGTAAAACTGTTTACAAAGAGTGCTGAAAGTATAGGGGTCGGAATACAAGCCGAACAGAAAAATAAAAGTACAACTGAAAATGAAAAAACAACTAAAAGGTGAAGAGCATATCCTGGATCGTCCACCACAGATCCTACCTAAAGGGTAGGTACAGATAGCCTCCTCAGCACTCCAAGTTTGTCAGTCTCCTCTGCATACCGACACGTCGTATAGTCCACCTCTGGGCACCGTCTAGTCCTGGTACTCTCAGCCTTAGTCAGCGTTGTCCATCGTCTGCAACCAACACAATGAGGTGCGGGCATATCCCATGCAGGGGTGAGTATAACGATACTCAGTAGGGAACCCGAGACCCTCAAGGTCCCACAAAACAAACAAGTATAAACTACAAAGTATGAAATCAACAGATAACCCCACTTAGGTATATGCTCATACATATACCTAAGTTATCAAGTATCCATCTCAATCATGAGGTAAACACAAAAAGTTACTAACTCAGCTCAACCAGGATTTTATTCTAGGGATAGTATCAATCTGAACCCACGGCTTCTGGAGAACTCCTCCTCTATCGATTACAGTGTGTCTGTCGTGTCACACAGAGGAACTTCCGACTAACCTTGGACTACTGAGGTACTCCTCCTGTCGAGTACCATGGGTCTTCCACATTACACAGAGGTGCTCCCCACCGTGGGCCAGTCGGGTCACACAGAGGCGCTCCCACTCATAGCCTGCTGAGGTACTCCTCCTGTCGAGTACAGTGGGTCTGCTGCGTCACCAAGGCACTCCCCACTGTGGGTCTTTCGTGACACCAAGGCGCTCCCCACTGGGCCAATAGAGTCACTCTGAGTCAAACAGTCAGCAGTCGTCAGGTCTCAGCCAGCTACTAGGTTCCCACAAAAATGCTCGCTCATCTCCGGAAGATCCATTCCACAAGCTATTGGTTGATGCTACAACTGCCACGAAGTCCCATGAAGAAGTAACTCAAAGGTCTACCATGTCACAGGGGTCTCAACGCAATATACGGTGCGTCAATCGCACACCCGGTCTGTGAGTTATTAGCCTTTTAGTCCTGAGGGCCCGGTTGGATTTGTGTACGATCCAACCTGACCGTATCTCAACATTACCCCGAACTCCAGTGGGGTATACTCAAAGGGGCTATCGTGCTCGAAGAAAACTAGCGCCGCTGACGGTTCGTCAAACGGTCGTCTGGAGCCAAATATATGGCCCAAGAAAGTAAAGGGTTGTGGTGGGCCCAGGTCTGGTCCAACCTAGTCAGATCGACTCGGCCCAACCCAGTTTGGGCCAACCCAGTCTGGGTCGACTCGTTCAAACCTGTTGGGTCTGGCCTGGCCCATTGGGTGGGCCAGCCTATTAGGTTCAGCCCGGCCCACTAGGCCCCGCCCAGCCGGCCTCAAGGGCGGTTCGGCCCGGGCTTGGGTCGATTCGGCCTGGAGCGTCGCGAGGGCACGGCCCAGCTTGACTCGACCCGGAGGGCGCGGCTGGGTCAGTTCTTCCAAGGCGCTGTGAGGGGGGTCGCGGGCCTGTTCGGGAGGTCGAGCGGCCGGGAGGCGGCCGGGCAGGGCACGTCCAAGCAGGCACATAGCCGGGCAGGGCGCCAGGCGGGCCGGCGAGCGGTTGGGCAGGGCACGGCCAGGCCGGGAGGCGGCTAGGCACGGCGCCAGGTGCGAAAGCGGGCGGTCGGGAAGGGCGCGAGGCAGGCCGGGAGGTGGTCGGGCAGGGCGCCAGGCTAGCCGGTGGATAGACAGGCAGGGCGCGGCCAAGATGGTAGGCGGTCGGGAGGTCGAGAGGTCGGGCCGTCACGGTTCGGGCCAGTGCGGCTTGGGCCGGCGGGGTTCGGTCGGGGCACATGGGAGGTCGGCGGTGGTGCGGCTGGGCACGTGATAGGCTGACGGTGGTTCATCCCACGGAGCCGGTTTGGTCATGGTACTGAAACTCCGTGGGGGCGGCGCGGTTCGTGGAGGCCGCGGGAAGCGCGGCCTTTGCCTGTGCCTTTTTCACCTTCGACGCCGCTTCATCGCCATGCCAAGAAACAACACAAACAAGAATGGCGGAGGGGTCGGTCCATGTTGGTTTGGCCCACACCCTCTATGTTTAGGGTGGTAACACTTGGCTCATCAAAGAGTAATAAAGATGAACAACAATTGTTTTACAACCACGAAACGATTCCTTTCCAATCTGAAAAATATAAAAAGAAAAGGAAAGTTACGCACACACAAACCCCTTACCTTTGATTGTCGGTCGTCGACATTGAAGTTATGAGAAGAAGATGAAGGAGTTCGTCATTCGTCTCGTCTGCCACGCACTCCTAATCCCGAGCTGTGTCGGCTCATTAACGATGATGTTGAGGGTAGGTCAGTTGAAGACGCCCCACATCGGTGGGATCTAAGGGAGGAAGTCGAAGAAGGTTGGCATTCATCGTTCTTCGTTGGGAGATGGGGTTCTTCGTTGGGAGATTTCTCCCAATAATCTTCCCCTCAAAGCTGCCACCAAAATGAATATGCCAACAAAATAATAGATTGTAATATCCTATTAATTTGTTGGAAAAATATTCAAATTGGACTAATTGATTAGGTAGGCTCCCCTTAATGAATTCAAGGGGTTGGCACAAGGAATTAATTAGGGGAGGTGAAGAGGCTCTCCCTCATTAATGAGGGAGAGTTGAGAGGTTTTACTCTCCTCCCATTATTAGGGGTCAGGCGGTCCCCATCCCTATTATTCAAAATGGGAGGTTATGTGGTCTCGAGTGGTCCCCACGTCATAACCTCTCGTGGGAGGTTAGATTCGGTTAGGCCCCACCACCATAACCTCTCTTGGGAAGTTAAGGTGTGGTGGTACCACCTCCAACTTCTATGAGGAGGTTTTAACCACCAAACACCCACATGGTGGCTCAAATAAAAATAAAGAGAAGCTCACTTTATTTTATTATTTTCCACGAAAACCCAAAAACTATATTTTAAAATCAACCCACTGTTGTCGAAGTGAAAGTCTTCTTAAGAGAATATCGGCACTGCGAGTTCAACGGTGCCCTCAAATTTCAATTCTGAGCACTGGTTCAAAAGATATAAAAACCCTCTTGTACATTTACTAAACATACCCGAAAAAAAAATTAGAAATTGATTCCAGGCACACAGGGCCTCGTAATCATACGCCATCAATTTTTCGCAGACTTGTAAAATTCCCATGTATTTAAGAAAAAAAATCCACTGGAATTCTAGGTCTTTACAAACACCATATTCGCTCTTGTAAAAAATAATTCATCTACTTATCTCAACCAATACCTTCCTAAATACTTTCCAAATATTCCTAAATACATCCTAGAGGTCATGGTATCACAAAAATACTACTTCAGTGGGCTTAAATTGTTATCCAATGATGGTAGATGATCTATTACCACCTTTCATAAATGATTATTATAGTATATATAGTGAATAAAAATTATATTCATTAAATTATTAAAATTCTATACATGATATAACTATTTCATAACTCCTTTAACCATTAACAATACACTAAAGTAATTTTGGATAAATTGACAGAACAGCCTTAAGTGGTTAATGTTAGCAAGATCTATTCCCTGAATGATTTTCAAAAGATTATAAAAATAAATTAAAAAAATAATATATATGAATATTGTTTTTAATAAATTATTTAATAAATTTAAATTCATTCTAAATTAGGATAAAACATTTTCGACTAACTAGAGACCCAAGGTAAGGGATTTATGTTACAATATCATTTTATTTAAGGATTGTTTATGTTCATATTTCCTTTAAAGAAATTATATAATACTAATATATTAAACCCCCTCTATTTAATTCCCATATGGTTATATTTGTGATTTAAATTCTTATATTCCATTTATTCTCTTTTTTTGATCAAGAATCAACAAGTAATTTACATGTAAGGGACTTTCCTTTAAAAATATTATTTTAAATATTTCCATCCAACTCATTTTTCTTATGTTGAGGTTATTTTAAATACTTCAATAATGTTCTTAATTATGCTTAAAAGGTTGATAAAGGTCCTTTTAAATTATTTTTTACCTTATAAAAAATTATTCAGAATGAATCTTTTCAATATTTTAAATATAATTTATTTTCAAATTTTTACAAAAGTGTAAAGAGAATGTTTTTTTAACGTATACAGATTGATCTCTCTTTCTAACAGTTATGTATGTTATTAGTTATTAAAATTTATTTAAAATTTTCCATGGTTATTTTCTAAAAAAATATTTTATTCGATATTTCAGTAATTTTTAGTTTTTAAAGATACAGAAAGAAAAGGTATTATTTTCTTAAAGGAATGAAAAAAATATTAGAAGTTATGATAAATTCATATATACACAAAGTTTCAAGGAAGTTATTTTTAATTTTTTTCTTATATTTGTTTTTATTTACAAAAATATTAGTTTTTCTATAAAACATCCCTTTCTGATGAATTAATGGGGCTCTTTCATATTTTACAGATCTATGGTTTTATGGTCATTAAATTTATCATGATAACAATCTATAACATTGTCTATCATTTAATTGGAAATTATTTAATCCTTTATATCAATATTTTAAGTATCATGGATTTATATTCCATCATTTTCACTACTTTGATGTTGTATTAACTCTATACCATTTTTATATATGATAGCAGTTGAAGGAAATTTGTTAAGAAATTTATTTCATTGATTGGGGGAATATTCCATATTCTTGATTCAATATAGATAAATACTGATTTATAATCCATATTAAGAATTAATTATATTGATTTATAAGGAATGAATAGGATGTTCAAGTTACTGATGGGGCTCAATTATAAATATCCCCTCAATGTATTGATAGGTCTCGTAAGAAAAAACAATAGACATACCATGTTGGATAGGTATCAAGCTTACACCTACCCATTTATTAAGAATGATATGTCGATTGATTCATTGATGGTAATATTCACGATATCTTGGATGAGGATTTTATGGTAATATCATTAATTTATTGATTTATGAATTTACTTTATTGAGAATTCATTTTCCATTATCCATGTGATTACTATATTGATATTAACCATGTATGTACAATGAACTCAAGGTATTATTTTAATGGAATTTGTTTGGCTTATCCACTTTTCCATATTTATTATTCCTTATTTACTCATGACAGCTTCCATTTTATGTAACTCTTACTGAACATCTGAGATCACCCTTTATTTTTTTTCCTTTTCTTAGGATTTAAATAAGGATATTTTGAAAGATTTTATGGATGAAAGGATATCTATTAAGTTATGGTTTTATATTTTCTATGTAGTATGGGAATCATGTATGTATTTAGGTTTCTAAGACTTCTAATATGATATATACTACATTTTATGATCACTTATATCTTGTACCAGTGTAATAAAGTAAATATTAGTTTTGGGTTACTAAATTTAGGTTCATTACAAAAAAATTGAAAATCTTGTGACCCATATAGATCTATCCATATCAAGGATTGGTCTCTCATATTTAAAGGTAAACCTTGTAAAATATTTTTCTCTAGTTTTTTTTAATTTACTTTTCATATATATGATATAAATTTATATTTTTTGTAATGAATAAATGGATTTTTATATTACCATTAGTATCAAAGGCTGATTATGAGAAATAAAAAAATAAATTATAATATATTGGATATATTCATTAAATAATCTTATAAATATGATTTATATTGGTTTATATCATTTGTACAATGTGTAGTATATTATAATTTATGAAATTCATGAATCCAAGGAATATCGTATGCCTTAGACTAGAATATCATATGTTGTGATACAGTAATATAGCATCACTTCAATAAACTATATCATAGGTAATGAGATGTAAATTTCTTAGGTTTTAAGATATATACAAATCTTATATTATTATTTATATGGTGGTCAAAAGTTAAGTGTTAAATTTAGGGTCTTCTTCCAGGTAGGGTATCATTGATTATAGATGTTTCTAAAGTTCCCAAGTACTGTTATTGTATCACTAAGAGGGGGTGAATCAGTAATATTAATTTTTGTTATTTATTTTTATTATAAATTAACCTCTATGAGTTGTTAATGTCTTGATACACTCTTTATTCAATTATCACCCAGAACCATATGTAACCAAATGAATGAACTACAAATCATATAGGTATTTTTACAAGGTTCGGTCCCAATGTTTATACTTATTTCTTATTGTGTTCAGTTCTAATGATACATAGATATTATCTATATGAAAAAAGTGAATATAATGGTATATTGTATCACCTTTATATTTTATGATTTATTTCTCTTTAAATAAATTTAATTTCTTTGATAACTTCTTTTACACACAACACTGAATTTTAACAAACCATGTTATTTTATTGAATTATTATTATTTAATATAAAAATTATTGACTAGTAATTATGTTATTGGTCATGAATAGAACCAAATAAATTATTAAAAATTATTTTTTGCATATGTATAAAATTAATTCATTGGTTATAACTTGGTTATAAATGAAAATATAATAATTTTAACGTTAAAAAAGAGACATTTTTCTGGAAAAAAACTATTTTTATGTACCCAATGTGATTTAATCTTAATAAATTAAATTAATAACTATTGAAAAAATATTTTAGTTAATTTTTTATATAATATACTCAATAAAAAAATTACTTTCATATAATAGATTTTACTATTCAATAAATAAGAATAAATTCAGTTTTATGTTTAAAAATGCATTTTTTCTAAAAATGATTTTATTACATTTTCTGTACTTATTTTTAAATAAATTTATTCCACTTAAAGAATTATAATATTTTAAAATGGATTTTATATTTTAAATAATAAAAATTAATATAATTTAATAGTTTCAACTTAATTTTTGGTTATAATGAATAGTAAAAATAGAAAGAATTTGTTACCACATTTAGGGTTAAAACGTGTTTATCAGGGGTTAAACAAATAGATATGGAAAAATATTCCACTAAAACTTATATTAATATTATTTTTGAATATATTTAGACCTCATATTATCCTAACTTTTATTTCCGGTTTATTTGGTTCCACTTTCAATAGAAAGTGGCCTTATATTATTTAAATATTTTATGTAATTTCATGTGTGTCCCTCCCCTAACTTATAAAAAAGAACCACTTATCCTCCATTATTAATAGAATTTTACACTTATATCTCAAAAAATACTTGACCAAAAAACTTCCTAAATTACTCGTATTCATTATTGATCTTCTAGTATTACCCTATGACAATCCTATGAAGTCTTAATGTGTAAGCTAAAGGACAACTCTCAAAGAAGAGGTAATCATCTTACTCAACTATTTTAAAGTTTATTTATTATTATAATTCCTTTAAATCTATTATGTTCATACTAAAATAATTAATTAAATATAATAAATACAATTATAAGTTATTATGATTAGGGGACAACCATTTTCCACCTCCATTCCATCAAATAGGAAATGAAAGTATTGCTCGTGCGTACATGTAGACTACCGGCTCCACATAGAAATGTGATTCATTTTCCAACACCATATTTCATGGTTGGTTATTAAGATAGGTATAATGTTTTTATAATATTTTTATGATGTAAATATTATTCTGTAATTATAATATCTTATCTTCCTTCTTATCATCCCATCTTTTGGGAAATGATAATGTCATTTGTGCATATGTATGGACTACCACCTTCACAAAGCGATGTGATTCGTTTTTAATTTATTCTTTACATGGATGGTAAAAAGTATAGATTTATTTAATATATATATTATATTTATTATATGATAATTATTTTATAAATTTATTTTATTATTTACCTTTCCTTCATTCCATCCATCAAAAAGTGAAAACAACACTCATGTGTATATACAGACTACAGCCTCCATAATGTGATGTAATTCATTTTTCATAACCAATTTTTATGAAAGGTTATAAAATTGTTTATAATGAATAAATATTAAATTTATATCATGATTAATATTCTATACATAATGAAACCATGACTAGGGTGCAAGGACCGAAACTGCCAAATCAATAGATGCATGAAAATGAAATATTTATCACATGAAATAGTAATTTTAATAAAGATTTGTTAATAAATGGGTGGTTAGATTTTTTAAGTAATATATATAGATATTTGGTTTTTAATTCTAATTATAATAAATCTATATTTATTATATAATAGGTTTGAACCCATATGAAGCAAGACGAGACTTGAGATAAGGGTTTATATCAGTGTCATTTCTTTTCAGGATTATCTATGATAAATTTACATTGAGTGAAATTATATTTTTATTATACTTAATAACCCATATATTTTATTATCCTTTTTTATTCATTTAATTTTAAATTAATAGTACCATTTTCCTCTCTTTGGTATTTAAAATGATCGATAAATTGTTTTTAATAAAAACCAACTTTATTTCCTCTTCATTTAGGAATCATTTTATTTCATGTCTACATTTTATTTAAAATTACATTAATAATGCTTTTAATATTATAAAATTGTTTACAAAAATTAATTTTTACTCATATTTTACTTTCTATAAATAGTTTTAAAATTAATTTTCTTGACTTTTTATAAACAAGATACTTTTTACCAATAGTGTGGAAAAATATTTATTTTAACATATAATGTATGAATAGATTTTCCCACCATCATGAATAATATTTGATTTGAATATTCATTTAAAATATTCTATATTTCTTTTCAAATAATATTTTTTCCATAATATTTTTTAATTTTTTGGATTTTAAATAAGTGATTTTAAAATGAAAAGGGTATTTTCTTCAAGAAATATTGCAGTCGTATTTTATAGGCATTTTTCATCTATGATAATGTACTTTTATGTCACTTATACTTCATATGGGATATAATCTAATGATACCATCCAATTATTTTCTATGGATGGTTTATGTTGATTAAGTTTAATGGATGATTCTATAAAATGCTTTAATTTCCTATGGGTTAACTATTTTAAGATGAAATATTTTTGAAATCTATTTCTTTTCCATGGGTTATAATATGATGAAACTACAAACATTTTATGATCTTTTGGAACATTTATTTTTTATTTTTATGTGACATGTGGTTCTATTGTGGCCCTATAATTTATTGGGTAAATATGGATAACTCATGAGATAACAATATTATGAGTAAACCTTATTTCTTGTTCACAAAATTATGTACAGACTTGTTTTCATGTCCATAAGTTTATGTGTGGACCTGGTTTCATGTCCATGAGTTTATATATGGAAATTATTTCATTTACTTAACTTAGATATTGAACATGTTACTATTCATACATGTTTACAATGTTATAAGCAAACGATTATTCCACATTCCTAAGTTTATGATATGCTCTCGAGGATAAAGATTCATTATTGATGATTCCACCCTCTTATGACTTTTGTCTTTTGTTATGATAAATGCTTATTCCATAAAACATGATTAATGGAATTTAATTTATTAGGTATGACTTTCTTATGTTATGATCATGTAATCATACCCTTAATCTTACTTATGATCATTGATTGATATATCCTATTTTTACTCTTAGCATTTTATATCACCCTTTATTATGTTTCAATTTTACCCAGGTTATGGATAAAGGTTTTAAGTATGGTATGTCTAAGAAGATTACTATTATAGAGTAAATTTCAAAGATTTATTTAAGATAATTTATAAAATAATATTTTTATATATCTTGTCTCTAAAGACACTAAACCTTTATAGTTCTAAGGAATGTATAATTGTGTTATATATTGAATATTCATCTAGAATGATGTGATAATTATGTATGTTATACTTGGGTTGCCTCAATTGGTATCAAAGTAGGGTTTAGTTATCTTTTAAAATTAACATTATAAAACCTTGGTGAAAACCCTGAGTATAACTCTAAGTATAAGATAACATCCTAAAGTTTTAGTAAATTAGATATTTTGTGTTTTTCTAGAAAATGAATCTCTATCTGGATACTGAAATGTGGATGTGTCTATGGAACATATTCACCTAGGGGTAAAAAATATGAAATGATTTAATTGGGTATTAACTGGATCATCACTAGTGTTAATTGGGTATTAACTGGATCATCACTGGTACATAATGAGTAGGCATAATACTGTACACCCAGTAAGACACTCTCGAGGGATGTGATTTGGTTAATTCACATTCTCTTTATAAACCATTAAAAATTATTTTAATAGATGATGATCATATATGACCTAGGTTCAACCTAAATTTTCAAGGGTTGATAAGAAATGTTATAGATTAGGTCATATCAGGAAAAATTTCCATAAATATATGATTTTTTTTTGTCTGATTATTACATATTTATGCTTACACTATGTTTTTTGTTTTAGTAAATAGTAGGAACTAGAATGGATTATAAGAATAATGAATTTGATATCCAATGAAATGACTATCATCTTGAGTAACCAAATGTCATGGGATCTAGGATGAAATATCTTTTTACTATAATCACTAAAATATCTTAACATATGAGTGAAAACATAGACTACATTGAACTTATAAATTAACCAAGGAGGGAGAAACATGCCCTTAAATCTTCTCTATGACAATGTCAACCCTATTTTTATGAGTTTTCTGATCCATTGGTTGTTAAGTAATAGATAAATGTGATGGGAAATGTATTTTTCATTTTATATTACTCGGACCATGAGAAAGATTTCTTAATAGTTTATTTCTTATAAGTTGAAGCAGATCAATGGTGGAATATTATCAAGAATACAAGGAATTATGAATAAATCAACTCCATGGAATGGGAGGAGTTTAAGGGGTATTTTTCAATAAGTAATTTCCCCAAAATCTCCTTACTAAAATGAAGAGGTATTTTTTAGAGTTAAAGTGTAATAATGATGAATCCATATATACAAATGAATAAAAATTTACATGAATTACGAGGTATGCTTATGGTTTTATCATCAACCCATAAAGTAAGATTGAACATTTATTTATTGTTTTGAAACCATATATTCAAAATAAATTATCCATAAGGGACTTTGAAATATATAAAGATATTATTATATGTGAACTCAAAGTAAAAAATGGAATCTAGAAACCCTTATTTTAATTGTATAGGTTATAACAAAAGGAAGATTAAGTTTCATGGAAGCTCTAGTGGTATATTGTGTAGAGTGAAGAGGGAGTTTTAACCTCTTACATGCCAAAAATGTGGTAAGGATCACTTAGGTAATTTCTTGAAAGGTATGATAAGATGTTTCATGTAAGGTAGGTCATTCCATCAATAAAAAGAATGTCAAAGTGATTTGAAGAGGCTAGTTAGAGATATTAATGGAGAGAAATATCAATCGACTACACCACCAATAATTCAGTGCTTTATATTCAAAGATTTTTTTAATTATGTGAATCAATACCCTAATCTAACAACTAATGAGGATAATAAGCCTTAGAAACCTCTAAATTAAAAGTAAAAAAGGGAAATATTATGTAATCACAAATTCTATAGTGGGTTATAAGAATGCTATGGTGAAATTTACAATTATCATCCACTTTGGAATTGAAATTTTTATATTTGGTTTGGTTTTTACCCACTCTTTTATATCTAAGGAATTTTATAATACTATCGCATCCCCACTTGAAATATTATATATTGAGCTAGCAGTGAAAACTCTTAATGGTGCAATGATTTCATATCAATTATATATATCCTTATTTATAAAATTTTGTGGGAATGTGATTTCTAAAAATCTTATTTTTCTTTCTCTAGTTGAATTTGATGTGATTTTGGGAATGTATTGGCTCTCTTGATATAGATACTATATCAATTTCTGGGGAAGGGAAGTTTCATTCAATATTCAAAATCACCCTATGACCATATATTAGTTTGAGGAAGAACCTAAAATCCCAATGTAAATTACTTCCATTGTATGGGTTCTACAACCTATTCATGATGTTTTTTATCTCAAATGGTTGGGGAGAAAATCAACATTGAATATATGCTTATTTTTTGGGAATGTGTAGATGTATTTCCTAAGGAATTTCCAAGTCTTCCCACAAATCATGAAGTTGGGATTTCAATATAAATAATTTTTTGTTCTACACCTATTTAAAAGACTCCATATAGAATGGCCTTGATTGGGTTATAGTAATTAAAGAAGTAACTCTAGGATAATCTAGATAAGGGATTCATTATACCTAATTCTTCACCACGGGGTGCACCAATTATTTTTGTTAATAATAAATATGATTTGATTCATTTTTGAATTGATTATCAAGAACTTACTAATATCACTATTTAGAAAAAAGTATCTTTATCCACATACCAATGATCTATTTGAACAATTATTATAAGATCACTATTTTTCCAAGATTGATCTTCGATCTGGATATCATCAGATAAGGGTCAAGAAAAAGGATATACCCAAGACATCATTTTGTATAAGGTATGGTCATTTTTAATTTATAGTAATTACATTTGTACTTATCAATTCTCTCAATATCTTCATGGATTTTATTAATATAGACTTTAGATATTAACGTGATCAATTTTTAGTAGTATTTGTAGATGATATTATTATATATTTAAAGAGAAATTAATAGCATGAATAACATTTGAGGATTGTGTTAAAGACCCTGGGGAAGAAGAAACTATATTCCAAATTTACCAAGTGTGAATTTTGGCTACAAAAATTCTTATTCATGGGTTATATAATAAAAAGTGAGGGTATATTAGTGGATCCTTAAAATTTGAATATTGTTGAACAATATCCTAGACCAACCATGGTGATCAATATCCCTTGTTTTTCTAGGTTGATAGAATACTACTGATACTTTGCGAGAAATTTCTCATTCCTATCAAATCTACTAACCAAGTTAACATATAAGGGATCCAAGTTCTTGTAGACAGATGAATGTGAGGATAATTTCAATGAACTAAAGAGAAGGTTAGTTTGTACAGCTATACTCACACTACCCTATAATGGACAAGGGTTTGTGATCTATGTTGATTAATTGAAGAATTTATTGATATTTATTCTTATTTATAATGATATAGTGATATCATATTCCTTTCACCAATTTCAAATTCATGAGAAAAAGAAATCGTCTCTTGATTTGAAGTTGGTAGAGTTAATTTTTTCATTGATGATATGAAGGTATTACCTATATAAGGAAAAGTGTGATATATATACTAATTATAAAACTTTAAAATATATATTCACATATAAAAAGTTTAATATGTTCTAAAGAAAATTATTTTAATTTATCAAATATTATGAATTCTCAATATATTATCACCTTGGTAAAGAAGACAAGGTGGTTGATACTCTGATTTGAAAGGACCGCATAAGTTTTCCAATAATGTGGATCAAAAAAGATCCAATATTTATGGATTTTTACAATATAGATCATGAAATATTGAGTAAATTAGAAAATTAATATATTTATCATAAGAATTTTCATTCATCCATCTATGTTAGGATTAATGAAATCTGTAATGAGGATGTGGAATTGTGGAAGAAGGTTGGAAATATTCTTGAGTTCAACCATGATTTTTATGGAATGATAAGGATTAATAATAGAGTATGTGTCTCATCAATACCATACTTGAAAAATGATATATTAGATGAAACTCATAGTTCATCATTCTCTATTCATCCTAGAAGTATGAATATATATATAGATATGAAAGATTATTTTTGGTGGGATAATATAAAAGTGATATTATAGAGTATGTATCTTAATGTCTTGTATATCAGCAAGTTAAGTCTGAGGGATATAAGTATAGTGTGATTTTATGTTCACTACCCATACCATAATGTAAATGGGAAAACATTACCATAGATTTCATCATCAAAATCCCTAAAAAATCTAAAGGGACCAATTCTATTTGGGTTATAGTCCATCACCTTATGATGTTATCACATTTTATTATGATAAGATTAAATTTATCACTTGTTCAAAATTAAAGGATAAAAATTAAGGAAGTGGTAAGTTTTCATTGAGTACCATATTCTATTGTATTTGATCAGGATCTGAGGTTTACCTCAAAGTTTTGGATAAGTATTTAGAAATATTTGAATATAGATTTGAACTTTAGAACATTATATTATCCTTAGATATATATTATGTTTGATAGGACCATTAAAACCATAAAATATATGTTGAGTTCATGTTATATAGATTTCAAAGGTGATTGGGATCAACACATTTCTCGGTTTGAGTTTTCTTATAATAATATCTTTCACTCAAGAATTCATATGGATCCTTATGAATCCTTTTATGGAAAGAAGTAAATAATTAAATGTGTTGGTTTGAAGTTAGAGAAAAACAAATATTGGGACATGAGTTGACTAAGGAAATGAAAAATAATGTTATATCTATTTAATATCACATCAGGGTACATAGTGTCAATAGAAAAATTATATTGATAATCTTTAGTGAGATCTGGAGTTTGAGTTTCGTGACATTGTATTCTTATAAATATCTACTTTGAATAAGGTTATGATATTTGGAAAGAAGGTTAAGTGGATCCCCATATATATTAGTTCCTTTGAAATTCCTATTCATATTAGTTTAGTTTCTTATCACTTGGAACTTTCACCGAATCTCCATCAAGTTCATGATGTGTTCCATATATCTCTCTTGAGGAACTACATAATTAATCCTTCACATGTACTAAACTCAGAGTTTATACCACTGAATCAAGATCACTCTTATGAGGAACAACCATTGGAGATTATGGATCAAAGATAGAAATTGTTGTGGAACTATATCACTCACATGGTCAATTTTATAAGGAAAAAACAAAAAATTAATGAAGTTATATGGGAACTCGATGATGTGATGAGGCAAAATTATCTTAAATTGTTTTTATTAGAGTGATGGAATTTTAAGGGAGAAATTATTATAACGGGGTAGAATGTGACACCCTTATATTTTATGATATATTTATCTCTAAATAAATTTCATTTCTTTGATATCTTGTTTTACACTCAACATCGAGTTTTAATGAACCGTGATATACTATTAAATTAGTATAATTTAATGTGATAATTATTTTCTATCCAATAGATTGAAGGGTATAAATAGGACCAACTATATTATGAAAATTTGTTTTTTACACATGTATAAAATTAATTCATTGGTTATCAATTGGTTTGAAATGAAAATTAAAGCATTTGAAAGTAGAAAATTGGATACTTTTATGAAAAAATGATTTTTAGGTGTGCATTGTGTTTTTGTCTTAATAAATTAAATTAATCACTATTTTTTAATTATTTTAATGAAATTTTTATATAATATATTTAATATAATATTTTACGTTTAATATAATGTTTTTTACTATCTGAATAATAAGAATAAATTCGGTTTTATGCTTTAAATTTTATTTTTGTAAAAACAGTTTTATTTCTCTTTACGCGCTTCTTTTAAACTGAATTTATAAAATTTATGGAAATTTAATCTTCTAAAATGTATTATATTTTTTTAATAAACATAATTAATATAATTTAATAGGGTCAACATAATATTTGGTCATAAAGAATAATGATAACGGTAAAAAATCCATGGTTAAGGTTAAAACGAGTATACTGGGAGGTTAAAATAAGATATAAGGGTAAATATTCCACATAAACTTGTCTAAATATTATTTTTTGAATATATTTAGACCTTATATCATATTACCTTTTAATTTCTAGACATTTGGTGCCACTTTCACAAGAAAGTGTCCTTATATTATTTAAATATTTTATATAATTCCTTATGTGTTCCTCCCCTCACTTATAAAAAAGAAAACCTCTTCTTTTCCCCTATTCAAAAAAACTGAGCCTTATATATTATCCAATTCCTACCCAAAAACCTTAATAGATTTATCCCATTCATTTTTTAGATCCTTTTATTACCCTATGACCATCCTAATATGGATTAAGGTATAATCCAATGGAGGTCTCTCAAAGAAGAGGTAGTCATCTTACCCAGATCTTTCAATGTTTGTTTCTTCTTAAAATTTCTCTATATTTCTACCCAAGACTTTTAAAAATATTATTACATGATTTTTAACATAAATATCCATTAAATACAACCAAATTATTAAAAGTCTTAGTGCCTTTGGAATACAATGTACATAAAACAACAGCATGAAACTAAAATAAAACTTCTTTATTTTAATCGCTATAATGAGATCCAAAATCCATTTGAGCTCATAAAACAACATAATATAACCTGGGGATTATATAAACAAAATCTGTTATATTAAAATATTATTAAGGGGATAAACATGGTAATGAAGTATATCATATGAGTGAGAAGGCATAACATGATATCATAAAAGAAAAGGCTCGTGATTAGTCATATTGAGGCATGATATAATGAAACATAGAATAATAAGATCATGTAAACATATAAAAGTGGTAGAAACATAGAAAATGACATAATAATAATTCAAGGTTAATCGTTGAGATAGCATCGCATGGTGGATAAAGTCCTTTCATGGATTAGGTTCACTCCCTAATCCTATGCATAACATCTCAAGAGACAAAAACATTACAGAATGTGTTGGACTGTTATCTGGGAAAACACATCATAAAATATACATGATTATGTGTGACACAAAAGGAAATCAATAATATGTCATAAACATAAAAATTACCCATCTAAATAAATGGGTTTAATAATCTTACCTTATATCATAATCAAAGGAGATTACATAAATAAGGAATTTGAGAAATGAAATTAAGGAATGTATTACCCAAGGAAGGGAAAATATGATAAATTTAAATTTAATATACATATATACAGAATTTAGAAGTATTATATAACATTAAATATAGAGAAAAGGCAATTTGGAGATAGAAAAGGTCATAACCTAATAAAAAGGGTGGTTTAGAGATATCTCTTAGCTAATGTTCCATAATCACTTTGTACTTCCACTTAACATCTTGGATAATAAAATTAGATTCATTAATTACTTATTTTAAAAACTTTTCCATTTACATTTTATTTATTACTATTTTATTATATATATTTATAACCATTCAATGGGATATAAAGTTTTATATTGTTTTTCTAAGGGTGTTCATTTCATGATTTCAAGGTCAGGTCACTTGTAGATAATTAATGAAGTTCTTATAAGATGGGAATAAAACTCCGAAAGTGAAATGAGGTTTTATTCATGTACTTCCAAAAATAAAAATGGTCTGAAATTTCATTTTTGGTTCCAATATATGAACAATATATTTAGTAAAATGTTAATTTTATATGGTTAGTTTATTTTTGTGGTTTTACCAACCATCACGAATTAGTTTCATTTCATTTAATATTATGGCCATATATTTATTAAAAAATGTTAAAAAAATGTTTAATATACATATTTATTTCATTTTGACCAATTATAAATGAATTTAAACCTTACATGAAGGCATTAATGGGAAATTAAAACTCATCATCCAGAAAGGTGGTGAACCAACATAATGCAGACAATGTTTTCATTTTTAGAATAAGAGGCTAAGAGAAAATTATGGATGATAGATATTAAATTAATAAAATAACATTACAAAATATACCTCAATTTTATTTATAATTCCATGTTTAATGGAATTTTTTTTGAAGATGAGGGGAAAGAGAAAAATAAAAGACTTGGTTAAGGGTATTACATTATCTTTTGGATGCTTCCTCTTGAGATTCCACTTAAGGCACCTTGGATTGGTCATTGATGAGATCAAAATCAATAGGACATGGTTGATAAGTTTGGGAAGATATTTGGGAATAAATTTTCAATAACCAAGTCTTATAAGTTGTGAAGAGAAAGGGTGGTGAGGGGTGATATTTATAAGGGGGTGAGAGGGGTGCTTTTGAATATTATATTCATTAGTTTATTATTTTGTCTCAAGACCATCAATAGTGTTTATTATTATTACCATATATAGTAAAATATTCATGTGAGTTATAACTAATGGATTCTTAAATCATTAATGACTTAAAATTCATGACTTTATCTTGTAATGTTAAATACTGTGTTTTATTGAATTTAACTATTCACCAAAAATTCAACTATTGTATAAAAATACTAAAAATTTATCCTAACCACTTTTCAAAATGTAGATTCAAAAAATGAAATCCATTTTAAGAAAATAATTTTTTAAATATGAGAGATTTAATTTTTAAATAAAATCCTCATTTATTTGAAAAATATCAATTTTAATATTATAATTGATTTTATAACCCTTTCAAAAATTACTTATAGTATCATAAAATTATCTTATCATTTTAATAAAAATTAATATTAATTTATAAATCAATTTAATAGAAATAAATTTTATCTTAAATCAAAATATTTTTTATAAAAGTGAAATTAAAACAATTATGTTTTATAAAAATACAAACACTTAATTTATTATTTTTAAAACATTTATTTACTTGTATCATTATATAAATATGAAAAAAATCATTTTATAAGATACATAAATATTATTTTACACTTCAATAAGGGTGGATACCATTATAATGGCTAGGTTACTATTCCAATGGTAAGATATCTATTCCAACTATCAAATTACTGTTCCAGAAGTATTATTCCAATGGTCATATAGATTCCCTATATCCTATAAATAGCTCATATTTCATTAATTCTTAATTAAATTCTATTTTCTATCAAGTATATATATATATTCATTTTCGAGATGAAAATTTCATATCTAAAATTTTGTTTCATTTCTATAGTGTTGTTCATAAGTACAATTATTCTAGTGGATCTAGCAAATACAAATTTTCATATTTTAGTTATCTTATTTTATATTTTTATCCCATTGTAATATTTTCAATTATTGTGTAAATTTTCATTATCTAAATATAATATTAAAATTAATATAATAAAAAAAAATTGGTTTATCATGTGGTGCATGTGGTTTACTAAATATGACACATTTATAAGAAGGTAAAATTCATTGATAAAATTATGGGTGGTTACATTTTTGGCCCATTAAGAAATTTAACCCTTAAATTTTTGTTTAAAATACTAAGGTGAAAATAGGTGAGGGTTTTAACAGCCAGATATTTTAAGAAAAAAACTGAATAAATTTAATTTCCTCAATAACTTGTGTTATATGCAACATTGAATCTTAATGAACCACGGTATACTATTAAAATATTATTATATTATAGTTACAGCCTAGACATTAGATTGGAGGGTGTGAATATTACTATATAAATTATGAAAAAATTATAGTTGATACATGTATGAAATAAATTAATTGGTTACCAATTGTTTATAAATAAAAATAAAATCATTTGAAATTAAAATAACAATATATTTCTAGAAAACTATTTTTATGTGCACAAACGTGTTTTATCTTAATAAAATATGTAAATAAATTTTGTTGAATAATTTTAATAAAATATATATATTATAAATTTAATAAAATGTTTTAACATTCATCTAATATTTTTTTCTAGTCATGGAATAAGAATAAAATCCAATTTAATACTTAAAAATGTATTTTTCTAAAAATAATATTTTCATCACGTGTTGCGTTCTTACTTTTAAAATTAATTTTTCCCAATTATATGTATTTAATTTGATAAAATGGATTCCATATTTAGAATTAGGAGTTCCAAATTTGGTAAATAGTTACCTTTTATTTTTTGTTCAATATGAATAGTAATTATGGTAAAATTTATCACCTTAGTACAGGAAAAATCGGGTTAATATAGAATAAAACTAATTGATAATGCCATAATTTCTCATTATAATTATTATTGGATGAATTAAAATATATATTTATTAACTTAGGATCAAAATTGAGTTGTTTAATAGACACTTTTCCATGAAAATTACCTATATAATATTTAAATCAAAGAAAGTTACAAAATGAAATTATTTTAGTTTAAAATATCTATTATGTGTGCACATAGTAAAAAAATAAAGTTATGAATTTATATAAGTGACTATTTTTATATTAATGAAATTATTTTTATTATGAAATTTTATTTCAAATTTTTAGTAATCATATAATAACCTTAAATTCTTATACAGCACTAATGTAGAATTTATTTAATTAATAAAAAATATAATAAATTATTTTAAAAATTATAAAAGTAATATAATTTGAATGATTTATTGTGTACCATAGATTTTCTAGATATATTTAACATATTATGGAGGTTTTAAAACATTATATTCTAAATCCCTAGTTTTATTTATGTATTTAAATTCAAGTTAAATTAATAGTGTAAAAAATGACATTAATGATATTTTATAATAAATAATATTTTATTAAATGATATAAAATTCATAAAAATATTATATTAGAAAAAATGAATTTTATATTGTTTTAAAAGTCAACCATGGTCTATTTAATAGTATTTTTTCATTTTATTGTAACATTATTATGCCTTAAATGTTAGAAAACATTAATATTACGATAATTGTCAAAAGCATTAATAAAGGGTTAAAATAAAAATATTAGGGTAAAAATGTGTTCAAAAATTGTCAAAAAAAAATTATGATGTTTTTAGACTCATAATCATATTAAATTCAAATATTACCAATTTTCATCCATTTGGATACCAAATTTTATTTATTTTAATTTAATATTTTTATAAATTCCAAGGGTGCCCCTCTCATCAATTATAAAAGGGAACCCCTCCTTTATCTTATTCACACCACTTTGTGCCTTATATCTCAACAAAAATCTGAAATTTTCTATTTCTAAATCTTTTATACACATTATATAGGTTCTTTTCTTCCCAAAATACCAACTATAGAGCCCTTGAGATGATATCTAAAAGAGTTGTTTCAAAGCAGAGGTAATTGTCTTAGCCAATCACTTTCTTTTTAATTGTTATTTTACCTCCTATAAATATGATATATTATTCATTAAATAATTTATTAATTATAAATATACTTAAATTTTATTATGATTATCAAAACCACATTTTTTCACACTCTTTCCATCAAATTGGAAGTGAAAATATGGCTTGTGTGTTCGTACGACTTACCATATCCATGTAGCAATACAATTCATTTATCATCACTGTATTTTATGGATTTTTATTATTATGTTTTTAATTTTTATATATTATCATTATTAAATAATTATACTTCTTTAATTATAATATCAAATATACCTTATTACCTTCTAAACCGTTGGAAAATGATAACGTCGATCATGCGTACATGTGGACTACCACCTCCACACAGCGATGTGATTCTTTTTTCATTTATATTTTTCTAGGATGATAATAAGTATTTAATTAATATATATATATTATATATATGGTATAATAATGATTTTATAAATTTTATTTATTATTTAACTTTATTTCATTCCATCTATTGAAAAAATGAAAACAACGTTCATGCATAGTACAACCTACTATCTCCAAGAATGGTGTAATTCATTTTCTATATTTTATTATTGACTCTAAAAATGTATATAATGAATATATATGATATTTATGTCATTATTGAAATTATTAATATTATGGAACCATAATAAAAATACAGCATCTAAAACTACTGAACCAGAACATACATAAAAAACGAAGCAGATTTCACCCGAAACAGTAATTTTAATAAAGAAGTATTAATAAATGGGAGAAAATATGTTATAAATAAATAAAATATGGTATTATATATATTATTATGTATATTTAATATATTTATAATAAATAAATATTTATTATATATGTGGTTTCAACACGTATGAAGGAAGTTGGACCTAAGGAAAGAAATTTTCATCTCACTTTTATTTCAGTGGGACACATGCCATATTCACCACTTATTTCATTTGTGTGATGTATATACTTCCCATGAATGTATTTTATTATTATTATTATTAAATTCATGGGCATTTAAATATATATCTAATTTTATTTCTTTCATGTGGATTACGATTCAAATTTTACCAAAGCAGTAAGGGTTTTATCTCACAATATCATTATTTATTAGGATTGTTTATGATTAAGTTTATGATAATTAAATATTATTATATAAATCCAAATAAAATAAATATTTTATTATCCTTTGGTTATTTATCGATAATATGTGTTTTACTTTCATTTTCATCACTTTATGTACTCAAGATACCAAAAAATGTTTTTAAAGAAAATTGACTTTATTTCTCTCTTCAACTGAAAAATCTTTTTATTCCATAGACAATTTTTCTAAAAATGTTTTATAAAGGTTTTTATTATTAACCTATAATTGTATAAAGTCTTTTTTACCCCTTTTGAAATTTTAAAAAAAATAAAAGGAATATTATTTTTTTTCTAAATGAGGTACTTTTTGACTTTTTCTACAAAAGTGTGAATGAAATGTTTTATTGTAACATATACGACATGAACATAATTTACCACCATCATGGATGATAAATGTTTTCAATATTACATTACAATTTTCCAATAGTTTTTTCAAAGAAAACATTTCCTTTATAATGGGTAAATCTTTATGTTTTAAAAAAGTTTATTTCAAATTGAAAAGGATATTTTCCTCAAGAAATATTCCAAGTTATCTTTAAAAATAATTTTCCTTCTAAAATGAAATATTTGATCTTAATTATGATTTAATAGGTATATGATCCAATGATACAATTATTAGTATTCCTATAGATGGTTAATTTATATATTGATGAGATGTTAATGAAACCTATTTTTTCTATGGGTTATCTTATAGTGAATTGAAGAAATATTTATGAAACCCATTTTATTTACATGGGTTATGATGTTATGATATAATGAATGTTTTATGATCATGTGGAACACACATTTATGGTTTTCATTTCATATCATTGGTTACATTATAACAAAGAATAGTGGTTATATTATAACCAAGGTCGGTGGTTTCATTATAACTAAGGGTGGGTGGGACCTATATCTCCCTCCAATTAATTGGGTAAATATTGATATCTCATGAGATAAATAGGACTAGAATGGAGAGTGAACTCATTTAAGTAAGGGAGTTTGTCCAATATGATAGTCTTAAGAGTGAACCTTGAATACTATTATGGTTTGGGGAATGAACTCATTCCATTATGATGGTATTGTAAATAATCCTTGACTATTAAGGAAATGATTTTATTTGATTATGTGTATGCCATAAATTTATGTCTTATTCCAATGTTATGCTATCATGTCCCATTTTCTTTTATTCCTTTATTATTAATGTCTTATTAACTACCTATATTTTTTCCTATGATATGAAGGGTATTATTTTTATATGTTATGATCATGTTCTAATACTCTTATGTTCATTTTATGATCAAGTGATCCTTGATATATCCCTTGTTTACCCTTATTGAGCATCTGATCTCACCATTTATTATGTTTCCTTTCCCTAGATTATGAAGAAAGGTACTAACTATGATATGTATAAGAAGTGTTATAGTTATGAAGAACTTAGTGGGAGATGATGTAGACCTTTTATGAACTAGTTGTTTATGTGTCCAAGTTTTCAAAGGAACTGGACCTATACAATTATTGTGTGGATCGTTATGTTATGTAATTAATATTCATCTATTAAGATGTGATATATATGTATGAAAAGTATGGGTATTTATAAGGATAATTCTTCTTCTTGTCTTCATCTGGTTCCCATGTCTCTTCCTCAAACTTATGGCTTCACTATAGTACTTTGACAAGGTGAGTTGTCTTGTTGCGTAGAACTTTATTTAAATAATCCAAGATCTTCACTAGATACTTCTCATAAGATAGATCATTCTCCAGCAATAACACCTATGAATTTAATACATGTGAGGAATCTAGTATATACTTCCTTAATAGGGATATGTGGAATATGTCACACACTTAAGAGAGGGTTGGTGGGAGGGTTAGTCAATTAGTCATAGCTCCAATGTGGTTGATAATATCAAAGGGGCCTATGTAACTGAGACATAACTTTCAATTATTCCTAAAATATCATTACTCTATTTCATAGAGATATAGGGAGGAAAAATTTATCTCCATCCTCAAACTCCAGGTATCATAAATGATTTTTGGTATAGCTCTTCTGTTGTAACATCCCAACCTGGGTACCATGCACTGGTGACCCAAGTTGTTTTGCCATGTGACCTCAGGTGCACCTCCCTGTATGTTAGAGGCTACCGACTAGCAGTGAGGATCTAATATATCGATCATGGAGATACTATACCCTATATTATCATAGTAATAAACCATCAGAAACAAATAAAAAACAATGGAATCACATATAACAATAATCAATTCCAATATCTCATGGTAACCAAAGAAATAGACACAATATCAAAACTAAATCAAAAAAAATATGCCATTCTAGTGTACGTTCCAAGTGTCAAAATGAAACTCAAAAGTAAATACACTAATGAATATTTAATAGGTTCTAAACCACATCTAGTTCCATCATCCATGTTCCATCCCTAAATCAGTAACCTGACATGAGTTCTTTTCCCTTCTCCTATCTTACAGCCATATAAAATCTATTCGAGTATTGATCAGGAAGCCCGGGTAGGGTGTGAGTACAAATCAGTAGGCCACCACCAACGGTGTCTAAAAGAATATCCATTCAATAATAGTTTATGAAGTTGTATAAATAAATAATAACAATTCATAAATAAATATTTATCACAATTTTAATTTATTCTTCATTTAACCACATAAACTTCTCAGGTTTCTAAGACACATGTACCTCAATACCTGCTTTATCCCATGTTGAATTCTAAATTATCCCCCAGGGATATCTCTGAATGGCCCGAAGGCCTTCTTTTTTTATTTTATAATAGATAATCCTCCTTCTAGAATAAAACTATTTCTATTCTATATTTTATGAAAATATCAAAATTCCTTTGTTACCATTATAGATTTCATGTCATATCTTATAATTCCATTGTTACGATTCTAGATTTCAATTATTATTTGAATTCCATTATTACCATTAATCATCTCATTAATTAATTAAAAAATTAATTAATCATCTCATTCTCATTAATTAACTCAATAGTTAATTAATCTTATCAATCTCATTAATTACCTCAACAATTAATTAATCCTTTCATTCTCATTAATTAACTCAAAAATTAATTATTCATATCAATCTAATTAATTAACTAAAAAATTAATTAATCTTATCAATAACATTAATTAACTCAACAATTAATTAATCATATCAATCCTATTAATTAAATCAATAATTAATTAATCTCCTGAATATCATTAATTAACTCAACAATTAATTAATCTCATCAATATTATTAATTAACTCCATAATTAATTACTCCTCTCCTTCTCATTAATTGAATCACATAAATTCCCTTAATTAATTCCCCAATTAATTAATCAAGATTCACCATCCCAATAATCCCATAACTAATTCATCAATTAATAGTTCAATTCACAATATCATTATACTATAATTAATTTATCAATTAATTATTCAACTCAACAATATCAATATACCTTAATTAATTACACAATTAATTACTCAATTCAATAATTAAAATACCCACATAATTAACCCCAAAATCAATTATCAAATTCACAATTTCCATATCACATAATTAATTCATTAATTAATTATCCCTAAATAACACAATTTCACAAATCCTTAATTAATTAATATCTAAATTAATTAATTAAATATAAGTAACTCAATTGCTAAAAAATCTTTAAATTATAAAGTTTTTATACACGTAAACAAAATCATGACTATGGTATTTTAATATTAGACCACCTACCACAATTCATTAATGAATGATTGCCCAATGGAATTCCCCATAAATTGAGCATCACAATGATGTAGAATGAGGTCTGTATCTAAAACCCTAAATCAATATCAAATAAATCAGGATATATTAAATCTAGATCTATATCTATAATCCTATATCTATATCTAACCAAAAAAAGAAGAACAACCCTTTCTAGGATTGGATAAGAAAGGAGGAGGAATGGAAAACCAAACAGGATATGATTCTCTTACTGGGAGGGGTGAAGATATTCGATATGGGATTTGAATCATAAATAACATAGGTCAAGAAGAATTTTATTACCTCTATGAGTCTCTAAAATTGACAGAAATCGATTTGGTCCAAGTTTTGGTCAAATAGGGTGAGTTTTGGGATTCATCTGACTAAAAAACTAATTTATGGGTGCCTTAAAAAGTCGAGAACAGTTTGTTAAGAAGGGGCGCACGGTTTTCCCTAATAGTGCGCATAAACTATGAATCTATTTAATAGGGGTTCATGGTTACTATTAAGAGGGTTCACAGTTTGATGAACCATTCCCCAACCATGCAAAACCCCTCTGTCCAGGGTTGCATGGTTTTTTGGGCTAGGGCGCAGGGTTCGCTCTAACCATGCGCCAACCATTCACAACACTCTTTCCTTCAATTTTCCACAAATTTCACCCAAACACACCCCAAATTAAAACTCAAATGAAACATACTCAACATAAGGAAAAATATTACATATAACCAAGCCCAATACATCTCTAGAAAAGGTCGGGATCTTACAATCTCTCCGCCTTATAATAGTCCGTCATTAAGCTGCACTCCCAAGCCTTGATAAGATTCTAAGTAAAAAAGATCAAGCTACTAAGCTCGCATATCTTCTCCTCTTTCCCACACCTCCTCCTTCACACATCCATGTTTCCACAATACATGAACTATCAGCATGGTCTTTCCCCATAACACTTTCTCACTATGATCCAACACATGTATCGGATGATCCTCAAAGGATGTATCTATATCAAGCTCCACATCATCCACATAAATCACATGATATAGTTTGGGTGATACTTCTAAATTTGTGACACATGAAAAATATCATGCATATCACTGTATTTCTATAGAATATCCAATTAGTACGCCACCGACCTAATTCTTTCCACAACCTCAAACGGTCTAATACACTTAGGCACCAGCATGAATTGCTTCTGTATCCTATGGTGACCCAACCTGGGCGACACTCGATGGAATACATGATCACCCTCTATAAACTCTAAGGTATATCTATGTTTATTGAAAAATGAATTTTGTCTACTCTAAGTCATATCCATATCCTTGTAAATCAATTAAACCCACTCTGATATCTCCTACACAAGACTCAGTCCCAACAACTCTAACTCACCAGCCTCCATCCATCATGAAGGTAATATTTATGGCCTACCATAAAGTGCCTCATATGTTTCCATCATTATCGTATCATGAAAATTATTTCTATAGTCAAACTCTATTAAATCAAAGTTCTTCTCCCAAGACCCATCGAATTCTAGGAAACATGCTCGTAGAATATCCTTAAGTACTTGTATCATATGCCCTGACTGCCCATCTATCTATGGGTGGAAATCTATACTCAACAATACCTGCATATCAAGTTCATTTTTTAACCCCTTCTAGAAGTGATAAGTAAAGTGTGAGTTGAGCTCTTAAACTATAGTCGGTGGCACCCTGTCCAGGAGGAATATTACCCAAAATTACAAGTCTTCCAACTACTCCACTGAGAATGTCTCAAATATGGGAAAGAAATGTGTTACCATCATCAATATATCCACAACAACCTAAATAGAATCATTCTTTTGATACATCCTTGGGAGAACCACCACAAAGTCTATATTCATGTAATCCAACTTTTATTCTATAATGGGCAATGGTTATAGCAAACCTCAAGGTCATTGATGCTCTACCTTCACCTACTGAAAGGTGTATCATCATGTCATGAACCATGCTATCTCCATTTTCATGCTTGACCACCAAAACTACCATCATATTTCACAATACATTTTGGTAAATCCAGGATGTACCTCCCACTTTGAGCAATGAAATTCCCATTTCAACTCCTCCCGTATGCGCGTCATAACAACAACCCGATTCTTGATGTAGATGATCTCGTCCTCATCTACCAACTAATCTGAAGGCGTCTCGACACCTTCAAGGTTGTCCCTCAAAGATAATTTTTTTTATCCTCATAATGCATATCCCTGATCCATCTCGAAAGGGTAGACTCCATGAAACTGACACTATAGTCATCTACTCTTAATTATCTTGAACCACCACACGCATCTCAACTAGTAAATTCATCATCTTATACACAACACTAAACTCCTGAACTTATTGAGTCTAAGTTTTCTTACTCAAAGCATTAGCCACTATATTTCTTTTTATGGGTGTATAAGATAGATCAAGGTCAAAATACTATATATACTCAACCCATATCCACTGCTGGAGATTCAAATATCATTGTGAAAAGATGTAATTTAGGCTCTTGTGATTGGTAAACACCGTAAACTTCTCACCCAATAAATAATTATACCAACCCTTCAAATCCTAAACCACTACATCCAAATCAAAGTTGTGCATAGGGTAATTCCATTAATGTGGTCTCAACTGTTGAGACCCATACACTACCAGTCGATCTCCATATATCAACAATGCTATGAGTCTGATCCCAATACACCATATATTCCTCACCTAGCTCAGGTAGGAACAAGATTTATGTCTATTTCAACCACTTCTTCAAATACTAGAAGGAATTATCACACACTTCCTACCATTCAAACTTTATCCCCTTCTTGGTCAAGGCCAAAAGTGGTGCTACCAAATTGGAAAATTCCCAGATGAACCTTATATAATATCCAAATAACTACATAAAGATACGGATATCAAAAAAATTCTAGGGATGATCCCAAGATACAACTGCTTAAACCTTCTATGGGTTCATATACACACCTTCCTCTGAGATAATGTGTGCCAAGAAGTTTACCTAGTCAATATAAAATTGACAATTAGTTAGCTTGTAATCTAGTCGATTCTCTCTCAGTGTACTCAGGATGATGTTAAGATGTTGGTCATAGTCATAATGAGCCTTGGAGTACACCAAGATGTAATCCACAAACACAACCATAAATTGATTTGGGTACAGGTGGAAGATCTTATTCATCAAGGCCACAAACACTATTGGTGTGTTCTTCAACCCAAACAATGTTACGGTGAAGTCATATAGGCCATACCTACTTCTACAGAAAGTACTTAGTATATCAGAAGTTCAAAATCTCAGGTTATAATACCCTGATCTCAATTCAATATTTGAGAAAACACAAGTTCCTCTCAACTAGTCAAACATATTTTCAATTCTTGTAAGAGTATGCTTTTTCTTCACTATCATCTAGTTCAAATTATAATAATCAACACACAAGTGAAAACTCTCATCAAACTTCTTTGAAAAAACATTGGTAACCCCAAGGAAACATACTTGGATAGATAAACCCCTTATAAATCAAATCCTTCAGCTGAGTATTGAGCTCCTGAAGCTTTGTTGGTGCCATTTTTTATGGTGGAATAAAAAAAATTTCAGATCCTAACTTGATCTTAATAGTGAATTCCACATCTCTCTTAGGTGGAAACCCTAAAAATTATTTAGGAAACATGTAAATAAATTGTTCCACTGTTTTTGGAAACACATTCTTCTTTACACCTCCATCATTCAGCAACAAACATGCAACCTGGGTGATGAGATCTCATAGTTTCTAACTAATTGGACCTTCTCATATTTCTTGGATATCCCACTCTCCATGGTGAATATATTTTCACCATTAGGGGATGTAAAATTCACTTTCCTCTAGTAACAATTGATGCGGTCTTGGTTTACAACTATCTAGTCCATACCCAAAATTATGTCAAATCATGACATGTCAAGGATATGGAGATCCCATAGAAAATGATACTATGAAACTTTGAGAGAACATACCTTGAATAAATAGATGTCTATGGACCATACTCTTAATGATGTATCTAACATCATTACCCCACTCATAAAGTCCACTTCCAGGCTCAAACCATTTACAAGTTTTGTATAAATAAAGGAATGAGAGGTACTAGTATCAAATAAGGCACGGGATAATATAGAAGCTACAATAATAGTACCTCTCACTCTCAATGGTCCAGACTCACTATTCACAAGTGTAGGCTTCACTACATGAAATTTCCCTACCCCTCTGCCATGTGATGTAATCTGACTCCCCTGATCTACACCACTCTACTAATATAGATTCTCTTTCCCATAAGTACCACATCCACTGCCTCTACCTCTACTGCCAGTAGTGCTCCAACTACCAGCCTGAAATGGTGTATAAGATCCCCTTCCTACACTCTTATTCTATCTAGCTTCATCGTTATTTCCTGTATGTATTGGGTTCATACAAAACTTCTCTATACGTCCAATTATTTCACAATATCGGTACTTCACTGGTGGTCTGGGATAGTTTCTATGATAGTGGCCTAGCCTACCACACTAGTGGAAAATCACTAGATAAATGTACTATGTAACAACCCCCCCCCCCCCCCCCCGGCCACTCTATTTTCTACTGCACTGGATAAATTTCTTATAACGATGATTCATGCTCTCAGAATATATACCTCTTTATCATCTAGCTACAACTACCTATCCTACACTATAATCCTTCTTCATGTTCCTCTCAGTTATGAGAGCTCGATTCACCACTTCTTAAAACTTATTTAGCCTTAAGATGTTCACCTGGGACTTAATTTCACACTTAATTCCTTCCTAAAACCATTTTTCCCAAGTAGGCTCATCTACTTCCAATGCTGGAGAATAACACTATAAGTCTATAAAGAATCCATCATATTACATCACAGAAATTCTCCCCTGAGTCAATCTAATGAACTCAACTACTCTTTACTACCGCAATGTATCTAGATAGAAGTGCTCCAAGAATCTCTCCAAAAAGTATTTACATAATAAACAATCAGCCTGTCCAGTTAGAGTATGAACTTTCCACCAATGCTTCGATGATCCTCATAGAATATAAACATTGATCCTGACCCTCTTCTTAATAGGAGTCTCAAAGTGGTCATGTATAGTTTGTATAGACTCAATCCAGAACTCAACTCCCTCAGGTCAAACCTATCCATCAAAATTTAGAGGTTTATGCAACTGAAACTCCCTCATCAAGTCAGACATGATCTTTACAACCTTCCTTGGGTCTCTTTCCCTAAACTATAAGAAGCAATAAAAGTTCCCCTGGAACTATTATCATGATTCTTCACCAAGCACTATTAGACCCTCAAGTTCTACCACCATATGATCATTTCTACCCGAGTGCTCATGTCATTCTCTCAAGAAGCATCGTCATGGTGGCCTAACTATACAAGTCCAAACATGCACCTTAGGATACTTTTATCAACATTATCACATTTACTTAAGAGGTAAACACATAAGACACAACAATTTATTTCCCAAAACCCCACCACATGGTCATAACCAAGGTTCTAAAACTACCTTTAACCATAATACATCAAAGTCAAGGTTAACAAAGGGTAACACATTTTCATTATTCAAGTTTCTCATTTATAAAACCAATTATTCCTATCTTTCATCATTTGTCACTTCTAATTTCATATTAGGTGCATTTTTAAGTTAATTTCACAAGCCAAGAAAATAGTTTAACTTCAATAACTTACCCAAACCCATTTTCCCATGCATGCCTAAAATGATGCATGTAACAAAATAATCCTGAGTGCCTAGAATGATGCATGAAGACTCAAATCTCATGTCATATCGAGCCATGAGTAAATTCACAGAAAATATAAAAAAAATTCACATTACACAACAAGTGCATCACCCAAGTTAAAATAATACTCAACTATAAAAGCAAACAAAAATAACAATAATCCCACCCTTAGTACTTAGTTTTCCCCCCATACATGGGTTTGTAAATCCCATGCATTAGTTCATGTATAAGCCCTGAATCTTCCTAGTCTTCAATATACCTTTACCAAGTAGTAAGACAAAAGAAAATAAAATAAAATTGGGCTCTCATACCACTTTGTAACATCCCAACCTGGGTACCACGCACCAGTTCCCCAAGTCAGTTCGTCGCGTGACCTCGAGTGTAACTCCCCATATTCCAAAGGCTGCCAACTAGCAACGATGGTCTGATATATCGATCATGGGAAGACTATACCCTATTTTATATGATTAATACACAAGAATAAAGAAATAAACAACATAATAATCACATAGAAAAATAACCAAGCCAATATCTCATGGTAACCAACGCAGGAGATACAATATCAAAACTAAAGAAGAAAAATATTCCATGACCGAGTACATGCCAAGTGTCAAAATGAAACTCAAATGTAAAGACACTAATGACTCTCAAGTGGGTCTCAAACCACATTTGGTTCCCTAATCCATGATCCAACCGCAAATCAGTCAAAAATCATAGGTCCTTTTCCTTTATCCTATACTGCAACCATGAAATATATTTGGGTACTAATCAGGCAGGTCAAGTAGGGTGTGATTACAACTCAGTAGTCCAATACCAATGGTGTATAAAACAATATCCAATAAATAACAGTGTATACAGTTTTATAAATAAATAATAACAATGTATAAATAAATATTTATCACATTATCAATTTATTCTTTATTTAACAACATAAACGTCCCAAGTTTCTGAGGAAACTCGTACCTCAATACCAGATTCAGCCCACTATAGTGTCTAAAATATCCCCAAGGGATATCATATTCGAGAATTACACTATTACCATTCCATATTGCATGAAAATATCAGAATTCATTTGTTACCATTGTAGATTTCATTTCATATCTGATAATGTCATTATTACCATTATAGATTTCAACTCTCATATGAATGTCATTATTACCATTCATCATCTCATTAATCAGTTCAAAAATTAATTTATCATATAATTCTCATTAATTAACACAAAAAATAATTAATCTTATCAATCTCATTAATTAACTCAACAATTAATTGATCCTCTCATTCTAATTAATTAACTCAACAATTAATTAATCATCTCATTCTCATTAATTAATTCAACAATTAATTAATATTCTCAATCCTATTAATTAACTCAATAATTAATTAATCTCCTCAATATCATTAATTAACTCGATAATTAATTAATCTCCACAATATTATTAATTAACTCGACAATTAATTAATCCTCTCCTTCTCATTAATGGAATAAAATCAATTCCCTTAATTAATTCCATAAATAATTAGTTAAAATTCACCATCCCAATAATCCCATAATTAATTCATCAATTAATTATTCAATTCACTATCTAATTACCCTGTAATTAATTTATCAATTGATTATTCAACTAAACAATCTCAACATATTCTGATTAATTCCAAAATTAATTACTCAAGTCAACAATATCAATCCCCACATAATTAAAAACACAATCAATTATGTAATTCACAATTTTAATATATCATGATTAATTCATCAATTAATTATCCCTAAATCTCAAAATTTTATAATTCCTTAATTAATTCATCACCAAATTAATTAATTAAATAAAAGAAACTTAATTATTAAACAAATCTAGAAATTATACAATTTTCATACACATAATCAAAATCATGACTATGGGATTCTAATATTATACCACCTACCTCAATTTGTTGATGAATGATCCCCCAATATAAATACCAAACAATTGAGCAGCACAATGATGTAGAATGAGATCCAGATCTAAAACCCTAAATCAGTATCAAATAAATCAGGATCTCTTAAATCTTGATCTAGATCTAGATATATAATTCTAGATTTAGATCTAACCAAAACAAGAAGAACAACACTTTCTAGGAAAGGAGAATAAAGGAGGAGGAATGGAAAGCGGGTTATGATTCTCTTACCAGTAGGGGTGAAGATCTTTGATCTGGGCTTCAAATCATGAATAATGGAGGTCATGGAGCCTTGTAATCCCTATAAAAGGCTTTGAAATCAAGATAAATCAAGTTTTTTCAAGTTTGGGTTGAATAGGGTGATTTTCAAGGGTTTGAGTATTTAAAAAACTAATTTTAGGGTGCCTTAAAACGTCAATAATGGTTTACTGGGTAGGGGTACATGGTTTTCCCTAATCATGTGCCTAAACCATGTGCCTATTTTATAGGGGTTAATGGTTTCTCCTAAGAGGGTGAATGGTTTGAAAAACCATACACCATCCATGAAAAACCACTCTATTTAGGGTTCCATGACTTGCTGAGTTGAGGCTCACTATTTTCTCTAACTGTTCGCCAACCGTACACAGCCCTCTTTCCCTCAATTTTTCTAAAATTCCACCCAAATTCACTCCAAATTTAATCCCAAATGAAAAATAATCAACACAATGAAAAATAGTACCTATAACCAATCGCAATACATCTCTATAAAATTTTGGTATCTTACATCCATAAACTTTGGGCAGCCCTGATGTGACGTCAAAAGTTTTTTACCTTTTTTACCATTTCCATGACCATTTCTAGTTCCATTTTTATACGTTCAAAAACCTCATCCTAGCAAATAGATGTTCTATATCTTTTTAAATAAATATATTTTTATGGATCCATTTGGATGTTTAAGTGGAAATTGTTATTATATGAGAAATAAACTAGAGGAAGATATTTACTTCATCTTTCTTTGAAGTCTATTGAGAATGATCTCAATATGTATTAACATTTATATATATTCTTATAAGATTTTACATCATTTTTGTGGTGATAAGTCATACTTAAATTCAACTCAGTGTTTATAGAATATTTTAGACTCTTTAATAACTTGGAGGTAAGTCTCAAATCTCAATCAGATATAATAGAAAGTGGTATTCCATGCATCCTCACCACTTCTATGATATATATATATATATATATCCTTTCAACTTGATCAAGTGATAAGTCTTCTCTAATTGTAATTAAATGAGTAGACTTATTAAGAAGATCTAGCACAATCCATATAGAATTATTTTCTTTGGATGTATTTAGAATATTAGTGACAAATTCTATGGTGATGTTTTCCCATTTCCATGTAGGTATAGGTAATTTTTACATCATTCCCTTGGATTTTTATCATCCATCCTTCATCTACTAACATAATAGGAACTTTGATGTATATTATTTGATCTCCTTCTTCATATTGTCCCAACAATTATGATCTAAAATATCTTTATTCATCTTCATGATCCCTGGGTGGTTGGACAAGGTCGAGCTATGTATATTATTCAACAATCCCTTATTTATCTTAGTATTTGATGGTACTCATAGTTGTGTCCCAAATCTTACAACTCCTTTATAAATTTTAAACTTCAAGGATTTCCCTTTTATTATAGCTTCCACTTTCTTCTAAATTTCCACATCATCTCTTTTAGAATCCTTTAACTTCTCAAAAAGGGATGGTGGAGCAATCATTTGAGAAAATAATTATGTTTTTTCTTCCATTTTAATTCCCATGTCCATATTTTTCAAGTATAATAAAATTGTATCCTTATCAATTCTCATTAGTGATAAGTTTCTTAGATCCTTTCTAATTATAGAGTCTTAAACATTATTTTCTTTCCTAGAATGGTAATGGATTGGGCAGTCATATTCCAGGATCAACTCTAAAAATATTAACTAGTTCATATTAATATCCTTCTATATAAATATATATTTGAGGCTTGTATGATCTATATATATTTAACACTTATCCCTATAGAGATAATTCCTCCATATTTTCAATGAAAAGACCACTAAAACCGACTCCAGATCATGTTTTGGGTAATTATGCTCATGAAAATTCAACTTCCTTGAGGAATAGGATATAAATTTATCATTCAACATTAGTAAACATTCCAAAAACATTTTTTAAGCATCGTTTTATACCAAAAAAAGTTCCACATTTGAAAGAAACATGAGTATTAGTGCTTTGATAAGCATGTTTTTTCAATTCCTTAAAGATATCTTCACATTCATCAGTCCATTAAAACTTTACTCCCTTTTGAGTCATCTTGGTTAGTGGTTTTTAAAATCATGATAAGGTTCTCCCAAAATCATCATTAATGCCCAATTATTATAAGAAAACTAAATATCTTTATTAGAGATGTTGGTTTAGGAAACTACTCATTTTCCTTTGTCTTAGAATATTCTATAGATATCTCTTTTCTAGTGATAACATTCCCTAAGAATGATACTTCATCCAATAAAACTCATATTTTATATACTTTTCATATATATTCTCCTTTAAAAAGTCTTTAGTATAGTATTCAAATTCTCCTCCTTTATTTTGTAGAATATCATTATATCATATATAAATGCTACCATAAATTTTTTTTAGGTAATCTCTAAAGACTCTATTAATAAATTACATAAATATTGTTGGAGAATTAGTGAGTCTGAAGGGAATCACTATGGAATTATAGTGTCCATACATTGTTCAAAAATAATTCTTGGGAATATCTTTCTTATTCAACTTTAATTGGTGATATCCTGACCAAAGGTCCACCTTAGATAAATTTTAGGCCCCACATAGTTTATCAAATAAGTAATTTATCAATGGTAGGGGATAATTTTTCTTTATTGTGATTTTATTAAGTTCATGATAATCGATGAAGAGGTGCATTGACCCATCCTTCTTCTTGATAAAGAGGACATGTTCACCCCATGGTGAAGTTCCTGGGTGTATATAACCCTTTTTTAGATTCTCATGCAACCGATTCTTCAATTATTCTAACTAAATAATGTCTATTATATAGGGGGTCTTAGATATAGGAAGATATCTAGGTATAAGTTATATTAATAACTCAGCCTCTCAATCATGAGGAATACTAGGAAACTTCTCAAGGAATACATCAGTATAATACCTAAAAATTTATGTATCTTCAAACAGTACCCTCTTCTTTGTTTCAATCATTTGATATAGATATTCTTTCTCATAATGAAATAATTTCCACACTTGGGAAAAATATTCTAAAGAATATTCGTCCTCCTCCTTATGGTTGTATAAAATCAGAGGATGACTCAGGATGTGAAGAGTGATCTCCCTCTCCCAATAGTTGATGTTGGATTTATAAAAGGATATCCAATCCATTCCCAATATAGAATCAAACTCCATTAAAGGAATTAAGGAAATATTTTCTATAAGTTTTATTCCAAAAACATTGAAAGAGGATTTATATATTTGGGATGAAATAGTTTCTTTGTTTTTTTATTATCATATATAGATCAACCCCCATGTTTTGAGGTGTTGTTTGAATAGTTCTACCAAACTTACAAGATATGAAAGAATGTGTAAAACCAAAACCAAAAAGTACGCTTGATATTCTGTAATGAATAACTAGTTTACTTGTCACTAAATAATTTTCATGATATACCTCAGTATTAGTGATATCATATGTCCTTCCTTACTCACTAGACCTTAGAGGTACTTCTCATTGATTATCTCTAAAAACCCTTAGCTTAGGGAATTGGTTCATATAATTCTATTGTTCCTTGTAGTTGAAATACTATAACATGGGTTGAGTGTTGATTTGAACCTTATTTTATTCCATCACATTAGTGGGATTATTCATATCATTTTGGATTTGATTAGCTTAATTCTCCTCTTTTTTATAATTTAAACATCTATCAGTTCCATTCAAATAGTTTTCTTGAATCCTTCCCATTTCATGGAATCAACATCCTCTTTAGACTTCATTTTCTTGATTAATTTCCATCAATGATCGGCTTATTCTTCAATAATAAATTCAACTAGCATGAATTTCTCTTGTTCTGAGCATTGGAGGACAGAGAATATCTTCTCAATAGATTTAATCCATTATTTCGTGGTGAGGGGATCAGAGGACACACTAATGTTATGAGCCAATTTTCATATAAATGAATCAACCACAACTTTCTCATTCTTATAAGAAATAGGGTGTGCCCCATAATTCAAGTTATTATTTATATCATGAGTCAAATGAGCCAATACTACCATGAAGTTCCCATATCCTAGTCCCATAAGGTTAGTCATATCATTAGGGAAATCATCACATTACATATCACATTGTTTGTTAGCACGGTTCCTCCTATTTCACACTATTAACTAAAATAAAAAAAAGATGAGAATACTTTAACTAATAAAAATATAAAAAGGAAAACTATGAACTTAGAAGTAATAACTTATAAATGAAAAGTATATCCTAACTTATGAGTTTCTAAGTTTCAATCTAGGCTATCCATGATAATTTCCATATTATGTTCTCTAACCTAACAATCTATTTAAGTCCTTCATAATGGTTCATAAAGAGTTTGTAAATTTTCCAAATCATATCCCTCAGGAGTGTCAAATCATGTTTATAGAAAGTCTTATTTTTCATGCACTAGGTGATTATCTTATTAATACCCAATTCATCCTTTTTAAAGTTATTACCCCTATGTACAACTATATTAAAGCCATATCCACTTGTAGTATCCAAAAAGGGGAGTAATTTCTTAGAAAGAACTCCCTCTATACTTTGCCAAAATTTCAGGAAATTTTCTTATACTTAGACTTATCCCTAGGGTTTCTAATAAATTTTTATAGTCTTAAGCCCCAAAAATAACTAGACTATCCTCAGATACCATCTTTAGTGACATAATATTTTTACACATATTATTACGTGGTTTTTAACATAAATATCCATTAAATACAACCAATGGATCAAAAGGAATACTATATTTGGAATACTAGGTACATAAAACAAAAACATGAAACTAAAATAAAACTTATTTATTTTAATCTTCATAATGAGCTCCTAATTCCCTTTAAGCTCCTAAAACTGCATAGGATAACCTGGAGAATACATAAACAAAAGGGGTGAGCTAAAAATCCCAATAAGGTAATAAACATGGTAATGAAGCATAAAATATGATTCAAAAGGAATAACATGATATCATAAAATACAAGGCTCATGATTAGTCATATTGAGGCATAATATAATATTAAATACCATATTTTTCTATATTTCACTATTTACTAAAAATTCAACTATTTTAGAAAAAATAACAAAACAATCCCCAAAATATTTTTTGATATGTAGATTCCAAAAATGAAACAATTTTATGAAAATAGTTTTATGAATATGATAAATTTAATTTTTAAATAAAATAATCATTTATTTTAAAAAATATCAATTTTAATATTATGACCAATTTGCTGACCCTTTCAAAAATTACTTATCATATCATAAAATTATCTTATCACTATAATAAAACTTAATATTAATTTATAAATATATTTTATGAAAATAAAATTTTTTCTATATCATTATATTTATTATAAAAGTGAAATTAAAACATTTATGTTTTACAAAAATACAAACACTAAACTTATTATTATTAAAAAATTTATTTACTTGTATAATTATATTAATATGTCATATTTTCATTTTATAAGATACCAACATATTATTTTACACTTCCATAATTGAGGATTCTATTCTAACGGTCATGTTACTATTCTTAATAGTTATATTACTGTTCTAATGGTCATATTACTATTTCAATAGTACTATTCCAATAGTCATATGGGTTCCCTACTTGGTATAAATACCTCATATTTCATTCATTATTAATTCACATATATTGCCTCTCAAGTTTATATATATATTCATTTTTAAGATGAATACTTCATTACTAATATTTTATTTCATTTCTACAGTGTTGTTAGTGAGTGCAGTTATTCTGGTGGATCGAACTGATCCAAATTTTTATATTTTAGTTTTATTATTTTATATTTTTACCCTATTGTAATATTTTCAATTATTGTGAACTTTTTTATTCTATAATTTTAATATTAAAATTTATATAATAAAATTTCATTGGTTTTATCGTGTGGTGCATGTGATTTACTAAATATGACCCATTTATAATAAGGGAAATTATAATGATAAAATTAGGGATCATTACACTCTAAATATGTTGTATCCATAATAAAATAATTACTCTATTATCATGAATATAATTATATTTTATTATGATTAGGGTACAACTATTTACCACCTTCTTTCCATCAAATGGTAAATTGAAGTATCACTCATTTGTACGCATGGACTACCGCCTCCACATAGAGATATGATTCATTTTACATCACCTTAATTTATGGTTGGTTATTATGATGGATTTAATGTTTATATATTATATTTATGACATAATTATACTTCAATAATTATAATATATTGTCTACCTTTTTACCTTCTCATCCATTATGAAATGATAATGTCGCTCGTGAATATGTGTAGAATACCACCTCCATGAAGTGATGTGATTAATTTTTCATTACATGGTTAGTAATAAGGATAGATTTAATGAATATATACTATATTTATTATATAAAAAAATATTATTTAATGGTTAATTATTATCTACCTTTCCCTTTTTCCATCCATCAAAAAGTGAAAACATCACTCGTGCGTACGTATGGACTGTCATCTCCACGAAGTGATATCATTCATTTTTCACCACCAATTTTCATTAATAGTTATAAAAATGTAAATAATGATTAAATATGAAACTTATATCATGATTAATAATATATATATGTTGAAACCATGACCAATGTGAAAGGATCAAAACTGTAGAACAAAAATATGAATGAAAAATGAAACAGATATCACCCAAAACAAATATTTTAATAAATAATTATTAATAAATCGGTGATAATATATTATAAATAAATAATATATGGTTTTATATGTGTTAATATTGTTATATATTAGATTTATAATAAATCTATATTATCATAAATGATTTTTGAACCCGTATGAAGTAAGATGAGGCTTGGGGTAAGGGTTTATGTTACAATCTCATTTTTTTCAGGATTATCTATGATAAATTTCCCTTAAGGGGAATTATGTGATTATTATACTTTAAATTCCATATATTTTCTTATCCTATATTTATTCATGTAATTTTTAGGTAATAGTATCATTTTCCTCTCTTTGGTACTTAAAATGATCAAGAAAATATATTTAAGAAAAAATAACTTTATTTCTTCCTTGATTAGGAATATTTTTATTCTATGTCTATATTTTCTTTAAAAAATCATGAATGTTTTTAATATTATCAAATTATTGATTAATATAATTTTTAACCATGTTTTACTTTATATAAAAAATTTAAAAAGAAAATTTATTTTTTTCCGAATGATGTACATTTTAACAAAGGTGTGAACAAAATCGTTATTTTAATGTATGTCGCATGAATGTCTTCTCCTACCAACATGAATATTCATTTCTTTGAAGATTCCTTTACAATATTCAATGGTTATTTTTAAATAAAATTTTTTCATTGATATTTATAGAATTTTTGAATTTTAAATAATTTATTTCAAAATGAAAAGGGTGTTTATCTCAAGAAATATTCCAAATATCTTTTTAATACATTTTTTATCTATGATAACATCCTTTGATGTTTATTGTTCTTAAATAGAGATATTATCTAATTTTACCATCCAATTATTTTATCTGGATGGTTTATGATGATGAATTTTTATGGATGAATCTATAAAATTTGTTATTTTTCTAAGGGTTAACTAAGTTAGGATGAAATATTTCTAAACCCCATTTCTTTTCCATGAGTTATACTATGAAAAAATGATGAATGATTTTATAATATTATAGCACATTTTTTGTGTAAGGTTGTTGTGATAGGTGGGTCCATTATATCCCTCCAATGTATTGGGTAGATATTGATAAATCATGAGATAAATATGTTATGAGTGAACCTTATTTCATGTTCACAACATTATGCATGGACTTAGTTTTGTGTCTATAAGTTTATTCATGGATCTGGTTTCATGTCTATAAGTTTATGAGAGGACCTAATTTCATGTTTTTAACTTATTGAGTAAACCTATTACTGTTTATACATGTTCACAACTTTATAATATTATGCTTGTGTCACATTTCTATGTTTATGATATGATTTAATGACTCATTATTGATTATTGAGGATTCCAAACTCTTATGACTTTTATCTTTTATTATGATAAATCCTTATTCCACAAAATATGATTAATGATATTTAATTTATTAGGTATGACATTCTTATATTATGATCATATTATCATACCCTTATGCTCACTTATGATCATTGATTGATATCTCTTGTGTTTACCCTTACTGGGCATTTAAGCTCACCATTTCTTATGTTTCCATTTTCCTCAGGTTATAAATAAAGGTTTTAAGTATGGTAATTCTAAGAAGAGTAATATTATGAAATCACTTTCAAGTTTTTGTTGATTATCCTTTATGAAATAATATGTTTATGTATCTAGACATCAATTTGGGCCATGTATACTTGTGTTTTGTATTGAATATTCATCTAAAATGATGTAATATTAATGTATTTTATTCTTGGTTAACCTTAGATATGTTCAAAAAATAAACTACTATATCTTTTTAGGTTTCTTTTTAAAACCTTTATATTATAAAGTTGTATTTTTTCCAATTGGTATTTTATTGGAATTCATGTGGAGAAGCTTTAAGTATTTTTAGAAACACTGAATAAACATTCTAAAAATTTTGGAAACAATATTAGTCACGTTTTGAAAACAATTATTGTGTCACAAAGGGTTCTTTGATTGAAAATTTGAAAAAATACCATATGTAAAATAATATTATTTTGAGGATGTGAATAATTCTTATGATTTTTCCTATTTCCATATTTCAAATAAGTGAATATGTCATGCCATAATTTTGGTGGTTTCACCATGATGTGCAGCTAAGAGGAGCTAAAATTCATGGATTTGATAAAATACTACTTTATAAGATTAAATTATAACTTCAAAAGGATATAATTTCCACCATGAAAGGATATTTCAATTCACAATTTATTCTTTAAAGAGTAATTTGATAACTTTGGAAGTGTGTTATATGCAGTGATGGTATCCTTCACACCGAAAATAGAATTTTCGAAAGATATTTTTTAAATATGTAAGATTGTTATTGAAATTATAATACATGTTGATTTTCCATATATGAAGTTTTTGGTATTTACTGTGACAATTCATTTTATTTCGTAAAGGAATAAAGTGCTTCTAAAATGAAAAAGTCTGACTACGTAAGTGTAATAGCATAGAATCTGCACTTCTAGATCCGGTGATAAAGGCATAAACTTTACAAATGTGACCCAATTTTCTCAATAAAAACATACAAAATAAAAAATAAATAATGGATAAATTACATACCCAAGGACATTTTATTTTTATATTTTTCAATAATTAGGAAAAACTCTTACATATCTTATAAAAATAAGAAATTGGTCCATAAAAATCTATATTATCACCCAAAATTTCTTCACGTAAAGAACCCTTATTTGATTTATCCTAATTAAAACCTTTATTAATAACCTAGGGAAAGGAAACATAATAAAGGGTGAGATAAGATACTCAGTAAGGATAAACAAGGGAGATGCATAAGCATAATCATGAACATAAGGGTATGAGAACATGATCACAACATTAGAAGATCATACCCTTCATATCAAATATAATATACACAAGTCATGGAATAAATAATGTAATTTCATAAGGCATGAATTTTGATTAAATTAAGAGCATAATCCATTAAATAATAACATAGGAATAAGACATGAAATTTATGTCATGCACATAAACATGTAATATCATTCTCTGTTATTCAAGGATCATTACCAAAACATAATAGGGCACTTCATGGGGGTACACCTACTGGGAGGGACATACCACCCTCCCTAGTCATAGTCCTTTTCTTATAGTGTATTAGGTTTCCCCTTCTTCCCATAGTGGATCAAGCTCGTTGACTTGTTTCCCATCATTATCTCATGAGATATAAATTGTTACCCAATGCATTGGAGGGAGATGTATGTCTCACCAATAAAATAAAGAAAAACATACATATGTTTGCCATAATAGAATAAATAATTCATCATAAAGATAAACTAACCGTGTAAATAATAAGGATAGAATCCATCAATCATAAACCCAATAAATCATAAGTAACATCAAATAATGTTATCATGGGTGGAAAAAAATTGGAAAGATCATTTGAAATAATTCTTGAGTAAAATATCCTTTTTTATTTGAAAAACACTTTTTAAAATCATAAAACATTTAGAAAAACTTTTTCAATAAAAATAAAATTTACAAATTATAAATGAGTCTTTGAAAACCATTTTAAACATCTTTTAAATCCTTTTCCTTGAAAATTCATAATAGTTTATTTAAAACACTTTGAAAACATTTTTAGAAAACATTTTTTTAAGGGATGTGGATTTATAAAATAAGAGAGAATAACATTAAATGAAACCTATAATATCATAAAAATAATTATAATCATGATACAACATGTCAAAGTTTGGTATATATAACTCGTAAAAGAATATAGGTTCATAGCACAACATGTGTCTCAAAAAGGAAAATTGAGACAGAATTATCTTACTGATTTGGTAAATTTTGAACTGTAAACCCCATGAAAGAGAGATAATAAAATAGATATGTAAATACACATAAAATTTAAGTATAATAATCATATATTACATTAATCTGAAGTATATACACCACAAAAAATAAACGAGTGGTGAATATAGAATAAGTCTCGTAGAAATAAAAGTGAGACTAGAAATCCTTTTACCTTATGTCTTGACTTTCTTCATACTCATTAAAACCTCCTATATAATAAATATAAGTTTATTATAAATATATTAAATAAATTTATTCAATTATATCATACCTCTTATTATTTACTTATGACCTTCTATTTCCTATTTATTAACAATTCCATGTTAAAGTTACATTTCGGGTAATAACCACTTTATTTTTTAGCATGTGTTTTGATTTGTTATAATTTTGGTCATATTAGTTACATAATGATTTCATCATATAAAAATTTATAAATATGATATAAATATCATATATACTTAGAATAAATTTATTTCTAATAATCTATAAAATATATAAATATGAAATGGAATACATCGTTCATGGAAATTGTAGGTCGTCCGTACACATGAACGTTTTTTTTTATAATATTGAAATAAATAAAGTAAATGATAAATATATATATTATAATTCTAGTATAAAAATTATTTCATATATATCATATATTTTTACTAAACTCATCCTTAATACATTCTATATAAGGTGTGAATGAATCGCATCGCTTTGAGGAGGAGATAGTCCACATGTCCACAAACAAAGCTATCGTATTCCCACAAAATGGAAAGCATGGAGGTATGAGTTATATAATAATTAAATAAGAATAAATAAATCATAAATATATTATATATCATATAAAAACACAAATTCCATCATTATTACCAACCTTTAAATGTGTCAATAGAAGAAAGAATGACATCGGTTCGTGATGCGGTAGTCCCCCGTACACACGAATGATGATTGTGTATCCCATTTTATGGAAGTGTGTGTGAGTGAAGGTTGTACCCTTAGAATAACAACATATTAGTATATTTTATATACTTATGTTATTATATAAACATGTAATAAAAATAATTTAGGGTATGTATAAAGAAATGAAACAAAAGTGCTTGTTAAGGGATGTTAACTCTTCTTTCGGTAACTTCTTTTCATTTTCACCGAATGGATTCATTGGTTGAATTTATGCCCAAAGTGAGGACTCTAGGATGAATTTATTTATGTAGGGAAGATATTACTACAGTTTTTTCTTATCCAAATATCTTAATATATGTTAATAAAAGAGAAGAAGAGATTCCCTTTTATAAGAGAGGGAAGGGGCACTTTTGGAATTTCTCAAAAAGAATAATTTATAATAAATTCAATTTAAACCCAGATTCCTCCAAAAGGCCATGGATTCGAAGATAAGATGAGATAAATTTGTAATCATAGAAACCAATATATTTTATGCAATTTTTGGTATTATTTTAAACCTTATCATTTTTATGAAACCTTATATAACCTATATTAATTTTAATTATAGTAACAAATTATTTGATATTAAAAGGTTATAATTTTAACTTATGTGGTGTAAATTGGACAATAAAAGGCCAATTAATAATATTTTATACCATATTATATTTTTTTTTATTTTTAAATATTTTTTATTATTTTTAAATAATTTAATAAAATTTTATTTTTATAAAATATAATTATTTTCAATTTTGACACAAATCATTACTTATACTTTTAAAAATATCAAGATAAAAATTTAACATCAAAACAGGTATTTTATTATATCCTTAATAAGTCAAGGTAATCTATAAAGTTTTTTTATCACATTAATTATCTAAAATTATATTTATTTTAATATTTTTAGGAACATTTATTTTATATTCTCATAAATAAAATAGTTGCCACATCATCACTTTGAAATTATTTAGTATACATATTTCTTCACCAAAAATTAAAAATAAAATTCCATGATGAATATAAATCTTATATATTTAAGAATAATATTTATAGTCTAGTATATCCTTTGGGTAACCCTTTATTAATAATTATATATTAATTAAAACATAAATGTGAATTATTTAAGTTTTTATTAAATAATATATTATAAATATCATAATCTCATCTAAGTGGCCCAAAAAGTCAAAAATAAATTTTTATCATGAAAATATGTTTATTAAGTTAAAATTTTACTTTTATATTCATTAATAATATACCTTTTTAACCATGTGGACAAATAAGGGATATTTAAGATAAAGAAAGCTAAATTATGTGGATTTATTTGATTTAAATATTATATAAGTCATTTTCATGGATAACTATCCAATAAACAAATTAGTTTCTATAATTAAGTGTTAATATTATAATTATATTCATAAAATAAAAAATTTATATGTTTTAGGTTCATTTTATAGTCCTTATCATTTTATTTTTAACCTAAATTACCTAATTTACCCTTTACTATGGTAACAAAATTTACTAAGATTACTATTAATATTAGACAAAAATAAAAGGGACCTATTCACAAAACTTTTTACTTATGAATCCAAATTTGGAATCCATTTTTCAAAATTTAAAACACATAATTTATATAATTTAATTTAAAATAAAACCGGAAAAATTCCATGAAAAACAGTTTTTTGGAAAAATGCCCTTTTAAAACATAAAAAAATTATAATAAATTCATTTATAAAATATTTTTCAAAAATAATAATTGTATTATTTTAAATAAAAATCTAAAACGGTACAAAACATAATTTTACCTTGTAAATACTTTTAAAGTAAATACAATTTTTAATAAAAAATAGTATTTTCACTATTCATCAAAAGATGAAACCTTTCAAAAAAACCCAAAAAAGAATCTGAAGATAATTTTGATATTATGATTTCAGAAAATAATTTTATGTTATCAAATAAAATTTATAAAAGTTTCATAATTTATTTTTAAAACAATTTTACCATTAAAAGGTGGAAAACTTTCTTTTAGAAAAATACAGTTTTTTATGCTTTAAAAAAATGTGTTTAATATAAAAAAATAAGTATAATTGTGCTTCATCATATCCTAAAGTCTCCACATAGCTTCTTAAAACTGATGGTTTCTCCACAAAACTTTAACCAGGTTCGTGATCTTGTTTTTTATAACTTTATTTCTATGATCCATAATTTTTATTGGTTTCTCGTCATAATAAAAATATTTCTCCAAAGGTATGGCTTGAGATTTTAGTACATATGAAAGATTGGGTATGTACTTCCTTAGAAGAGATACATGGAACACATAATGAATTTGAGAGATATTTGGTGGTATATACAATAGATAATCTACCATTATGATATGATGAATAATTTAAAAAGGAAATCATGACCTTGAAATTTTAAATTTCACTTAGAAAATCAAAGGTTGATACTTGAAAATTCATTTGTGAGAAACCCACATCGTAAATAGGGTTAATAAAACATCCTTTTAATAAGAGGGAAATGGAAATGTAAAGTTCACCACTATATTAGGCTTTCAAATAGGATAACATTAGTAAAAATTGAAAACTGAGATATGAAAGAAAAATCTAACTATCAAGTTATGATGGAGAGTGATAGAAAACATGGTCATTATAAAGTTAACCATCAGAAAAATATAAATTTTTGATTAGTTAAAATACCATTGATTTTTTAGAAATAAAAGTAAATGGATAATTTTTTATTCCAATATCCTTCTCTTAGAGTTTAGGAATTATTTTACTAATTATAGTAAGAACATAAGGAAATATACTTACTTGAAAAGTAGAGTTTTATTCTTTAATAAATTTCAATGACAAACTCATATTTTTCTCCAGTGATGAGTATTCAAGATGAATTTTTCATGCCTAAATCATCAAAATCTTCTTCTATAGATCACAAAATACACAAAAGAATACAACAATCTATTCTCCCTATCTTTATGGATTTATCAAAACCAAAATATTTAGTATAAGTTAAGATAATTCTCCAAAAAGAATAATATGTTGTATTAGTAATACAAAAAGTTCAAACTTGATCATTCAATAAATATCTACCCTCAAAATTCATCATAATTATTCAAGAATAATATTTAAAACCAAAAATTCAGATGGATTTAAATCACATCATCTTCCAAGATACATTTTAACATTTATCTCCAAATAATATTAATCATTTAACAAAAAAATTGTGGTATCTATTTGGTAAAACATATATTCCCAAAATTGAACTTATTCTTCATCCATAAAATTTTTTAACCAAAAAGAAAATGTCATACTATCCATTACTTCACATATTCTATTGGTAGGTGATGCACCATAGTCACCCTTTGGTTGTGTGTTCAATCCCCATGGCCTTTCCAGACGTGATGGGTTGTCACCCATCCTGTGGATTGTCTTTTTTCAAAAACCATATTAATATAATCCTTATAAAATTATAAAAATATGATAAAAATCCTCAAAAATAACCTTAAAAAATTCAACATTAATGAAATTTTTTAATCTCTATACCATTAATTTTGCGTCCCAAAATGCAATAACCCTTAATAACCTCAAAAAAATAAATATCTCTAGGAGTATCATTAGTCACCATATTATTTCATATCTTAAAACCTCAAAAGGTGTTTCTAAGACTATTAAATTATGGTCTTATATACCCATTATGGTGTCTGTAAATCTTAATATAACATCTCTTAAAAACATACAAATCTCTAAAGTTATCTAAACCTATCTCTAATACCAAATGTAATAGCTCTGAATCCATACTTCTGGATCCGATGATAATGACATAAACTTTACAAATGTGACCCAATTTTTCCTTCAAAACATAAAACATAAAAAAGAAATAATGGAACACTTACATACCTAAGGACTTTTGAGGTTTATATTTTTAGATAATTAGTACAAACTCTTACATATCTTAGAAAAATAAACAACTGGACCATTAAAATCTATATTATCTCCAAAAATTTCTTCATTCCAATCACACTTTATAGATATATCCTAATTAAAACATTTATTCATTACTTAGGTAAAAGGATACATAATAAAGTGTGAGCTCAGATTCTTATAAGGGGTAAATAAGGAAGATACATAAGCATAATCATGAACATGAGGGTATGAGAACATGATCGTAACATTAGAATATCATACCCTACATATCAAAGATCGTATACATGAGTCATGGAATAATTAATGGAATTTCGTAAGACATGAATCATAAGAAAATCAAGATAATAATACATGATATCATAACATAGGAATAAGACATTAAATATATGGCGGATACATAAACATGTAATTTCATTCTCTATTAGTTGAGTCTCATTTCCAAAACATAATAGGGCACTTCATGGGGGATACGCCTATTGGGTGGGACACACCACCATCCCCAATCATAGTCTTTTCCTTATAGTGGATCTAGTTTCCCCTTCTTCCCATATTGTATCAATATCATGGACTTGCTTCCCATCATTATATCATGAGATATAAATCATTACCCAATACTTTTGAGGGATATATAGGTACCACCCATCAAATAATGAAAACCATACATATGTGTTCCATAAGAACATAAATAATTCATCATAAAAATAAACTAACTATATAAATAATAAGGATAGAATCCTTGAATCATAACCCCAACAAATAATAAGTAACATCAAATAATGTTATAATAGATGTAAAATGGTTTAGAAAGATCTTTTAAAATTATTCTTGAGAAAATATCCTTTCCGCTTTGAAAATAACTTTTTAAAATCATAAAACATTTAGAAAAAATATATCTTTTAAAATAACCTTGATAATTTATATATGAATATTTTAAAACCATTTTAAATATTTTTAAGTCCTTTTCCTTGAAAATTAATATTATACCATTTAAAGCACTTTTAAAACATTTATAGAAAACATTGTTTTGAAGGAACAAAGATTTCTGACCGAAGAGAGAATAACATTACATGAAACTTATAATATCATGAAAATAATGGTATTAATTACTCTATATGTCAAAGGTTTTTAGATACACCATGAAAAATAATATAGGTGCATAGCCTAACATGTTTCTCAAAGAAGGAAAATTGAGATAGAGTTACCTTACCGATTTGGTGACTTTTGAACTGTAAAACCCATGAAATAGATATCATAAAATGGATATGTAAATACCCATATAATTTAAGGATAATGATAATATAATAAATTCATGGAAATTATATACACCAAACAAAAGAAACAAGTGCTGAATACAGAATAAGTCTTGCAGAAATAAAAGTGAGACTAGAAATCCCATTACCTTAAGTCTTGACTATCTTCAAACTTATTCATGCCTCATGTATAATAGATAGAAGTTTATTATAAATATATTATAGAAACTTATTAAATTATATCATACCATATATTATTTACTTAAGACCTTATATTACTATTTTATTAACAATTCCATGTTAAAGTTACATTTCGGGCAATAACCGCTTTGTTTTTAGCATGTGTTTTGATTTGTTATACTTCTGGTACTATTATATATAGAGTGATTTAATCATATATAGAGTGATAAAAATTCTATAAATATCATATATATTCAGTAAAAATTTATTTATAATAATCTATAAAATATAGAATTATGAAATGAAATACACCGTTAATGGAGACAGTAGGTCGTATATACGCATGAACGTTGTTTTTTCTTTCTTATCGTATCGAAAGAAATTATGAAAATGATATATATATATATATATATATATATATATATATTAAAATTAAAGTATAATTTTTATTTCATATATGTCATATACGTTTACTAAAACCATCCTTAATACACTCCATGTAAAGTGTGAATGAATCACATCTCTTTGAAGAGGCGGTAGTCCACACATCCACAAACGAAGTTATCATATTCCCAAAAAATGGAAAGAATGAAGTTATGAGTTATATAATAATTAAATAAGAATAAATACATAATAAAAATCATATATATCATATAAAAATATAAATTACATCATTATTTCCAACCTTAAAAGGTGTCAATGGAAGAACGAACGATGTCGGTTCATGAGATAGT